>OY757915.1:91424513-91477013 GCA_963585895.1 Sepioteuthis lessoniana | reverse complement strand
ATGACTCTAATTCAATATATATATATATATATATATATATATATATATACTAAAGTCAGTTTCAGCATTTGAGGGTCAAACTGCAATCATCTATTATTCCTGCGAACAGACCTCTAATCAAGTCCACAAATAATGTATGTTGGAGAGTAATCAGGTAAATTAGACGGTATGATCAATGAAGCTTCCACGTTCTTCTTCAAAACTTTGAGAGGCTGGAGATGTTTTTGTCGAAGTACTTGATGAGTTCATAGCATTTTTCCCTCCTCATCTTGCGACAACCCGTATATGACAATAAACTACCTGATGACGAGAATCCAGTCCTGGAGTTATCAGATATGTTGATTACTCATTCATTGCCATTAC
The DNA here is from genome assembly GCA_963585895.1 of Sepioteuthis lessoniana. NCBI lineage: Eukaryota > Metazoa > Mollusca > Cephalopoda > Myopsida > Loliginidae > Sepioteuthis > Sepioteuthis lessoniana. The sequence continues at coordinate 91,476,650 of OY757915.1, read as the reverse complement.
TCCCAGGTCCACACTGAGTCGAAGGGGTAGTAACTAGTATGATCCCAACTATGGGTCAAATAGAAGTCTAATCATTCACTATACTGGAAACCATTTATCTAAGGCAAAGAAGACTATCGGGTTTAGATTAGAATGCGTGAAACTATTTAACTATGTGAAAATAAAACTATATGTGTTTGATATTAATACTTGAAACCATTCATATGTGTGTAAATAAAAGCATTAGTGTTAGCAACATTTGAAACCATAAAACTGTGTGCAAATTAATGTGCCCAGACTCTTTTAGAAATTTTTTACTACAAATTGTTCATTTACAAATCATATATATCTAATATATATATATATATATATATATATATATATATATATATATATATATAAACAATGGTTAGGCATTAAATAACCTACTAGGGTTGATATGCCAGAAAACCCAACCAAATCAAATGATATATATCTAATATATATGTATTGACATGATTAGGCATTAAGCAACCTACAAGGGTTGATATGCCAGAAAACGCAACCAAGCAACAACACATTTCGAACTGAAGTAACTTTCTCGAATATCTCAACAGGAATACCCAGAGATATACGTATTTACCCAAGCTGTCCGCCCGAACAGGATGTGACACAAGGTAATTTTAAATGGAATTTAAAATGTTTAAAATCAGTGTTTTCCTTCACTGGTGTCAATACCTACGTTAAAGAACCCCATCTGCTTTACTATTTACCTAGATCCATAGGAAAAACGGTTAGACGCGTACCTTTCACAAATGTTTCAGTTCTATGCTAAATATAAACAAGGTCGTTCAGAATTTGATTTCTTTGTTTCTTGGCAAATAAACGTTCTTAGGTTATTGAATACCAAAGCGCTTCTTCTAAAAGAAACACAAGTGGTACTATTTAACCCATAGCTAGGAGGATTAGGGGGTTAATACCTTTCCCTAGGGAATTTGTTCGAAAGTGAACGTAAACGTGCAACTGAACTCACTTAATACGTTTCTGCAGACCGGTGCTTCAACCATTATACCACGTGGACACCCCCAGGATTTGAAATCGGATCACCGTGTCCACTTTCTCCAATGATAACCATTACACCAGAAGTACCTCCTGTACTCAAAAGATTGTGTTTTAGCTTGTCTCTGTACTTGACATTTGATCGTCTAACATTTCTCTTTCCATCATGAAGCTGCATATATATATATATATATATATATATATATATATATAGGCAGCATTTCTTTGTTAATGCAAATTTCATAAAACATAATAGACATTTTATGCCTACATATTTTCTTCTGGATCCGTTCGAATTACTTTTATCGTATTCGGGGGGTATTGATTTAGGTATTGTCCATAGTTGTATGTATCCCTAGTACTTTCTGCCCGACTTTGGACCATCATCAGGGGAGAATCTATTACAAAAGTGATGTAACTTTTGTTTTAGCAAATTACTACTGTGTAAGGACGTCTTTGCCGTTGGAGGTTATGGCGTTTGCTTTTAAATGTAATTCTGTATACATATATATATATATATACGAGGTGAAGAAGCAAAATTAGGAATATTCAAGTATAATAATAAACGACTCTATTGTAAAACAAGATTAATTTCAATTTAAAAAAATAAACAACGCAATAAGAATATAGATAAAAGTAAGTAAACTTGGCGACCTTAGACGAGAGTGACCCGAGGCCTCCCTTTTCAATAGCTACTACATCGAGGTGTAGAGGAGGGCGCTATTCCATTCCCAGGATTGCTTCACTTTACCAGCATATTTTAATGCTGAGCCCTTGGCAAGGCGGCATCTAGTACCATTTTTTGAGTCTTTGGTATCACTCAACCTGGAATAGAACTCTGGTCTCCCGGGCTATTGTTGAACACTCTACTCATTAGACCAATGGCCCAGTACGATGATAGATACAAAACAGTAAATCTACTTAATATGGCAACCATTTTTTTTCAATTATTGTATCAATAAACCTTCGAAACAATTTGAATGCTTCCAAAATAAATTCTTCAGACATTTTATTCCATTTCTTCTCAGTAGCAGTCTGAAGCGAAGCAATATTTGGATGGGAAGTTGCATTTGTTTTGTTTTCAAAAACGCCCCATACAGCGTTATAAATTAGGTTAAGTTTTTTCTTTATTTCAAAAGCGTGAAAAGCGAGGAAGATTATTGTAATGGTTTGTTTACGATCAGAAAATTTTCCAATTGTTTGTTTGTTTCTTTCTTTCTTTCTTTGGGCTTTATGGCATAACAACTTTTGTAGATTATTTAATGCCATATCTATTTTTATACAAATAAACAGTTCGATAACAAACAATACAGTTTAGCATAAGTACACTGTTTAATTGTGAAAACATTTCAATTTCAAGCTATTCAGTTTAGTCAAACAGCTCTAATTCAAACAATTCAGTTTAGTACAGGGGCCCAACAATATTTTTCGGAAACTTTAGTATTCGACTTTCCGAGTACTATAGAGTGGCGAAATTCCTTCAATAGAATAGCATAAACATATAAAGACAATACCTGTAATAAAAATGGAAGAAAATCGATTAGGTAAGGAAAAATATTTAATTTTCATCATTTTTTACAAAACACACGCGACATTATTTTTCGGACATCGTTGAAAAACTGTTAATAGTCTGTAATATCACCTTTCTTCTCAATAACTTTTATCAATCTCTCTTCATAATGATCAAACATATGCACAATAACATCTCTACGTGTTTCTATTAGTTGTTTTTTGGCTCCTAGTATTCATTCCCATTGTTGAGCCTCTTTCGTTATTTCAAGTCCATCATAGACAAGTTGCGCAAGCATTTCCCAAACATTTTCTATTAAATTTAGATCTGGGCTTCTTGCAGGCCATTCCAAAGTAGTCATATTCACTTTAGCCATCCATTCTTTCATAAGTTTTGACACATGGATGCTGCAATTGTCTTGCTGTAGAACGAAATCATTCCCCATCTCTCTTCTTATCCTTGGGAGGGCTTTCTCGTCTAGCAACTGTTTGTAGCTTTCGCTGTTCTGTTCCATTAGCAAAGATCATACCCCAAACCATAACTCCTCTTCCTCCCATCTGTCGTTTGTTCAGGCTCACCCCTTCTCGACCAAGTACACCATCCATCGTGCCCATCAAACTTGAAACGCTTCTCATCAGTAAATATAACTTTCTTAAAGTCAACATGCTTTGTTAACCACCTTTTAGCACACTCCAGTCTTGCTCCTTTGTGTTTCTTTGTTAGTGTAATTTTTTTCTTAGCTTTTGCATACTTCAAACCAATCCTATGCAGCGTTCTTTGTACTGTTCGGACGTTTACATCCAATTCATATTTCTCCTTCACTTTTCTTGCTGTAACTTTTTCTCCAGATGTCAAAAGCCGTGTCACAGTCCTCTTCATTCTCCTTTCAGTCCTCTTGCCAATTGATCTTTTCCGCCCTCTCTTCTTTTTCCGCTCGGAGTTTGTCTTCAGCATGTATTCGACCGTTGATTTCGACAGCTTCAAATCCATGGCGATCCTTCTCGTGCTGAAGTCATCTTCCCGCTTCTTCCGTGCCAAACAAACAACTTCTTTTGAATGCATTTTACCTCATTAAACTTGATTGTTTTGCCAAGAAATGTCCGGACTATTTATGCTGTTAGATTGTCCTATGTTAATATAGGAGTAGGGGTGCCAGTGCCCCAGAACAGTGTACAAGCCGAAAATTTGCATACAGCAACATATACATGAACATAACTCTTAACAAAATAGGATTTTTTGTCATGTCCGAAAAATAGTGTCGCGCAAGTTTTCGCAAAAATCACAAAAAACTAAAATTATCAAAGCCAAACTAAAAACAATGATTACACTAGTAGTGGATTTTCACTCCTCAACTACGTACTTACAGTCTCAAAAGTTTTTGGCACTAGTGACCACCTTGAAGTACTTTTTTCAAAGTGTCCGAAAAATATTGTCAGGCCCCTGTATAAGTATAGTTTTTGTCAAAACGATTCTATTTAAAACAGTTCAGTTAAGCATACAAAAACAGTTCAATTTCAATTAATTCAGTTTAGCATAAGTTTGTAGTTTAGTTCTATTTGACTTATACATAGGACCCTATCATATGCTACCGCTCCGGGACACAGTAGATCTGGGTGCGGTGGCAATGAAGAGGTGCTCCACATTTCCCAAAGCTCTAATATTACAGGAAGCTCACCATCAGATTGTTTACTGTCATATCTAGGACACTCGTTGTTGGAGTCTTATCCCTCTGCAAAGTAGCAGTCAGTGTATTCTACAGCCCCAGCCGATTGGGCAAGAAATTTATCCAAGTTTAGAAATTCGAGGGTACTCATAACTCTCGGCAGTTGAACCCACTCGAAGCCAATTTCTCTTTCATCATTGGGAATTTTGGAATAGAGTAGCCACAAATTTAAATGTGCTTGGTGATTGTCAGTTTCTTGCCTACTGGATCAACAAGCCAAGTGGTTCCCACGTGGTATGTTCTCCTTTATATACTGATTTATGAATTAAATAAATAATCCTATTTACCAACCCCTGCGCTTGGGCAGGATATGACACAAGGTCAATTTTTTAAAGCGGAGTTTAACAGGTTTGAATTCAGAGTTTTCCTTCTCCTAGACAAGATGCCTCACCAAGGCTGAAGAATCTGGTCTGTCCTACTATTTACCCATAGCTGGGGGGAGAATAATTGGATTCATACCTTTCCCAAGGATATTAGTGCTATGTGAAATGTAATCCACCTCGTCCAGGATTTGAACTCGTGTCGCCGTGTCCATTTCCCACGACGATAACCATTACACCACAGGCACCTCCAAATTAAGTAATTAAGTAATTTATCATCATCATCATGTCGTGCTGCAGGCACAGATATCCCTGACCCTCTCTCGCCACTTCTTCCTATCGTTCTTCGCCTCTGGTATGTCTTTAGGGCCACATCCCGTATCCTCACATAGCTGCTGAATGTATGCTCGAGCTGGTCGTCCTGCTTTTGCTCGGCCATATGTGGGGGTCCATATGAGCTCATCCCTGCTTCTCCAGCAGTGTCCTGCGTGTCTGGCTCGTCTTACTTGGATAGTTTTTGTGATAGGAGGCAGGTGGCCGTATAATTGGTGCTTTGTGGGGTGTTGCCTCCAGGATTCGTTCAATATTGCTCTCAGCATTCTTGTGTAATTGCCGTCTAGCTTCTTCTCTAGTCGTTTAGTTAGCGTCCAAGTAGTGCATCCATACAGCAGTATCGATACGACCGCTGCCTGGAAGAAACTGCGTTTCATTTTATCGGTCAGGTTTGATTTCCATATGATCGATAGTCTATCGATAGCTGTCCATGCCTTCGTTAGCCGCGTGTCGATGTTTCCTACAACCAAAAACTAAGCATATAATAAAATAAAAATAACAACAGAACGACAACTTGGAAACAAAAATGAGAAGGAAAACTGTTTAGATATTTTGAGAAACAAACTGACGAAATCTCACACGAGAAGCCCTGGACATGACTAAAAAAGAGAAACTGAAGGAACTAAATCTCTTCTAAATGTAGCACAAAACAACGCCATAAGGACCAACTATATTAAAGCTAAAATAGATAATATGCAACAGAATAGCAATTAGTGGTTATATGGTCATACAGACGAAACGATTAATCACATAATAAGCGAGTGCATAAAACTAGCTCAAAAAGAGTGCGTGACAAAGCATGACTGGGTGGTAAAGGTGATCCAATGGGAATCGTGCAAAAAAGTGAAGTTTGACCAACCGAATGCTATATACATAAACTAGAATCCGTCCTGGAAAATGAGGCGCACAAAATTCTGTGGGATTTGGAGATACAAACAGATCACCTAATCCCGGCCAGAAGGCCACACCAAATAGTAATCAACAAAAAAAAAATTGTTAAAGATAACCTGCTAAATAGTGGACTATGCCATTTCGGCGTATCTCAGTGGGAAAATGAAAAGAAAAAGAACAGAGAGACAATTACTTAAACCTAGTGAGAGAACTAAACATTTTATTGAACATAAAACTGACGATTGGTATCAAATTTTAATTGGTGCGCTCGGAACGGTTCCAAAAGGCTTGGTAAGGGGACAGGAAGAATTGGATATCAGAGGACGTGCCGAGACCATCTAAATTACAGTATTATTGAGATCGGCCAGAACACTGAAAAACTTGAGGAGACTTGCTGTCACTCAGTCTCCTGTGAAAGACCAGCAGGCGTAATATAGTAAAAATACAGATGTAACAAATAAAAATACTAGAAAATAAATACAAAAATCATAGAGTAAGTAAATAAGTAAGTAAATTAATAAATCACAAAATTAGTATGATATAGCCAAGTTCATTGGCCTAGTGGGTAGAGTGTTCGCCAATGGACCAGAAGACCTGGGTTCAAGACCAAGTCGAGTTATACCAAACCCTTTAAAAATGGTACTTGATACCTCCTTGCTTAACACTCAGCAATATAAGGTACGTATCAAGAGTAAAGTTAAGCAATCCAGGGAAAGGATTATCGTCCTCCCTACACCTCGGTGTAGTAGCTATTGAAAAGGGAGCTTTATAGTCGCCTTCGACTACAGTTGCCAACTTTACTTACAACTTATAGCAAGATGACACTTGTCCAGTCGGCAGGAGCTGTAGAATACACCGTCTACCTCTCTGCACAGGGGTAAGACCCTGACTACCAACGAATGTCCTGTTATGACAATAAACAATTTGATAGCGAGGTTTCAGTAATGCAGGAGCTTTGGGAAATGCAAAGTACCCTTTTATTGCCATCGCTCTCAGGTCCACTCTCGTCCGAAGTGGTAGCACCTGATAGGGTCGTATGTATGGGTCAAATAAAACTAAACTCTGTAGTTATGTTGAACTGAATTGTTTGAAATAGAAATGTTTTTGACAATTAAACTGTGTCCTTATGCTGAACTGAAATTGTTTAAAATAGAACTGTTTTTACGTTTAGCTGTGCGTAAACAAAATCTCTACATATACTAAACTGAATAGTTGAAATTGAACTAATTATATGAATAAAAATGAATTTGGCATTAAATTACCTACAATGGTTGATGTACCATAAAACCAAAACAAAACTACTCTTCCCAGAATGCCCCACAAACTAGATCACCCTTCCCTTCATGCCCTAAACAACAATATATAAAGGGAAACCCAGTGCGTGACAACAACTTGGACACATGATCGTAAAAAGGAGAAACTAACAGTTACCTAGCGCCGTTGACTTTGTGTCTTCTCAGTCAGTATATAGATATAAATGCCATATTTCCGAATTTTAGCGGCTAAAAGAAAAGGGATCATATTTACCCCCCCCGCTCGGGCAGGATATGACACAAGGTCAATTTTTTTTTAAACGGAGTTTAACAGGTTTGAATTCAGAGTTTTCCTTCTCCTAGACTAGTTGCCTCACCAAGGCTGAAGAACCTAGTCTGTCCTACTATTTACCCATTGCTGGAGGGAGAATAATTGGATTCATAACTTTCCCAAGGGTATTAGTGCTATGTGAAATGCAATCAGTCAGTTCCAGGATTTGAACTCGTGACGCCGTGTCCATATCCTGCGACGATAACCATGACACCAAGAAAAGGGATCATCATCATCATGATCATCATCATCATTATCGTCAAAAGAGCCGACCGACAACATGGATTATTTTGAATCTCTCTCACCATCCATCCCTATCAATCTTCACTGTTGGTACATCGTCTAGACGGCATCCAGTGTTCGCATACAGCTGAAGAATGTAACTTTTTCCTGGTCGACAAAAACTGGCATTTCTACGGGCTGTCTCAATATACATGGGACCCATGTGACTGCTAATAACTCTACTAATAATTGTATTGTGCTCTTTTTTGTTTCAAATTTGAAAATAATATACTATAACAACTATAATTCTTCAATCACAATGCCTTGAACTAAAGAGGAAAAATATTTTGCCTAACTACTTATTTGGAGACAAAATCATTCAAAACTCTGTCAAAGCATTAATATGATAATGATTTATTACTGAGACAAGAAACTAAAAAAAATTGCATGTTTTGGAAGCTGATATTATAACAATTAAAAAAAACATTGATTTGATCGCTCTAGCTCAAAGGAGGCATTTTTTACAGGAAGTATTCCATATGACTGTCTTTATGCTTGTCTCAGTAATAAATCATTCGCTGCATCTATTTTGAGACACCCGGCATATGTCGAAGTCCACAGAGGAGCGTCATTTATAAGCTCGTCCTTACTTCTCCCTCAGCGCTCAGGATGTCTTGTTTGTTTTTCTTAGATGGTTAGAAAGAAATTGGAGGTAAATAGCCATACAACTGCAGGTTTTAAGGATGCTACTTCCAGTATTCGTACAGAACAATCCGCTGCATCCTTGTTTAGTTCACACTAGATTTTTCTCCAAGCTTTTTCTCTAAGCTTAAAAAATTTCCCGATTTATTTTATCAGAAATATCAAATTTTTATATGGTCAGTATTTGCAGGCCTTCCCTTTTCAGTATATGAACTGGTCATCTTATATACGTATATATTTACCAAACACTCCGTACGAGCTGGATGAGACATATGGTCAATTTTTGAGTGGAGTTTAACATATTTAAAATCAGTTTTCCTTTTCCTAGACTGGTTGCCGTACCAAGACTAAAGAGCTTAGTGTGCTTTATTATATTACCCATAGCTGAAGGGACAATAGTTGGAATCGTATCTTTCCCAAGCTATGTGAAATGTGAACAGACTCTTCCAGGGTTTCAATTTGGATATATATATATATATATATATATATATATATATATATATATATATATATATATATATATATATTAGCAGGGTGTTAAAAGCTTTACAATAGAAATACTAATAAAATGCAGATACACACACTCTACCTCTCTCAAACGTTCGCACACTTTCACTCTTTCTCTCACAGATATCTCTCACTCTCTCTATATATATGTATTGTCATCCACTGACAGACTGTTTTATTGTATCACAACTCTTCCGTGTGGCTAGACACGTAGGACGCCTGAAGCTGGGAACGAAATCCGCCCAACTTACGTTAAACTTAGTTTCATACCGCTCAGCACACTGGCGACCCACGTCAGCTCGGGAATTATAAGGCATAAAGTAGTAGCTTTTGTTTGATTACGTGCATGCTAAAACTGTTGTAACATAATTACTAATAAAAAAGCACACACACTCACTCTTCATTCGTACACACCCTCCCAAACAGGCACTTCGTCTCTCTCTCTCTCTCTCTCTCTCTCACACACGCTGACGTACTGTCACTATTTCTCTTTCTTACACGGTCACACGGTCACACACACACACACACACACACACACACACCCACACACACATATATTTATAGTATGTATTCTGTTGCAAATGAATAACTAATAAAAATGCAGACACACTCACTCCACACTCGTACACATCCTCCTACACACCCTGTCTCTTATACGCACTCTTTTTTCTCTCCCACCCTCTCTCTGTCTCCCTGTCTGTTCTCTCTAATACACAAACACATACACACACATACACACACATATGTATGTGTATATCTGATACTACGAGAAGTTTTGGTGCACGTGATCATTGTATGAAAGTCTTAAGCAATTATTATATATAATTACTGATGTTTTCCGACTAAGAATTTCGTGATGTCTATCCAAGAAAGAGCCAATAAAATCTTTTATGATTCAAAGTCTTCGTTCCGTTCTGAAAAAAGCACAAAGTATCCGACCATTCCTTATTTAAAAGACCTCTCCTGTTTTTGATTCTTGAGATGCGCTAAAGTTGATTTCTCCAAACCCGAAACAAATGTGATTTTAGTAACTCGCTTCTGTTTCAAGGAACACCCTCTAATAAGAATTGGTCGCATCGAAGCGAAGATGAGGAATTATTGGCTCTTCTTATTTTTTTTCTTGTAATTAAGTGCATACTATTTTGGTGTTTTGCAATGATGCGTTTAATGTTAACGTTGTAGTTGAGATGTGCCATTACAGATTGTTTTCAACCAGGAGTTTTCGGCTAAGCAACCCCCCTTTTTTTGTCTTGCTTGCTAACTTTTTGGAAAACCGGTCTAATGGTCGAATCGCAATTTTAATAACAGTGTAGATATACTCATTTGCACACGCGTAATCTCCATAAAAACACATCAACGATGTAATATTAGAAAAACATTTTTTTTTATAGAGTTTTAATTTGTTTGAACTTATTTCCCAGTCTTCATGGTATTTCTTTTTTTATTGTTTTTTTTGTTGTTTTTTTTCTGCCTGCTTTTTTTAAAATTTTTTTTTACTACATCATACACATACCGGTTAGAGTGTTTGCCAATCGCCCGGGAGACCTGGGTTCAATCCCAAGTCGAGTCATACCAAACCCTTTAAAAATGGTACTTGATACCTCCTTGCTTAACACTCAGCAATATACGGTACGTATCAAGGGTAAAGTTAAGCAATCCAGGGAAAGGATTAGCGCCTTCCCCTAAACCTTTTATGGTCGCCCTCGACTACGTTCGCCAACTTTACTTACAACATATTAGCAAGATGTTACTTGCCCAGCTGGAGAATACACCGACTACCTCTCTACAGAGGGGTAAGACCCTGACCACCAACGAATATCCTGCAGATGACAATTATCTGATAGGGTTCAATCCCAGGTCGAGTCATATCAAAGACTAAAAAAATGGTACTTGTGGCTACCTTGCTTAAAACTCAGCATTATAAGGTAAAGGTTAAGTGGAGCAATCTGTGGAAAGGAGTAGCGCCTTCCCCCACACCTCGATGCGTTAGCTATCGAACAGGGAGCCTTCGGGTCACCCTCGACAACGGTCGCCAACTTACAACGGCGTATTGGTCATTCAAATCATAAGCGAGGTAATTTGATTTTCACATAGCGCTTATACACCAAGGAAATAAATAGTAGGGCTGACGAAGCGTTTTAACCTTGTTACGGCAAATGTTTCAGGTAAAGAAAACTCTGGCACAGCGTGGTAGCACCAGATAGGGCCCTATCTATGGGTTAAATAGAGCTAACGGCATACTTATGCTAAGCTGAATTGTTTGATTAAACTGAATTGCTTGAAATAGAAATGTTTTTGATAATTAAACCGTACTTACATTTAAACTGCGTGCTTATGCTAAACTGAATTGTTTGAAATTGAACTATTTTTGACATTGAAACTGTACTTACACTAAACTGAATTATTATATATAATTGTTTAAATAAACTGAATAGTTTGAAATATAAATGTTTTTGACAATTCAACTGTGTACTTATGCTCAACAGATTTGTTTTAAATAGAATAGATTATTTACATAAAAATGGATTTGGCATTAAATAACCTACAAAGGTTGATATGCTAAAAAAAACTTACCTACCAACAAACCAACCAACCAGGTAAAGGAAACCTGAATTCACACTAAACCTTGAAAAGGACGGGTTCTGCCAGGCTATTCCTGCCAAGCACTCTCAACATAAGAAGTCTCTCCTACGTCAAAAAACTGTTACAGCATAATTATACGTCCCACCTTATCCGTCCAACTTTTTTCGGCTCTCAGTTGAATTATAATTTTTTAGTATACTTATCGTACGACAATGTATGAAGAACTCAGCAGCAAAAAATTGACAAAATACCTGGGAATTGTGATTTTATGATGATTGTTAATAGAGTGATTTTGAAAGCATGCCAATCCGTCTAGGGTTATTTTATGGCTAGAGTTGGTTGGTTGGTTGGTTGGTTTTAAGACGTATCAACCCTTTTCGGGTCATTTAACACCAAATCAAATTTCAAAGAATTTAGTATGAGTGTAGTTTTTGCTTACAAACTGAAAAATGTCAAAATTGTTCAGTTGAATGTCAAAACAGTTCTATTTCAATCAATTCAGTTTAGCATAACAAAACAATTAAGTTCTCTTTAAAAACAGTTCTATTTCAAACAGTTCAGTTTTGCGTAAGTACGCAGTTTGAATGTCAAAAACAGTTCTATGTCGAACTATTCATTTTAGCATAAGTACACAGATTAGTTCTATTTGACTCATAGATAGGAACTTATCAGGTGCTATCGCTCCGGACCAGAATGGACCTGGGAGCGATGACATTGAAGTGGTACTCTGCATTTCCCAAAGCTCCAGCATACCAAAACCTCATATGCAGGACACACGTTTGGATGCAGTCGTTATCTTCTACAGCCCCAACCGTCTAGGCAATTTATGGCTGGGGTTAGGGATTCACCATTGTGCGTTCACGTTTTTTACGTAGTTGTTTATTAAGAGGGTTATTTTTGCACAATAAATACAAATAATTTTAAACTGATTCATTTGCATCGCAGATAGGAACATAACAGGTACTACCACTCCAGACAGCGAGGAACCGAGAGTAATGGCAATTAAGTGATACTCTACACACACCAGAGAACCAGAACCGAAGCCTCGCCATTTTTTTGTTGGCTAAGGTCAGCTGTATTTGTTTAAGTCGGACTGGAGCTTTGGTGGTGCCTACGACGTGTTGTTTACCTAACGACTGGACTCTAGGTAATAACTTGTTCTACCACTGATGCTGTACAGCTACTGGACGCCGCTTATGCATCTTTTATTTGTGCTGTGTGGCCATATTTGCATAGCACGTCTGTGCATGCAAATATGCATATTCATAAGCCGGCGAATAATATTCTGGCTTTTTTAGGGGAGGTCTTGATCCTCTGTAGAAGATACAGTCAGCTTATTGTGAGTCTCGTCGACTAATCAGACAACAATTCCGGCTCAGAGTTGACTTTTGAAGAGGAACAATAAAGGAGTTCTCCACATGGGCAAAAGCTCCAGAGAAGATGCCTCACCACTCGATGTTGTTTAATGTCTTACTCAGGACAGAATTAAAATCATTGAATGTATGTGAATGAGACAAGTAAAGAACTGTTAGAGTCAGGAACTGTTGTTTTTATCTTTATTCTATATTTTTTCTTATACATTAACACTTGGTTTCAATTGTTTTTCCTGGCCCAGTTGGCTGGGACTGTAGAATTCACTAACTGCATCTCTGCAGAAGAGAAAGACTCCTCCAACGAGTTTCCTGGATATGACACTAAACAATCTGATGCTGAGGTTCCAGTAATGCTAAAGCTTTGAGAAATGCCGATTACCTCTTTATTGCGATCGCTCCAAGGTCCACATTGGTCTGGAGTGGTAGCACCTGATAAGGTCCAATCTATGGGTCAAATAGAAGCAAACTGTAATTACGCTAAGCTAAATTGTTTGAAATTAACTGTTTTTCCATATGTTGCATAGCCGTCACACAACTATACGTATACATATACATGCGGAAACATAATCAACAATAATGACGAACGAAAAAACTTCTTTAGAAAAATATACTTCTCACATTTTATTCGTAAGGGTTGCGAATGGGTTGTGTGTGAGAGGTGAGTTGGAGACTGGACAGACTGCAACATATGGACCCCAAGTTCCTCTGTCTTTAGCAGCACTTCTTTCTCATTCTTCTGGCTGCTCAACCGGGGGTCCTGAGGGCCCAGCCCTCTGCTGGTTCTTACTGCTTCGAACTCCAACAAACTGACTCTAACTGAACCTGTCTGTGGCACCGGGTTATATAATTGTTTGCCGTCCACCTGCTTCTTGTGGGCGTCACATCTGTACCCAATTCAACCCGTCCACAGTCAAGGTTATACCCAGATGTCTTCGACCGGATGCATCTGTTATTTATACAGGTGCATCTCTTATTTGACAGCTCGGCCGAGGGTCAATATGTTACACATACAACTCAGTAAACAAAGAACCTTGTCCTTATGTTAAACTGAATGATTTGAAATAGAACTGTTTTGACTTTTAACTGTGTGTAAATAAAACTGTATTTATACTAAACTGAATCGTTTGAAACTTTTATTAAAATGACTGAATTCGGCGTTAAATGACCCGTAAAGGGTTGATATGTCGTGAAACCAACCAACCAACCAACCAATTGTCTTCAGGAGCTATTAAACGGTGAGACATTGGAACCATCCTGGAATCTGTGCGAAAAAGCTACTGACTCTCTTTGATATAGGGCTCGAGTGCCTGGATTGTCGCGTCTTAGGTTTTAACTCTCCCAGCTGGTTTGATGGATATTATAAAGTATTATTTATTAATAATCTCATATTATTAAGAATCTGTAACCAAAATTAAAATTCAACACCTCTTTAAAATAATATTTTACACACGCACACGCACATGCAAACACACACACACACACACACACACACACACACACATATATATATATATATATATATATCCCACCTGGAAATGATAAAAGTTGGACAACTATAAACACCTTTACAAACAAACTAACCCAACCATAAGTTGTCGGTGATTTAAAAGGCAGCCCCTTGAAAATATCACTGGGAAAAAAATATCCCCATAAACAAGTGTACAAATTGGTCGAGTTACAGCTTATTTGAAAAACATTCTTCTAAAAGCTTATCAAAACACATAAAAGCAGGTACTCTTACAACAAATATATATATATATATATATATATATATATATATATATATATATTAGACAAACCAAAGACCCTTGTGTGAGATCACATTCTTCAGACTAATCAAAATACTACACCCACAGAATATTTTCTCATCGAATTTTCGTATAGAACATAGCCGTCTCTAAAAAAATTTCTCAAAATATTTTTCTAATTAAAAAGGAACTTTAAAAATTTTCTTAATAAGTTTTTCCTCATGACGGCGACTGAAGGTCGAAATTAGCTGAGAATCAATAAAAAGTAAACTATATAAAAAAAAAAAAATTCTAAATTGTCTTAGCAAACTAGAGGCGTTTCTCTCTCTCTCTCTCTCTCTCTCTCTCTCTCTCTCTCTCTATATATATATATATATATATATATATATATATATATGTATATATATATATATAAAATTTTTAAATAAAGCATTTGAAAATCTTTTAAATGTAGGGGTAAAGACGTTATTTTTTTTTTAAATTCATATAGTTTCTAAAAATACTTAAGTCCATAAAAATACGTTTTTTTTAAATTACTATTTCGACCACTAATTACGTCACATACCTTTCAAACAAAACGCTATTATCGGTAATAGAATGCTAAGGATATATATATATATATATATATATATATATATATATATATATATATATATATATATATATATATATATATTAGTATTTTGATATCTATCCATCTATTATCTATCAATGTACCTGTCTGAATGTCTGTTAATTCAACACAACATGCTTAGCTCTCTTTTTTCTATATATCTCAACAATTTCTTATCTTTGACTCTGTCTCTATGTCAACCTATATATCTTTACTTTGATCACTTGAGTAATGAATAACAATTTAAAGTTTTTACACTTTATCATATATACCAACCCCTCCGCTCGGGCAGGATATGACACTAGGTCAATTTTTTAAGCGGAGTTTAACAGGTTTTAATTCAGAGTTTTCCTTCTCCTAGACTAGTTGCCTCACCAAGGCCGAAGAACCTAGTCTTCCCTACTATTTGCCCATAGCTGGAGGGAGAATAATTGGATTCATACCTTTCCCAAGGGTATTAGTGCTATGTGAAATACAATCAGTCTCGTCCAGGATTTGAACTCGTGTCGCCGTGTCCATTTCCTACGACGATAACCATTACACCACGGGCACCTTACTCGAGTTAATTCGTCCCTGTTTTAAAAATTCACAAACTCGTTACAAAATGAGGCTCTCTTTCTTTTAATTTTACTCTAGATATTAACAATTGTAACGAATTTGTGACAAAAATATTTGAAATATCAGGCGAAAATTTTTTTCGTTACACACAAATGACACCTTTGATTTACGAATGCGTTTATCTGGTTTATCTGTAGATACACAAAAAATACGGTGGTCTTGTAACAATGTCAATAAATTTTTGCGAGATTTTTACTTACAGATCTATAAATCATTACAAAGATTTTAATCATAAATTTGACAGGCATTTGTTTTGTCTTTTTATCGTAACTAACGAGGGTCATCATTTTACCATAACAATGAAAAGCATATATGGAAAGAGGATTTGTTCTCGGGGAGATTCGAAATCACGTTCACTTTTGCCTCGAAGAAGACCTGTTTCAACATATCAACATGTCAACTGACGACTGAAGATTGTCTTTCTAAGTCGTATTTGAGTACCATAGCTTCCGCTGTCATTACACGAGTGAAAGGAAACAATTCGAACACTTGTAACAGTGTAAATATGAGTGGTTTAATATTTCCCGTTGCAGAATAATGCAGAAACATTCCTCGACAAATTAATAATAAAATTTTATTGCCAGAGCAAAGTATGGATACAAAAATGACATAATTTTATTTGATTTAGTTTTATGGCATATCAACCATTGTAGGTTATTTAATGCCAAATCCTTTTTATACACATATATATATATTAAATATATGATTTCTAACACATTTTGTAGATAACATATTTTAAACAAGGCTGAACCATTTTTTTCACACAGTTAAATCGTTTCATTTATTTCAACCTAATACGAATAATTCTATCTATCCTTATTCATTTGTTTGGACACAGAAATATATGTTCAAGTATTGCTATTTAGCACAAACAATTCAGTCATTTGTTTACACGAAGCTAAATGATCAAGCAACTCTAGTTCTCACAACTAGTATGACAACAAAGATTTTGCTGTTGTCTTTAATTGGAATCATTTTGAGATGAGGCTTCTTAATCAGAG
Organism: Sepioteuthis lessoniana; assembly: GCA_963585895.1. NCBI lineage: Eukaryota > Metazoa > Mollusca > Cephalopoda > Myopsida > Loliginidae > Sepioteuthis > Sepioteuthis lessoniana. The sequence continues at coordinate 91,459,905 of OY757915.1, read as the reverse complement.
AATTAATTTTATTTATCTATTACGGACTTTTTGTCCTCATCTTGGTAGTTTTTTTTCAAAATATTTCAAGTGAGCATTGTCAGAAGATAGCGGTTCCAGATGAGCATTGTCAGAAGATAGCGGTTTCAAATCCTACCCAAGCCGGCCAGAGGTTTACTTGGTCAAAAACGTGGTGCGATAGACAACAACTAAGGAAGGCAGTAATTACTGGGGATACGGTTACAAGACTCAGCATTCCTATCCGAGGTCGCGGTAAATCACCTGAAGAAGGCCAGGGGTGAAATTTGGCCGAAACGTAGTGAAAGAAGAAACAAAACAAAAACAAAAAAAACTACCAAGATAAGGACAAAAAGTCCGCAATAAATAAAAAAATTAATTCTCAAAATTTTTGCTATGTATCACGAACAATTCAATTTGGCAGTCATTCGTTTACATACACTTAAATCACCTAACAGTTCTATTTCAAACTATTCAATTTAGTATGAGTACACAGTGTAAATGTCAAACTTCTGTTTGATCTATAGGTAGGACCCTATCTGGTGCTACCACTCCGAGCCAAAATGGACCGAGGAGCCATGCCAATGAAGGGGTACTCCGCATTCCACAGAGCTCTAGCATCACTGGAGCCTCATCATCAGATTGTTTAGTGTCATACCGGGACACTCATTGGGGAAGTACTACGCCTCTGTATAGAAGCAGTCGGTGAATTCTGCAGCACCAGATGAATGGACCATACATGAAACACTATAAGACCACAGAAAGATTGTATGCAAAGTAATGTCCCAATGTTGTGCAAAAGGTCTTTCGTGTGAGTTGTAGAGTCTTAGATATACATACGTATAATATGTTTTTTATTAAGACATATGTTCAAGAAATGTTATTGTGTGCAATGCAGCACGTACGAAAAGAAGCCCACACAGGCGTGCATACGTGCTAATCTTTGTCGGAGCAGAAGAGATTTTAACTTGGGCATGTTCGTTTTTTACACTTCATTGACCACGCCACCGAGTAGGCATTAGCGGTGCTACTTAGCAGACATTTTGTGTCATTTAGCGTCAAATAACGAAACTCTTTATTTCAGCAATTTGCGAAAGCACAGATTAAATCTACAAATTCACCCCATAATGTTTATCGCTTTTTTCAAAAATCATATTTGTTGTCATTTGGTTTTTGTTAGGAAGTGTTATTCTAATAGGATGTTTTGTGTTGGATTATAACCTTGGATTATTAGTCTGTTGATTATAATCCTTCGTGGATTATAATCCTGGGTTGTAGTTATTTCTAACATATATCATCGTTAATATCATTAACATAATGGTTTGGTTTCTTGGGTTTTATGGCATATCAATCTTTGTAGGTTATTTAACGCCAAATCCATTTTATGCAAATAATCAGTTCTATTTAAAACAATTCAGTTTAGTGTAAGTACACAGTTGAATTGTCAAAAACATTTCTATTTCAAACTATTCAAGCAATTATATGTAACAATTTAGTTAAGCGTAAATACAGTTTTAATGTCGAAAAACAGTTCTATTTCAAACAATTTAGTTAAGCATAAGCACACAGTTCAAATTTAAGTACGGTTTAATCGTCAAAAACATTTCTATTTCAAGCTATTCAGTTTACTCAAACAATTCAGCTCAGCATAAGTATGCTGTTAGTTCTATTTGACCCATATATAGGGCCCTATCAGGGGCTACCACTCCGGGCCAGAGTGGACCTGGGAGTGATGGCAATGAAGGAGTACACAGCATTCCCCAAAGCTCCAGCACTGCTGGAACCTCACCATCAGATTGTTTAGTGTCATAACAGGACGTTCGTTCGGTGGGGGGGGTCTTACCCCTCTGCAGTGGTCAATAACATGAGGCGCAAACACAAGTGTTAGAACATCGAATTTGTAGTGTTATTATACCTTCATCAAAATATTTCTTTGGCATAAATAGTTAATCTTTAATAAACAAATATGTCCTGTCGGCAGGGTTCAGAATAAACCAAATGAATCGGCAACGGAAGAATGACACTCACTCTCCACCAAAAACGTCTATGCTGCAAATAACTTTAAAATATGTGCATCGGTGAGACTCCGCTTCTGCGCGTTCCGTGTATGAGGAGTTTCCTCTTTTTAGATATTGACACGGTGAAGTAGTTCCTCTTTGGGTCATATGTACAGGTTATGTCTTTAAAATTACTCTAATTCGATTGGACCGTGAGCAACTACACAAAATAGTAAATAGGTTTGAAATTGCTCGGGACGATTTTGATAAATTCATCCACCAATTCCAAACTGAAACCATGGCACTTATCAGGAAACTCGAAAGGATAATAATTAGATTATACAGACAAAATGTATCTTTATTATTTAATCGAAAATGTTTAAATGAAAGACTGCTGCCCAACTACACACACACACACATATACATATATATATATATATATATATATACATGTATATATGCATATATATACTTACACATACATATATACAAGTATATCTACACACATACATATACATATATATATACACATATATATATACATATAGGTATGTCTATGTACACACACAAACACACACACACACTTATATATATATATATATATATATATATATATATATATATATATATATATATATATATATATATATATATATATATATATATATATATATATATATATATAATGAATATTGTCGTTGGAGATGAACTCGACGACATGAGTTCAAATCATGTACAAGGCTGATTGCATTCCTCATAGAGCTGAAACCCTTGGGAAACTTATGAATCCAACAACTCTCCCTCCAGCTCAGTGTAAAATAGTAGGGCAGACTTGGCTCTTTAGCTTCGGTATGGCAACCGTTTTAGGTGAAGAAAAACTCTGAATTCAAACCTATTAAACTCCGCTTAAAAAATTGACCTAGTGTTGGTTTCTGCCCTTGTGGAGGGATGTTTAAATATATATATATATATAATATATATATATATATATATATATATAAGTAAAAAATGTATCTATATATATATATATATGTGTGTGTGTGTGTTTATGTGTGTGTGTGTTCATGTGTGTGTGTGTGTGTCTGGTTGTGTGTACATACATATGCACGGACACGTACGACGCTTCTTTTGTTGTTGGCCTTTTCATTTGATGATGGAAGAGCGACACACCTTCCATACCCAGTATGCTTCAAAATCATTAAGCGTAGCTCTTGAACCTTCGACCCGAAATCCGTACTTTCTGAACAATGACATCTATATCTGTCACCTGTCAGAGATTAGTCTTTTTGTTGTGACGCCTTTGTTGTCTTACGTGTCCTTTTTTATTCTCGAAGAGGGCGCAGGCCTTGCTCATTCGGGATTGAACAAACCAATCACATGCTGACGTGAGCCCCCACCACCACATTTTCCTGACATGACTCCCACCACGTCTTTTATGAAGATGTATTAATTCGTCCATGCGTTAGATCGTAAGTAAAGAAAATATTTAATTAATCTTTCATAATATGACGTCGAGGGCATCTTGCACATAGATAGATAGATAGATAGAATTGGATATGAATCGACGACAACAGGTAATTGTAGATATTGATATATATATATATATATATATATATGGAAGTCGGACCTAACTGATAAAATGAAACGCAGTTTCTTCCAGGCAGCGGTTGTGTCGATACTGCTATATGGATGCACCACATGGACGCTTACGAAGCGGCTGGAGAGGAGGCTGGACGGAAATTACACAAGAATGTTGAGAGCAGTATTAAACAAGTCCTGGCGACAGCACCCCACGAGACTCCAACTATACGGACACTTGCCCCCCATCACGAAAACTATACAAGTTCGACGAACCAGACACGCAGGACACTGCTGGAGAAGCAAGGACGAGCTCATAAGCGATGTACTCCTGTGGACCCCCACATATGGATGTGCAAGAGTGGGACGACCAGCACGAACATACATGCAGCAACTATGTGAGGACACAGGATGTAACCCTGAAGACCTGCCGGAGGCGATGAATGATAGGGAGAAATGGCGAGAGAGGGTCAAGGATATCCGCGCTGGCGGCGCGACATGATGATGATGATATATATATATTGAGAAGGACAGAAAGAGAAGAGTGATAGAGAGAAAGTAGTGCAGAATTAAGTACTAAAGATTTTTTATTCAAAATCTTTTAGTTTAATCAACTTTAATAAGGCCAGTGAAAAATCTATGGGTCAGGTCAAACGTAAAGAAATCATTTAATTAATGTTTCATTATATAACGTGGACGCCATTTTGAACATCGATATATATATATATATATATATATATATATATATATATATATATATATATATGTTGTCTCTTGAAGAGAAGACCTACCAAAAATGAAAGATGATAAGGACAAATAGTGAGAGAGAAAGCCAGGTAAATCCCTGCTAGCACGGCAACATGATATATAAAGTAAAAAAAAGTAAAGTTGGCGACCATAGTCGAGGGTAACCCGAGGGCTCCCTTTTCGATAGCTACTACACCAAGGTGTGGGGGAGGGCGCTACTCCTTCCCTGGATTGCTCTACTTTACCCTTGATCCGTACCTTATAATGCTGAGTGTTAAGCAAGGAGGCATCAAGTACCATTTTTTGAGTCTTTGGTATGACTCGACCTGGGATATATACTCTAAACTATAAACCAGGTCTCCCGGGCCATTGGCGAACACTCTAACCCCTAGGCCAATGTCCGGTCTGTAACATATATATATATATATATATATATATTTATATATATATATATAGGAGGTGCATACGATAAGTTTCCAGACTTTTATCGTATGAGCACTTTTATTGATAGTACACACATGAAACTCTAGTCCAATTCGAAGTAATCTTCTCCGGCTACAATGCACTTGTACCGTTCTAACAACTTCTGGAAAGCCCCATCGAAATCCTCTTGTGTGAGCGTGTCAATGACCTTCGTCACAGCCTCTTTTATCTCCTCAAATGTCTCATAACGACAGCTTCTGTACTTAGGGAATAACCAAACGTTACATGGAGCAAGGTCTGCACTATAGGGAGAGTGAGGAACTGTCTTGATGCCCATCTTGCTCAAATAGTCTATGACAAGGATGGAGTTGTGGACTGGTGCATTGTCTTGGTGGAAAAGCCACTGACCCGATTTGAAGAGTGCTGGCCTCTTCCTACAGAATCTCTTCCTGAACTCTCATAAAACCTCAACATAGTAACCATAACCCTAAACCTTTGGCCAATCAACTCTGGTGTTGTGACTTCCTTACTCCTCCTACACCTCTCATTATCCCTCAAACTCCCTACCTTCCTTGAATCTTTTATTCCACTCAAAAACTGATGCTTGATTCATGCAAGATGGTCCAAAAGCCGTCTGAAGCATTCCATACGTTTTTGTGGCATTTTTTCCAAGTTTAAAACACAATTTTATTGCATATCGTTCTCCTAAAGTGTCAGATTTCATTTTTGAAATTCACCAGCTGTGACAATCAGGCTTTAGTAGGGTGTATTTCAATATTTGCTGTAGTTGTTCATTTAAGCCTGAAATCTTAAAAATTGGTCAGTCATCCTATAAGAAGTATAGCAATAACATGCTGGATTTTCAAGAGTCTACGACAATTTTAAATGCCCATACGAAAAAAGTCTGGAAACTTATCGTATGCACCTCGCATGTATGTGCAGATAGATAGATAGATAGATTTGGATATGAATCGATGACAACAGGCAATTGTATCGATTGAAATATATATATATATATATCTTTTTTGGATATTTTGTCTATATAATTTTATTAGGATCCTTTCAAGTTTCCTGATAAGTTTCTTCGTTTCAGGTTGGAATTAGTGGATCAATTTACCATTTACAAACCTTTCATAGGCCAGGGGTTGCTTCATGTATAAAGGGTGTTTTTAAAGAGTCTTTTCAAAGAGTTTTTTTAGTTTTTTTATAACATTACAAAATTACGTAAACGCAGAGTTGAATAAGACTGAGATTCCGATGAATTTAAAAACGGAATGCTATCCACGGAAAAGGAATATTATCAAGAAATATAGAATAATAAAAAAAGATATTCAAAACAGTGTTGCTCTTTTCAAAATTAATTCTATTGATTAGATTTTTTTGGTTTTTATATGTAGGGCTTCTCGGATTTGTAGTCGTAGCTTATTTATTTCGTGTGCTATTATAGTGGTGTAATGGTTATCGTCGTAGGAAATGGACACGGCGACACGAGTTCAAATCCTGGACGAGACTGATTGCACTTCCTATAGCACTAATACCCTTGGGAAAGGTATGAATCCAATTATTCTCCCTCCAGCTATGGGTAAATAGTAGGACGGACTAGGTTCTTCAGCCTTGGTGAGGCAACTATTCTAGGAGAAGGAAAACTCTGAATTCAAACCTGTTAAACTTCGCTTAAAAATTGACCTTGTGTCATATCCTGCCCGAGTGGAGGGGTTGGTAAATAGGATTATAGTGGTGTTTTTGACTATGATTTTTCGAAGTTTGGATTTGGAAATAAAATGGATTTTAAGATGTAAGGCTATGGAGCTAGAATCACTAAGATGCATTGTAAGCCGTTTTGAGGGAGTTGTAGTGGTAAGACCAACATACGTATTATTTTCGTTGGAGACACAGTCTCCCAAGGGACATTTGAACATATATACGACGTTTGCCCGATCAAGAAGTTCATTGGAGGGGGAAGAGTTATTGGAAATAATTACGTTGGAGGTTTTAAATATGTTGTTGTAAATGATAAGTCTTACTTTTTTGGTAGGATCAGCATGGAGAACATTTTTGTGTATAAGGTTGTTTTTAGTATATGCTCATATCTTAGAATTACTATGATATTGGTTTTTGTAGTAAAGATTTATTGATTGTTTATAGTTTAGAGTATTGTCTATGTTATGTTGTTCAGTTTTATTAATGAAATATTTGATTTCTTTATCTACAATGTATTTGGGAAACCCATTATATTACATTTTTAAGCTCATTAAGGGAGATAGTTCGAAAGGAAGATAGTGTTGTATATTGACTTTCGACCCGGCCAAACATGCCATTCAAAAGTGATGCACCGGAAGGAAGTGACACATTACGATGGCAACTATGAGAAGAAATCGCGTAGGCGGGCTTGGCTGACGATATGGGACAAGGTAAAATCACATGGTACACTCATAGACTGATGCACCGGAAGAGAGTGACCTGTGAACTGCATGACAGTTATTTCCGCTTGATGACGATCAAACATGCCATTCCAAAGATATTGAGTGGGCGATTGAACTATTATATAACTCGGTGTGGACAGGAAGTCAGTTAGTTGGAGATCAGATGAGTTAGAGACAAGATGCGGTAGAGAAAGTCATCATCCAGCAGAGAGCTGGGTCCCCGGGCCTCCGGTTGAGCAGCCCTGGAGAACGAGAACGACACAACGCTGATGGCTATTAGAGTGGGGGTCAATATGTTGCAGTTCTGTTCGGTCTCCAACCCCCTCTCACATGCAACCTTTCAAATAAAGTGAGGGGTATATTTTTTCTAAGAACTGTGTCGCTCGTCGTTATTATTGTGTCGTCGTTATGATTCTGCATGTATATGTGTATATATGCATATTCATTATGTGGCTATATGACAATAATAGTTTAACTCTGGAAATAAGTGTTTTTATGATTGTTCTTTTGTAAAGGAAGAAGCATTTACTATGGAAATTGAGGATGCAGGGATTAATGTTGGTATTTTTTTTTTATTTGTGGAGGTAGTAAATATGTCAATATGGCTTGTGTCTTATAGTACACCAAGAAATGGGATTTTATTGTTAATATTTCTTTCTTTTGTGAAATTAAAAACAGAATTATTTTGAAAGGTCTGTTGTATTATGTTAATTTCATCAGTGCTATTAGTGAGAAGGAGTGTGTCATCAGCGTACGTTAAATAAATATTTTGGCAAAATATTTTGGTAAATTCATCAACCGATTCCAATCAGAAACCAAGATACTTATCAGGAAACTAAAAAAGATCTTGATAAAATTATGTAGACCAAATGTGTCTTTATTATTTAATCAAACATGCTTAAATAAAAGACTGCTGCCCAACTAAACACACACACACACACTTACATACACACACATGCACACACACACACACATATATATGTATGTATGTATGTATATATATATATATACGTTGTCTAGAATACTTACCGGAAGTGATATATATATATATATATATATATACGTTGTCTAGAAGACCTACCCGAAGAGATAGATGATAAGGGCGTATGGCGAGAGAGAATCAGGGAAATCCATGCTAGCAACGTGACATGATATATATATATATATATATATATATATATATATTGCGATAGATAGATATATAAATAAAAACGGGTAACTATACAGATTGAAATATATATATATATTTATGTATAGCTTGTCTAGACGCCCTACCAAGAAGAGATGGATGATAAGGACGAATGACGACAGAGAGTCAGGGGGATCTGTGCTAACAGCACAACATGATAGATAGATAGATAGATAGAAGGTATGGCAAAATAAAGAACGGAAGATTTTTTCTTTTACTTTTTTTGTTTTTTAATCAACTTTAATAATCTGAGAAAGGTCTATGGATCAAATATATATGTCGGAAATTTACTAGTATTAGATAGGAATACTTTAAGCTATTCAAGTGAAACCATGCGATATTTGATATCATAAAATTTTGTTCCAGCAAACGATAATAGACAAACAAAAAAATTCGATGGAACGTGGAAAACACCGTTAAGATTGTAATCAAGTATCTATAAATCAATCAAATTTAGACATTGAATAACCCATAAATAATTGATATGACGTTAGATAAAACCATACTATATAAGCGATCAATTAGAAAACTTTGAATTAAGTCCATGACTGCTTTGTTTATACAGGGTGTGGCGTACGGAGAGCAGTTTTCGATTCTTTCTGAAATGCTCGAAACATCACAGAAATTAATAAAAATCTAGAATGAATATCTATTTTTATAATTTTGCCGAAACACACGAAGCTCTTTTTTAAAGCTCGTTGACTACTGAGATGAAAAAGATTCGTTCATAGCGCGACTGCTGGCTGAAACAGACCAGTTTAAAATGAATATATAGGAAAGTAGAGAACTATTTTTCTTTCGTAATGATGACGCAAAGAGTGTTTTATTGATGCAAGGGCTGAGACAAACTCGCTAAGTGTGGGACAGTAAGACATAACATTTTTGCTTGGTTCATTTTTTAATGGCTAATCATCTCCATAAATTAAAACCAAAATTTAACTTATTTGTAAATGATTGGTTGTGACCATAACACAAGGAACAATAACAAATGACATTCTTACTGTCTTCTAAGACATAAAAGGAGAGTTACTATTGATTTTGTTAAAGAAATGTGTCCATTACAGAGTGTTTCAATAGCAAAATTCACTTCATTTATTCAACGACGTTCATATATATATATATATGTATATATATGTATATATATATATATATGTGTGTGTGTGTGTGTGTGTGTGTGTGTGTGTGTGTGTGTATTTTGGCAGCATTTCTTCGTTGATTCAAATTTCATAAAACATAATAGACATTTTATGTCTACATATTTTCTCCTGGATCGGTTCGAATTCCCGTATTACTTCTATCGTATTCGGGGGCGGGGGATTGATTTATGTATTGTCCATAGTTGTATCCCTAGTAATTTCTGCCCGAATTTGAACCATAGTCAGGGGAGGATCTATGACAAAAGTGATGTAACTTTTGTTTTAACATATTACCTCTATGTAAGAGCGTCTTTACTGTTGAAGATTATAGCGTTTGCTTTTAAATGGGTTTCTATAATTAGTGTCAGTAGCTAAAGACATTTAAGTACATTGGCACTGATTTGAAAATTAATTCTATTAAGTGTCGGTTGCATGTTTCTAATATATAGTGCTTCGAGAATCTGTAGTTTTTGTTTATTATTTTTATGTTCTAATATCACAGAAAATTCTCACCGACAATACACAATATAGCGTTCTAACACCCCACGAGACAGCATGTTTACAACGTCCGAAAAGAAATGTAAAGACCGAGTTCATATTTAAAAAAAAGGCTCTGGTGAAGAAATTTTTAGTTCAAGATTAATTAGACCCGATTAATTATTTTGCATTGCATAAGCCCTCTAAACAAATACAATAAGATGAAATAATTTTTGCAATGCTTCAAGCAAATTATACAATACTTTATATATATATATATATGTGTGTGTGTGTGTGTATGGAGGTGGGTAGCTGGGCAGCAGTCTTTCATTTAAGCATGTTTGATGAAATAATAAAGTCATATTTTGTCTATATAATTTGATTAAAATCCTTTCCAGTTTCCCGACAATTATTTTTGTTTTACGTTGGAATTGGTGTTATATAATTACGGAAAGATTTTTTCGTTATTTATATTTTATCATTCAGTTTGGTTGGGCTTTGAACTATCGGGCTTTTAATTCAGATACACAGACATTAGGTACAGTTTACGCTCGTGCACAGAGGATATAACAATCACAATTGTGATGGTAAATGAGGCTGGAGTGTTAATGACATCATGCCTGGAAGCGATGGTCTGAGAATTTGGAGATTTTGAAAAAGACGTCAGTTGGGTTTCGGCTATGGGCCAGGCAAGTTGTTAGTTTACTGGGGACCAGTCCAGTTGGTTGTCGAATGGGGACTGGTCAAGTTGGTATTCGACATGTGCCATGTCGAGAGTTGTTGAGTTAAAACCATGGTGTTGAGAAGTTGGTCTGACCATGGAGTTCTGCCGATCACTACCGCCAGAGATCTTAAACACTATGGGATGCGCAGCTCGCTTGTCGGGTCCAACCAGGCATTTGGTAGTTTTGTTTGTATAGAATGATTGAGAATTATGTCTCTCTGTCCTCGTGTCGTAGAATCGAACTCAGAAGTTAAGAAGTTAATAAACGTTCGGACCTGAATAACACAGAGCCTGCCTGAGTATTTGAACCCGCATGCATTAGTTAATGTGTTTCTGCTTTGTATTTACCGGTATTTGAATTTGTACGTGTACCGTTGGATTGAGATATCGTTATGATTATGATATGGGTATACAGCATTGGTAGATGAATTTACCGAAATTGTCCCGAGCACTTTCGAACCTTTCTTAGGCCATCTTCAGAGATTATTTGCAAGTGTAAAAGTTGTTTTTTGTGGGGGTTTTTTTTTTTTTTAGTTTTTAGGTTTTTCATAAGGTTACAAAAATTACGTAAACGTATTGTTAAACTGAGATGCTTATGACATCGAACGAATTTAAAATAGAACGCTATCTAAAGAAATGGAATATTATCAAGAGAAATAGAAGATTTTTAAAATGGAGTAAAAGGCATTTAAAAACATTGTTGCTATTTTCAAAGTTAATTCTATTAATTTTAGAGGGTTTTTTTTATATAGGGCTTCTAGGATTTGTAGTCGTAGCTTATTAATTTCGTGTCCTATTATAGTGGTGTTTTCAACTAGACTTTTTTTCAATCAATAGTAATAATCCTTTCATGTTCACAAATAAGTCGAATTTCGACGTTAAATATCCTATGTGAAGTTGAATAAAATAATTTACAGACTTCTTCATTTTAATATATATATATATATATAATATAATATAATATAATATTAATGACTACCATTCCTTTACATAAGAACGTCATCTCCTCAATTCTACTGAACGTATAAGTAGTAGCGTTTGTGGCCCCCGCAGGTCAAATTCATCTTTCGACCCACGTCCTTTATTTAATCCACGGGGTTCGTTTGCTCTGATTCCGTTAATCATAACCGGGTACAAGTGTTAGATATTCCTATATTGTTACTGCTGGCAGGATTGAACCAGTAACTTTCAGATGATGGTTGAATAGAAGCTTATGGAACCAACGTCTATAACTGTTACGCCATGTGTCCAGCTGGAGAATATAACAATGCATATGAAGACAATAGTCTGAAAACCCAGGATAATAAGTATTCAGCTTGTTTCGAGCTCAAGACATTTTTCTCAAAACACTTCATCTGATGATCCCAAGAAAATCTTTTGTATGTTTATTTCTTTGTTTGGGTTTTATGGGTATCAAACTTTGAAGGTTATTCAATGCCATTCTTATATTCATACAAATAAACAGTTTTATTTCAAACAATTCAGTTTAGCATAATTACATAATTTAATTGTTAAAAACATTTATATTTCAAACTTTTCAGTTTAGTCAAGTAGTTCTAATTAAAACAATTTAGTGCTGTATATAGTTTTTGTTTACACACAGGTGAAGTAAGCAGTTTACGTCAAAACAGTTCTATTTCAAGCCATTCAGTTTAGCTTAAGTACGCTGTTTAGTTCTTGATCGTAATAGATAGGACGTTATCAGGTGCTACCTCACCGGGCCTGAGTAAACCTAGGAGCGATGGCAATGAAGAGGTTCCCCGTATTCTACAAAGCCCCTGCATCACTGGAACCTCACCATCAGATTGTTTACTGTCATATCAGGACATTCCTAGGTGGGGGGTGTTAACCCTCTGCAGAGGTGCAGTCGATGTATTCTACAGCCCCAACCAACTGGGCAAAGAAAATCTTTCGTCATTCAGAGCATTTTGTTAATACTGAAAACTTTAAAAACCTGTTTCAGACTCCGCGGTCAATAATGATAGGACAAATTTTCGCAGTTGATTCTGTAGTGTTTATATCATTCCTTAACTCTCACCATATTATATTTGGATATGCACATTCCGTTCCATCATTTTTGAGGCATGGAATCATAGATTAAATTATAATGCGCGCTGTTTCACAACTGAAATAAGAATCAGCAATGAAGTAACTTTTTTAATCAAGTAATTTCCGCTTGCGTTTAAAACATTAGTGGTTTGAAATGCGTAATTACAACATGCTTTTATAAAGCGGAAATTATTAATTACTAAAACCAATAGTTTGCAATACATATCAATAAAGACTCTTCAATATCAGTGATAGAGTATTTATATCAGTTAGGATTGTGTAGACTTAAAGTCAACGGTGCTCGGTGACTATTAGTTTCTTGCCTAAACAATCAACAGACCAAGATTGAACATGAATATATATGAATGCAAGGGTTAAAATAGATAGATAGATAGATAGATAGAATAAGAAATGAATTTATGACATGTAAGTGTAGTGGTTAAGATAGATAGATAGATAGATAGATAGATAGAAAGATAGAATTGGAAATGAATCAATGAAAATAAGTAAATGTACGGGTTTAAATAGATAGAGAGAGAGAAAGAGAGAGAGAGGGGGGGTAGAATTGGAAAGGAATCTATGACAGTATGGAAATGTAAGAATTGGTTGGTTGGTTGGTTGGTTGTTCAGGTCTTTTTAGTCCATTTTTATGAAAATAGTTCTATTTCAAACAATTCAGTTTAGCATTAGTAAACAGTTTAATTGTTAAAACATTTCAAGCTATTCAGTTTAGTAAAACAGTTCTAATTCAGCTAATTGAGATTAGTATAAGTACAGATTTTGGTTACATAGTTAAATGTCAAAACAGTTCTATATTAAACAATTCAGTTCAGTGTAAGTACAGTTTCAATGTCATAAACAGTTCCATTTCAAACAATTCAGTTTAGCATACGCACGCAGTTTAAATGTAAGTATGGTTCTATTGTCAAAAATATTTTTATTTCAAGCTATTCAGTTTAGTCAAACAATTCAGTTTAGCGCAAGTATGCCGTTATTTCTATTTAACCCTTAGATACGGCCCTATCAGACGCTATCATTCCGGGCCAGAGTGGACCTTGTAGTGATGGCAATGAAGGAACGCTCTGCGTTCCCCAAAGCCCCAGCATCACTTGAACCTTACCGTCAGATTGCTTTGTGTCATATGCAGGATATTCATTGGTGGGGTCTTACCCCTCTGCAGAGAAGCAGTCGGTGTATTCTACAGCCCCAGCCGACTGAGCCCAAGTGTAAGGTTTTAAATAGATAGATAGATAGATACATTAAAAGGGGGAAGAGACAGATTTGGGTGGTATAAAGAATTAAGTTCTTTTCTTTAATCGACTGTTAACTATGTCTACGATATTCTAAGTATTGAAATATTCATATTTCTTTAAAATTGATGCTATGAATATGTATGATTTGGAAAGAAATTACTGATAAAATGTATAACAAGTTTTACGGGCGGAAGAGGCTAAATAATTACAGAAACATGAATATGCGAGCAATACTTTATTAATTACATTACAGCAATCAATAATTCTTTCAAATTATTTGCAACATTAGGATTTTTATATTGATTGTTGGTTGGTTGGTTGGTTTTTATGGCATATCAACCTTTGTTGGTTATTTAACGCCAAATCCATTTTTATGTAAATAATCAGTTCTATTTCAAACAATTCAGTTTAGCATGAGTACAAATCTTAATTGTCAAAAATATTTCTATTTCAAACTATTCAGTTTAGTCAAACAGTTCTAATTCAGCTAATTCAGTTTAGTATAAGAACAGATCTTCTTTACAAGAAGTTAAATGTCAAAACAGTTCTATATTAAACAATTCAGTTTAGTGTAAATACAGTTTCAATGTCAAAAAACAGTTCCATTTCAAACAATTCAGTTTAGAATACGCACGCAGTTTAAATGTAAGTACGGTTTGATTGTCATAATCATTTCTATTTCAAGCTATTCAGTTTAATCAATCAGTTCTAATTTAGGTCATACTCCTCTGCAGAGGTGCAGTCAGTGTATTCTACAGCACCAGCTAAATGGGTAATACACAGAGTTAAATGTCAAAACAGTTTTATTTCAGATAATTCAGTTTAGCATAAGTACACAGTTTAGATGTCAAAATAGTTCTATTTCGAGCAATTCCGTTTAGCATGAGTACGTAGTTTAAATGTCAAAACAGTTCTTTTTTTAAACAATTCAATTTAGCATAAATACGCAGTTTAAATGCCAAAATCTGTATTGAGAAGGAAGCACAGTTTCGTTCTATTTAACCCCTAGATAGGACCCTTATCAGGGGCTATCACTCCAGGTCAGAGTGAACCTCGGAGCGATGGCAATAAAGGGGTACTTCGCATTCCCCAAAACCCCAGCATTACTGGAGCCTCACCATCAGATTGTTTAGAGTTATATCCAGGACACTCGTTGGTGGGGTCTTACCTCTCTGCAGAGAAACAGTCGGTGTATTCTACAGCCTCAGCTGACTAGGTAATTTATATTGATGTCGATATCTTTCTCGGTATTCTTACAATTAGTAGTTTCATCATTCACCCCAATGATGATAGCGTAAGTGCTAATGATTGCTAAAACTTTCACTTCTCACCGATTTTAGCTCTCATTGAAAAGAATCCTTAGAAGCGTCGAGTTTCTCGATTATCGTTACAGGCCCTAAAAGAAATTGACTTGTGTGTTTTAGTGAAACACTGTAAGAACGTAAATTGCTACCGAACGAAGGCAACGTTTTGGCAAGGTGAAGAATCAGTTGTAAGTTTTCCACATCTCTTAACGGTCCGATATGCTCGATCGAAAATTGAAAACTCGTGTCCATTGCTCTTTAAAACCCCTCTCTTTCGCTCTTTACTCTTAAGTGAAAGAAAAAAGGAAATACGGTATAATACATACACTCACTCACACACACACACACACACACACACATATATATATATATATATATATAATGGACTCTTATGATGCCTTACACTAGTTGAGTTCATTTTTAAGTGTCGGCACTCATACATACATTCACACATACATGCATATATATATATATATATATATATATATATATATTGGGCACTTATGATGGCTTACACTCGTTGAGTTCATTTTTGAGTTTTGACAAACCTTCACTTGAATTTGCGCACGACACATTCAGGTTAATTGGCCGCGCAATTACCATGACTGGTTGATTTGGCGTCACTTGGGTCCGATATGGATTGGTTGTTCAATTGTAGAGTTTCGGCTCTGTGGTCGCTGGTTCGATCTCTAGTGGTGGAGATCACGGCATATACTGCTAATGAGACCTAATCAGGTCGAAACAGCTGTATAGTGTTCGCCGGATTTTCTGATCATGGTAATTCAGTTCACAGAACGTCTCGTCTTTTTCCAAAATTCTTTTCTCTGATGATTGGGGGGGGCTTTTAAAGCAATTAATCCTATCACAGTAAGCAGACCCCCGTTCTTTTCCTCCAGAAAATTGAACAAATAAAATTCTCTGTGACTTCGAGATAAAAACTCCGGAGGTTCTGGGGTCCAAACTGCTGGGTGCTGGCCTTCTTTACTGCATCTTATCAGCATCTTCTCTGGACCCCAACTCATCAGGGCCTCAAGGCCCCTTCGTCCTGATGTGGCTTTCCCTACCACATCTCGTCTATAACTCCAACTGTCTGCAACTCAAATGGCACTTGACTTCCGTCTTGACTGCGTTATATAATAGTTCAACGACCACTCGATCGCTGAAATCGAATGTTTAATCGTCATCAAGCGGAAATAACTGCCATGCAGTTCACAGGTCACTCTCTTCCGGTGCATCAGTCTATGAGTGTACCATGGGAATTTTTTAGCTCGTCCCATTTCATCAGCCAATTTTCGCCCACGCGATTTCCTCCCATAACTGCCATTGGAATGTGTCACCTCTTTCCGGTGCATCACCTTGGAATGGCATGTTTGACCGGGTCAAAAGGTCAAAATACAGCAATTGAAGGAAGTCTTATTCTTCTGCAAAGAGATGCAATCGGCGTATTCTGCAACCCCGGACAATTGGGCTCCAGAAAAGAGACTGGGAGAATTAGACATCAGTAGAACACTCGAAACCTTCTTGGAGTATAAAATTATAATCTGCATCTTAGGAGGTGCCCGTGGTGTAATGGTTATCGTCGTAGGAAATGGACACGGCGACACGATTTCAAATCCTGGACGAGACTGATTGCATTTCACATAGCACTAATACCCTTGGGAAAGGTATGAATCCAATTATTCTCCCTCCGGCTATGGGTAAATAGTAGGGCAGACAAGGTTCTTCAATCTTGGTGAAGAAATTAATCTAGGAGAAAGAAAACTCTGAATTGAAACCTGTTAAACTCCGCTTAAAAATTGACCTCGTGGAGGGATGGATAAATATGGATAATCTGCTTCTTTTATTAATCAAAATGTACTTACGTGTAAAGTAAACGAGGGTCGAAAACGGCTAACCAACACATACAGGGATTGACGTACGAATCTATTGGGAACAAATTTCCTCTTCGTTCTTTCCGTTTTTTATGTCAAAATCTCCTTGGTTATATAATATTCCGAACGCCCACGCAAATTCTTCTAGTCACATCTCCTCTAACCTGTTGCTTACACGTTGCACTTCCAGCATCCCATCCACACAATACATATTACACTTCCTTCTTGCATGTTACCCACGCAATTTCCGCGGCACCTCCACCGAGGCTACCTGCATCCTGTTATCTTTAGGTACCAGGCGCATTTCCCGTTTCTTTTGATCTCGAAGTACGACTTCCGCAGCCGCATCAACATGTTAAAGGGGTTCTTCATGTCTGTATTCAAGTATAGAACACTTTTAAAAGTCTAGTTGACTTGAGGTGATTTGTGGACTGTTAGGGTAAACCGCCAGTTAAAAGGAAGAAACTTCTCATTGGTTGAAACTTTTAATAAATGCGCTATTATTGCGACGTCGATTGTATTCTAGTACACGAAATCTTATTCACATATTTCAGAGTCTTGCTTTCTCCATCACAGATTTTCTAAGGCGTACTGAATATTATATAGAACAGTTAATTGTCCCGTAAACTGAACAGTTTGATGATGTTCAAATATTAAAAATATGAACTGTACAATTTAAATAGACAATATATATGGACCGCTACTACGTTGAAAAATGAGCAAACTGAGTAAGGGAGGCTTTATATTGACTAACATGAAACATTTGTGTATAAACAACACACACACACACACACAAACCTACACTTACACGCACACGATGGGAACTGCCCAAGCTAACATAAACAAATCCTCGAAGCAAAACCTCACGAAACAACAGCTGTACGGCCACTTACCCCCATCTCAAAAAACATCCAATTAAGACGCACAAGACAAGTGGGACACAGCGAGAGATGCAATGATGAACTCTGAAGTGACGTTTTCCCATGGATCCCTTCACATGGTTGACCAGCAAGAATTTACCTAAAACAGCTCTCAGCGGAAACAGGTTGGAGTTTAGAAGACCTGCTGGCAGCGGAAGATGGTAGTTACGGATGGAAAGAGAGAAATTCAGAGAAATTCATGCTAATAGCGTGACTTGATGATATATATATATATATATATATATATAATAAATGAATAAATTATCTTCCCTGAAGTTGGAATTTTTTTTTACTCTCGGTTACATATACCCACCTGATGTCACATGATCAGTTTTTTTCTGGATATGAAAGTCAGGCTATTTTTTGTCTGAAGATCAAGGCGACCCATAAAACGTACGTGGGATCGTTATTTGATATTCAAGTTTTCATACTAGCTTTTCTACAAAAATTCAGTAGTGCCTATAATATTTCCTTACATAATTTATCTATCTATCTATCTATCTATGTGTGTAAGTATGTGTGTGTGTGTGTGAGTTGTTAAAATTCAAAACATTTTAAAATTTTAGAATACTTTTTTTTGTGATGTTCGTATTTCAATTGTACATACATCATTAGGCGAAGGAACAGATTCTACACACTGATCCTAAGCAACAGTATCAATCCCTAAGAAAAAATGTGCTCGTGGTTTAATGGTTACCTTCCTTTGGAATGGACGCGGTGACCTGAGTTTAAATCCCAGAAAAAGCCGTTTGCATTTTACTTACCCTTTGGAAAAGCATTTATCCAGTTATTCTCCCTCCAGCTATGCGAGGATGGTAGAGCAGACTTGGCTTTTTCAACCTTGGTATGGCAACTTGGAGAAGGAAATCTCCAATCCAATCTATGGTCTTGGAGAAGGAAATCTCTGAATTCAAACCTGTAGAACCCTGTTTGAAAAATTGACTTTGTGTTGAATACTGCTCGTGTATAGTGTTTGACATATATATATATATATATATATATATATATATATATATATTGTCATCCACAGTCAGACTGTTTCGCTGTTTCACAACTCTTCAGTGTGACTAGACACGTAGGTTGCTTGAAGCTGGGATCGAAACCCGCCCAATGTTACGTTGGACTTACTATTATACCGCTCAGCCAACAAGCGTACCATGTCAGCTCAGGAAATATAAGGCATTAAGTAGTAGCTTACGTTTGTTTATATTTATACCTTACCGGATACCAGAGTGCTCAATTCGTTCGAAGATCATCACGTTTTGCGAGTGGCAACCGTAAATTCCTTCGACAGAGTGCTCAACCTCCATGGGGGAGCGTATATATATTTCATCTACAGACAGACTGTTTCGTTGTGTCACAACTCTTCAATGTGGCTAGAGACGTTGGACGCTTGAAGCTGGGATCAAAACCCGTCCAACTTTACGTTGGACTAAATATCATACTGCTCAGCCACAAGCGAACAACGTCAGCTCGGGAATTATATGGCATTAAGTAGTAGCTTTCGTTTGTTTACGATTATACCTTACCAGATACCAGAGTGCTTAATTCGTTTGAAGAGCTTTGCATTATGAGAGTGGCAGCCGTAAATTCCTTCAGCAGTTTGCTCAGTCTCCACGGGGGAGCGTATATATATATATATATATATATATATATATATTTACTAATCTAATATCTACTAGCATTCACGGTACCAGAAAAAAAAAGAAAGAAAAAAAACCCGCCAGGAACAAGAGATAAAAGTATCTCGAATCACCACCCGGGGGAAAAAGAAAAAATTATAGGTCAAAAAGAAAGAAAAGGCCAACCTCGTCAGACCTCTTGAAAAAAATCAAGGGATACGCAGTCAGTTGGTCAAAAGAAAACTAAAACCTTCCGCGAATCCTGCAATGCTACAATTACAAGAGTGCTCAACACGAGTGGAGCCAATTATAAAATTAACTTAAATAGCGAGTCGGAAATCTTCTACTAAAGTTTCACCTCATCGGATCATCAGGAAGCCTAACTCCAACTTCCTGCTGATCCGATAAGGTGAAACTTTAGTAGAAGATTTCCGACTCGCGATTTAAGTTAATTATATATATATATATATATATATATCATAGCAATAAATAGACCCAAAGTTTTATTCATTGTAGGAATAAAAATATATAAAGCACAAAAAAGGTGACAAGCTGGCTGAGTCTTTTCATTCCTTGAACAACAAAGATAAATCGAGGAAAATATCGTAGAATACAAACAAAAACAATATATGCGAAATATTTTGGGCGAAGAAAAAACTATTTCATTGAAGTCTATATCGAAATAATATTAAATCTGACCAGATAATACCTCTGTTTACAGAGAGAGGGTTAGCGGGAAAGATATGAATTGTCACTAATACTTTCAGATGAAATGTAGAATGTGACTGGCTAAGTATGGAAAACAAGTCCACTCAATTGTTCTCGACTGGGGTCATAATAATTTTTAAGGTTTGGTTTGGTTGTTTTAATGGCATATCAACCTTTGTAGGTTACGAAATGCCAAAGCTATTCTTCTAGAAGAACAGTAGTGGTACTATTTCCCCCATAGCTGGGAGGATAAGGGGGTTCAATACTTTTCCCAGGGGTATTTGCCCGAAAGTGAACGTAATAGCGCGACTGGTGTATGAACTCGCTTTCTACGATTCCGCAGTCCATCGCTTTAACCATTACTTCACGAGGACACCCCCCATAATTATTTTTAAGTTGTTCTGCAATTAAAGACCTGTATGTATTCCTAACAATATCATTCTGGTTACTAGTAAAGTTTCATATTTTCGTAGGGACTTGTTATTTGATTCTAGCATCTAGAATGTGATTAGTTCTTTCTATTTTACACTACATGCTGTTGAGCGAGGAGTGAAACCAGTCAGTTAGTTTGTCACCTTTTCTTTGTGCTTTTTATGTTTTTATTTCCAGCATGAATAAAAATTTATGTCTATCTATTGCTAGGATCAAATTGTGTACCCCTATAAAATTTATATATATATATATATATATATATATGAAGAAGTCACGCCTATTTTGGTATATATACATGTCGACTTATAACTTAGAAAAGAAATGTCATTAAAAATGTTTATAAAAAGGAAAAGTACGAAATTTAGTTTCTGATTTTTATTGATTAAATCATAATTCTGTGGTTAAAAAATCAATCGATTTGTGGAACTCCTCACACTTCTTTGTGTGAAGAGTCTGTGCAATTCTTCAGTTCTTCTTTAGACCCGCCCTGTTTAAACATCACACAGATTTCATCAGCGGAATTTGAATTTAATACTTTTTCAAACATTATTGTTTTGTAATTTAGTAAAAAAAAGTTATTAATTTTTTCGGTGAATAAAAAAGTCATGAAAATGGTTTAAATGATGGGGTATCTTTTTAAAATATTATTTTAAATGTAAAATAAAAAAGGAATTGTAGAACGAAAAAGGTTGCATTTTTGATGCCTAGCTTCTTTTTATTGTAAGGACACATTTTATTTCTTTTTATCATTCCCACTAAACTAGATCGTGGTAAAACGTGAAAGTCAGGCCCAGTGGCAGCCTCTTCCTTTGTTTTATTCACAACTTTCCTCGAACAATTCAATGATATAATATTACATTTTTAGACCATAGAAAAAAATAACAAAAATGCAACGAAAACATTGTTAATCGATAACTTAAAAACTGAATTTTCAAAAGAATGCATTTCATATTTCTTTGAATAAAATACATAAATTTTTAATGTGTAACTCAAAAACATTTTTTAAAGAAATAAACTATTTATAGAATAGATAAATATTTTTCATTTAAATTAATACGCGAAATTTTTCATCCAAAAATAAGGACACATTTTTAATTCTTAGCTTCTTTTCATTGTTACATTTTTATCCAGTAAAAGAAATGAATGAAACAAATAACTTTTTTATCAGTTATTTCAACAGTTCAATAAAGAACTGAATTTAGATTTTTGTCATTTTCAGAAAAAAATATATTTAGAAAAAATGAAATTATAATAATGCTTCAGACCCCTAAGGAGTTAGATATTTGAAAATAATATTTTATATATAAACAAAAAAATTTCTCAAATTAAAGAATATTCAATTCACAAGAATATTCTAATACAAGAATTCTTCGATTCTTTTATCCTTAAATTTTTATTGGGTAAATGAAAACTTGTTTGGTGGTAATTCAACCTTCTTGGGTTATTTACAGCCAAAGACATCGTGGTAGAAGAATAGCAGTGAAATTCTTTGACTGGTATCAGGAGGAATACTGGAGTTCATACCTTTTTATAGGGTGTTTGTTCGAAAGTGAACGTGCTAGCGAGGAGGGAGTTCGAACTCGTTTACTTCGGGGCCACAGTCCGGCACTTAAATCATTACACCATGATTACTCTCAGCTATGACTCATGATTAAAACTATCCTGTTTTTTCGAAAACCATTCACTGAAAAAATTATTCGGTGTCTGAGCGCCGAGTGAAAGAAAAAAGTAAATAAATAGAAATTTATCGGAAACCAAAAAAAAAAAAAAAAAATATTAAAAACTTTTCCTCAGTGTGAGGGTATTTTTTCTTTTATATTACTTTCAATGAAAACTAAAAAAAGATTTTTTTAAAAAAAGCAATTCATGAAATAAAAGAATTCTTTTCCTTTGAATTAATTGGCGAAATCTTTCAACAACAAATAAGGACACTTTTTTTTAATTCTTTGCAAACTCCTCTCTTCCTCTTTTCTATATCACTCACCGGTGTTCTTAATATCCTTTTAGTCCGGCCTTGGTCTGGGTACTTCTGCAAGTATATATATATTTAAGTTTGTGTGTACGTGTGTGTCTATGTGTGTGTATGTGTGAGAAAGAGAAAGAAAAAGATTAACAAATAACGAAAATAGTGCTCAACATACCAAGTCTTCATCACGTGAAGGCTTTTGGGCCAGTCATGGTTTCGGGTCAAAATTATCATTCCCACTAAACTAGAACATGGTAAAGTGTGTAAGTCAGACCCAGGGGCAATCTCTTCCTTTGTTTTATTCACAACTTTCCTGGAACAAAGTTTTAATTCAACGATATCATTTTTAAAATGAATGACGACATAACACTTTAATTCACCGAACAAGCAATGTTTGTGTGTTTGTTGTTTAATGGCATATCAACATCCTCGGGTTATTCAATACCAAATCAATACGATTTTTTTAGAAGGACAGTAGTGGTACCATTTAACCCATAGCTAGGAGGATAAAGGGGTGCATACTTTTCCCAAGGGTATTTGTCCGAAAGTGAACGTGATAGCGCCACTGAAATTTGAATTCGTATATTACTCTTCCACAGTCCAGCGTTTTAACCATTACACCACGGGGACACCCCCGAACAAGCAATGGAATTACCGTGAAATTCATGAATGAATTCAATGCATAAAATCGCAATAATAAATCCTCCCTTCACTTATGGTAATTTGAATCATATGACGAGATTACGATGTCAAATTCATTGGAAATTCGAGAGAATATATATATATATATATATATATATATATATATATATATATATATATATATATCAAGTTTCAAGTTTCATTCACATGTGAAGCTAATTCTGTGGCATTCACATATCTTCAGTCTTGAAATGTAATCAAAAATTAAATCTGTTTTTTTCTCCTGTCTGATATAAAGTTTCTTCTACTTTTGATTGCCAAAATATCCATTAGACATTTTTTTCTGATATAGAAATATTTTTCTCAACTGAGACCAAATTTTTAGTTTTATATTACACAAGAAATATTCTATTTACATGATAACTACATCGATCTTGCAAAAATTTTAGGATTTAAAGTTGCAATAAAAAGTAGGAAGATGATTTTTAGAATTTAAACGATAAAAAATCATGAAATCTGGTCAACAAATGTGAATATCTATCGACTGTCATTGCATTCCATAAATGTGAAATCAATAACTACATCAATATGAAATCAATAATTATATCAATATGAAATCAGTAACTAAATCAATATGATACCTGATCGTGAAAATTTGATCCCTACCCGTGTGATTTTTAAGCCTAATTTTGAGGAAGTTAAACAGAAGGTATAGTTAGTTACAATTCAAATACAACTGTAGTATTTCTGCATAATGAAGAGTGGTTATCTGGTAAATGGTTTGCAGCGAAGACATCATAGTGGTTTTGTAGGCTAAGAATGCATTTCAGAAACCTATTCGCCAGCCGACTCCTGTCGGAAGACTTTGAATCCCGCTAAGTCTATCCATTTTTCTCACACCGTGAAAGACGCCGAATTCCGAGCACAAATGTTGGTAGATAGTTATAGAAAAAAGAAAATGAAAAAAGAAACAGTTCTGTGTTCTCTCCTGCGTTAAAGACAAAAACATAGATAAAAACAAAACATCAATATAACAACAGCGACAGACATAGCAACATAGACACACCAACAGTGACAGAAACATAACAACACAGATATAACAACATAGATATAACAATTGTGACCATAACATAACAACATAGATATAACAACAGAGAAGGGACATAACAACATTGATACAACGACAGTGACAGAGACATAACAACATAGATATAAAAACATAGATATAATAATAGCAACAGAGACATAACAATATAGATATAACAAGAGCGACAGAGACATAACAACATAAATATAACAATAGCGACAAAGAGATAACGACATAGATATAACAACAGAGTTGATGACATAACAACATAGATATAACAACTGAGACGGAGACATAACAACATAGATATAACAACATAGACGGAGATATAACAACATAGATATAACAACAGAGACGAAGACATAACAACATTGATATAGCAAAAGAGTGGGTCACTCAGTGAGACTTGAATTCAACAAAAAAATTTGCTAAACTAGCAGGCAAAAGAGTTAGAGACATAACAACATATATATAACAACATAGACAGAGATATAACAACAGAGATATAGCAACAGATTTGGAGACACAACAACGTAGATATAATAACAGAAACGGAGACACAGTAACATAGCTATAACAACAGAGACGGAGACATAACAGCATATATATAACAACAGAAATGGAAACATAACAATATAGGTATAACAAAAGTGATATAATAAATATGATGCATAATATTTAGCATTCTCTCGTAATAGAAGTCATTTGCCGAATTGGGCACAAGGTTAAGAATGCTATTTCATGCCATTGCTTCTCCCGCCAATATCCACACTGATCTAGCGGATGTAGTAAACACACTTGTGAACGTGTGATTGACAGATGGCTGGTCAAAGTTCAAATTTCAAACCATGGGAAAGTGGATGTCCTTGTGCTTGTCTACAGACAGTCTGAATCAAAATGTAGTATATT
This sequence comes from Sepioteuthis lessoniana, assembly GCA_963585895.1. Taxonomy (NCBI): domain Eukaryota; kingdom Metazoa; phylum Mollusca; class Cephalopoda; order Myopsida; family Loliginidae; genus Sepioteuthis; species Sepioteuthis lessoniana. The sequence continues at coordinate 91,434,451 of OY757915.1, read as the reverse complement.
GACCTCCGACCCAGCCAAACATGCCATTCCAAGGACGGCGGAAGTTGCATATTTCATTGGCGTGGGCGAGCTTGGCTGACAATACGGGAAAGGGTTAAAATCCCACGGTACAGTCACAAACAGATGCACCGGAAGAGGGTGACCTGTGAACTGCATGAGAGTTATTTCCGCTCGAGGATGATCAAAACATACCATTCCAAAGACGGCGGATGTGGATAATCCTTCGGCCATTTATTGGAAGAGATTGAGTGGGCGTGGAACTATTATATAACTCAGTGCACAGGAAATTCCAGCAGTTTGGGGATCAGGAGAGTTGGAGAAATTATGCTGTAGAGAAAACAGCACCCAGCAAAGAGCTGGGCCCCCAGGCCCCCGGTTGAGCAGCCCAGGAGAACGGGAAAGAAGCGCTGATGGCCATAAGAGTGGGGGTCAATATGTTGCAGTTCTCTTCGGTCTCCAACTCCCTCTCACACACAACACTTTTCAATAAATTGAGAGGTATATTTTTCTAAAGAACTGTATCGTCGTCTTTATTGTGTTGAATATAAAACAAAAAGAGATTGTAATATAGCGAGGTGTCGATTTTTAGCGACCAAAGGAAACAGATGCATTGGGTGTAGGCTACAGTTTAGAAAAGAATAAGTCTTTCCTTCATGGACTGAACAAAACCTACCTCGCATTTCCTTGTTCATGTGACAAAGAACATGTAACATCCGAAATGAGCGTGACTGGGTTTTTATAACAAAGCCTGTGTCACCACCATGAAATTACATCCAGTTTACCTTTTTATTTCTTGGTCCCAACTATCTTTTGGAGAACTTACATTGCAACCGTAGGTCACTCGGTGAGATTTGAATTCAACAAAAAAATTTGCTTAACTTGCAGGCAAAACGTTAAACTACGGGCAAATCCTTATTGTAGTAGTAGTGAATTATTAAATGATTCTTGACTTACTAAGTAAATAGATCTAAGTTAATAACATTTTTAGTGAGATACCTTATCAGTCATTTACTACTTACTAATAGATACAAAAAATAAAACCGGATATTCTGTCTATTTCTCCAACCAACCACCCACCCGCAAAATAAAAAAAGGCTTCGCCAATTTTTTCCATTAAAACCACTTTCATATCTAACCCCTAAAATTCACTATTCCATTTGTTCGTCTTTCTTCTTGGGTACTATTCTGTTAATATCTTTCACAATGTACTATATTTCTTTCTAGCTATTTATCCACACTAACCGCATCCATCTTACACATACACACAAAAGTATATATATATTTATATATATATATAGAGAGAGAGAGAGAGGGGGGAGCGGAGGTGAGTTCTCGTGGCGCAGTTGTAAACAGCAACATTTTCGTTTGCGAGTTTGATCTCCAGTCTTGCTATTATACGCATAGGAACGGCATGAACGTCCTAATTCCTCCAGCAATTGGTGAAGTAAAATCACAACTGTTCTTCTAAAAGCCTGGCTTTGGCATCAATAACTCATAGAGGTTGATACACCATAAAACAAATAAAAAACGAAACAAAACCAAATATAAATGCTTCTGTCTGTCTCTCTCTCAATATATATATATAGAAAGAGAGAAGGAGAGAGAGAGAGACTATTTTCTCTGAAAGTCGTCACGTGACGTACAAATGTTTTCCTTTTTTTCTTTCTTTCTTCGGTTTTCCCCAACTTCCTTGCTTTATACATTTAAATATTCATAGATTCATAGCGTTTCCCCCACCTCCTTCCTATCTTTATACTTTAAATAAATATCGATTTATATCATTTCACCCACCTCAAAAAAAAAAAAAAAGAAATACAACGAAATGTGATGTCCAGGATTCTGAAAAACGTACGTATCGAGTTCATGATTTCGTTTTTGTCTTAACTATCCGGAAAATGTCGTGTTTTGCTCTTGTTACCATAACCTGTTGTTTCTGTAATTTTAGTGTCTTAAAAATGTACTGTTTAAAAAAATAAAAAAAAATAAAAAATGGAGCTAACTTAGCATAGACACGAAGACAGGATGTTGGTGGTGGTGGTGAAACGATATTTGGAAGTCACGAGACCATCTTCAGGGAGAATAGCAGCGAAACGCTGTCCATAGTTTACAGCAGAAATCAAAAACAAAAGAAATACGACGGAATATGATGTTCAGGACTTTGACAAAATTTATTATTATCCTTATCATTAAATTCACTGTTCTCTAAAGTAGTAATCTGTATTTTACTAAACCGGATGTTAACCAGACATAAATCGAACCCAGTTGTAAACACTGAGGCTAACTTTGAAATAAATCTAAGTAATTCCATTTGTAACCGTGGATCAAAAGACATGTTATCGACTGTGAAATTAGAGAAGAGGATATGAAAAAAATAAATAGTTGAACTTTAACTAAGTTAAAACTTAAGGAATATACAGGGAATTATATATATATATATGTACCCACAAGTTAAACCATGGGAAGCAGCATGGTGGATGTGAAGTAAGGCGGATGAACACAAAGTCGGATCAGCGGCGCGTTTCACTTGATGCTGGGCGGAATAACCCCACAAGTCAACGGTCAGGATCATATAGTTCAGTCAAGAAACTACTGTTATTCATTTTTAAGGGTGGCGTCTATGGATGAGATTAAAATACAGCCATCGAAAGATTAGCATGACTCTCACTCAAACCGAATCACCCTGCGTGCGGATAAAGAAGGGGAGCGTTTTGCTGAGGTTGGAACTGTGGCCCCAGTGTTCGAAAAAGCAGCTACAGAACTCAAATACAAATAAAAACCGCTTAGATGTTGAAGCACAGTATAAATAGCGACACTTATTGTTAGAACTTTTAATAGAATAGGCCAACTACCGAAGCTAACAGCGTCTGCGGCAGAGCATAATATATACGTATAAGAACACAAATACCATTATAACGAAGTAGAAATGAAATACCACGATACTAGCAAAGGATGGACATTTATCTCAGTATCTGCATGGGAAAACCCAACGGCAAAACCACCATAGGGGTGTAGGAATGCTTCTGACTCCTCGTGTCCTAAAATCACTTTATAGCATCGAGAAAATACAACTGAGATTAAGAGTAGCAACGTTCAACGTCAACCTAAGCACAACGATCATCCCCTGCTGCAGTCCTACAAATGCTATGGATGAAACGGACCTCAACACCTTCTATTGCAAGCTATCCTCTCTTGTTTTTAGCATCCTCAAACAACGTTCTAATCATCGGTGGATATATGAATGGTCAAATAGGTAAAAACGAAAACAACAAATTCAGCTTATACAATTCGTCAAACAGAAATGGGGAACACCTAACAGATTTTTCACTTGAAAATGGACTAAGATGCCTTAATATCAAATTCCAGTAAAGGAAAATAAAAGTATGGACCTACACTTACGCAAATAATGCTAAAGCACAGATAGATTACATCCTTATGAATATGAAACCGATTAATATCGCTTTGAATTGTGAGGCATCCTCTTTTGAAGGTGTGTCATAGAATTGTCACAGAAACGATACATCTGAGCCGACGCAGGAATGCGACCCAAACAACCAAAGCTGCTCACTATGACTGATCATTGCTAAACAATAGAGATATCAGAGATAAATATATGATAACACTAAGAAACAAATTCGTTGCCCATTAGATACCTGAAACACTTACTCCAAATGACGAATATGAGAACTTTGTCAATGCCCATATAGAATCATCATCATCAGCTGCAGAATGCATACCAACCAAACTAAGAACCAAACATAGAGTTCCATGGGAGACATTAACACTTAAGAATAAACAAGACAACGTGAAAACAGCATCCCTTTGGAATAAAAGGAAACCAATTTAAGAAGGCACAAAGTGAACTAATCAACGTATACCAAAAAGAACAAAGAAATTAAATTTTAAGGCCAGGTCAATGAAATTAGAAATTCAGCTGAAGATAGACAATCTCGAATAGATTGGCAGAAATAATTGAAATGAGTAGAAGGAAGAGCACCTCGAGAGCTAAGCTAAAAGCTGCCAGCCAAGAAGCAGGAATACACTTGCGGAAAGAATATTTCAAGAATCTGCTTGGAAAATCCCCCAAAGTTACAGATAAACCTATCTCGAAAATTATGATTTATCAACTAGACATCAAACGAGGACAATTTACTCAAGAAGAATTCGACGTTGTACAAAGAAAAATTTAAAACAGGAAAGCTGCCAGTCTTGATGAGATACCACTAGAAATATGGAAGACAAGGAAATTTGACGACCTACTGCTCCGATACCGCAACGTCGTATATAAACAGAACACAATAGAGAGATGGCCATAAGGCTGCATTCTTCCTCTTCCTAAGAAAGGTGACCTCGGAATTGCCAAGAACTACCGAGGTATAACCCTTTCTGCTATGGAGGTGCCCGTGGTGTAATTGTTATCGTCGTAGGAAATGGACACGGCGACACGAGTTCAAATCCTGGACGAGATTGATTGCATTTCACATAGCACTAATACCCTTGGGAAAGGTATGAATCCAATTATTCTCCCTCCAACTATGGGTAAATAGTAGGACAGACTAGGTTCTTCAGCCTTGGTCAGGCAACTAGTCTAGGAGAAGGAATTAAAAAACCTGTTAAACTCCGCTTAAAAATTGACCTTGTGTCATATCCTGCCCGAGCGGAGGGGTTGGTAAATAGGATAACCCTTTCTGCTATAGTGCTACTCAACCAGATCTAACCAGAAATTAAGAAAATTCTTTGTAAGAATCGAAATGGTCTTCGGAAAAACCGATCCACAACATCCCAGATTCTGACAATCCGTCAAATTTTAGAAAACCTAGAGGTGACACTCTTATTGGTAGATTTCTCCCAAGTGTTTGACGTCATACAAAGAGAGAAGATGGAGCAAATATTTTTTGTCTATGGTCTCCCAAAAGAAACTGTCACAACCATTATGATGCTTTATAAAAAACATGAAAGTAAAGTTTCACTCACCGGATGAAGAGATAGACTTCTTTGACATTGTTTCTAGTGTTCTGCAAGGGGATACATTAGTCCCATACCTGTTCATAATCAGCCAAGACAACGTACTTTGAAAGTATATAGAGCTAATGAAAAAAAAACGGTTTTACTTTTAAAAAAGGCAAGAAGCAGACGAGACCTCACACAAACATTTCGGACAGAGACTACGCAGATAACATAGCACTTCTGGAAAATACACCTACCCAAGCCGAATCCCTGCTTGTTGTATATTGACCTCCGATCCGGCCAAACATACCATTCCAAAGACGACGGAAGTTGCATATTCCATTGGCGTAGGCGAGCTTGGCTGACAATATGGAACAGGGTTAAAATCCCACGGTACAGTCACAAACTGATGCACCGAAAGAGGGTGACCTGTGAACTGCATGACAGTTATTTCCGCTCGATGATGATCAAAGCATGCCATTCCAAAGACGGCGGAAGTTGCATAGTCCGTTGGCCATTTATGGGAAGAGATTGAGTGGGCGCCGAACTATTATATAACTCAGTGCCCAGAAAATTCAATGAGAGTTGGAGAATGATGCTGTAGAGTAAACGTGCACCCAGGGAGGCTGGGCCCCCAGGGAGGCTGGGCCCCCAGGCCGCGGTTAAGCAGCCCAGGAGAACGGGAAAAAACGCGGTTATGACCAATACTCTATTGGCCATAACTGCGTTTCTTTCCCGTTCAATATGTTGCAGTTCTGTTCGGTCTCCAACACCCTCTCACACACAACCCTTTCAAATAAAGTGAGAGGTATATTTTTCTAAAGAACTGTGTTGCTCGTCTTTATTGTGTCGTTGTGTTCTGCATGCAGATGAATATGTATATGTATTATGTGGCTATATAACATGCTGCATAGTCTGGAGTAGGCAGCAGGTGGTGTTATATTTTGACCTTCGACCCGGCCCAAAAATGCTATTCCAAGGTGATACACCGGAAGGAAGTGACGCATTCCAATGGCCAGTAATCGAAAGAGATCACGTGGGCGGATTAAGGCTTATGATATGGGACAAGGTGAAGGTACCATTGTGTCACTACAGTGATGCACCGGAAGAGAGTAACATCTGGACTGCATGACAGTTATTTCCGCTTGATGACGATTAAACATCCGATTTCAAAGATCCAGTAGGCGATCGTGTGGGCGTTGAATTATTATTTAACTCAGTTGAGTTTGGGTCCCAGAGCAGTTGCCAGCAGACTTCCAGACAGCTAGAGACGAGATGTGGTAGGAAAGAGCCCCCGACCGAGGGGGCCCTCGGAAAAGCCCCGATGGAGTGGATTCCAAGACCTCTGATTGAGCATCTAAGAGAACAAGAAAGACACAACGTGACGGTCATAACAGTGGGGTCAAAATATGAAGTTTGTGTTCGGTCTTCAGCACCCTCTCACATGCAAACCTTGAACAACCCTTTCGAACCCTTGCAATAAAGTGAGAGGTAAATATTTTTCTAAAAAAGTCTTCTTGCGTCTTCCTTCCTGCGTCTTTATTCTTGTGTCTTTATCGTTGAGTCGTTGTGATGCTGCATGAACGTGTAAATGACTATATAACAGTGGCATTGGCTCCCATGTGAATACAGAAAAACAGATTGCATGAGTTTTGATAAAAAAAAAAAAGGAGACATCTCCACGCTAAATAGTGGCTCTTTGACTTTAGTGGACAAGTTCACCAACCTCAGAAGCAGTGTTTCATCTGAAAATAATATCAATATGCAATTAATGAAGGCAAGGACTGCTATCGATAGGTTATCGATCATAGGGAAGTCAGACTGATCCAATAAACTAAAACACATTTTTTCCAACCTGCAGTCGTGTCAATTCTAGTATATGGATGCACCATATGGACGCTGACTAAACGTTTAGAGAAAAAGCTAGACGGGAATCGCACAAGAATGCTACGAGCTATATTGAACAAATCCTACAAGCAACATCCTACAAACCAGCAGGTATACGGCCACCTACCCCCCATCTCTAAAACCATCCAAATGAGACGAACAAGACATGGGGGACATAGCTGGAGAAGTAAGGATGAACTCATAAGCGACGTTTTTCTTTTGATTCCATCACACGGACGTGCAAGTGTTGGATGACGAACAAGCAATTAACTACAACAGCTCTGTACGGACGCAGGATGTAGTCTATAAGACCTGCCGGAAGCGATGGATGATAGTGAAGAATAGCGAGAAACATTCCAGGAGATACTTGGTAGCAGCATGACATGATGATAATGATATACATATTATATATATATATATATATATAGAGAGAGAGAGAAAGACTGAAAGAGAGAGTGAGTGAGTGAGTGAAAGAGAGCGGAAAAGATCGAGAGATTTGTTGACCTATATATATGTGTACCTATATATATATATATATATATATACGTCTTATGTGGGGGGCGGGTGAGTGTGAAAGTATTTCGATGCAAAATCTTGTTTCTCAGTTTAACTCTAAGACGTGTGACTGGAAGAGGCTCTGAAACACTGCGCTTAGATTTTATGTCTGGAAGATTGGTAGATAGAAATGAATAGGCTGAGATAGATAGATAGATAGATAGATCCTCATAGTGTGTATGTATGTGAAAGAGAGAGAGAGAGAGAGAGAGAGAGAGAGAGAGAGAGAGAAAATCTAGGGAGTAAGAGAGAGAGGCAAAGAGTGGAGAAAGAAAAACTAAATGTATAATGTTGGAAGAAGATAAATTGTATAAGAATTGTTGAAATGTTCTCGATATGAAATCGTCTTTCGATTAACAGGCTTTTACGAATAAGCCTTGTACTTTCAAGTCAGGAATAATGAAAAAAGAAAAGCCCAGCGGGAATGAAAACGCGAAATGAGAAGTAAGAAACGCAGTAATGAAGCAACGATGCTGAAAATTAAACAGTAAATGAAAAATCGGAAATCGACTTGACAAAAAACGAGAAACGAAAAATTAAAAAAAAAAAAAAAAATAATAAGTGAGAAACCATCAGCTAACTCTGGTGTGAAAAAGTCTCTAAAGAAAACAAATAATAATAATAATAATAATAATAATAATAATCGAATGAGAGCAAATTAGCACAGAAAGAGTATAAGACTAGACACGACTGGGTGGGCAAGGTGATCCACTGGGAGATGTGCAAGAAATTGAAATTTGACCATACGAATAAATGGTAAATGCACAACACAGCATCTGCCTTGGAGAATGACACACATACACTCCTAGGGGACTTTGACACACAAACGGATCACCTAATCTCGGCCAGAAGACCAGACCTAATAATAATCAACAAAAACAAGAGAACTTGCAAAATTTTGGACTTTGTTGTCTAGGCTGACCAAATAATAAAATTGAAAGGAAGAGAAAAGAAGGATAAGTACCTCGACCTTGCAAGGGAAGCGAAAAAAACATGAAGGTGACAATTATACCTATCGTGATTGGTGCTTATGGTACAGTCACCAAAGAGCTATTGAAGGGATTGGATGATTTGGAAATAAAAGGACGAGTAGAACCTATCCAAACTACAATATTATTGAGAACGGCCAGGATACCAAGAAGAGTCCCGGAGACTTGAGGAGGATTCTGTCTCTCAAACTCCAGTGAAAGACCATCAGCTAAAACTGATGTGAAAAACTCTGACGGAGTAAATAATAATAATTATAATACCTCATAATGATAAAAAAAAGAGAATTTATAAAATTGTCGACTTTGCTATCCCGACGGACCACAGAATAAATATGAAGGAAAGGGAAAAGAAAGATAAGTACCTCGACCTTGCTAGAGAATTGAAAAAGCTGTGGAACATGAAAGTAACGATTGTGCCAATTGTGATTGGTGCGTTAGGCACAATAACTAAAGGATTATTAAAAGGCCTGGAGGACTTGGAAGTTGGCGGACGGGTAGAAACAATCCAAACGACAGCATTGCTAAGAACGGCCAGAATCCTGAGACGAGTCCCGGAGACTTGAGGAGGATTGCTGTCACTCAAACTCCAGTGAAAAACCATCAGCTAACGCCCATGTGAAAATCTCTAAAGGAGTAAATAATAATAATAATAATAATAATAATAATAATAATAATAATAATAAAGGACATATAATAAAGAACATTACGTACACTCATCCACGCACACATCCAACAAACATACTGACTGACAGACTCACGTACACAAACATTTATATACATACACACACACATACACAACGGGCAGACACACACACATACATACAACAGACAGACTGACAGGCAGACACTCATACACATATACTCACCAAAAGGGACACAAATATAGATATAACAGACAGACTACCAGGCAGAAATACACGCACACACACACACACACACACACGCACACACACACTCACACAGAGCAGATAGAGAGAGAGAGAGATGCACACACACATACAAAACACACAAGACATATTAACTGGCTGACTCACATACAAATACACCCACACACAGCGGACAGACATACACACACACACACACACACATACGTACACAAAACAGACAGGCTAATAAGCTCACGCTCAAATGCACACACAACAGACAAACACACACACACACACACACACACATACACACACACACACACATACACACACACATCTACATACACAAAACAGACAGGCTTATAAGCTCATATATAAAACTGATAGACAGAGAGACACATACGTACACAAAATAGACAGGCTAATAAACTGATACATATACACACACGTACACACCTAACAGACCTGAACAGCAACATAATAAGAAATACTATTAGTGTGTTTGTTGAAAAAGATGTGTTGATATCTGCAACAAATTGTACCATTATGCATCGATTTTTTTTTCAGAAGTATCAAGACTGAAACTGTATATACCAAAACAAAAATGAACAATGAATGGAAATTTAATTTTCTCCGAAATACCACTTTTGGTATTCAATACACTTAATCCAGTGAGTTTTTAAATGTCAGAAGTACC
>OY757915.1:91144513-91422013 GCA_963585895.1 Sepioteuthis lessoniana | reverse complement strand
AGTCAGATGGCATCTGAGCAAGAATGTTGCGAGGTACAAATCCTGAAAGAAACACCTCACGAACCAACAGCTATGCAGCCACTCATCTCCTATCTTTGAAACCATACAAGTAAAGACAGACATGACACGCAGGCGACTACTGGAGAAGCAAGGATATTCTCATATGTAACGTTCTCCTATTGATCCTTTTACATGTACGTGTCAGCGTTAGTCGACCAGGAAGAACTTACATAAGCTCTCTACAGCCACAGAATGTTGTTTGGAAAACCTGCCAGTGTTATATAATGAAGGAATAGTTTTTTTATATTAATCATTTTTTGTTAATTATATTATATCATTTAGTTTGGTTGGGCTTTGAACTATTCGAGTCTTTTAGTTCAGGGCATAGTCATTAGGTACAGTTTTACACTTGCGCGCAAAGGATATGACAATCGAGTGTGGATGACGTCATACCTGGAAGAGATGGTCCTAAGAATTTGAGGGATTTTGAAAAAGCGTCAGTTGAGAAGTTGACATTGGACCATGGAGTTGAGGGTTGAGTTTTCTACCGTTTTGGCGGCGTTTAAGTTTTTCGGGTCCCGACCAGCGGAGATGAATTGAGATCTTAAACACCACGAGATGTACCGGACGTTGGGAGGGAAGTTAGCATAGTATGATTACGAAAGAATTGCGTCTCTCTCCTCGTGTCGAAGAACCGAAGTCAGAAACTAATAAAACGTTCGTACCTGAACAACAGAGTCCACCTGTATTGTACCCACCTGTTTTCGCCTGCGTTTTCCATGTGTTTTTTATTTGCATATGTGTTTGTATATATATTGTATTATTGTTGTGATTGATCCCTTCATGGCAATGATATCATTATGATTTTGGTTACGGTATATATCACCAGTAGAGATGGATTATAAGGATGGATAAAGAGAGAGAGAGAGCGGATCAGGGAAATCCGTGCTGTCATCGCGACTTGATGATGATATATGTACACAACACAAATAAACACATGCTGATATTTTTTTCTAATTTGTGTTTATTATAATTAACAATATTTTAAAAGTGCTCGCAGTCCAAGGAACAAGGCTAATTTTTTTTTAAAAGCAAATCAAAAACCCTACATTAATTGATTATTTGGGGTTTCTTGAAGCTGCAAGCAAATGTCAACTTGCAGACACGTCAGTTCTCTATTTTCTTATTTTCATTTTATGCCGGTTAGTCGATCAGTTACTTCCACGTAACAAATATATTTTCCAAATTTCCACACAGATTAACTATTTCATCCAGATTCAATATATTTCCTTCTACCTTACTTCCTTATCTACCTACGTGAACTTACATATATATATATATATATATATATATATATATATATATATATATATATATGCCAAGCCCACTGGGGCCGTAGAATACACCGACTGGTTCTCTGCAGAAAGGTAAGACCCCACCCAACAACCAGTGCCCTGGATGTGACACTAAACAATCTGATGATGAGGTTCCACTAACGCTAGAGCTTTGGGGAATGCAGAATACCCCTTCATTGCCATCGCTTCCAGGTCCACTTTGGCTCGCAGTGGTAACACCTGATACGGGTCCTATCTATGGGTTAAATAGAACTGAACCGCGGTTTCTTGAGTTTACAGTTTTTTTTTTAATTCAAACTGCGTATTTATGCTAAACTGAATTGCTCGAAGTAGAACTTTTTTGACATCTAAACTGTGTACTTATGCTAAACTGAATTATCTGAAATAAAATTGTTTAGACATTAACTCTGTGTATTTCCCAGTCGGCTATGGCTGTAGACTGCAATTCTGCAGAAGGGTAAGACCACCCCCAATGACTATCCTAGATATGACACTAAACAATCTGGAGGTGAGGTTCCAGTGATGCCAGAGCTTTAGGGTATGCAGAGCACCTCTCCATTACCATTTCTCCCATGTCCACTCTGGCTTGGAATTGTAGAACCTGACAGGGCCCTATCTATCGGTTAAATAGAAGTAACTACATATTTATGATAAACTGAATTGTTTGAACTTTTTTCCAAACTGAACAGCATTAAATAGAAATGTTTTTGACAATTAAACTGTACTTATATTTAAACTGCGCGCTTTTGCTAAAGTAAATTGTTTGAAATGGAACTGTTTTTGACATTGAAACTGTACTGACACTTAACCGAGTTGCTTAAAATTGAACTATTTTGACATTTAATGGTGTGTAAACAAAATCTGTACATACACTAAACTGAATTTAATGGAATATCAACGTTCTTGGGTTATTTAATGCCGAATCTATCCTTCAAGGAGTATAGTAGTGGTTCAATTCCAACCATTGTTGGGAGGTTCATGTCTTTTCCCACAGTATTTGTTCGAAAGTTAATTTAATAGGGCGACTGGGGTTCGAACACGCTTACAATGATTTCGAAGTCCATCGGTTAAACCATTACACCACGAGGACACAGCTAATAGCGAGTTAAAAAAACAGGATAAATCACCAAACAACAAACTAAAGAGTGAAAATGATGTGGTCACCAAAGTAAATTTTTGCACCTATACCCTGATTAGTATATATATATATATATATATATATATATATATACCAAATACTCTAAGAAAAGGTAAAAATACAACTATTCTTCCTCCAGCTACTGGTAAATATTAGGGCCAAATGAGCTCATTAATTTTGGTTTGACAAGTTAGAGGGAGAACTCTGAATTCACATCTTTTAAACTCCGTTTAGAATTGATCTTCAGTCGTATTTTTCTCGTGTAGGGAATATATATATATATATATATATATATATATATATATATATATATATATATATATATATATATACGAGGATCATTAAATAAGTTTCCAGACTTTTTTCGTATGGGCACTTTTATTGTTAGTACACACATGAAACTCTAGTCCCCTTCGAACTAATCTTCTCCGGCTGCAATGCACTTGTTGTACCGTTCTAACAACTTATGGAAGGCCCCATCGAAGTACTCTTGTGTGAGTACGTAAATGACCTTCGTCACAGCCTCTTTTATCTCCTCAAATGTCTCATAACGACAGCTTCTGTGCTTAGCGAATAACCAAAAGTTACATGGAGCAAGGTCTGGACTATAGGGAGAGTGAGGAACTGTCTTGATGCCCATCTTGGTCAAATAGTCTATGACAAGGATGGAGTTGTGGACTGGTGCATTGTCTTGGTGGAAAAGCCACTGACCCGATTTGAAGAGTGCTGGCCTCTTCCTACAGAATCTCTTCCTGAACTCTCTTAAAACCTCAACATAGTAACCATAACACTAACCATTTGGCCAATCAACTCTGGTGTTGTGACTTCCTTACTCCTCCCATACATCTCATCATCCCTCACAGCATTCCATACGTTTCTGTGGCATTTTTTCCAAGTTGAAAACACAATTTTATTGCATGTCGTTCTTCTAAAGTGTCCTCACGTCCAGATTGCATTTTTGAAATTCACCGGCCGTGACAATCAGGCTTTAGTAGGGTGTATTCCAATTCCTGCTGTAACTGTTCATTTGAACCCGAAATCATAAAAATTGGTCAGTCTTCTCATAAGATGTATAGCAATAATATACTGAATTTTCAAGAGTCTACGACAATTTTAAATGCCTGTACAAAAAAGTCTGGAAACTTATTGAATGCACTACGTATATATGAACAATTGTAAATCTGGGCAGGCAGTCAGTAAATCTTGATGAACGGTTGTTAGTCGTTAGTAAAAAAAGTAAATGCGAAATGTAGGTTTTCATTAAAATATTTAAGCTGTATGGTAATTAGAAATCATCGGTCGGTGGGAGAGGTTGATTAATTGAAGAGCCCAAAATCAAAAATAAATAAAGCAAGTTAACAGAAAAATGAGGTGTCTGAAGATTGTTACGACAGTTGAGTGAAATTTGAACCCTTATAATCAGCGTCTTTAATTCGTTTTTAATTCGAATTTATTAAAAGAAAAATAGAAAAAAGAATATATATATATATATATATATATATATATAAGAAATAAGAAATTGTGTATAAAAAGAGGGAAAAAGTGATCCATGCTTTTATCGTAGAGTAGTTTCAAAATCTAAAAAATAAGAAGAAAAAGATTGATTGTCATGATTCACACGTAGAAATCAGTGTAATAGGAGTACTTACACAAATTCTGGGCTTTTACAGGACTAAAACGCTCGTTGAAATACCGTGAACGAGATTAAAAGGTACTGCAACGAGGCAGCTGCAGTCGACAGAGAATGAAGTGTGCGAATGTCAGGAGGATGAACATAATATTGCTCACATTAGTTAATTTTTTAGCATTAGATAGTCGAATAATTTTGGACTGTTTTATATATATATATATATATATATATATATATATATATATACATCTCTCTCTCTCTCTCTCTCTCTCTCTCACTCTCTCTAAATGTATATATATATATTTGTGTGTTTGTGTGTGTGTAAGAGAGAGAAAGGTTGAGAATGAAAAAGGAGTCAACTGGTAACCTTTGATACCTCGTGCGAAAATCAAAGGACTCTTTCAATCTGCCTATCTTGATGATGATAATGATGATGATATATATTCGTTGGGTAACATCTATTACAGCCTGTTTATCTCTCTCTTTCTCTATATATATATTAATGGGAAGAGTGTTCGCTAATGACCCGGAAGATCAGGGTTCAATCCCAGGTCGAGTCATTCCAAAGACTCAAAAAATGGTACTTGATGCTGCCTTGCTTAACATTCAGCATTATAAGGTAAGGATCAAGGATGAAGTGTAGCAATCCAGGGAATAGAGTAGCACCCTTCCCTACACCTCGGTGTTGTAGCTATTGAAAAGGGAGCCTTCTGGTCGCCCTCGACTAAAGGGAGACAACTTTACCTCACTTTTATCACCGTCACATCTACCTCTTTGGGGGATTCCCTCGAAATTGGCTCTTCATAATTGTAAACATAAACCAAAGCGACTTTATTCCTAACATCGAAGTCATCGAATCTGCTAATGCCTCTTAGCCTAAGGCAAAGATGTGACGTAACGATAACAAATAGACATCCGTACCTCCATGAACGCTGTACATGTACCTGTGACCCTGAAATGGAAAAAGTTGACTAACGCAAGAAACGCTGTTTAAAAACCCCAAGGTTTATTCACTACTACTACTACTACTTGTAGGCAGTCGCTGGATGAACGAAAGAGAGTTTGGAAACTAAGACGACCGCGTTAGCTAGACAAAGAGAAGCAACATATCATGGTGAGAAAGAGAGACAGACACAGACCTTGAACTTTCTTCTTGGTTTTCAGTCGTATTTCTGTCATGCTTCGGTCACGTCTAGTCTGACACCCCATTGGAGTGCAACCCCGCTCAAAAAATTGGTTTTGTAAACTTTCGTTTTCTTACACCTTCGGGGCTGATTTCCAATTGTCTTTACCTCATTATGTCTCGCCATTAACTGCCACCAAAAATACGATTTGTTCCCATCTTTCCTCCTGTCGTGTAAGGGGCAGAAACATATCCATTTCCGGTGGTTCAACACCTGCACAGAAAGTTTCAAACCCCCAGTTTTTTTTGTCATTTTTAATTACCACAAGTGCATTGGCCGGGCTATTCGGAGACTCTCTGCTTTATTGACTTATTCATTCCTCTATTCAATTTCAATTTTCTATGAGCCGTTCAGTTACGTTACAAAGGAAACCATTGTGGCAAATCATCACCCAAGACACATCATACTTTAATTAAAGCCTAGCCCAGTCTGCCGGGGATGTAGAATACACCGGCTGCACATCTGCAGAGGGGTAAGACTTCCCCAGTGAGTGTCCTGCATATGACACTAAACAATCTGATGACGAGGCTCCAATAATGCTGGAGCTTTGGGGAACACGGAGTACCCTTTCATTGCTAACGCTACCAGGTTCACTATGGCCCAGCGTGGTAGCACCTGATAGGGTCCTATCAATGGGTCAAATAGAAGTGTTTGACAAACTAAGTGCAAATAAATGACGAAAGCTAAATAGAATTGTTTGAAGTAGAAGTGTTTGTTCATTTAACTGTGAGTGAACAAATGACTGTTAAATTGAATTGTTAGTGATGCATAGCAATACTAAGAACCATTTAACTTTGTTGACATATGCTAAGTTGAATAGTTAGAAATAGAACTGTGTGATCATTTAACAATATTTAAACAAATGACTGATGTTTAATTGGATTGTTAATGATACATAGCTATACTTCGAACTCTTTAACTTTGTTTTCTTATATTTAAAAATCATTTATATTTAATATATATATATATATATAAACCGATTTGGCAATCGATAACCTATAGTAGTTGATATGCCATAAAAGCAAATCAGACCATTTAATAACAGCCAAAAAGTCAATTTGCGAATAAAAATTAAAGCAGTAATCAAAAAACACAGTTCAGTGTCAGACCTTCCCTTGTAGTCACTGTGGAAGGTCTTACTTAATATGCACAGGCCTTATCAGCCACCAGTGTCACTGCATCAAACGAAGGATGCCTTCATAAATCACCGTCAATAAAATAAGCCGAGAACAGTATATATATATATATATATATATAAACCGACGAGACTTATTTCAAAATGTTCTAAGCCTCAGAGATTTAAGATTTGTCGCATGTCTTGGTATGTACCTCCTCTACACAGAAATTAAGATAGAAATCTGAATTAGTTTTTCTAGTTTGGGAAGTATTGGTAAGATATTTCTATGGCAGAATTTTCAACTTCGGCTCTTTTCTCTAGAATCAAAATCTTATCTTCTTGCTATCGTTTCATAAAAAAGTTTCAAATGTCTTCAATGGAAGGCACAATCATATGAAACTTTACGAAATATTATATATATATATATATTATGTTCTCACGTTGCAGAAAAGGTAGAAAAATTTTCAGTGGGAAAAACTCGAAAAACACTTCTTTTGCAGATTGATAATCCATAATACAATTTAAATCGTTCTTATTGAATCCCTTCGTAAATTGTTCGCTTATAAAAGTCTTATTTATCGCGATTCCATTTAATCTTTCGTATTACCGAACACGTTCTTTTGAGTACTGAATTAAACATGTAATTTTGACGCTCCATTTTTGTCCGCAAATCTTCACGAAAGATTGGATTTTAATAGCATGCTTGAATCTCGAGGGATTGAAGAGAACGGCTTATGGAATAGATTTACATTCTAATAGAAAATGTCAACCCAGCCAGCTATTCCACACCAATGGCATCCGTCCCACCAAATCCGTGTAATTAGGATTAGCCTTTTCCAAAAGCGCTTTTGTGAATGTGTAGGTTTTCTTCTCTGTCACACTTCTTCTGATAAAGGTAGGCATAAAAGATTAACATTCTGACGATGACCAGTTTGACCCGGGTTACATCGGGTGGCCCTAGCAATTTCTTTTAAGCTGCGCATGCCGATGTAGAAGTGAAGATGCCATTTTGAAGTCAATCCTTGAATAGGGATCATTATCATCTGACCATAAAGAGGCGACAGACGCTCAATTAGATAATGGTGTAGGAAGGGAAGGAAAAACAAAAGGAGGTAGACAGAAGAAGAAGAAGAAGAAGAAGCAGAAGAAGAAGAAGAAGAAGAAGAAGAAGAAGAAGAAGAAGAAGAAAGGGGTTAAGCGATGATGAAAGAGAAGAAATAATGGTTTCTGAGGAAGAAGGAAAAAAAGAAAGATTACTGTTTGAAAAATGAACGAGAAGGAAGCTGATTAAAGAAGAAGAAAATAAAAATAAACAAGGAGAAAAAAGTGAATAGAAAGAAAAGAAAAGAAAAGGAGGAAAAACAAGATAGGAGAGACAAAAAGAAGAAGTTGAGGATGTTTAATGAAGAAAAAGAGAGAAATGTGAAACAAAAGAGTGACGAAGAAGAAGAAGAAGAAGAAGAAGAAGAAGAAGAAGAAGAAGAAGAAGAAGAAGAAGAAGAAGAAGAAGAAGAAGAAGAAGAAGAAGAAGAATTTTTTAAAGCAAAGAAGCTAAATTTAAGAAAAAAGAAAAAACAAATTAATTAATGGGAAAACGAGAACGCTTGAAAAAGATTTTTATTTTAAGCAAACAAAATTTCGAAAAAAAAGCTTTTACGATGATATTTCCTAATCATAAAAAAACAAAGAAAGAAAGAAGGAAAGAAAGAAAGAGGTTGACAAAAAGTATGAAGAAAATAGAGGAAAGAAAAGAAAAAGAGAGAAAAGAATGTAAGAGAAAAGTAAAATGATTTGAGGAAAAGATTACAAGGAAGGAAGGAAGGAAGGAAGGAAGGAAAAAAAAAAAAGAAGATGAACGGAAAAGGAAAATAAAAATAAAAGGAAAAACAAAGATAATTTGAAAGAAAGAAATAAAGAAAAGAAAGTGAAAATGAAAAGAAAGAATTAAAGAAAGAAAAGAAAAAGAAAATATTGGAAGAATCGAATAAAAAAGGAAAAGTGGGAAAGCAGAAAAAGAAAGTAAGAAGTAAAGATAAGTAAATAAAGGAATAAGAAAGAAAGAAAGAAAGAAAGAAAGAAAGAAAGAAAGAAGCAGAGACTGGAGGAAAAGTGTATAGAAAGAAAAGAAAAAGAAAAAGTAGGAAAGCAGAAAAAGAAAGAAAGAAGTAAAGATAAGTAAATGAATAAATAAGAAAGAAAGAAATAAAGAAAGAACCAGGAATAAATAAAAGTAAAGAAAGAAAGAAAGAAAGAAAGAAAGAAAGAAAGAAAGAAAGAAAGGAACGATAGGAATCAAGGAATAAAGAAAAAAACGTAAAAGAAATAAAAAAGAAAAAAAAAGATTCAGTTATTATAAAAGCAAACAAGGAGGGTAGAAATGAAAAAAAGAAAAAGATAAGAAAAAGAATTGAAGGACCTCACGATCATTAAAAAAGAAGAAAAAAGAAGAAAATGTAAAGGAGAAAGAACCATATTTAAACGAAAGAAAGAATTGAAGGACTGACTCAAAGAATTAATGATTAATCAGTCACTGCGAACGATAGCGTTAGTAATGATCAACAGAGTGGACACTGTGATTAGTTCATCCGGTCAATTGTCTCTTTAAAGAATTGGGTCTAAAACGAACTCGGTGTGGACCTATATGAGACTTTATCTGCGAGTCACTGAGGGAATTCTGAAGCCATAATGGCCCAAGCGACCAAAAGACGCCGTAAATTGAATCAGTGTTAGATGGACCGGCGTTGAACGAACTAAGCGAATCGTCTTTGATGAAGCGTAACCAAGCATTTTGTGAAAAGCTGACTGAAGGATCCTCTAAATAGAGGTATCTGCGAGTGCGCATGTCAGAACGAGCGCATGCGTGGTGGTGTAGCTGTGCACGCATTGTTTGGATCAGGATGTGTTTGTACGTACCTTGATGTTTGTGTCACTGGCTAGTGAGTATATCAAAATGACAAAGATGGATAGTCTCCTATATACGACGGTAGAGCGATGTGTTCATAGGCTGAAAAGTTCATATGATGACGTCATATCTGCAGTTGATTTTTTTTACCAATGAGATTAAAGCACAACAACACCGATTGAAAAAGTGTGTAGACCTCATGGGAGGCTGTGTTAAAAAATAAACCTAATTTTGTCACATTCCATGAGAGCATCTTGTTTTGCCAATGAACTTTTCTGCCGACCC
Organism: Sepioteuthis lessoniana; assembly: GCA_963585895.1. Taxonomy (NCBI): domain Eukaryota; kingdom Metazoa; phylum Mollusca; class Cephalopoda; order Myopsida; family Loliginidae; genus Sepioteuthis; species Sepioteuthis lessoniana. The sequence continues at coordinate 91,412,402 of OY757915.1, read as the reverse complement.
TCGTAGATGCCATCCTGCGCGAGTTTAGAAATAAATTCAGGAACAATATCAAAAATAACTATCTAAAAAGCACCATTTAAAAACTTAGAACTAAGTAGGAATTGAAGACTGCCTTAGGAAACTTAGGTCAAGTTTGGTAAAATTACAGAGATCAAGAATGGTTTTGTTTTGTTTTATGGCATATTAAGGATCGTATGTCATTTAATGCAAAATCCTGTTTATACATACAGTGGTGGAAATAAGTTTAAGACACCCCATTTAATTGTTAATAGCTTTCTTATTACAGCACAAATTCATCTGAAAATTTGTGTATGGTACCTTGATCCAATGGGTATTAGTATGCATATTCGATTTTATAACAACTTTCCCCCCAAAAAATGTTATTAATCAAAGTTCGTTTTTGAGGGTAGAAATAATAAGACAGTTTAAAAAATTACATATCTGGTTTACTTCAGAATGCCAAAGGAAGAATAAGTGCCTGTGCAGATTATAAAAAGACTCTTATCACGATTTTAAGCCATGTGAGTCCTATTTAAACATTTCATAATTGAATACAGTTACAACAAAATGCCAAGGAGAGGGAGAGAGATAGAGAGAGGCTTTGCACATAGCTATGAACATTTTTCTTTTGGTCTTTTAGAATTTGGACAAATTATTTTGCTGCTGCTGCAATACACAGTAAAGAATATATGACTGAGTGATCCAAAAACTTTTTTGTGATAAATATGTTATCAAAGGCTAAACGAGTAAGATAGTAAGCCAATATATATATATATATATATATATATATATATATATATATATATGTATATATATATCATAAAAGTGTTGGTTGTCACAATCCCACTTCGTGGATTCATGGCAGACCAAACGCAGTAAAATTTGGAGAGTGCTCAGTGTCTTTGATAGAGCTATTATATAATAATAAGTAAATATATATTATTCTTTATATTGTCATCTACAGACATACTATTTCGTTGTATCACAACTCTTCGGTGTGGCTGGACACGTGGGACGCTTGAAGCTGGGATTGAAACCTGCCCAACTTGACGTTAGATTTTGTATCACAGCGCTCATCCTTCAATCGACATGCGTCTACTCAGGAATTATAAGGCGTTATGTAGTAGCTTTCATTTGTTCACATTTTGCCTTGCCGGATACTTGAGTGCTCAATTTATACGATGAGCTTTGTATTACGTGAGCTTGTTTGCGACCACAGGTTTCATGCCGTTTGTAAGACGTTGTATAAGGTTGTTCATAAGATGGTATGAAATCTATTGTCACAGACAAGTTCCCATGCTATTAAATATATATATAAAAACTAATATATATTTACTTATATATTGGAGCTCTCTGGCGAAGGAATTGTCGGCCACCGCAAGCGTAATGCAAAGCTCTTCGAAAGAATTGAGCACTCTGGTAGCCGATAGGGTATAAAAAATGTAAACAAAGGCTGCTGCTGCTGCTGCTGCTGCTGCTGCTGCTGTTTGCTAAATATAAATACCTTAAAAATTCCCGTAGCCAACGTAATCCGCTTGGTGGCCGAGTGGTCTGAAACGTAGTCTATCGTAAAGTTGGACGGGTTTCGATTCCGAGCGTCCTGCGTGTCTAGCCACACTGAAGAGTTCTCATAGAACGAAACAGTCTGTTTGTGGATGACTATATATATAATTTGGTTCTGTTTAAGGGCTGATCAATCCTTGTAAGTTATTCAGTGTCAAATCCTATTCTTACATATATATAATTTTGATGCTAATTTTTTGTAGGTAATAATATTTTTAACAGGTCAGAGTTCATTTGTTGGCACTGTGTTAAATGCTTTTAATTACTGCTATCCAACACTGGTAATTCGAGTTAACATTGTTCTTTTGTTTGCTCACAGTTAAATGGTTTCAAGGATTTTGCCTTTTAATACCGATATATCTCTATATTAATCATATGTTTGTATACAGGTAAATCATTTCGACTCTAATTTTAAAAAAATAACGGTTTTATTTGACCTACGGGACCCTAACAGCAGACCTTAATTTTCAAAAATTATATTGGCTTAAAATAACCCAAGGTTTGATATGCCTTAAAACTAACTAATCAATCAGCAAACGAACTTTTTCTCACCTAAAATTAATAGTACAGTGTTTTAACTACGTTTCTTCCAAGCTACCTACCCATCGATCGTGTATGTCACACTTAATATGATATATTTAAAACTAAATACTTCCTACCTGATAGATATTTTTTAAGCGAGAAGGAAGAGATAGACTAAGCTGGGCGAAACCTAATCCACTCTACCCACACGTGTATGCTTTCACAACACGGGTTGGCATTTATATATTAATAAGCTTGTACCTATCATTCGTGTGTCACGCTGAGAAAATGGTTGGGGGTTACGTAAAAAATAGGGTATTTTTTTTCTCATACTTTGATCCATATGTAAATCAACTTTCTTCCCCATTTTTTTCTCTCCCAAATAAATTCTTTCTTCTTCTCACATCTTCATCAACTCCCTTTTTTCTGCACCAAGGCATCTATGATACACCCCTCTTTCACTCTTTGTCTCTTTCTTTGTCTCTCTCTATCTCTCAGAATATATATGTAAGCGTGTATGTGTGTTTACGTGTGTGTATGTGTGTATGTGTGTGCATGTACGAGGACCGGATGAAAAGTTCATTGGCTGACCAAGATACTCTCATGGAACATGACCAAATAAGGCTCACTTTTCAACACAGTCCACCGTCCTTTTTGTAATCTATCCACTTCTTCCACTGGTTTGCAGTGCTTGTACCCCATTGGTAAAAAGTCATCAACAGCCGATATGACGTCATAATATGAATTTTCAGCTTAAGAACTTTTCAGCCCACCTCCATCTCTCTCTCTCTCTATCTATCTATCTATCTCACTATATATATATATATATATATATATGAAAATGTAAAGTAGAGAAAATACGCAAGGTTTAGAGAGGATGATTCTATTCGCCTCTTCAATTATCTGCTCTCGTTCATTTTGAAATCCTCCATACTGTTGGATTTATTTCCCGTTTTCTCAGCTATCTAGTTTTTTTTAGAAAAATAAATAAAAGCAGATCATAGATTAAAAATAAAGGAAACTGAAATTCTGGAGAAATACAGGGAACTTTTCAGAGAACATAAAAGGTTATAGAATATTTTAAAAGTTTTATCTTAAAGTAAAGTTGGTGACCTTAGTTGAGGGTGACCCGAAGGCTCCCTTTCAATAGCTCCTACACCGATGTGTAGGAGAAGGCGCTGCTCCATTCCCTAGGAAAGTTGGTGACCTCAGTCGAGGGTGACCTGAGGTATAGGGGAAGGTGCTACTCCATTCACTGGGAAATTTGGCGACCTCATTCAAGGGTGATCCGAAGGCTCACTTTTCAATATTTACTAACACTGATTTGTAGGGGGGCGCTACTCCATTCCATGGGAAAACTGATGACCTTAGGTGAGGGTGACCCAAGGGGAGGGTGCTACTCCATTCCTTGGATTGCTACACTTAACCTTTGATCCGTACCTTATAGTGGTGAGTGTTAAACAAGGCGGCATCCAGTACCATTTTTGAATCTTTGGTATGATTCTACCAGGGATTGAACTGGGGTACCCCGGACCATTGGCGAAAACTCAACTCATTAGGACAATGGCTGGATAAATAACTTTTACTTTTACTTTTAAGCGATAACAATAATAATTGGAGTCTTTAAGATAATTCTTTTTAAATGGGAAAAAAGTTGAGAAAAATTAGAAATCACTGGAAAATTGTGGCCATCCTAATCCCTACACTGATAGGAACAGCTAGAATACTCAGAATAGTCCGATAATATAGAAAACTTGATATCACTTACATTTGTGAAAGCGACTAGTCGCTAATCACAGAAAAGGCATGAATAATAATAATAATAATAATAATAATAATAATAATAATAATAATAATAATAATAATAGGAAACTTTAAGAGAGAAACAGAATCTCTCCTAATAGCAACACAAGACAGCGCCCTAAGAACCAATCATATCAAAGCGAGAATAGATAAGACTCAACAAAATAGCAAATGCAGGCAATGTGGTGACAGAGATGAAACCATCAATCATATAATAAGCGAATGCAGCAAATTAGCACAGAGGTAGTATAAGGCGAGACACGACTGGGTCGGCAATGTGATTCACTGGGAATTGTGTAAGAAATTTAAATTTGACCAGACAAACAAATTGTATATGCAAAACCCAGCACCTGTCCTAGAAAATGCCACGCATAAACTCCTATGGGACTTTAATATAAAAACGGATTACCTAATCTCAGCCAGAAGACCAGACCTAATAATAATCAACAAAAAAAGAGAATTTGCAAAATAGTCGACTTTGCTGTCCCGGCTGACCACAGAATAAAACTGAAAGAATGTGAAAAGAAGGATAAGTACCTCGACCTAGCTAGGGAATTGAAAAAACTGTGGAACATGCAGGTGACAGTTATACCAATTGTAATTGGTATAACTGTTTGGAACGGTAACTAAAGGATTACTAAAGGGACTAGAGGACTTGGAAGTTGGAGGACGAGTTGAGACCATCCAAACTAAAGCATTATTGATAACGGCCAGAATACTAAGAAGAATCCAGGAGACTTGAGGAGACTTGCTGTCACTCAGACTCAAGAGAAAAACCATCGGCTAACGCTGATGTGAAAAGCTCTGAGTGAATAATAGTAATAATAATAATAATAATAAAGCGAGATTAGATGAGACTCAACAAAATAGCAAGTGAAGACTATGAGATCACAGATGAAACGATCAATAAGCGAATGCAGCAGATTAGCACAGGAGTTTAAGACTAGATACGACTTGGTGGGCAAGGTGATCTACTAGGAAATGTTCACAAAACTGAAATTTGACCATACGAACAAATGGTATATGCACAACCTAGCACCTGCCCCGGAGAATGACACACACAATCTACTGGAACTTTGGGGAAAGCGGTGTACCCCTTCATTGCCATCGGTCCCAGGTCCACTCTGGGCCGGAGTGGTAGCACCTGATAGGACCTCTGGGTCAAACTGCGAACTTATGCAAAACGGAATAGCTTGAAATAGAAATGTTTTTGAAAATTAAACAATATTCTTACATTTAAACTGCGTACTTATACTAAACTAAATTGTTTGAAATAGAACTGTTTTTGACATTTAACTGTGTGTAAACAAAATTCATACTTATACTAAATAGAATTTTTGAATAAGAACTGTTTGACGTAAGTGAATAGCATGAAAAATGAAACGTTGACAGTTAAACTGCTTACTCATGCTAAACTGAATTGTTTGAAATAGAACTATTTGTTTGTATAAAAATGTATGTGGCATTAAATAACCTAGAAAGGTTGATATACCATAAAACCCAACCAACCAACTAACCAACCAAACCAAGAGAAGGAAAAAGCCAAGGTAGAAACCGAAAAAGAAAACAAATTATTATCAGATATCCCAACGGACAACATCACTAAAATAAACGAGCTAATTTATGCAAGAGCGAAATTAATCAGTGATAAAATCGTCGTTCTCCAAAGGTACCGAAACAGAAATACAAAACCTGAATGAAGAATTGGCCTGCTAGGACAGGTAACGAAACTGGAGCTCGTGGAACAGTCGACATCCATCTGGAAAAGAGACTGGATAAGCTGGAGATAAGTCGATGATTTGAAACCATCGAGACCACAGCATTACTAAAATTAGCTAGTTTGCTTAAGAAAAGTTCACGAGTACTGACGAGACTTGTTGTCACTTGATAAACTACCAATTAGACATGATTCTGGGGCTGTAGAATACACTGACTGCACTTCTGCAGAGGGGTTAGACCCCACCCAGTGAGTGTCCTGGATATGACACTAAATAGTCTGATTGAGTAATACGGAGCACCCCTTCATTGCCATTGCTCCCAGGTCCACTCTGGTCCGGCGTGGTCACACCTGATATGGCTCTATCTATGGGTTAAATAGAACTAACGGCATACTTTTATACTTAACTGAACTGTTTGACTAAACTGAATAGCTTAAAATAGAAATGTTTTTGACAATTAAACCCTACTTAAATTTAAACTGCATGCTAATGCTAAACTGAATTATTTGAAATGGAACTGTTTTTTGACATTGAACCTGTACTTACGTTAAACTGAATTTTTATATATAAAACTGTTTTGACATTTTACTGTGTAAATAAAATCTGTACTTACGCGAAACTGAATTAGCTGTATTAGAACTGTTTGACTAAACTGAATAGTTTGAAATAGAGATATTTTTGACAATTAAGCTGTGTACTCATGATAAACTGAATTGTTTGAAATAGAACTGATTATTTACATAAAAATGGATTTAGCGTTAAATAACCTACAAAGGTTGATATGCCATAAAACCCACCCAAACAACCTGATGCGAAAAGGAAGTCATACCGAGGGAAAATAATAAAAATAAAAAGATTTCTTTTGGATTGATTAATTCTTAATAAATTTGTGAGATCCTGGATATATGATGCTCTTAACACGATGGTTGTTTTCCGGAAGGTTCAGACTCCACTCTCATCTCATCAACATTCACTTCTGATGTTGTAGAATAACATGATAAATTGGAAGCATTACTTTTGGAGCGACTCTCTTCTCTGGCATGGAATGCAAGCTCTTGTTTATTGCCAGCGAAAATCCACATCCGACCATATTAAGCTTCGTGGTTAAAAACAGTGATTTAAGAATGAAAACGTGCCCTATCTGACGGGATGGTTTCCTTTCCCTCTTTTGTGTTATAGCAGATTAACCTTCATTGGTTATATAATGCTTAATCCCGTTGATACACACATATTAAATATATAGGATTTAGTATGGTTTGATTTGCATTTACGGCATATCAACCATTGTTGGTTATTTAATGCTAAATCCTCTTTTTACATCTATATTGAATATATAGGTTTTGGTTTGGTTTGGTTTTATGGCATGTCAACCACTGTAGGTTATTTAATGCTAAATCCTCTTTATACATATATATAAGATATATAAGATTTGGTTTGATTTGTATTTAGGGCATATCAACCATTGTTGGTTATTTAATGCTAAAACCTCTTTTTACATATATATTAGATATATAAGATTTGGTTTGGTTGGGATTCATGGCATATCAGCCATTGTATGTTATTTAATGCCAAATCCTGTTTATACATGTATATCATATATATAAGATTTGGTTTCGTTTGGCTTCATAGCATATCAATCATTGCAGGTCATTTCAATGTTGTTGATACATATATATTAAATATATAAGATTTGGTTTGATTTGTTTAATGGCATATCAACCATTGTCGGTTATTTAATGCCAAATCCTCCTTATACATTTATATTAAATATATAATTTGGAAACAAATTTTTGTAGAAACACACGGCTAAATGAGCAAGCAGTTCTATTTCTAAAACTTATATTTTGCATAAGTCAAAAAATTTAAACTGTTCCAAGTATTGTTATATATTACCAACAGTTCAATCAAGCATCCGTCATGCATTTACGCTCAGTTAAATAATCAAACAGTTCCATTTCTATAAATTAAACTTAGCATAAGTCATTTGTCATACAGTTTCAATGTGAAACAGTTCTATTTGACTCATAGATAGGACCCTATCATGTGCTACCACCTCTGGCCACATTGGAACTTGGAGTTATGGCAACGAAGAGATACTCCACATTCCTCAAAGCTCCAATATTACTAGAGCCTCATCATCATATTGTTTAGTGTCATATCATTGGATGAGTCATAATCCTTCTGCAGAGATGCAGTCGGTGTATTCTACGGGCCTAGCTGACTGGGTCAAACGTGACTGGAACTCGAACTCGTTTACTACGATGTCACAGTCGTGTACGTTAGCCACATGTCCATTAGCTCCCCTGCTGACTTAAGAAAATTATTGTGCTTCGTCTATCTGTTCTTGGTAACGTGTAAATAAATAAGAGAGGGTACACTTTTTTTTTGCTTTGGTAGAGGCACGAGCGTAGCACGTCGCGATCAAGGAGGCGGATTGGCTCTTCCAGAGTCATGCTGGGGTTACTGTCGGAGCCGATATGATGCAGAAATAACCCGAAATCGGCGATGAAGACAGTGCATCACTAAAGACCTCTCTGATGCATCTAGGATGTATGATTGAAACGGAGCGCTCTTTTTGGAGTGGATGAAAATACAATATATTTTACTTCTTTTTAATATTTTAAAATTTCTTTTTTCTGTTTTTTGTTTTTGTTTTTGTATTTGTTTGTTTTTTTGGGGGGGCGGGGTTGCTGATGGTGTTTTTATTTCTTTTCTCTTATTTTTAATCTCAATCTTCTCCGCTTGTTAGATATCTGATCGTTATCTTCGATCTTTTTCTCGTATATTTCCTTGTCTACCAGTCTTATTTTATTTTAATTTCTATTTTGTTTTATTTTTAGCATTTATTCTTTACTTACCTTGCTACACAGGCCGTTGCGTCCGGAAATTTCCCCAGGCGAAAGTATGTAACTTTAATTAACGACACTGATTACGTACGCATTTTAATTAGTCTTCAATCCCTGTTTGACTTGTGCCGACCTCTCCTTCACCGTTCAAATCGCATCCTATTTCAAACCATCTTACGCTCTCTCTCTCTCTCTCTCTCTCTCTCTCTCTCTCTCTCTCTCTCTATCTATCTATCTATCTATCTATTTATCTATCTATCTCCTTCTCTCACACACGCATAAAGAACAAAATCTATATTTTCAGTTAGTCTTTTTCTCTATTTACTTTCTTATCTATCTATCTCTCTATCTATCTATCTCCTTTACTCACACACGCATAATGAACAAAATCTATATGTTCAGTTAGTCTTTTTCTCTATTTACTTTCTTATCTATCTCTCTCTCTATCTATCTATCTATCTATCTCCTTTTCTCACACACGCATAAAGAATAAAATCTATATGTTCAGTTAGTCTTTTCCTCTATTTACTTTCTTATCTATCTATCTATCTATCTATCTATCTATCTATCTATCTAACTTATTCTTTCCATATCTATCTTGCTAGCTAGCCAACTAGCTTGCTAGCCATATATTCTTCCATATCGACTAAACCTCCGTGTATTTATCTCAGTCTGTTAATGTTCGTCTATGAATGCTCTTATCAATCTATCTATGTATGTATCTATATACGATAATCGTTCAAAAATATCTAAGCTTCACTTCAGAAAAAAAAGTCATAACTGTACAATTTTTGTGGCAACAAACTATCTCTTCTTATAAAATAAGAAAAACAAATTCAAATGCCTGTCTTAATTTCGCTACAGGCGATACCACAGAAAAGTGAGAGGTTATTTATATTGTCCTTTTCCTATCTATCTATCAATATATCTTTCTATCTATCTATTTATCTATCATATTTTTCCTATGCAGCTATCTAGTTCTTTCTATAAGTGTGTATGTATGTATGTATGTATGTATGTATTCTTTCCACGTGTATGGACCTATCAACCAATCCACACACGCACACACACACACACACACACACATATATATATATATATATATATATGTGTGTGTGTGTGTGTGTAAATTTGCAAGGGCAAGTGGGCGTACAGCTGCTGTTATATAGGTGCTGGTTCAAGGATTTGTTCAAAATAGCAAGTAGCTTTCTTGTGTGGAGCATCCATACAGCAGCACCCCGACGGCTCCAGCTTGCAAGAAATTCTGTTCTGTGATCAAATTTCTATATACGACCAAATTACAGTTCATGACTTCGCTATATGTATGAAGACAACCACCCATCTCACAAAACATCCAAGTAAGATGAACCAGATGTGCTGGGCACTGCTTAAAAAGTAAGGATAACTTCAACAGCGACGTTCTCTTATAGACTCCTACGCATAATAGTTTTGGTCGAACAGCAAGAACATACGTAAACAGGATCTGTATGAAGAGTGGATACAGGCTAGAGGACCTGCAAGGAGCGATGGACGATTGGGACGGATGGCATGCGAAAATCCAGGGACTCTTTCAATCTGCATGACTTGATGATGATGATGATGATGATGATGATGATGATGATGATATATTCGTTTGGTAATTACAGTCTGTTTCTCTCTCTCTCTATATATATATATGTATATTAGTGGGTAGAGTGTTCACCAATGGCCAGGAAGACCGGGGTTCAATCCCAGGTCGAGTCATACCAAAAACTTAAAAAGGTACGTGTCAAAGGTAATATGGAGCAATCCAGGGAAAGGAGTATCACCCCTCCCAACTCCTCGGTGAAGTAGCTACTGAAAAAAGAATCCTTCGGGTTGCCCTGGACTACGGTTGCCAACTTCATATATATATATATATATATATATATGTGTGTGTGTGTGTGTGTGTGTGGCAAGCAGGTTTTTGCTTCAAGCAGTCTATCTATCTATCAGTTTGTCTGTCGGTCTTTCCATCAGACTCTGCCTTTAATTTAGTCGATATTTACAAACATACCATAAGGCTACCAGAGCGTTGAATCCAGTGAAGACTGAATTGAATTCACAGGACTGGTAAATAGTTTGCATGGGTAGCTTGAGAAAGATATAAAACTTTAAATATTTACTAAACTTGACCTTGTCTGACGCAAAGTGAATCCGAGTTGAACAAATACAGTGAAACATCAAATGAGAATCGAATTCACTTCTTCGGGGCATCATCGACTTGTTAAAGATCACGCCATTTAGAAGTTTAGTTATTTAAAACTTGGCCTTAGCTAGTCTGGCACAGTTTTTAGTGTTCGTCACTAGAGTTAGTTAAACGATTGAAATTGTCTAAAATCGATTTTTCATTTGTCTGGGGAAATAGAGACAATTGTTTATGTCTCTTTTTCCTTATGGAGAAGCCATTTCGATAGTATCTGCATTTTTCCATAAATTTTGAACGATTTGCTGAAGTTGACTGGTTGCATAAAGGATAAATACTCATCAAAGACACTTCTGAGATTTCCCAAACATTGTGTAAAAGATGACGCAGGGAAATTTGTATTCGACGAAATAGGGGCGAAGAAAGAAAGAAAGAAAGAAAGAAAGAAAGAAAGAAAGAAAGAAAGAAAGAAAGAAAGAAAAGGTTGACTTTGAATGAAGACGAGAATTAAGAAAAAGAGAAAATACTTACTCACGAAAAAAAAGAAAGAAAGAAAGAAAGAAAGAAAGAATAAGAAAACTACTAAAAAAGTGTACAAAATATTCACTTGAAATGAACAAAACACTCCCGAAATTGAAAGATATATGATTATAAATTCACTGGCAAGAGATAAAAAAACAACCTAAAACAACAAAAAAAGAGGAAAAAAATGAGAAAAATGTACAACTAAAGAAAAATATTCACCAAAAATAAAAAAGAATGAAGAAATGGAATAAAATCTTCAGTTAGAATGAAGATGAAGAGAAAGAAACAAAGAAAAAAAAAACAAGTAAACAAAATATTCGTTCGGGATTAAGACGATTACAAAATAGTAATACGAAAAAAAAGAAATAATACTTATTAAAAAGAAAGAAAGAAAGAAAGAAAGAAAGAAAGGACGATGATATTCACAAAAATAATAACGATGATTACGAACTGTTAAAGAAATTAAAAGAAAGAAAAGCTGGAATATCTATGAAAAAACAGAAAAAGGATCTAAAAGAAAGAAAGAAAGAAAGAAAGAAAGAAAGAAAGAAAGAAAGAAAGAAAGAAGATATTCATAAGAACATGACAATAGAAAAATACGACAAAAAGAAAGCATAACTGGGAAGAGAGAAAGAAAAAACAAAAGAAACGAAGAAACAAATAGCGAAAGAAAAATAAAAGGCAACATTTACTAAAAAAGAAAAAAAGAAAGATTAAAATCTTTCCAGGTAATAAAGAATGAAAAAAGATAAAGAAAAAAGAAGAAAAAAACGCAGAAAGAAATAAAGACTTTAAAAAAAGAAATATCAAAATAAAGGCTTCTATGAATAAACAAATGAAGTAAGGGGAAAAAAAAAACGGTTGCAGAATGTTTTGCAAAGAGTGTTTGGAGAGAAGCGTGTATAAGCTGATAAGTGAAAAATGCTAAACAAAAGTCACAAAAACAAAAACAAAAACAAAAAAGAAATGGAATTGAAAAGCAGACGACAAAAAAAAAAAATGAATAAATGAATAAAAGATTTAAAAAAAAAAAAAAAGAAGAGAGAAGGTAGTTAAAGAAGCAATTAAGCCATTTCCTTTCCCCCTTGTTGTTTTTCATTCCTTTTCAAGGCAACAATAACGAACAATTGCCGAAAAGGGTAGAGAATTTCCTAAACAAACATGGCGGCAAGTGAAGAAAAGATAAACAAAACAAAATTGAAATGCGGCCAATGTAATAGGCACATGCGCACACACAAAGAGGCTTGCGCGGAGCCAAGCACACACGTTTTACATAAATATACAGCACCATATACTATGTCAAAATAAGAGCATTTCTAGTGATGGTTAAAAAGATTGTCGCACACTCCACTGGAGTTCAAGTGAATCTGCACTGAATGCTCCTCTACTCTGAACCTGTGCCTGACTAGATTAAACTTCATAAATAGCTAAATTCTTGGGCATTGTGTCTTTCGAAAATAAACTTGTCCAGCCTACCCTCGTAATTTAAAAGGTTTGGATTTATTGAGGTGACCTTGTAAAGGGACATTGTTTTTTTGTTTGGGTTTAATGGCATCAACCTTTGAAGGTTATTCAATGCCAAATACACTTATAAACAAATAAACAGTTCTATTTCAAACCATTCAATTTAATATAAGTACACACTTTGTCAACAACAATTTTATTTCAAGCTAATCAGTTTTGACAAACAGTATTAATTCAAACAATTTGAGTTAGTATAAGTATAGTTTTCGTTTACACACAGTTAAATATCAAAACAGTTCTATTTTGAACAATTCAGTTTAGCATAAGTAAGCAGAGTACATGTCAAGACAGTTCTATTTCAAGCAATTCTGTTTAGCATAAATTTGCTCTTTAGTTCTATTTGACCCATAGATAGATCTCTATTAGGTGATACCACTCCGGGCCAGAGTAGACAAGGGAGCGATGGCAATGAAGAAATACTCCACATTTCCCAAAGTTCCAGCATCACTGGAACCTCGCCATCAGATGGCTTAGTGTCATATCCAGGATATTCATTGGGGAGGGGGTCTTACAGTTGGTGTATTCTATAGCTCCAGCCGACTGGGCTATGTAAGGGGATATGCCGAAAGGACTAAAAATATAAGTATCATCAAGAACCTTGCATAAAATTACGGTCAACAGATGACATCTATTAAATCTACGTAAAGAAAAAATAGTTGGTTGGTTGGTTGGTTGGTTTTATAGCATGCCAACCTCTTGCGGATTATCTAATGCCGAAGTCAGTTAAAGAATTCCCAATAAAACTTGAAGACACACGCCTTTAAATCTCAGCTATGTGATAGCATTACAAACTGGACTTAGTATCTATATCTAAATTTATAACGCTAAAGTTGTTTGCTTGTCGGTTTCTTCTAGTTTTTCAGTTCACTCCTGACTTCAAGTCTTTTACCAATTACGAATTCGTCATGTCCTACGTATTCATGCAATTTCATTTCGGTTTACAGTGTTTCAATGCGGTAAACAATACCGGCTCGATTAAAGAATACCGCTCAAAGAATAATAAGACACTGATATCTTTGTTTAACTTTTTACAACAGAACTAATGGTAGGTTTAGTTTGGTTTTATGGCACATCAACCATTGTCGGTTATTAATACCAAATCTATTTATAAACATATAAACAATTTTATTTCAAACGATTCAGTTTAGTATAGGAATAATTTTTTTTTGTTCACACACAATTAGATGTCAAAGCAGTTCTATTTCAAACAACTCAGTTTAGAGTAAGTTCAGTTTCAATGTCAAAAACAGTTCTATTTCAAACAATTCAGTTTAGCATAAATACACAGTTTTGTTCTATTTGACTCATAGATAGGACCCATTCCAGGCAAGAGTGAACCTGGGAACAATGGCAATAAAGGTTTGGTTTGGCTTCTTTGTTTAATGGCATATCAAGCTTTGTAGGTTATTTAATGCCAAAGCTATTCTCCTAGAAGAACAGTAGTGGTACTATTTAACCCATAGTTGGGAGGATAAGGGGGTTCATACCTTTACCAAGGGCATTTGTCCGAAAGTGAACGTAATAGCGCGACTGGAGTACGAACTCACATACTATGATTCCGCAGTCCATCGCTTAAACCATTACACCATGATGACACCTCCAGCAAAAAAGGGATACTCCGCATTCCCCAAAGCTACGGCATTAACAGAACGTCACCCTCAGATTGTTTGGTGTAATATCCGGGACATTCGTTGTGGAGCTGGTCTTACCCCTCTGCAGAGAAGCAGTCGATGTATTCTACAGCCCCAGCCGACTACTGGTAGGAGGGTAATTATCGTCGTCGGAAATGGAATCGGTGACCCAATTTCAAATCCCAGACGAAGCTGCTTACGTTTTCCTTCACGCCAATTCCCTAGGTAAAAGCTTGAATTAATTTGTCTCCTCCCCAGTAGGTACAAATACTGGGACAGACTAGGTTCTTTAGCCTTGGTTAGGCAAGCAGTCCCTAAGAATAACTCTGAATTCGAACAGCTTTACTCCGCTTTAAAACTGAACTTGTGTCACTATTTACCAACCCCTCCGCTCGGGCAGGATATGACACAAGGTCAATTTTTAAGCGGAGTTTAAGAGGTTTTGAATTCAGAGTTTTCCTTCTCCTAGACTAGTTGCCTTACCAAGGCTGAAGAACCTAGTCCGTCCTACTATTTACCCATAGCTGGAGGGAGAATAAGGGGGTTCATACCTTTCCCAAGGGTATTTGCCCGAAAGTGAACGTAATAGCGCGACTGGAGTACGAACTCGCGTACTACGATTCCGCAGTTCATCGCTTTAACCATTACACCACGAGGACACCCCCCTAAACTGAACTTGTGTCACATTCTGCCAGTGGAAGAGGATTTGGGTACACACATATACTCCACACACACACACACACACACATATATATATATATATATATATATATATATCAGTCTTCCATTGAGTGTTTATTATTCAGCCTTAAAATCTGAATTGAGTTCTGGTGGCGCCGAACAAGAATGCGCCGATTTCATCAGTGGTAGCACGAAAATAGTATAAAGAAGAAATATTAATTATGAAGGGAAAAGACAAATCACACAAGAGTATTTTAAACATAGAAACAGGAAAGAGAAAGAGTTCGAAGAAGAATGAAGTAAAGAATGAAAACGAAAAGAGAAAATGAAGACCTTGCGAAGGAAAAACAGGGAGAAAATAATAGAATTAAAGAAAGGATGAAAAGAAGAAATAAACGAACGACGAAGGGTAAGAAAATCCGGCAGATTCCATCGGAGAATTCACGCGCGAAATAACAGAACAAACCGAGGTGATTTCTTTTAATTATATTTTAATAACTGGCATGCTTTGATGTCGGACCTTTCCCGTACGCAGCTCTGCAAAACCGCGGAATATAACGTGACAAATAAAATTAAGGAACAAGGATAAAAAAAAAAAAGTAAAAAATAAAATAGAATAAAGTTAATAGAAATGAATAAACATGCGGCGTTTGTAAAAGATTGGAAATCGTAAAAATACAAATTAAATCTTCAGAGACAGCGCATTTAGCATCAAAGGAAATATACACAAGTAATTAGGAGAACAAATTATAAGAAAAAATGCTGTAATAAAAATGATGAATAATAATACGTTGGATATCTGAAAAGTAATTTACAAACATTTACTAATCCCACATGTTCATTATCATAGAAAAAATGCATATTACCGGCACTACTATGCTACTTTTAGAGACTGATGAACTTGTTCCCTCGAGACACGAAAGAATGAATAAAGTAAAAGCAAAGTTGGTGACCTTAGTCGAGGGTGACCCAAAGGCTCCCTTTTCAATAACCACTACACAGTGATGTAGGGGGGGCGCTCCTCAATTCCCTTTATTGCTCCACTTTACCTTTGATCCTTACTTTATAATGCCGTGTGTAAAGCAAGGCGGAATCAAGTACCATTTTTGAGTCTTTGGTATGACTCGACCTGGGAATGATCTCTGTTCGCGCGGACCATTGGCAAACACTCTACTAATTAGGCCAACCCTGTTTGCTGAAAGCAGCTGGGAGGATTGAAGATCAGAGGGAATGTTAGGGTCTTCAGTTAATGTCTTTTGAACTTAACGGAATGACACTTTCCGATATCCCTACATCTTTTGGTCAATGTCATGTTCCAATGAATTCAGAACTTCTAGTTCCATATGGCCCAGTCAGCTTGGTCTGTAGAATACACCGACTTCATCTCTGCAGAGTCTCCTGGATATGACACTAAACAATCTGATGGTGAGGATCCAGTAATGCTAGACTACCCCATAATTACAATTGCTCCCGTGGTGTAATGGTTATCGTCGTAGGAAATGGACACGGCGACACGAGTTCAAATCCTGGACGAGGCATAGCATTTCACATAGCACTAATACCCTTGGGAAAGGTATGAATCCCATTATTCTCCCACCAGCTATGGGTAAATAGTAGGGCAGACTAGGTTCTTCAGTCTTGGTGAGGCAGCTAGTCTAGGAGAAGGAAAACCCTGAATTCAACTCCGCTTAAAAATTGACCTTGTGTCATATCCTGCCCGAGCGGAAGGGTTGGTAAATATGATTACAATTGCTCCCTGGTCCACTCTAGACCGGAGTGGTATCACCTGATAAGGTCCTATCAATTTCAAATAGAGCAGTATAAGATTTGAATTGAGAAAAGAAATGACTTATGCTAAACTGAATTGCTTGATATAGAACTGTTTGATCATTTAACTGTGTGTAGACAATGACTGATGCTTAATTGAAATGTTTGTAATACATAGCAATACTTAGAACCATTTAACTTTGACATGTTATATTGAAATTGTTTGAAATAAAACTATTTGATCCTTTAACTATTTGCAAAAGAATAATTAATATTGAGTAGTATTATAAGTGTTAGATCGCAATAATTGAAACTATTGAACTATGTAGAAACAATAGCAATACTGACGTGTAAACAAATCAGTTCTAACTCATTTAAAAAATGAAATTACTTAGGAACTATTCACTGACAAATCATATAATTATATCCATTTGAATGTATGCAAACAAATGACGGAAGTTAGTGTTACGTAACAATACATGAAACCATTTAATTGTGTGCTAACAAATGATTAATCCTAAATAAAAATATACAAGTTAGATAGAAATACATCAAACTATTTGTGTACAAAAAGATGAGCTCGGCCACATTGGAAAATGTATCTACAAAATGAGTTTACAAATCATTTATAGTTAATATATATGTAAAAACGGGATTTAGCATTAAATAATCAACAATGGTTGATATGTCACAAAACCCAACCAAACAAAATCCTATATATTTAATACATATGTAAAATTAGGATTTGACATTAAATAACCAACAAATTGTTGATATGTCACAAAACCCAACCAAACCAAATCCTATATATTTAATACATAGGTAAAAATAGGATTTGGCATGAAATAACCAACAATGGTTGATATGTCACAAAACCCAACCAAACAAAATCCTATATATTTAATACATATGTAAAAATAGGATTTGGCATTAAATAACTAACAATGGTTGATAAGTCACAAAACCCAACCAAACCAAATCAAATCTAGTTCCACAGACAAATCTCAAAGTTTACGTCGTCAAATCAAACCTCCAATGGGCGGAATGTTGCTTTCTGTTCTTGTTTATAAATCAGTTTTGCTTAATCTAGTTGCCCAGTTAAGTACATAGGAACTCCCCATGGTGTTGTGGGTAACATACTGGACTTTGACGTCAAGATTTAGTTACGTTCCCGTTTGGATTAATATCCTTACGAAAGGTATGAAACTTCTTTGTCTCCAAGCTCTGGGTTGGATAGAACTGGTTCATTTTTTTACAACGATGGCTTTGGCATCTAATAATCTCCGAAGGTTGATACGTTATTTAATGACAAAACAAAACCAGTAAACAGCAGACCAGCAGGTGGGGATTAGAATACGCCGAAGAGTAAAAATGCCCCCCCCTGAATG
Organism: Sepioteuthis lessoniana; assembly: GCA_963585895.1. NCBI lineage: Eukaryota > Metazoa > Mollusca > Cephalopoda > Myopsida > Loliginidae > Sepioteuthis > Sepioteuthis lessoniana. The sequence continues at coordinate 91,394,270 of OY757915.1, read as the reverse complement.
TCTTTGGTATGACTCTAAACTGCATCTGATGGTGAAGCTCCAATTCATCAGCTCTTAGGAGAGCAGAGGTATGTCTTTCTTGTTATTACTTCCAGATACACTTTGAATCGGAATGGTGGTACCTGTAAGGGTCCTATTATTATTCCTGTCTAAAACTAAATAGTACATTTGTAGAAAATTTTCATTTCTTTTCTTTTTCTTCTTTTTTTAGATATTTACTTGTCATCTTAAGATACAGGACAACGAGATCTGAAAGTGAGATTTTGAACTATATCGATACATTGGCTCTTTAAAATTTCTAATCTTATATGATGAGCTTACTTGTTTAAAAAATATTAGCTTTATCTAATGACTTGAGAATTATTGGTATTTGATTGGAATACTTCAAGCAGTATCGTCATCAAAATCATCAAATAGCATTGACAGCACGGATTTCCCTGACTCTCTCTCTCTCTCCCTCTCTCTCTCTTTTCATTCAACCCTATCGTCCATTGCTTCCGGTCGTTCTTCCAGACTGCATCCGGTGTCCACCCAAAGCTGATGTACATAAGTTCTTGCTGGTCGGCCAACACTTTCACATCCATATGAAGAGATACATAGAAGAACATCGCTTATGAATTCGTCCTTGCTTCTTCAGCAGTGTCCTACATGTCTCATTGGTCTTATTTGGATGGTTTTGGAGATGGGATGTTAGTGGCCGTACAGCTGTTTTTTCCTGGGGTGTTGCTTTCAGGACTTATTCAATATAGATCGTGCTATTCTTGTGCAGTTTATGTCAAGCTTTTTCTCTCTACAGTTTTTCAGCATCTATGTGGTGCATCTGTACAGTAGTATTGACACAACCGCCGCTTGTTAGAAATTCTGTTTTAATTTATCGGATAGATCAGACTTCAATATGATCGATAGCCTATCAGTAGCAGTCTACGACTTCACTAGGTGCATATTGTACAAAATAGTTGTATTAATTAGGAATTAATTAAAGATGAATAATTACTAGCAAATGATAACAAATTGGAAAAGTTACCTTAAAACGTATAACTGGCAGTAAAAACTTCGGTGTGGCATTACATAACCCAACAACATTTGACAAGCCGTAAAACTAACTAACTTATAAACGTAACCATATCAAGTGCCAATTGCCTGTAAGTCTTAAACGGAAATCCGGACAAGTTTTCAAGGTGAAATATTTTTTGTTTTGTTCGGTTGGATTTGAATGATTGTTCACGACATCGAAAAATTTGTTCGCATCTTTGGAAAGATTTTTCTATGTTTCGAAAACATTATTTTCGACTCTAGAAAGATTACTCACTGCTTCGAAACGATTATTCACAAATTCAGAATGATTGCTCACTACTTCAAAAATATTGTTCACTTCTTCAGAAAGATTGTTCATGACAGTGTAAAGATTATTCACTATTCCGGAAAAATTCTTCACCAATCTGGGAAAATTTTTCTTGACTACAGAAATATTGTTCGTCCTTTCAGAACAGTTGTTTTGGACAAAGATTAATTAGTAAACTAAAATTCATTTGTAAACGCTTTTCAATTGTCTTTTTAGTTTCCACTTTCCTTTTTCGTTTTTATGATTTTAACATTAAAGACTTTTTTAATCATTTTCTCTAATTGTGTTTGAAACAACGGGAAAACATTTTCCTTTCAATCCCTTAGAATCTTTTTATTAAAGACCAACAAGAAAATATGGAGAGTAACAATTACTTGTTCGATCAAATTTCTTTCAGAAGAGAACGATTTATTTTAAAAAACAATCTCTTTTGATCTCGACTCCTCCCAAACAGAATGATCACACCCAGAAAAATATTTACTTGTTATCAGAAAATTTATGACAAATTGTTTTTCGTTAGTTTTCAAAAATAAAACAAATCATATTGGTATCTGTTATATTATTAAGGAATGATATTTTTATATTAATCATTTTTGTTAATTATATTTTATCATTCAGTTTGGTTAGGCTTTGAACTATTCGGCTCTTAGTTCAGGTGCATAGCATTGGGTACAGTTTACGTTCGCGTGCAAAGGATATGACAATCACAATCGTCATAATCGTCAAACCCCAGATAGAAAATGGGCTGGAGTGTAAATGACGTCATGCCCGGATGCAATGGTCCTGAGAATTTGCAGATTTTGAAAAAGAGTCAGTTGGGAGTTGACTGTGGACCATGTAAGCAGACACTTGGGTTGTCTGCCATTGAAGCAGACTGTTGAAGTTGGGGTAAATGGTGAGGTTCCAGTAATGCTGGAGCTTTGGGGAATGCAGAGTACAACTTCGTTGCCATCGCTCCCAGGTACACTTTCGCCCAGAGTGGTAGCACCTGATAGGGCCCTATCTATGGATTAAATAAAACTAATCTGTGAACTTAAGCTAAACTAAAATACTTGTAATAACACTGTTTTGATATCTAAACTGCGTCATGCTAAACTGAATTGCTTGAAATAAAACTGTTTGTGACATTGAAACTGTAGTACGCTAAATCGAATTATTCGAAAGAGAACTATTTTGACATTTAACTGTGTGGGGACAAAACTAAACTTACATTAAACTGAATTGTGTGAATTAGCTTAAACTGGATAGCTTGAAATAGAAATTATATTGACAATTTTACTGTGTACTCATGCTAGTCTGAATTTTTAGAAACTGAACTGATTATTTGTATAAAAATGGATTTGGCATGAAATAACCTAAAAGATTGATATGCCATAAAATAAAATCAACCAACCTACCAACCAACCTAAAATGGATAAATATATATAAAAAATGTACTTATTTTTAGACAGCTACACCTGTTAATTTTCGTTACATAATTTCTGTGCTGGGTTGTTTGTAGTGTAACGGCTAAAATACTAGATTATGAACTCAAATTAAGCTGGTTCGAACCCCTAGTCGTACTATTAAGTTCACATTCAGATTTATACTCTTGAGAAAGATATTAACCCACCTATTTCTTCAGCTATGGATTAAATAGTATGATTGTTCTTCAACGAGGATGGTTTGGGCATTCAATAAGCGATGAAGGTTGATATTGTTATATAATAGCCGAGGGATTTTGGTTCATGCCTTTGAGTTTAGTTACTGAGAACATTTCGACTCAGCACATGGGTTAGTTAGGTGCAACTTTGAGGCAGGTGTTAACGCGGGCACGCGCGGGCGGATGGAGGTGTCACTCAGATGTCATAATAGTCCGAGACGAAACAGGGTGCGGGTGACGTCACGCACCGGAAGCGCGCAGAGGTTTGTGTGAGAATTTGAAGAACGACAGAGTCGAGTACTAGACGCCAAACGAGAAGGATCGACTTTTGGAGCTCGCAGGCGCGAGGCGAGCTTGCGCCCTATGGCGGCCGCTCGAGATGGGGTCCAAATGAATAAGACAGCATAGAAGATTGTGTCTCTCCTTCTGACGTCGAAACCTTTAACTCAAAGTTAATAAAAAGGTTTCGTACCTGAACAAGAAGTCGTTACGTGTTTTCGAATTCCGAGATTCCTATGTTCATTATATGTTCTATTGTTATGAGCATTATATGTCCATTTCGCACATGGCCATATTCGTGTATATGGCTATGTAACAATATGTCATTAATCAAATAAAACAAAGCTGAAGAGTTTGGTCATAAGTAATTTCTAATGATAAGAGATTTCATTGAAACGATCTTATCAAGATATGATAAAATCTTGATATTTTTATGAAAACAATGAAGTGTTTCGAAAAAAAAGGTGGAGGTGGACTTATATAAGGTCGATATTGTAGGATTTTCTCATTGTTAAAAACAAAAGAATCTGCTGCATATCGAAGGGGAAAATAAAGGAAATGTATTTAGAAAGAAAGTAAGAAAAAAAAGTAAGTGAAAGTGATAATGTTGTACATCAGCCAATTATCTTTTTCAATGCAATTGAAGGAATGAAGTAAAGAAAAGATTGAAAAAGTAAAGACATACTAATGAAAAATTGAGAGAAAAGTAAAGAATGCATGCACACACACACACACACACACACACATATATATATATATATATATATATATATATATATATACTTAACGGGGGGGGTCTGAAAATTTCATATGACGATGCCATATCTCTTATTAAAAGCCTTTTCATTAACGTGATCCCAGCGCTACAATGTCTTTGGAAGAAATGTGTAAACCTCATTTGGCTATACAGATTATATAACAGTATTTTGGTCAGCCTCTGAACTTTTCAGTCAACCTTTGTGTATGTATATATATATATATATATATATATATATATATATATATATATATATATATAAGACAGAGACAGAGACAGAAAGTGAGATAGAGAGACAGTGGGAGGATAGATAGATAGATAGATAGATAGATAGATAGATAGATAGATAGGTAAAAAAATGACTAAAGTACACTTTGAAGAATTATTTTGGGAGGTTATTTTTAAACATTGCCCAATCGACTGGGGCTGTTGAATACACCTACTGCTTTTCTGCAGAGGGGTAAGACCCCCAACTAGTGTCCTGGATAGGACACTAAACAATCTGATTGGGAGGATCCAGTAATATTGGAGCTATGGGGAATGCGGAGTACCCCTTTACTTCCATCGCTCCCAGGTCCACTCGGCTCCGGAATGGTAGCACCTGATAGGATCCTATCTACGGGGCAAAAAGAACCAAACTGTGTACTTATGCGAAACTGAATTGTTTAAAATAAAACTGTTTTTGACATTGAAACTGTGTACTTATGCGAAACTGAATTCTTTAAAATAAAACTGTTTTTGACATTGAAACTGTGTACTTATGCGAAACTGAATTGTTTGAATTGAAAATGTATACTTATGCGAAACTGAACTGTTTGAAATAAAACTGTTTTTGACATTGAAACTGTGTACTTATGCGAAACTGAATTGATTGAAATAAAACTGTTTTTGACATTGAAACTGTGTACTTATGTGAAAGTGAATTGTTTGAAATAAACCTTTTTTTGACATTGAAACTGTGTAATTATGCGAAACTGAATTGTTTGAAATAGAACAGTTTATACGTATGAAATCGATTTCGCATTAATAACCAGATTAGTTGATGTGTCGTAAAACCAAAGCAAACCAAACGAACTAATTTTAAACAAAGAAGATGACATCATTAATTTTAAAAGTAAAGTAAATTTGGCGACTTTAGTGGAGGGCGACCAGAAGGCTCCCTTTTCAATAGCTACTACAACGAGGTGTTGGGGAGGGTGCTACTCCTTTCCCTCGATTGCTTCACTTTACCCTTGATAGGTAACTTATATTGCTGAATGTTAAGCAAGGAGGTATCAAGTACCATTTTTAAAGTTTTGGGTATGACGCGACCTGGGATTGAACGCAGGTCTCCCTGACCATTGGCGAACACTCTACTCCTTTAGACCAATGAGCTGGTTAAAGTTGGCGACCTTAGTCGAGGGAGACCTTAACTGCTCCACTTTACCCTTGATACGTACCTTATATTGCTGAGTGTTAAGCAAGGAGGTATCAAGTCTTTGGGATTGAACCCAGGTCTCCAGAACCATTGGCGAACATTCTGCCCACTGGGCCAATGTACAATGAAGAATCCGAAAATCAATTAATTATTAAATTCTAATAATATTATTTGTACAAATTGGTTAACCGATGGAAACAAGCGGAGAATTAAATGTGAAATAGTTTAATGGTTCTTATTTATTTATGTATTAATTGAGTTGTTTATTTCTTCGTTATTTATTTAATTGTTTATTTATTTGCAATGGAACAGGTAATGAGTAAAAATGAATGAATAATTAGGGTTTTCAAAATAATTTACACCAAGGTTTTATCACAAACTTTAAAATGGATTATTCCCTAATTTACTTCGATTGCTTATATGAACATGTGTGATATACAAAAAAAGACTTTTAAACGTAATTCTCACACCGTTTTATTTAATTTATTGTTAAGTGAAGGTTTTTATTTATTTTTTATTTATTTTTCAATTTCTTTTTTTTCTTTTCTTTTTTCTTTTTATCTTTGATCTGCACAGCAAAAAAAATGAAAAGAAAAAATTACAAAAAATAAAAATTAAATAACAAATCGACAGCAAAATTAACAAAGGAATAAATATTTTCTAGAGACAATCTCTTACTCTCTTTCTCTCTCTCTCTCTCTATCTATCTATCTATCTATCTATATATATATATATATATATATATATATACGTGGGCCGTCTAAAAACTTTATATTAGCTTGATTTGTTTGTGTTTTATGGCATATCAACCGTCGTGCGTTATTTGATGCTAAATCCTGTTTATATATATATATATATATATATATATATATATATATATATATATATGTGTGTGTGTGTGTGTGTGTGGATTATATTCATATAATTTGTAGGAGAAGAATTTTTAAGAAATATTTTTAAACGAACCAGAGCTCCTTTGTTTTCATTCAATAAAATGGTTTTAAGTATTACGAACACTAATAATTCTATTTAATAGTAATCATTCGTTGGTATAAATCTAAATAATTTCAAGTATTGCTTACACAAGTAAATTTATTTGATATTAATCATTTATTTGCATACAATTAAATGGTTTCAAGTATTGCTAATTGTAATAATTCTAAATAGTTTCAAGTATTGCTATTTTATACTAATAATTCAATTCAATATTAACTGCTTGTTTGCGCGCAGTTAAATTGTTTCAAGTGTTGCTATTTAATATCAATAATTCCATCTAATGATAATTGAAATTATAATAATGTATTAATAAAAGAAGAAGGAAGAGGATTCGCTAATTCGGAAGATAATATCGATACAGCGACTTGAAAACTACATTAAAAAGAACGAACAAAGACTAAGTGCAAAGATCAGAAACAATATAATGATCAACAGAATAACAATAACTAGGAAACAAAAATAGTAAGAAAAAGTGTGTGGGTATTTCAAGCCATAAACAAACGAAATTTGATCAAGAAAACATGAACATAGCTAGAAAGGGGAAACCTTAATAGAAAAATTGAATCTCTTCTAATAGCAGTTCAGAACGACGCCATAAGGACCAACTATGTTAAAGCAAAGATACATAAGACACAATCAAATAGCCAATGTAGGTGATGTAGTAATAGAGACGAAGCGATTAATAACATAATAAGTGAATTCAACAAACTGGAGCAAAAAGAGTATTAGACGAGACACGACTGTGTAGGGAAGGCGATCCACTTAGAATTGTGAAAGAAATTTAAATTTGACCATATGTACGAGAGATATATGCACAACCCAGAATCTGCCTTGGGGAATGAGACACACGAGATTTTCCGGAATCTAAGATACAAACAGATCACCAAATCTAGATCTAGTCCAGACGACTAGACCTAGAGATAGTCAACAAGAAAAAAAAGAGAACCTGACAATTTGTGTACTTTGACGATCCGACTGACCAAAGGATAAAACTGATGCCAAGCGGAAAGAGAGATAATTACCTAGACCTTGCAAGAGAACTGAAAAAAAACTAGAGAACACGATGGTAACGGTGATGCCATTTGCAATTGACGTATTCAGTACAGTCACCAAAGGATTGATACAAGGCCAGGAGGATTTGGAAATAAGCGGAATCTATCTAAACTACAGCAATGTTGAGATCGGATAGAATACTGAGAAGGGTCCTAGATACTTAAGGAAACTTGTCAGCACTCAATCCCGAGTAGAAAACCATCAGCAAACGCTGGAGTGAAAAACTCTTAAATGAGTAAAATAATAATAATAATAATAATAATAATAATAATAATAATAATAATAATCACGTGAGCACAACAAAGCGAACTGGACGAAAACGAGAATCAGTAACAAAGGAGTTTTCTTAAAATTCCATCCTGCGACGGGAAACAAAGAATTATGAACTGCAAACAGTCTATAAGTCGATACGAGATAACTCGAGATTTCAACGAGTCTTGAGAGTGACATTCAATGCAAACAACGCGCTATTGCCTGAAAGGTGAGGGTGGTAAGTTTCCATCCGTCAAGATGGCGTCTTGCCAATCTACGACTCTTGTCAGGTCTATGCAACCCACTCGTTGTCTGTACCGAGTCAACAAAAGAAAAGTAAAGAATGGAGAAGGAACAAGATAGAAATTAATAGATCAGACGGCGTGGCGAAATCTTAAAAAGTGACACAAATGGGTGAGGTACCAGTTGAACTGGGTCACGGTTTTATGTCTTACATTTAGTTCGACTTTTGTTTTGCTTTCAGAAAATAATACTTTATCTCCATTAGCGCAACGTTTTAAATATCTGATCAGAAAAAATATCATCTATTTATATAATATAGAAATTCTCATTATATATATATATATATATATATATATATATATATATATATATATATATAACCATAATGGCGGATAAGAAAAACGAATTGGATAAGAAAAAGGTTTAAAACAAACTAGATGCTATCATAACTAAAAACTAAAATATAAAATTGTACTATTCGGTGTTATTACAGTCATCAGACAGGGAAATGGTTTGGTTTGGTTTGATTTAGTTTGGTTTGGTTTGGTTTCATTGCATATGAACCATTATATGTTATTTAGTGCCAAATCCATTTTATACATATAAACAGTTCTATTTCAAACAATTCCGTTTAGCATAAGTATACAGTTTAAATATTAAAAACAGTTATGTTCCAAATATTTCAGGTTAGTCAACAAAGTTAAACAGTTGTAAGTATTGCTGCGTATTACTAATAATCTAATAAAAACATCAGTCATTAATTTACTGACATTTAAAAGTAAATACAGTTTTTTTACAAACAATTCAGTTGAAACTGACAAAATAGATCTATTTCAAATAATTCAGTTTTGCATAAGAACACACTTAAGTTCTTTTTGACCGATTGTTTGGACCCTATCAGGAGCTATCACTCCGGGGCCGAGAGTATCTGGGAGCGATGGCAATAAAGAGGTACTCCGCATTACTGAATCCTCAACATCAAATTGTTTAATGTCATAGCCACGAGACTTCTTGGGGGATTTTACCCCTCTGCACATATGCAGTCAATGTTTTCTACAGCCTCAGCCGACTGGGCCAACTTACATCGTGAAACTGACAGTTCCATTAGGTGCTTGTGATGGGTGTGGTTTTAACTTTTTTAAAGCTTTAAGTAATCGTTTTTAATCATTGCCCAATATTTCAAATCTTTTGTGGCTCTATCCTGAATACTGACCACTATTACTAAAACGGTTACGATATATATATATATATATATATATATATATATTAGTTTTTCTAAAAAATTTATTGCTCTGTATTATTGTTACATTGAGCTCTTTACCTACCAGGAAAATTTAAATATTCACTCATGAATAATTTCTTGTCCTGATGGAATTACTCCCAACTCCAGTTTAACTGAACGAAAGAATACTATATATATATATATATATATATATATATATATATATATATATATATATGTGTGTGTTTGATTAAATAATAAAGACACATTTTGTCAATATAATCTTATAAGGATCATTTTATGTTTCCGGCTAAATGTCTTGGTTTCAGGTCGGAATTGGTGGATGGATTTACCAAATTTGTCCCAAGCGCTTTCGTACCTTTTATAGGCCATCATCAGGGGTTGCTTGCATGTATAAAGAGTATTTCAAAGAGTTTTTGTAATGTTTTTTATAACATTTTATAATTAAGTAAACGCAGAATAGGATAAAACTGAGATACTGATGTATTTTAAAAACAGAACGCTATCAATGGAAATAGAATATTATCAAGAAATTTAGAATATTTGAAAAAAGAATCTAAAGGCATTTCAAAACATTGTCGCTATTTTCAAAACTAATTCTATTGATTTTTTTGTTTTTGTTTTTATATGTAGGGCTTCCACGATTAGTAGTCGGAGCTTATTAATTTCGTGTGCTATTATAGTGGTGTTTTCAACAAGAATTTTTCGCAATTTTGAATTTTTAGATTCATTGAAAGTAAGAAAAGTTGGCAAACTTAGTCAAGGGCGACCCAAAAGGCCCCCTTTTCAGTAGCTTCTCCGCCGAGGGCGCTACTCCTTTCCCTGGATTGATCCAATTTACCATTGATCCGTACCTTACATTGCTGAGTCTTTAGCAAGGCGGTCTCAAGTACCATTTATTGAGTCTTTTGTATGACTCAACCTGGTAATGAACCCCGTTTCCCAGACCATTGGGGAACACTCGACCGAATATATATATATTGTATAGGCTACAAGTATGTACACCAATTGCCGTGTTTTATGATAAAATTGATATTCTAAGTCAAAGATTCTTGGATTTTATGATTTATCGTGGAACATACCTCACTCAAAATGGGTATTGTTATTATTATTTACTCATTAGAGTTTTCTCATCAACGTAAGCTGATGGTATTTCACTGGAGATTGAGTGACAGCAAGTCTCCTCAAGTTTCCAGGACTCTTCTCAGTATTCTGGCAGTTTTCAAAAATGCTGTTGTTTGGATGGTCTCCACTCGGTCACCAACTTCCAAATCTTCCAGGCCCTTTAATAATCCTTTAGTTACCGTGCCAAAGGCACCAATCACAATTGGTATAATTGTCACCTTCATGTTCAATAGTTTTTTCCATTCTCTAGCAAGGTCGAGGTACTTATCTCTCTTTTCACATTCTTTTAGTTTTATTCTATTGTCCACCGGGACAGCAAAGTCGACAATTTTGCAGATTCTGTTTTTTTGTTGATTATTATAAGACCTGGTCTTCGGAACGAGATTAGGTGATCCGTTTGTATATCAAAGTCCCACAGGAGTTTGTGTATATCGTTTTCTAGGACAGGTTCTGGGTTGTGCATATACCACTTGTTGGCATGGGCAAATTTAAATTTCTTGCGCGTTTCCCAGTGGATCACCTTGCCCATCCAGTCATGTACCCCTTCTGTGCCAATTTTCTGTATTCGCTTATTGTGATTGATGGTTTCATCTCAGACACCACATAGTCTGCACTTGCTATTTTGTTGTGTCTTATCTATCCTCGCTTTGATATGGTTGATTGTTATGGCGCTGTTTTGTGCAGCCATTAGGAGAGATTCCGTTTCTCTCTTAAAGCTTCCTTTTCTTAGCCATGTCCAGGTTTTGTCGTGCGAGATGTTGTTTATTCGTCGTTTAAAACGCCCATGGAGTTGTTTTTCCTCCCAATTTTTTTTCCCTAGTTTTTGTCATTCTGTTATCTATCATGTTGTCAGTATTGTTTCTGTATTATTATTATTATTGAAAGTTTTTCAAGCCAGTTTTAAAGCGCGGTTTTTCACTGAAGTCTGAATGTCTCCAGAACATTTTTAAGTACCCTTGCTGATTTTAGCAGTGCTGTGGTCTGGATGGACATGATCCTTACCTTGATCTCCCACTCTCTTTTCCAGGCCTATGGAGACTGTTACAAGGGCTCCAAGTATGTTTTTACCAACCACTCTGCACCAGAAGGATGTGACACAAGGTCAATTTTTATCGGAGTTTAATAGTTCTAAATTTAAAGCTTTCCATTTAAACTAGTTGCTTAACCAAGGTTTAGGGATCCGGTTTGTCCGACTATTTACCCATAGCTTGAGAGAGAATAGTTTATCAAGGGTATAAGCTCTATGTGAAATGCAAACAGTCTCGTCTATGATTTGAACTCGTGTCGCCGTGTCCAAGAGCTCCATGTACGATTCTTATTACTAACACATATATGTGATAGAACTTTTTTTTAAATTCTGTTGCAAAGTCCGGGGATTTCTCTATTTTTTCGTTGTCTTTTATTTCTATTTCATGGCGCGCTAAAACAACAAAATCCACAAGCTGACAACAGCCCAGTCGGCTAGGAGTGTAGAACACACCGACAGCATATCTGCCGAGGGGTAAGATCCACCAACGAGTACTTGTATATGATATTAAACCATCTGATAGTAAGGCTACGGTAATGCCAAAGCTTAGGGGAATTCAGAGTACCCTTTCATTACTATCGCTGCTAGGTCTACTCTGACCAGGAGTGGTAGCCCCTGATAGAGTCCTTTCTATGAGTCAAATAAAACTGTTTGACATTTAAATTGAGTGCAAACAAATGATTTATGAGAAGTGAATTGTTGAAATAGAACTGTTCGATCATTTAACTGTGAGTAAATAAATGACTGATGTTTAATTGAAATGTTAGTTATACATAGCAATACTTAGAACCATTTAAATGAGTTGACTTATGCTAAACTGAATTGCTAGAAATAGAATTTTTTGATCATTTAACTGTGTGTAAACAAATGACTAATGTTTAATTGAATTATTGATTAAAATAGCAATACTTTGAACCATTTAACTTTGTTGATTTATTCTAAACTAAATTGCTTGAAATAGACTGTACTTATGCTAAACTGAATTGTTTAAGATAGAACTGTTTTAACATTTAAACTGCGTACTCATGCTAAATGAATTGTTTAAAAAAGCGGTCTACATGTATAAAAATAGATTTGGCGTTAGATAGCCTACGATGGTTGATATGCCATAAAGCCAAACCAAACCAAACTAAACAACTTAAGTCAATCATCATGTATCATAGTAGCATCAAGTCTTTTTTATGCAATTCGATGCTAAGCCTAACGTAAAGTTGGGCGGATTTCGATCCCAGCTTCAGGCGTCCTACGTGTCTAGCCACACTGAAGAGTTGAGATACAAGGAAACAGTATATCTGTAGATGACAAAATATACGTTCCTCCACGGGGGTAGAGCACTCTGACGAAGGAATTCACGGCTGCCACTCGCATAATGCAAAAGCTCTTCGAATGAATTGAGCACTCTGGTATCCAGTAAGGCAAAACTATAGACTGATGGAAGCCGCTACATAATGCCTTATAATTCCCGAGCTGACGTGGTTCGCTTACTGGCTGTGTGGTATGGTATTAAGTCTACAGGAAAGTTGGGTGGGTTTCGATCCCAGCTTAAGGCGTCCTCCGTGTCTAGCCACACTGAAGAGTTGTGATACAACGAAACAGTCTGTCTGTGGATGACTATATATATATGTATATATATATACGAATAAGGTGTAAATCAGTTGTCTAAATTTCTGAGATGAAGCTTGATGATTTTTATCATTGAGGGTTTTATTGTTATTTTCACATTTTTAATACAATATGGGAATCGATAATTAAAAAGGTTCGATGAAAAAAAATCTGAATAGGAGCACAGGCAAAATATCATAGATAATAGTAGTAATCCTAGTAAAGTAAGAACATTAAGTTTATAAGTCCAAAAAATTCACTATGAACTGTCCAGCAGGACACATAGCGTAACTGTTTTAGGCGTTGATTCCCTAAGCTTCTACGGAGACAATCATCTGGAGGTTGCAGGTTCAATCTTGACTGCAGGCAAGTAACAATACAGGAATGCTTAACACTTGTACCCAGTTATGGCTAACGGAATCAGAACGGGCGACCCCCGTAGATTCAATAAAGGACGAAGTTCCATGTAGGTTCCTGAGTTCGAGAAATACCTGAAGAAGGCCGGACATATCGGCCGAAATGTTGTGGAAATAACGATGAAGACAATAGTCCGAAAACCCTTAATGATAAAAAAGGTGAAAATGCTTGAATAAATTTCCTATCTATAATTTTATGTTTTTAAATTGAGTGAAAACTTTGTTGTAAAACTAAATATTCATTGTGATTTCTTGTTAAAAAAGATTAGATCAATCAGATCATAAATGTATTTAGTGAATACGTAAAGATTCAAGCGTGAAATGTAGTAGTTATTGGGAGCCGTATTCTAATTGGACATATTTTGTGTGTGCAAATAATCTCTGTATGAGTGTGTCACTACGTAGTGGCCAAATAACGTAATAACAGTTTATATGCAAAATGAAACAAATCGGTAAGTGAATATATTTTTGTAATAGCAGTATTTTAGATCTACCTGAGCAATAACATATTCATTTAGTTTAAGATAATTTAGTGATGTTGAAATTAAATACATTCTCCAAAGAAAACTATGTTAAAGTTTCTTTCAAAAGAAATAAACCGAAAGAATAATTACGTACCAAGTGGAGAAAATAATTATTTCTTCTCTATTTATAAGATTGAAGCTGGCTCAAAATTAGATTTTAAAAGATGATTTATCAATGATTTTGATTGGTCAAAAAGTTGTATTTTAAACAATCTCGGAGGGAAAAGATTTCTTAAATTATTTTCTGTCTCGATCCTTCAAATTTTTCGCGGCAAGTCAAATATTGTCATCAACGAATTCACAAAGAAAACTAGCGCGTAAAGGCTGATTGGTTTTAAAATGCAGAAATGCAGATAGAAAAATTACAGCTTGTCGGTAAGTAAAGAATTATGAAGTGCCAACAGTTTATTAATTGATACGAAATAGTTCAAGATTTCAACGAGACTTGAAAGTGAAATTCAATGCAAATAAGGCTTTCTAGCCTAAAAGCCTATTTCTTCATAAAAATTAACGGTTTTTTTTTTTTCAATATAGAAACCAAATGATTTCCCATATATAATAAAAGATATACATAGAAGAAAAAAGCATTAAAAAAGTGTTCGATCCTGCTATGTCAGAGCTGTTTAAAAACTTAAAGTACCCAAATTTACTTAATTTTTTTCTGTGGATCACACTATCTTCAGCTGGAAAAAATGAGAAAAAAGCAGTTACTTTATGGTGTGAAGAATTTATCACAAGTTAAGATGTTTGTTCACTTGCACTCGCACGAAAGAAAATAATTTGTTAAATATAAACAGAGCAATCTAAATACAGGAAAAAAATATAGAATTAGACAAGTGTTTAATGACAACGGATAGATTTATTAACGTGTCTACATTTTTTTTTAGATCAATTTGCTTTTTTGTTCAGTAATTTATAATTTTCGGCATATTCCAAGATAGATAAATTTTCCGGTGGACGTAATCTGCAGTTCTTACAACTTTCTTTTTATCATTCGGGTTTTTCACAAAATCTGATTTTATTATTGAAAACTGACCTGTTTTGTATATAATCATCAAAAATATTTTTATAACGCGGTACTGTTAATTTATCTTCTGTTGCTAAATCTGGGGTTATGCTTATACGGACTATTTTTCAAAATCAGTTAAGCAGTTAAGTGTCAATGATGCATAAGCTCAAATTATTACTCTTAACTGCTTGCTTTCTGACCATGACATTATACACACACACACATACACACACACATTGGCCTAGAAGGTAGAGTGTTTGCCAATGGTCTGGGAGATCTGGGTTCAATCCCAAGTCGCGTCGTACCAAAGACTTTTAAAATGTTACCTGATACCTCATTGCTTAACACTCAGCAATATAAGATACGTATCAAGGGTAAAGTGGAGAAATCCTGGGAAAGGAGTAGCGTCCTCTCCTACACCTCGGTGTAGTAGCTATTTAAAAGGGAGCCTTCTGGTTGCCCTCGACTATGGTCGCCAACTTTACTTACTTATATATTATTAATCAAGTAGTTAACCTTCAAAGGGCATCTTTCTTCATACCTGCTGGCCATTTGTCATTCAGGCAATTATCTATTTCATTTCATATTTTAAAATTGTTTTTGTTTTAACAGTTTTTGGTTCCTTGGTGTTGAATGACATATCACACATTCTAGGTTATCTAATGCTATATATATATATATATATATATATATATATATATATATATATATATGCAGGGAGGATGTTCTATTAATCTGATAGTGAGGCTCCAATAATGTTGGACCTTTCAGTAGTAAGTAGTTCAGTAGTAGTGGACCTTGTAGTACCTCTCCATTGCCATTATTCCCATGTCCACTCTGGCCCGGAGTGGTAGCACCTTATAGGGTCCTATCTATGAGCCAAATACATCTGTATGACATTTAAACTCTGCACAAAGAAAGGACTACCACGAAATAGAACTGTTTGAAAAATAATTATTTGATCATTTAACTGTTTAAACAAATGTTTAATTAAATTGTTTGTGATACATAGCAATACTTGGAACCATTTACCTTTGTTGACATGCTAAATTGAATTGTATGAAATAGAACTGTTTGATCCTTTAACTGTATGCAAACAAATAAATGATGTCTCCTTACTTAACCCTCGGTAATATAAGGTACGTATCAAGGGTAAAGTGGAGTAATCCAGGGAAAGGATTAGTGCCCTCCCCTACGCCTCAGTGTAGTAGCTATTGAAAAGGGAGTCTTCTGGTCGCCCTCGAGTACGGTCGCCAGCTTTACTTACTTTATATATGTATAAACAGGATTTGGCATTAAATAACCTCCAATTTAATAAGCCGTAAAACCAAACCAATCGAAAAACTCAACATAATGAACCTAATAAGCGATTCGGATTTTGTGAAGGGATTCATACAAGGTTTAATCACTGCAACCACTAATGTTGGGATTAATGATCGCACTTTACTTAAAAGATACTATTATTTCATTAAAAAGAACTGAATAATCATCCTACTCTCAAATAAAGGTAAAAATGTTCTCATTATCAACTCGACGTAATATAACGACAAAATAAGAGAATTATTAGATTTCAAAAACACATCAGAACAAATTACACAAGAAACAATAACGAAAAAATATAGATATTCTCAATTATTTATATAAAAAACACTAGTTATAAAAGAAGAAGACAAATTGTGATCTTTCTTAATTGATTACCATCGTATTGTTTCTAAAATTTATTGATTTCCAAAGACTCATAAACGTGAAATTCATTTAAAACCAATTCTTCCTTATATATTTATGTATAAAATCATCAAGTCTTTAGTCAAAAAATTAACGCCTCTTTTAGATTCATTTAGCAGTTTACACCTTAAGAATTATGGTGATTTACTTAACAAAATAGATAAGATAGATATGAAAAAACAAATCCAACTCATAGGTTCGCCTCTAAGTGGGGTCCTTGCTTTCCAGTTTCTTGAATTTCTCGGATCAGAGCCTTTAAAATTTATAAGAACCACAGATTGTTGATATTTTCATTAAATAGAAAATCTATCAGTTATATATCCATGGAACAATGACTTAACAGATATTGCGAATATATATATATATATATATATATATATATATATATATATATATATATATATATATATATATATATATAAAAGGAACCTACCAAAGATTTTCCCTACGAATTAACAACGCCTTACCATTTTGGGGGGGGATATATTATGAAAGAATAACAAAATATTTAGAATTTAATGTTTACCTTAAACTCATTAATAAAAATGATCATACATTTATAAGATAGAAGTAGTCCTCAAATTAGATTAAAATAAATTCATTTAAGACCAATTCTTTCTTATATATTTCTGCATAAGATCGTCAAGTCTTTAGCCAAAATATTAACGCCTCTTTTAGATACATTAAGCAGTTTACACCTAAGATTTACTTAACAAAATCGATAAGATAGACAGGAAAAATAAATCTAACTCATAGGTTTGCCTCTAAGTGGTGTCCTTGCTTTCTAGTTTCTTGAATTTCTCGGATAAGGTCCTTTAAGATTTATAAGAACCAAAGATTGTTGATTTTTTTGGATATATTATAAAAGAATAACAAAAGATTTAGAATTTAATGTTTAACTTAAACTTATTAATAAAAATGATCATACATTTATAAGATTGAAGTAGCCTCGAAATTACATTAAAAAATGAGTTGTTAATTTATCTATGATTCTAATTGGTTAAAAAATGTCATTTTAAACAGTCTCAGAGGGAAAAGATTCCTTGAATTATTTTAAGTTTTGATCCTTGAAATTTTTCGTGCCAAGTCAATTATTGTCATCTGTGAAGTCATATAGAAATTTTAAAAACAAGAACGTACAAGCTGATTGGTCATAAAATGCAAAAATACGGCAACAAAAATTACAGCTTATATCCATTTTTACTCACATATTAATTCACACACACACACACGCACACACACTGGTATCAGGGATTTCCCTGGCTCTCTCTAACTCTTTAATCCAGCCTGGGTGGGATATACATCGGTCGGCCGTGTTGGTCGGTACACAGTTCTGAACGGGTGTGTTTTGGTTTGGCTGGTAGTCAGTCAAGGTGCGCTTTGACCAGCATCCTCGAACCTCAGGGGTCCGTCCCTTCAGGCACTAACCCTCCTTGGAATGGCTAGGTTTATTACTTGGTGCCTAAGGCGCCTGACGGAGTCCATGGCATTTTTGGAGTCACCGGGCGTGTCTGGGCTACGGCCCTGAACCAGGATCCGCCTAAAAATGGCCTTGTGCCATACTCGTCCGGTTGGTGGCACGTACAACAAATAACGACTCTCTTTATCTCTCTCTCCATTTGTCCCTATCATCCATCACTCCAGACAGGTCCTCCAGTTTATATCCTGTGTCCGCATTGAACTGTTGTGAAGTCTTGCTGGTCGGCCAACACTGGCTCGTTCATGTGAAGGAAGCCAAAGGAGAACATCACTTATGAGTTCGTTCTTGCTTCTCCAGCAGTATACAGCATGTCTTGTTCGTCTTATTTAGAAGGTTTTAGAGACGGGATGTAAGTGGCCGGACAGTTGTGGTTTTTTGTCCAATATAGCTCGTAAATTTCTTGAACAGTTCCCGTTTAGCTTTTTCTCCTTAGGTTTTGTTAGCGTCTACATAGTACATCTGTTATATAATTGCAGAAGGATTTTTTTTATATTATCATTTTTCGTTGGTTATGTATCATCATTCAGTTTGGTTAGGCTTAGAACTATTCGGCTTAGTGCACGTGCAGGTGCACACATTGAGTGCAGTTTCCGCTCGAGCGCGGAGGATGTGACAATCACAAATGTCATAATAAAAATCCCAGATAGGAAATAAGACTGGGTTGTGAATGACGTCATGACCGGAAGTGAGAGGCTGGAAATTTTGTTGATTTTTTTAAAAAAGCAGTTAGTTGAGATTTGTCTTTGGGCGAGGCTAGTTTGTTTTTGAGCCTCGGCGAGGCCAGTCCAGTTGGGCCTATGGGATGCACCGCGCATTTGTTGGGTCAGATGGAACAGTCAGCATAGTGTCTCTCTCTCCTCGTGTCAAAAAACTAAAAGTCAAAAAAGTTAATAAATGTTTCGTACTAGAACTAAAGAAACTCGTCAGTGTTTCGGGATTCCTATGCATATGAACATTTTACGTATTCGTATTATGGCTATGCTACACATCCATATTGTAATACAGACACATACGCGCTTGGAAGAAATCCCGTTTTATTTCATCGGATAATTCAGACTTCCACACTATCGATTACCTATCGATAGCAGTTCATGTCTTCGCTAGGCACATATTGACATCATTTTCAGATGATGAGACACTGCTGCCGAGGTACGTGAACTTGTCAACTAATTTCAGAGGACCGCCATTTAGAGTGGAGATGGCTCCTTCTCGATTAAAACACAGGTTCAAGTAGAGACCAACGTTTCCTGCTGCCTGTTTCAGGCTATATTGCAGGGATTCAGCTTGGGTATGTGTATTTGAAAGAAGCACTATTTTGTATGCATAGTTTAGGTCCGCTTTAGTTTCCGCGGGATATTGTCTAGTTCATGTCGTTGTTAGTGTGAAGACATTTTCTTTTATTATATCTATCGAAGTTTGAAGTACGTAATCTAGGCATATTATAAACAGCTATGGTGCTAATGTATCTCCTTGCAGAACTTTGCCCAGTCTGCTTGTGCTGTAGAATATACTGACTGCACCTCTGCAGAGGGGTAAGACCCTTCCCCACTTCAATGAGTATTCTGGATATGACATAAAACAATCTGATGTTGAGGTTCCAGTAATGCTGGGGCTTTGGGGAATACGGAGTCCCTCTTCATTGCTATTGCTCCCAGGTCCACTCTGGCCTCGTGTGGTAGCACCTGATAGGGCCCTCTCTATAGGTTAAATAGAACTAACGGCATACTTACGCTAAACTGAATTGTTTGATTAAACTGAATAGCTTGAAATAGAAATTTTTTGACAATTAAATCGTACTTATATTTGAATTGCGTGCTTACGGTAAACTGTATTATTTGAAATAGAATGTTTTTTTTTACATTGAAACTCTATTTACACTAGACTGAATTGTTTATCATAGAACTGTTTTGACATTTCACTGTGTGTAAACAAAATTAGTACTTATACTAAACTGAATTAGCTGAATTAGAACTGCTTGACTCAACTGAATAGCTAGAAATAGAAATGTTTTTCACAATTAAACTGTACTTACATTTAAACTGCGTACTTATGCTAAACTGAATTGTTTGAAATTGAACTGGTTTTGACATTGAAACTGTACTTACACTAAACTGAATTGTTATATATAATTGCTTGAATAGTTTGAAATAGAAATGTTTTTCACAATTAAACTGTGTACGCATGCTAAACTGAATTGTTTTAAATAGAACAGATTATTTACATAAAATGGATTTGGCATTAAATAACCAACAAAGGTTGATATGCCACAAAACCTAACCAACCAACAAACCTTGTAGAATTCCAGCAACAATGTCGAAGGCATCTGTATTTCCATCCAGTGAGTGAACCTTGCTCTTTTGCCTTTTTGTACAGCACCATTATTGCTCTAACAATTTCTTTGGGAAGACTATAAGCTCGAAGTATTTGCTCCATTTTCCTTCCTGGTATGGAATAAAATGCCCTGGAGAAATCTATAAACAAGTGCTGCCTCGGACTCCTTCTATGTTTCGACAGATTGTAAGAATCTGTGATGTGGATCGATTTCTCTGAAAACCATTCTGATTTTTCCTTTGAATTTTCTCAATTTCAGGTTCAATGCAAATGAGAAGCAGATCATTATAAACCTTATCCGCTAAAACAGTAAGGGTTAGACCTTCGTAGTACTTAGGGATTTCGTGGTCAACTTTTTTAGGGAGGATACACCCTGTTGTCTATATATATATATATACCGGCCTATGCTGAAGAAGCAGATACAAACTCATTGGCGAAGTTCTTCTGTGGGCAGCCACTTGTGGATACTCTAATTTTAGCCGACCAACGTGACTTGAATATTTATATATATATATATATATATATAGTCATCCACAGACAGATCTGTTTCGTTCTATCAGAGCTTATCAGTGTGGCTAGACAGGCTAGATTCCCGAAGCTGGGATCGAAACCCGGTTGACTCAAACGCCAATCCAAGATTCTACCACTCAGCCAATGCCAGTGAAGTAAATTTAAACAGTTATGAATCACAATTGTTATTGTTTACATATATCCACTTGACCTTATATATAAGTTCCCACTCATACACACACTCACTCAAACGAGTGAACACTCGCAGCATAACGTTTAACGTACTGGACTATAAAGTTATAGTTAGCGAGTTCGAACTCCAGTTGAGCTACTGCGTTCGCTTTTGGACTAATACCCGAGGGAACGGTATGAACTCTCTTATCCCCTCAGTTATGGGTTAAAGAGAATCATTTCTGTACTTCTACAAGGTGGGCTTTGGAATGGAATTACTCACCAAGTTCGATATGCCATTAAAAGACAAATAAATCACACACACACACATATGTATAGCAAACCTACACGAGTGAGTTCGAGTCTCATTGGGTGCCCCTTTCATATGGCCTTGTGCCACATCTAAGCAAAAAGCTTAGTAAATTTCCACACACATATATGTATATATGTATATAGACTCAGATTTGAGGTATTGCTCTTGAATATATACATATATATGTATATATGTATCTTCTACAATGGAGTTGATATGCAACAATAAGGGTTCTTTAAAAAAAATCTTGTTTTTTCTCCGGACGAACCGAGCTGAAAAAAGGCAAGTTAAACGTTTCTCTTTTTCTATTAGAATTGTTTATGCAATACTGGTGTGTGTGTGGGGTGTTTATTTGACTGAGTGAGTGAGAGAGAGAAAGAGAGTGAATGAGGGAGTGAGTGAGTGTTTGTGTATGAGAGAAGAAGGAATAGTGGGGGAGCGAGGGGTATATGTACGGTACTAACTCACCCTGACACTTCTTGTACAATAGGTACTCAGTGGCAGAAGCGGGGAGACATGTATGGTTTGTCAAAAGACCAATAATGAACAACCGTGCTCGCTATTTACTGTCCAATTAACTATAAAAACATATTATGAAAAGAACCATAGACTGTCCATTGGACAGTCTATAGCCAAAGAAAGCCCAACCTCCTTACCTCTAAGTGACACGCAAAATTGGGCAGCGCTTTAGAGTAGACCTCTTCTTCTTCTTCTTCTTCTTTTTCTTCTTCTTCTTCTTCTTCTTCTTGTTATTATTACTAGTAAAACCATTATTATTATTATTATTAGTAGTAGTAGTAGTAGTAGTAGTAGTAGTAGTAGTCATTATAATGCAAAACGAGCTAAGTCTTTATGCAGGTGATGCTGCTAGCTAGAATTTTCTAACAGGGTTGCCGTATTGCTCTTTAGAGTAGACTTCTTTCTCGTCTTCTTGTAATTATAATTATCATTATTATTTTCATTATAAGTTGTTGTTGTAGTAGTAGTAGTAGTAGTAGTCATTATAATACAATATCGTTTATGTCTTTGGGCTGGTCATGCTGCTCGCTAGAATTTTTTAACAGGATTACCGTATTGTGCCTTAGAGTAGATTTCTTCTTCTTCATCTTCTTCTTCTTCTTCTTCTTCTTCTTCTTGTTCTTGTTCTTGTTCTTCTTCTTCTTATTATTATTATTATTATTATAATTATTATTATTGTTATAATAACAATTATTATTGTTGTTAAAATTATTATTATTATTATTATTATTATTATTATTATTATTATTATTATTATTATTATTATTTCTAGTAGTAGTCATCATAATACAATATATGATATGCCTTTGTGCAGGTGATGCTGTTAACTAGAATTTTTAAACGGGGTTGCCGTTTTGGACAAGTACTGAACTAGGCGTAGTTTTAAATGTTCAAGAGGCGTACTTAGTGTACGGGTTATCGTCGTTGGAAATGAAATCGGCGACCTGCGTTCAAATCTTCAATGCGGTCATTTGCGATTCAATTTACGTTAATGCTTTTAGGAAAGGCATTCACCCATCTTCTTTTCCCTCCAGCTATGAGTAAGTTGTCAGACAGATTACGAGATTCAGCCTGGGTCAGGAGGTCAGTCTGAGAGAGACAGAGAGAGACAGAGAGAAGGAAACTGAATTTAAAGTCAATTTACTATGGTTAAAAACTGACCTTGTGTCATATCCGGCACGTGGTTAAATAGATATTTATGAATGTCTAACGGTACTAAACACTAGTACACTTTTAGAGTTTCAACTGTATACTCATGCTAAACTGAATTGTTTGAGTTTGAACTGGTTATTTGTATGAAAATGGATTTGGTATTAAATAACCTACATAGGTTGATATGTCATGAAACCCAACCAACCAATCAACCAACCAACCATAATATATTGCATGGCAGATGGTTAATATTCGTGTAACAATGTATGTGAGCCGCAGATTTTTCACGTACCCAGGCATTTACTAATGTTTTCATTCCGTGGGTTCATTGAGTTTTATGGCATATCAAACTTTGTGGGTTATTTAATGCCAAATCCATTTTTATGTAAATAGTCAATTCTATTTCAAACAAATCAGTTCAGCATGAGTTGACAGTTTAACTGTCAAAAACATTTCTATTTCAAGCAATTCAGTTTATTCAAACAGTTCTAATTCAGCTAATTCAATTTAGAATAAGTACAGATTTTCTTTACACACAGTAAAATGTCAAAACATTTCTATATCAAACAATTTAGTTTAGTTTAAGTACAGTTTCATGTCAAAAACAGTTCCATTTCAAACAATTCAGTTTAGCATAAGCACGCAGTTTAAATGTATGTACAGATTCTATTTCAAGCTACTCAGTTTAGTTAAACAGTTCTTATTCAAACAATTTAGTTTAGCATAAGTATGCAGTTTAGTTCTATTTAACCAATAGATCTGGCCCTATCAGGCACTACCATTCCGAACCAGAGTGGACCTGGGAGCAATGGCAATGAAGGGATACTCTGCATTCCCCCAAGCTCCAGCATCGCTGGAACCTCACCATCAGATTGTTTAGTGTCATATCCAGGACACTCGTTGGTAGGGTATATTACGCCTCTGCAGAGGTGCCGTCGGTGTATTCTACAGCCCCAACCCACCGGGTAATTTCATTCTGTGCAAACCAGAATAAATTAGATCTAAATCATTTTAAACTGAAATTATCTACAAACTATGTGTGCAAACAAATTACTGATTCTAAATTGTGACTGTTATATAACAATTCTTCAAACCATCTAACTATGTTCAAAAAATGAGCTCAGGCTCATTTTAAAACGTTATCTACAACAATGTGTTTACAATTCACACATTTGAAAGGACGTGGCATGGAACAACCTACAATGTTTACTATGCCATAAAACCATCTAAGTTACTGTTTTTCTCACAATCAAGTTACACTTTAAGCACCAGTTCGCAAAGTTAAACATCGATTAGACTGATCACTATTTAGATGGGTGACCATTTTTGAACAGCAGTTACCAAAAACAAAAACCTGCGTGCCAGACTAAACAAAGCTTACAAAATTTCCATCACCTTAGTTTTTTTTCTACTCACACAAATTTTTTTCGAGTTTTTACCTTCAATTTTTCATATCACATTAAAGCGGAAATAATTGCTCAAAGAGCACAAAGATGTCTTCCGGTTCAGGCAGATCCAGACGACGACGACGACGATGTGTGAATAGATTTGTCTGGCTCTAATAAATTTCCGCTTCCGTTTATCCTCTCGCCAAACTTTCACATAGGCACCACAGAGTGCCACATTCTGATGACTTAAAAACTGTATTTTTAATTGAGCTGTTTCCTGGGCTATATTACTTGAGAATATGAGTTTTCCTTATTGGCAGTTAAGAAAAATCTTCTGTATCCGCACAAAGTTGATGCGTGTAAATGTTTGCATGTTGTCCAATACTAGTGTGTCTATGTGTTGGAATACATACAAGAACGTCACTTATGATTTCGTTTTACTGAGATAGTTTATGAGATGGGAGGTAAGCGGCCGTATAACTGTTCTTTTAAACGATGCTGCTTCCGAGGTTTGCTTAGCACCTGGTATCCTTGTGTTGTTACCAACTTGCTTTTTCTCCAAGTTCTTTTCGATTTTATTGTTACTTTCTACATCTCTATATGAATTTAAGTTTTGTATTAATCTCACTCTGTCAGCCAGGTTTAGAATAGACTGACGGCATCTTCTTCTGAGGGGTAGGTACGATCTCCCCATCAAAAATAGGTATGATGCTAAACTAGATCTGACTGTGCGGTGACACTTCTGGAGATCTGTGGAGTGGGGAGTACCCCTTCTACTTCGATTTGGAGAGGTAGTACTCGTTAGTGTGCTGTCAATGGTAGCAAATAGATCTGTTTTAAAATTACTTGTGTTCGGTAAGACCGTGTCTACAAAAAAAAACTTTTGGAAACATCTACATAAAAGTATAAATAGGAACGTAGAATTAAAGCTATTTCATGACACTTTTGTATAGAATAACCCAAAACAGATTTTGCCCAGGCAGCTGGGGCAGTAGAATACACCGACTGCACCTCTGCAAAAGGGTAAGACCCCCCCCAAAAAAAAGAGTGTCCTGGATATGACACTAAACAGTCTGATGGTGAGGTTCCAGTAATGCTGAGGTTTTGGGGAATACGGAGCCCCCTTCATTTCCATTGCTCCCAGGTCCACTCTGGCCTCGTGTGGTAGCACCTGATAGGGCCTTATCTGTGGGTTAAATAGAACTAACGGCATTCTTATGCTAAACTTAATTGTTAGATCAAACTGAATAGATTGAAATAGAAATGTTTTGGCCATTTAAACTGTACTTACATTTAAATTCCGTGCTCATGCTAAACTGAATTATTTGAAATAGAACTGTTTTTGACATTGAAACTGTATTTACACTAAACTGAATTGTTTAACATAGAACTGTTTTGTCATGTATCTGTGTGTAAACAAAATCTGTAATCATACTAAACTGAATTAGCTGAATTAGAACTGCTCGACTAAACTGAATCGCTCGAAATAGAAATGTTTTTCACAATTAAACTGTACTTACATTTAAACTGCGTGCTTATGCTAAACTGAATTGTTTGAAATTGAACTGTTTTTGACATTGAAACTGTACTTACACTAAACTGAATTGTTATATATAACTGCTTGAATAGTTTGAAATAGAAATGTTTTTGATTATTAAACTGAATTTATGCTAAACTGAATTGTTCGAAATAGAACTGATTATTTACATAAAAATGGATTCGGCGTTAAATAACCTAGAAGGGTTGATATGCCATAAAACCCAACAGACAAAACCAAACCAAAACAGATTGACATGTCGTTAAAATCTATCAGCCAATCAATCAATCTACATCATTTGTTATATAATAGGCGAGAGATTTCGGTTCATGCCTTTGAGTTTAGTTAGGCTGAGAACCTTTCGGCTCAGCACATGGGTTAGTTAGGTGCAACATTGAGGCAGGTGTTAACGCGGGCGCGCGCGGGCGCGCGCGGGCGGATGGAGATGTTACTCAGATGTCATAATAGTCCGAGACGAAACGGGATGACAGGGTGCGGGTGACGTCATGCACCAGAAGTGCGTGGAGGTTTGTGTGAGAATCTGAAGAAAGTCAGAGTGTTGAGATTAGAAACTGGACGAAGACGGTCGACTTTTGGAGCTTGCTGAC
This sequence comes from Sepioteuthis lessoniana, assembly GCA_963585895.1. Classification (NCBI taxonomy): domain Eukaryota; kingdom Metazoa; phylum Mollusca; class Cephalopoda; order Myopsida; family Loliginidae; genus Sepioteuthis; species Sepioteuthis lessoniana. The sequence goes on along the minus strand of OY757915.1, from coordinate 91,367,609 downwards.
GCGAGGTGAACTTGCGCCCTATGGGGGCCGCTCCAGATGGGGGCCAAATGAATAAGACAACATAGCAAGATTGTATCTCTCCTCCTTACGTCGAAACCTTTAACTCAAAGTTAATAAAAAAGGTTTCGTACCTGAACAAGAAGTCGTTACGTGTTTTCGAATTTCGAGATTCCTATGTTCTATCGTTATGAACATTATATGTCCATTTCGCACATAGCGTTAATTGTGAATATGGTACACATTCCTGCTAAGATAGATGGATTTTCTCTTTTATCACGTGTTTCATTTCTTAAGCCTTTTTCGCAACCGTTTCGATTTTTATATTTGTCTTCTTTTGCATCATTTTCACGAGTTTCTTTCGTTTGTTTGTATCAGAGTCGTTTAAAAAGTTCTAAGCGAAACCACACATCAGATTTTAAATTTGTCATAAACCTCTCACATTTGTATGGTCTCACCTGCAGCGAAATTTAGACCGGAATTTGAATTAGTTTTTTCTAGTTAGAAGTAGTGTGTTGCCACAAAAATTGTTCAGCTACGGCTTTTCTTTCTTAAGTGAAGCTTAGAAATTTTCAAACGATTCTTGTAGATAGATAGATACATCATCATCATTATCATCATGTCGAGCCGCCAGCACGGATATCCCTGACCCTCTCTTGCCACTTCTCCCTATCATTCATCACTTCTGGTAGGTCTTCAGTGCTACATCCCGTATCCTCACATAGCTGCTGTATGTAAGTTCGTGCTGGTCGTCCTGCATTTGCTTGGCCATATACGGGGGTCCATAGGAGTACATCACTGATGAGTTCGTCCTTGCTTCTCCAGCAGTGTCCTGCGTGTCTGGTTCGTCTAACTTGTATAGTTTTCGTGATGGGAGGCCGGTGGCCGTATAGCTGGTGTCTTGTGGGGTGTTGTCGCCAGGACTTGTTCAATATTGCTCTCAACATTCTTGTGTAATTGCCGTCTAGCTTCTTCTTCAGCCGTTTAGTTAGCGTCCAAGTAGTGCAACCATCTAGCAGTATCGATAAGACCGCTACCTGGAAAAACCTGCGTTTCATTTTATCGGTCAGGTCTGATTTCGATATGATCGAAAGCCTATCGATAGCTGTCCATACTTTCGTTAGCCGTGTTTCGATGTCTTTTTCGGTTGATGAGACGCTGCTTTCTAGGTAGGTGTATTTGTCTACTAGTTTCAGATAGGTTCCGTCTAGTGTGTAAATGTCGCCTGTTTGGTTATAACACATATATTCAGTTTTGTGTGCATTGACATAGAGGCCAATGCATGCGGTGGCTCGTTCCAAACAATGCAGTAGTGTTTCGGCTTGGTTGGGTGTATTCGCCAGTAACGCTATGTCATAGGTGTATTCGCCAGTAACGCTGTCATAGGTAGATTAAATAGAACATTCGCAGACGAACATGAACAGAATGAGATAGTTACACGGAGGTTTAGAAGATATACAAGAATATATAGCCCGATAGATAGATGGATAGAAAAATTGATAGATCTTTAAAAAGTTCTAAGGCCCATTCAGATTTTAAATTTGTCGTTCACTTCTTACTTTTGTATGAAGGTCACTTACGCAGAGACTAAGCTGCCCAGTCGGCTGGGGCTTTAGAATACACTGACTGCTTCTCTGCAGAGGAATAAGATCCTCCTCAAACGAATGTTCTGGATACGACACTAAACAATCTTTGGGGAATGTGGAGCACCCTTTCATTGGCATCACACCCAGGTCCACTCTGGCCTGGAGTGGTAGCACTTCATAGGGTCCTATCTGTAGGTCAAATAGAACTAAACTGTGAACTTATGCTAAACTGAATTGCTTGAAATTGTACTGTTTTGACGTTCAAACTGCGTTCTTATGCTAAACTGAATTGTTTGAAATAGAACTGTTTTGAGAATTAACTGTGTGTAATGCCGCTAGCACGAATTTCCTTGAAGCTCTCTCACCTCTCGTCTCTATCGTCCATCGCAACCGGTAGATCTTCCAGGCTACATCCGGTATCAGTACATAACTGGTCGTCCGTGTGAAAGGGTCCACCGAAATACATCGCTTATGAGTTCGTCCTTACTTCTTCAGCAATGTCCTGAATGTCTGGATCGTCTAATTTTGATGATTTTTCATGATGGGTGGTAGTTGTTTTATGGAGTGTTGCCTCCAAGAATAATGGATGATAGGTAAATTATTGTTATTTTCGATTATGATTTTCGCGCATACGCTTTCTTTGTTTTAGGTTTTCTCTATTATAAAGCAAATGATAATCAGTTTAGCAGTCTGTAGGAAAAGCAGCAGCTTTACGCAATTCATTCCTCAAGAAATTTGGAAACGGTATGCTGAACTGCTTTGGCATTCACGACAGAAGCTCCAATACGAAGATTTCAGAGTATATTGGTGACAATCTGAGGACAGTGCATTCGATTAAAAAAAGTTGGATGTGTTCAATGGCGATTACCCAGTCCTAATCATTGTATTAATGGTCATAGCGATAGTGACGTTATGGTTCTGTTGATCTTCCTAAGTGGCCACATAGTAAACATGGATGCCTACGTCAAGTGACTGGTGAAGACAATGCAAACCTGCATCGAGAGAGTGACTGCTGGAAGACCCCCTCGTCTGGCTTCAACACTCTATGCTATGCTACATAAGAGCACTCAGTTTCGGCTGTGAAAAAATTCCGCGATCACAGCACCCTGGTCTTATATCTGGCCGCTTAACGCCTCTGATTGCAAACTCCTTGATTATAATCAGTGGGGCTGTATTTGTCTCTGCCTCCCACCAGACAGGGCTTGACACAAGGTGAATGATCTGAAGGTCGATTATAGTGGGGATTAGGAGAAAGGAAGGTCGGGCACCAGCCGAGGCTCAAACACTTCTTGACTATGCTGGTCATCGGCCCACTAAGTGCAATGTGGGCCTGATCAGCCTAGCTAGACATGGACCCAAATCTGGGTCCAGGCACGGATGCCTGATTATAGCTTAAACTGTACAGCATGGTCCAGTGTTATACAAAGGTGACAAAGGTGTCAATGATGCAGCTCGAATATAATCAGTGGGACGCGGGTTATTTTTTATTGAATTTACTCGATAATATTTCCAGATATTTCCTTGCAATTAAGGTAAATATATCTGATAAAGAGAGATGTCAGCGTTATTTCTATTTTTTGCTTAATTTACAACACAGTTTACTCTTTGAACTCTGAAATTTGACGTTTTTTGCATTGACTCTCCACTTTTTAATTGCCCAATCGGCTGGGGCTGCAGATGGTGAAGTCCCAGTAATGCTGGAGCTTTAGGGAATGCAGATTACACCTTCATTGCCATCGCTCCCTGGTCAACTCAAAACCGGAGTGTTAGCATCTGATCGGGTCCTATCTATGAGTCAAATAGAACAAAACTGTGTACTTATGCTAAACTGAATTGTTTGAAATAGAACTGTTTTTGACATTTAAATTGCGTACTTACACTAAACTGAACCGTTTAAAATAGAACTTTTTTAAAAAATAGAACTAGATTGTGTGCTTATGCTAAACTGAATTGTTTGAAATAGAACTGTTTTTGACATTTAAATTGCGTACTTACGCTAAACTGAACCGTTTAAAATAGAACTTTAAAAAAAAATAGAACTAGATTGTGTGCTTATGCTAAACTGAATTGTTTGTAATAGAACTGTTTTGACATTTACCTGAACTGTTGACATTTAACTGTTTGGAAACAAAAAAAAAACTATACTTATTCGAAACTGAATTGTTTGAAATTTGATTCGGAGTTAAATGGCCCGAAAACAGTTGATAGGCCTTGAAACAAAACAGACACCCACCCATCCAACCACTTTTTAATCTATACTCCGAATTATTTTTCATACATTCTCCTCCTTCCCTAATGGCCATAGGTCACTTTTCAATTTTAATCTCTCTCTCCCTCTTATGCCTTAGGCACTCTCTCCTCCCCCTCTTCCTCTTTCTCCCTCATTTTTTTTTCACTGATTGGATTCGTTCTCTCCTTTAAGAAACCCCTCTCTATTACTTCATTTATCACATTCGCCCTCCTGCCTTAATTAAACAACTGTCCTCTTTTTTTCTTTCTTTCCCTCCTACATTAACATTAACCCCATTCTCTTTCCACCTCTATCAATCTCTTTCTCTACCTTTCTCACTCTCTTTCTCCTCTTGAGTAGCCATGAGTTTTCTCTCGCTGAAGGACATCGTTCGTTTCTATGTTATTACCTGCCTTTCTATTATTCTCTTGCTTACTCTCAACCCACTCCCTCATTGCCGTGAATTTTCTCTCACTTCATGGCTTAGTTCTCTTCAATACTCCCACACTTCCAATCATTATTCTCATCATAAACCCCGCCTTCCCTTATTGACAGGATTTTCCTCTCGGTTCATTCTTACTCTTCTAATTTAGCCACCGCACTTTCAATAAGAGAGGAGAAAGAAAACGTGAAAGGTAGAGAAAAAAGAAAGAGAGCGTGAAAGGTAGAGAAAAGAGAAAGAGAGCGTGAAAGGTAGAGAAAAGAGAAAAAGAACGTGAAAGGTAGAGAAAAGAAAAAGAGAGCGTGAAAGGTAGAGAAAAGAGAAAGTGAGCGTGAAAGGTTGAGAAAAGAGAAAGAGAGCGTGAAAGGTTGAGAAAAGAGAAAGAGAGCGTGAAAGGTAGAGAAAAGAGAAAGAGGGCGTGAAAGGTTGATAAAAGAGAAAGAGAGCGTGAAAGGTTGATAAAAGAGAAAGAGAGCGTGAAAGATTGAGAAAAGAGAAAGAGAACGTGAAAGGTTGAGAAAAGAGAAAGAGAGCGTGAAAGGTTGAGAAAAGAGAAAGAGAGCGAGAAAGATTGAGAAAAGAGAAAGAGAGCGTAAAGGTTGAGAAAAGAGAAAAAGAGCGTGAAAGGTTGAGAAAAGAGAAAGAGAGCGTGAAAGGCTGAGAAAAGAGAAAGAGAGCGTGAAAGGTTGAGAAAAGAGAAAGAGAGCGTGAAAGGTTGAGAAAAGAGAAAGAGAGCGTGAAAGGTAGAGAAAAGAGAAAGAGGGCGTGAAAGGTAGAGAAAAGAGAAAGAGAGCGTGAAAGGTTGAGAAAAGAGAAAGAGAGCGTGAAAGGTAGAGAAAAGAGAAAGAGAGCGTGAAAGGTTGAGAAAAGAGAAAGAGAGCGTGAAAGGTTGAGAAAAGAGAAAGAGAGCGTGAAAGGTTGAGAAAAGAGAAAGAGAACGTGCAAGGTAGAGAAAAGAGAAAGAGAACGTGAAAGGTAGAGAAAAGAGAAAGAGAACGTGAAAGGTAGAGAAAAGAGAACGAGAGCGTGAAGGTTGAGAAAAGAGAAAGAGAGCGTGAAAGGTTGAGAAAAGAGAAAGAGAGCGTGAAAGGTAGAGAAAAGAGAAAGAGGGCGTGAAAGTTAGAGAAAAGAGAAAGAGAGCGTGAAAGGTTGAGAAAAGAGAAAGAGAGCGTGAAGGTAGAGAAAAGAGAAAGAGAGCGTGAAAGGTTGAGAAAAGAGAAAGAGAGCGTGAAAGGTAGAGAAAAGAGAAAGAGAACATGAAAGGTTGAGAAAAGAGAAAGAGAGCGAGAAAGGTTGAGAAAAGAGAAAGAGAACATGAAAGGTAGACAAAAGAGAAAGAGAACGTGAAAGGTAGAGAAAAGAGAAAGAGAGCGTGAAAGGTTGAGAAAAGAGAAAGAGAGCGTGAAAGGTTGAGAAAAGAGAAAGAGAGCGTGAAAGGTTGAGAAAAGAGAAAGAGAGCGTGAAAGGTAGAGAAAAGAGAAAGAGGGCGTGAAAGGTTGAGAAAAGAGAAAGAGAGCGTGAAAGGTAGAGAAAAGAGAAAGAGAGCGTGAAAGGTTGAGAAAAGAGAAAGAGAGCGTGAAAGGTAGAGAAAAGAGAAAGAGAGTGTGAAAGGTAGAGAAAAGAGAAAGAGAGCGTGAAAGGTTGAGAAAAGAGAAAGAGAGCGTGAAAGGTAGAGAAAAGAGAAAGAGAGCGTGAAAGGTTGAGAAAAGAGAAAGAGGGCGTGAAAGGTAGAGAAAAGAGAAAGAGAGCGTGAAAGGTAGAGAAAAGAGAAAGAGAGCGTGAAAGGTTGAGAAAAGAGAAAGAGGGCGTGAAAGGTAGAGAAAAGAGAAAGTGAGTCTGAAAGGTAGAGAAAAGAGAAAGAGAGCGTGAAAGGTTGAGAAAAGAGAAAGAGAGCGTGAAAGGTTGAGAAAAGGGAAAGATAGCGTGAAAGGTTGAGAAAAGAGAAAGAGAGCGTGAAAGGTTGAGAAAAGAGAAAGAGGGCGTGAAAGGTAGAGAAAAGGGAAAGAGTGCGTGAAAGGTAGAGAAAAGAGAAAGAGGGCGTGAAAGGTAGAGAAAAGAGAAAGAGAGCGTGAAAGGTTGAGAAAAGGGAAAGAGAGCGTGAAAGGTTGAGAAAAGAGAAAGAGAGCGTGAAAGGTTGAGAAAAGAGAAAGAGAGCGTGAAAGGTAGAGAAAAGAGAAAGAGGGCGTGAAAGGTAGACAAAAGAGAAAGAGAGTGTGAAAGGTAGAGAAAAGAGAAAAAGAGCGTGAAAGGTTGAGAAAAGAGAAAGAGAGCGTGAAAGGTAGAGAAAAGAGAAAGAGAGCGTGAAAGGTTGAGAAAAGAGAAAGAGGGCGTGAAAGGTAGAGAAAAGAGAAAGAGAGCGTGAAAGGTTGAGAAAAGGGAAAGAGAGCGTGAAAGGTTGAGAAAAGAGAAAAAGAGCGTGAAAGGTAGAGAAAAGAGAAAGAGAGCGTGAAAGGTTGAGAAAAGAGAAAGAGAACGTGAAAGGTTGAGAAAAGAGAAAGAGAACGTGAAAGGTAGAGAAAAGAGAAAGAGAGCGTGAAAGGTTGAGAAAAGAGAAAAAGAGCGTGAAAGGTTGAGAAAAGAGAAAGAGAACGTGAAAGGTAGAGAAAAGAGAAAGAGAGTGTGAAAGGTAGAGAAAAGAGGAAGAGAGTGTGAAAGGTAGAGAAAAGAGAAAGAGAACATGAAAGGTAGAGAAAAGAGAAAGAGAGTGTGAAAGGTTGAGAAAAGAGAAAGAGGGCGTGAAAGGTAGAGAAAAGAGAAAGAGAGCGTGAAAGGTAGAGAAAAGAGGAAGAGAGTGTGAAAGGTAGAGAAAAGAGAAAGAGGGCGTGAAAGGTAGAGAAAAGAGAAAGAGAGCGTGAAAGGTAGAGAAAAGAGGAAGAGAGTGTGAAAGGTAGAGAAAAGAGAAAGAGGGCGTGAAAGGTAGAGAAAAGAGAAAGAGAGCGTGAAAGGTTGAGAAAAGAGAAAGAGGGCGTGAAAGGTAGAGAAAAGAGAAAGAGAGCGTGAAAGGTTGAGAAAAGAGAAAAAGAGCGTGAAAGGTAGAGAAAAGAGGAAGAGAGTGTGAAAGGTAGAGAAAAGAGGAAGAGGGCGTGAAAGGTAGAGAAAAAAGAAAGAGAGCGTGGAAGGTAGAGAAAAAAGAAAGAGAGCGTGAAAGGTAGAGAAAAGAGAAAGAGGGCGTGAAAGGTAGAGAAAAAAGAAAGAGAGCGTGAAAGGTAGAGAAAAGAGAAAGAGAGCGTGAAAGGTAGAGAAAAGAGAAAGAGAACGTGAAAGGTAGAGAAAAAAGAAAGAGAGCGTGAAAGGTAGAGAAAGAGAAAGAGAGCGTGAAAGGTAGAGAAAAGAGAAAGAGAGCGTGAAAGGTAGAGAAAAGAGAAAGAGAGTGTGAAAGGTAGAGAAAAGAGAAAGAGGGCGTGAAAGGTAGAGAAAAGAGAAAGAGAGCGTGAAAGGTAGAGAAAAAAGAAAGAGAGCGTGAAAGGTAGAGAAAGAGAAAGGGAGCGTGAAAGGTAGAGAAAAGAGAAAGAGAGCGTGAAAGGTAGAGAAAAAAGAAAGAGAGCGTGAAAGGTAGAGAAAAGAGAAAGAGAGCGTGAAAGGTAGAGAAAAGAGAAAGAGAGCGTGAAAGGTAGAGAAAAGAGAAAGAGGGCGTGAAAGGTAGAGAAAAGAGAAAGAGAGCGTGAAAGGTAGAGAAAAGAGAAAGAGAGGGTGAAAGTTAGAGAAAAGAGAAAGAGGGCGTGAAAGGTAGAGAAAAGAGAAAGAGAGCGTGAAAGGTAGAGAAAAGAGAAAGAGAGGGTGAAAGGTAGAGAAAAGAGAAAGAGAGCGTGAAAGGTAGAGAAAGAGAAAGAGAGCGTGAAAGGTAGAGAAAAGAGAAAGAGAGCGTGAAAGGTAGAGAAAAAAGAAAGAGAGCGTGAAAGGTAGGGAAAGAGAAAGGGAGCGTGAAAGGTAGAGAAAAGAGAAAGAGAGCGTGAAAGGTAGAGAAAAGAGAAAGAGAGTGTGAAAAGTAGAGAAAAGAGAAAGAGAACGTGAAAGGTTGAGAAAAGAGAAAGAGGGCGTGAAAGGATGAGAAAAAAGAAAGAGAGCGTGAAAGGTAGAGAAAAGAGAAAGAGGGCGTGAAAGGATGAGAAAAGAGAAAGAGGGCGTGAAAGGTAGAGAAAAGAGAAAGAGAGCGTGAAAGGTTGAGAAAAGAGAAAAAGAGCGTGAAAGGTAGAGAAAAGAGGAAGAGAGTGTGAAAGGTAGAGAAAAGAGGAAGAGGGCGTGAAAGGTAGAGAAAAAAGAAAGAGAGCGTGAAAGGTAGAGAAAAAAGAAAGAGAGCGTGAAAGGTAGAGAAAAGAGAAAGAGGGCGTGAAAGGTAGAGAAAAAAGAAAGAGAGCGTGAAAGGTAGAGAAAAGAGAAAGAGAGCGTGAAAGGTAGAGAAAAGAGAAAGAGAGCGTGAAAGGTAGAGAAAAAAGAAAGAGAGCGTGAAAGGTAGAGAAAGAGAAAGAGAGCGTGAAAGGTAGAGAAAAGAGAAAGAGAGCGTGAAAGGTAGAGAAAAGAGAAAGAGAGTGTGAAAGGTAGAGAAAAGAGAAAGAGGGCGTGAAAGGTAGAGAAAAGAGAAAGAGAGCGTGAAAGGTAGAGAAAAAAGAAAGAGAGCGTGAAAGGTAGAGAAAGAGAAAGGGAGCGTGAAAGGTAGAGAAAAGAGAAAGAGAGCGTGAAAAGTAAGAGAAAAAAGAAAGAGAGCGTGAAAGGTAGAGAAAAGAGAAAGAGAGCGTGAAAGGTAGAGAAAAGAGAAAGAGAGCGTGAAAGGTAGAGAAAAGAGAAAGAGGGCGTGAAAGGTAGAGAAAAGAGAAAGAGAGCGTGAAAGGTAGAGAAAAGAGAAAGAGAGCGTGAAAGGTAGAGAAAAGAGAAAGAGAGGGTGAAAGGTAGAGAAAAGAGAAAGAGAGCGTGAAAGGTAGAGAAAGAGAAAGAGAGCGTGAAAGGTAGAGAAAAGAGAAAGAGAGCGTGAAAGGTAGAGAAAAAAGAAAGAGAGCGTGAAAGGTAGGGAAAGAGAAAGGGAGCGTGAAAGGTAGAGAAAAGAGAAAGAGAGCGTGAAAGGTAGAGAAAAAAGAAAGAGAGCGTGAAAGGTAGAGAAAAGAGAAAGAGAGCGTGAAAGGTAGAGAAAAGAGAAAGAGAGCGTGAAAGGTAGAGAAAGAGAAAGGGAGCGTGAAAGGTAGAGAAAAGAGAAAGAGAGCGTGAAAGGTAGAGAAAAAAGAAAGAGAGCGTGAAAGGTAGAGAAAAGAGAAAGAGAGCGTGAAAGGTAGAGAAAAGAGAAAGAGAGCGTGAAAGGTAGAGAAAAGAGAAAGAGGGCGTGAAAGGTAGAGAAAAGAGAAAGAGAGCGTGAAAGGTAGAGAAAAGAGAAAGAGAGCGTGAAAGGTAGAGAAAAGAGAAAGAGAGGGTGAAAGGTAGAGAAAAGAGAAAGAGAGCGTGAAAGGTAGAGAAAGAGAAAGAGAGCGTGAAAGGTAGAGAAAAGAGAAAGAGAGCGTGAAAGGTAGAGAAAAAAGAAAGAGAGCGTGAAAGGTAGGGAAAGAGAAAGGGAGCGTGAAAGGTAGAGAAAAGAGAAAGAGAGCGTGAAAGGTAGAGAAAAAAGAAAGAGAGCGTGAAAGGTAGAGAAAAGAGAAAGAGAGCGTGAAAGGTAGAGAAAAGAGAAAGAGAGCGTGAAAGGTAGAGAAAAGAGAAAGAGGGCGTGAAAGGTAGAGAAAAGAGAAAGAGAGCGTGAAAGGTAGAGAAAAGAGAAAGAGAGTGTGAAAGGTAGAGAAAAGAGAAAGAGGGCGTGAAAGGTAGAGAAAAGAGAAAGAGAGCGTGAAAGGTAGAGAAAAGAGAAAGAGAGGGTGAAAGGTAGAGAAAAGAGAAAGAGAGCGTGAAAGGTTGAGAAAAGAGAAAGAGAACGTGAAAGGTAGAGAAAAGAGAAAGAGAGGGTGAAAGGTAGAGAAAAGAGAAAGAGAGCGTGAAAGGTTAAGAAAAGAGAAAGAGAACGTGAAAGGTTGAGAAAAGAGAAAGAGGGCGTGAAAGGATGAGAAAAAAGAAAGAGAGCGTGAAAGGTAGAGAAAAGAGAAAGAGGGCGTGAAAGGATGAGAAAAAAGAAAGAGAGCGTGAAAGGTAGAGAAAAGAGAAAGAGGGCGTGAAAGGATGAGAAAAAAGAAAGAGAGCGTGTAAGGTAGAGAAAGAGAAAGAGGGCGTGAAAGGTAGAGAAAAGAGAAAGAGAGCGTGAAAGGTAGAGAAAAGAGAAAGAGAACATGAAAGGTTGAGAAAAGAGAAAGAGAGCGTGAAAGGTTGAGAGAAGAGAAAGAGAGCGTGAAAGGTAGAGAAAAGAGAAAGAGAGCGTGAAAGGTTGAGAAAAAAGAAAGAGAGCGTGAAAGGTAGAGAAAAGAGAAAGAGAGCGTGAAAGGTAGAGAAAAAAGAAAGAGAGCGTGAAAGGTTGAGAGAAGAGAAAGAGAGCGTGAAAGGTAGAGAAAAGAGGAAGAGAGTGTGAAAGGTTGAGAGAAGAGAAAGAGAGCGTGAAAGGTAGAGAAAAGAGGAAGAGAGCGTGAAAGGTAGAGAAAAGAGAAAGAGAGTGTGAAAGGTTGAGAAAAGAGAAAGAGAGTGTGAAAGGTTGAGAAAAGAGAAAGAGATCGTGAAAGGTAGAGAAAAGAGGAAGAGAGTGTGAAAGGTAGAGAAAAGAGGAAGAGAGCGTGAAAGGTAGAGAAAAGAGGAAGAGAGCGTGAAAGGTAGAGAAAAGAGGAAGAGAGTGTGAAAGGTAGAGAAAAGAGAAAGAGAGCGTGAAAGGTAGAGAAAAGAGGAAGAGAGCGTGAAAGGTAGAGAAAAGAGGAAGAGAGTGTGAAAGGTAGAGAAAAGAGAAAGAGAGTGTGAAAGGTTGAGAAAAGAGAAAGAGATCGTGAAAGGTAGAGAAAAGAGGAAGAGAGTGTGAAAGGTAGAGAAAAGAGAAAGAGGGCGTGAAAGGTAGAGAAAAGAGAAAGAGAGCGTGAAAGGTTGAGAAAAGAGAAAGAGAGCGTGAAAGGTTGAGAAAAGAGAAAGAGAGTGTGAAAGGTTGAGAAAAGAGAAAGAGAGTGTGAAAGGTAGAGAAAAGAGAAAGAGAACGTGAAAGGTTGAGAAAAAAGAAAGAGAGCGTGAAAGGTAGAGAAAAGAGAAAGAGAGTGTGAAAGGTAGAGAAAAGAGGAAGAGAGTGTGAAAGGTTGAGAAAAGAGAAAGAGAGCGTGAAAGGTAGAGAAAAGAGAAAGAGGGCGTGAAAGGTAGAGAAAAGAGAAAGAGAGCGTGAAAGGTTGAGAAAAGAGAAAGAGAGCGTGAAAGGTTGAGAAAAGAGAAAGAGAGTGTGAAAGGTTGAGAAAAGAGAAAGAGAGTGTGAAAGGTTGAGAAAAGAGAAAGAGATCGTGAAAGGTAGAGAAAAGAGAAAGAGGGCGTGAAAAGTAGAGAAAAGAGAAAGAGGGCGTGAAAGGTAGAGAAAAGAGAAAGAGAGCGTGAAAGGTAGAGAAAAGAGAAAGAGAGCGTGAAAGGTAGAGAAAAGAGAAAGAGAACGTGAAAGGTAGAGAAAAGAGAAAGAGAGCGTGAAAGGTAGAGTAAAGAGAAAGAGAGCGTGAAAGGTAGAGAAAAGAGAAAGAGAGTGTGAAAGGTTGAGAAAAGAGAAAGAGAGCGTGAAAGGTTGAGAAAAGAGAAAGAGAGCGTGAAAGGTAGAGAAAAGAGAAAGAGAGCGTTAAAGATTGAGAAAAGAGAAAGAGAGCGTGAAGGTTGAGAAAAGCAGAGTTTCTTTGTTTAATGACATATCAACCTGCTTAAGTTATTTAATGCCATTCTCCTAGAAGAACAGTAGTGGTACTATTTATCTCATAGGTGGGAGGATAAGGGGTTTCATACCTTTCCCAAGAGTATTTGTCCGAAAGTGGATGTATTAGCGCCACCGGAGTTCGAACTCACTAACTACAATTTCGCAGTCCATCGCTTTAACTATTAAACCACGAGGCAGATAGATAGATAGATGTATGTATGTATCTTGCTAGTAAGCCTTCAGATCAGTGATAGTGAGGTCAGATCTCACAGGACGTTTTTTCTTTTAGTCTTTTGTCAAACAAAGCTTAGAAATTCACTTCTTCCTCTCCTATTCCCCCCCACACACTCAACACTTTCCTTTCTTCTCTCTTTTCTCCTTTGAATGTAAACTTTCCTCTGGTCCACTTCGCAACGTCCACTTGAATCTCTCGCTTATTCATATCCTTTGTCATTTTATCCCCCACCCGCATTGATTCCTTTACCTTCTCTTTCTTCTCATTTGATTCAATCTCTCATTCCCAATTGTTTTTGTGTCCTTGTTATAACGCTAAAATGCATCTGGTGGTGAGGTTCAAGTACTGGCGCTTTGTAGAGTGTCGAGAATCTCTGAATAGCCATTACTCCCAGGTTCACTCTGACTTGAAGTGGTAGTACTTGTTAAAGTCCCATACATAGGTCAAATAGATTTGTTTGCAAATTATTAGTTTCAGATTCGAATACATCATACCAAGTAAAAAATATTTGTTATAAGAATGATTGATGCTATTATTATTCACTAAGGATTATTAAAAGCAGTTACTTGAAACCAGATAACTGTTTACACGCAAATGATCATTATAAAGAAATAGTCTTCTAAAACCATATAATTGCGTATAGATTATTAGTATTAGATAGGAATACTTGAAATTGTTGTATACTCATACGCAGATGCATGCAGAATCATAACGACGACACAATAAAGTCGAGCGACACAGGTCTTTAGAAAAATATACCTCTCACTTTATATGAAAGGGTTGTGTGTGAGAGGGAGTTGAAGACCAAACAGAACTGCAACATATTGACCCCCACTCTATTGGCCATAACCGCGTTTCTTTCCCGTTCTCCTAGGCTGCTCAACCGGGGGCCTGGTGGCTCACTCTGCTGGGTGCTGGTTTTCTCTACCGCGTCTTATCTCCAACTCATCTGCTCTCCAACTCGTCTGCCCTCCAACTAACTGACTTCCTGTCTTCACCTGAGTTATATAATGATTTGACGCCCACTCTTCTACCTGCGAGCGTCATAATCGCACTCATTCAACCCGTCCATGGTCAAGGTTATAATATCCTGATATTCCTCGATCGGATGCACCTGTTATTTACACAGGTGCATTTCCTATTTTGACATCCTGGCCGGGTCGGAGGTCAATATGCAACAAAATCATATAACTGTACAAGAAATGGTTATCATCAAATTGGAATCTTTACCCAACCCATTTGATTGTTTGGTTTGCTTTTTTCATTGAATGACAAATTAAACTTCGTGGTTAATTTAATGCCAAAGCTATCTTCGGAGAATAACAGAAGTGGTTCAATTTAACCCATAGCATGGAGGATAAGGGGCTCCCAAATGTTTCACTTTGTGAAGGAGAAGACGGAGAGAGCCGGAGTGTCCCGAGTAGGAGCGAAGATGCCCGAAGGAGAACCGGAAGTTTTGGGCGCCAGCTTTAAAAACTAATTGCAATGAATCGGTGTGCAATGAATCGGTCGAGATTGGACCGGGTATGTTGGATTATCTTCTGCATTCGCCCCCCCCACTAATAGAGAAAGGAATTATTAAGGAAATCATCGCCGAGGGAAAAAAAAGAAAGTTCATAGGAGACAAGCAGAATTAAAACTAGCTCCAAGACAACAGTGAACTGGTATAGCGATTCCCGGTGAAAGTAGGAGGATAGGGAGAGGGAGAGGGAGAAAGAATCTTAACCTCTGAAAAAAAAAAGAAAGACAGTAGTTAATACTTTCTTTTTACCTTCTCTTTCTTTTGTTGGTTTCCACGAAGGTTTTACGATTTTGCTCTTCCTCCTTTGATGTTAAATTTTCACATTTTAATTTTCTTTGGGAAGATTATGTCCCGTATAGAAAATTGACAAAATTATCAGTAATGAAATAAAATAACCTACAAATTATTTTTAGATATCATTCGTTTTGTTGCGCTATGTTAAATCTGTTATTCTTTCCAATGGTGTTCGTGGCTGAGTGAAGACCCATGAAATTTCTTTTTCGTTCAAGCTGATACCACCATAGTGGTTGTTTTCCCTAGCAAGAATTAGGTATGTCACCCTATCCACCACGAACTGGAAGATCATGACATATTTATGGGTAATTGTCCGTAAGTAAACGCAATACCGAGACTAGTGTTCGAACTTGTTTACTGCGACCTTCCAGTCCAGCACATTGACCGCAACACAATGTAAACTCTACTCCTCTATAATTGTGTTTGATTTTATGGAATATCAAACATTGTTGGTTATTTAATGCCAAATCCTGTTTTTACATATATATCAATATATGATTAAAAAACCTTGTATATACGCCGAGTTAAATGATGAAACAGTTCTATTTCTAACAGTTTCGTTTAGCATAAATCAAATGGTTCCACGTATTGCTATCTATCTCTTAGCTATTCAATTAAACATCAGTCATTTGTTTACACATGGTTAAAAGATCAAACAGTTCTATTTCTAACAATTCAACTTAGCATAAGTCATTTGCTCTCGGTTTGAATGCCAAACAGTTCTATTTGGCCCATAGATAGGACTCTTTCAGATGCTACCACTCCAGGCAAGAGTGGACATGGGAGTGATGGCAGTGAAGGGTTACATCGCTTTCCCCCACGCTTCAGCATTCCTGGAGCCTCACCATCACATTGTATAATGTCATATCAAGACACTCAGGTGTGTTTTACCCCTCTATAGAGATGCAGTCTGGGTATTCTACAGCTGGGCTAAAATAATTGTGTATGAATTATTATTACAAGATAGGTTAAAATTATACAATATGACTGTCCAAATAAATGGTTGTTTTTATTGGTAAATTAAAAAAGCGTATAATTAAAAATGATTACAATGGAATATTGAAAACATGAAGAGTTATGAATATAATCTAACATTTACAAGTAAATCAAATTTTGGCACTAAATAGTACATAAGGCGTTGATATGCCATTAAACTAAACCAAACCAAACCTTTTATTTTCTGTCTTTTTCTCTGCTTTCTCCTTTACTTTAAAAGCGTTCGAAGAGTGTCCTCGTGCTGTAATGGTTAAAGCGATGCACCGCGGACTTATAGTAAGCGAGTTCGTACACCAGTCGTGCTATTACGTTCACTTTCGGGCAAATATCCTTGGGAAAGGTATGAATCCCCTTATCCTCCCAGCTATGGGTTAAATAGTACCACTACTGTTCTTCTCTGTGTCTTTGTAATTATGCTTATATTTATTCTATAACTGATAAAAGTATAAATTTTGCGAGAGGATACAACTGCAGGGCACCCAGTTAGTGTTGAAGTCACCAAATTAGCGAAACCGACTTCTTTCTTTTCTTTTTCTTTCTCACCCCGTCAATTTCAATTTCTTCCTGGCCCAGTCGGCTGAGCCTGTAAAATACACCGACTGGTTCTCTGCAGAGTGGTAAGATACCCTACCAACGAGTGTCCTGATATAACACAAAACAATCTGATGGTGAGGCTCCAATAATGCTAGGGTTTTGTGGAATGCGGAGTACATCTTTATTGCCATCGCTTCCAGGTCCAATGCGGCCCGGTGTGATATCACCTGATAGGACCGTGGTGTAATTGTTAGGAGGTGACCGTGGTGTAATTGTTATCGTCGTAGGAAATGAACACGGCGACACGAGTGCAAATCCTGGACCTGACTGATTGCATTTCACATAGCACTAATACCCTTGGGAAAGGTATGAATCCAATTATTCTCCCTCTAGCTATGGGTAAATAGTAGGACAGACTAGGTTCTTCAGCCTTGGTTAGGCAACTAGTCTAGGAGAAGGAAAACTCTGAATTCAAACCTGTTAAACTCCGCATAAAAATTGACCTTGTGTCATATCCTGCCCGAGCGGAGGGGTTGGTAAATAGGATATCACCTGATAGGTTCCTATCTATGGATTAAATAGAACTAAACAGTATAACTATACTAAACGGAATTGTTTAAAATAGAACCGTTTATATGTTTAAAAATGGATTTGGCATTAAATTACCAACAATGGTTGATGTGCCATAAAATCAAACCAAGCCAAACCAATCAATTTCCTTCATTTTTTTTTCTTTTTCATGTCTCCTTCAATAAACATTTCATCACAATTATTAGCACTCTTCAAATCTGCCGTACTCCATCTGAAGTACTTATTCTTAATCTCTCCCTCTCTCTCTCTCTCTCTCACTCACACACTCTCTCTCACACACACACACACACACACACCACTCTTCTTATAATACATATTTTCATATAATAGTCCAGTGTGAAGAAACAGGAATTGAAAAATTTCTTTGCGGCAGTCCTTCATGGTAGGAAAAAAATGCTTCCTTTGTGACGAAAGAGAGAGAATTCATTATTCACTTTGTTCCAGAGGCCTTTTCCCCGGGTAGCATCTGCCTGCGTCTTCGTCAAAACTGGGTAAAGGCTGAATTTATTGCTCTGCGCCTGAGGCGCCTCTGAAGGTAAATGACGACAGAACTAAATCTTTTTGCCCGCACTTCTCGTGAGTTTTGATTCCTTCGAGGTACCCCCCCCCAACATAAACCAACCTAGTGTCACGTTTTAGTCTCTTGGGAGCTAAATAAATTCCTACTTAAAAAATCAACATAAAAAATTCAGGTTTCCATCTAAGCATCTGGTTTACTGGTTGTATATTTGGTTTCTTTTTTGTTTGGTTGGTTTGTTGTTTTAATGGCATGGCAACCCTTGTTGGATTATTTTATGCCGAAGTCAGAATTATAGTCTCCAGTTATATTCGACTCAAAGATATCTTCACAATCATTTTAAACAGGCAAACATTTGATACTTCGTCGTAACATCAATGTTTTCAGTCAGTTTCTTTTTTTGCATGGCATATGAATCTTCAAGGGTTATTTAATGCCAAGCTATAGATACTATTTAACTATTAGAAGGGGTGATGAGGGGTTCCATACTCTTCCCAATGGTATTAGTCCAAAAGTGAACATAATATCGCGACTTGAGTTCAAACTCGTTTACTTTACGGCCGCAGTCCATTTAAGCCATATCGCCATGGAGACTCCCCCTAAAATGTGCTATTCAAAGAAAAGGCAATGAACTATGAATAGATTTTAACATCAGTGTTTTAAGAGCCAATGTTTGGTTGTTCGGTTGGTTGGGCTTTATAATATATAAACCTTTGAAGGTTATATTTAATGCACAATCCTGTTTATCTATAGTAAGTAAAATGTAAAGTTGGCGACCGTAGTCTAGGGCGACCAGAAAGCTCCCTTTTCAATAGCTACTACACCAAGGTATAGGGGGGCGCTACTCCTTTCTCTGGATTGCTCAACTTTACACTTGATACATACCTTATATTGCTGAGTGTTAAGCAAGCAGGTATCAAGTACCATTTAAAAAGTCTTTGGTATGACGCGACCTGGGACTGAACCTAGGTCTCCCGGACCATTGGCGAACACTCTACTCCTTTAGACCAATGAGCTGGTTTGTTTATACATACATTCATACTAGATATATTGGATATGTAAAGGAATAAGTTAGTGACATTAGTCGAGAGTGACCCGAAGGTTCCCTTTTCAATAGCTACTACACTGAGGTGTAGGGGGGACGCTACTCCATTCCCTGGATTGCTCCACTTTACCTTAGATTCATACCTTATAATGCTGAGTGTTAAGAAAGGCCTCACCAAGTACCATTTTTTGAGTCTTTGGTATGACTCGACCTGGGTGTGAACCCTGGTCTCCCGAACCATTGGCGAACACTCTACTCATTTGGCAATGTAAACGAATAGTTTGTAGGTAACATTGTAAACAAGTCATTGCTCATTTATTTGCATACAGTTAAATCGTTTCAAGTATTCCTTAAAGTTAAATGTTTTTAAGTGTTGCTATGTAGCTCAATTAATTAAATTTAAAATCATTCATTTGTTTGCTCACATTTAAATGGTTAAACAGTTCTATTTCCTTCATAGATAGAATCCTAAAATATACTGCCACTACGGATCAGAGTGGACCTGGGAGTAATGGCCATGAAGGGGTGCTCTACATTCCCCAAAGCTTCAGGACTGAAGCCTCGCCATAAAATGGTTTAGTGTCACTAAGAGATGCAGTCGATGTATCCCACAGCCCTAGTCGACTGCGCTAATAAGAGCCAATGTTTTAGCTTCATAATCATATGAAAACTTTTCTCTAAATATCTATTTGATTCATGAATGAATCCTAAACTGTTTCTACTATTTCGTAGAAAAAGTGAATAAAAGGAACGGAGAGTCTCAACTCTTCCCAGAGTTTCAGAACTGAAGCTTTACCATCGGATGCAATTTTGAACAACCCTTGATGTCGAGGGGTCTTACACGTCTTCATGTGATTCAGTTGGCGTATTGTAGACCCCTATAATAGTGCGTTGCTAGCGACAATGTGAAAACCTTACTAAATACAACAGACCCCTTCTTTATTATTATAAGAATCCTCCCACTTATTATTTTTTGTCGATATTATCTCACCCCACCATATTATTTATTTACCCACTCTCTATTTACTCCCTTGTTGACATTCGTTTTCTCTCACTTATTGACATTATTCTCTCTCACTTCCATTTTATTGAAAGCCTTTGTTCTTTTCTTAAGTTCTCCCCCTTCCATTCTATTGATTAGTTCTTTTACTCTGCTCTCCCTCCTATCGTTCTCGTAATGTTTCAAATTCATTTGCCCCCACTATAACATCCTTTCAAACTCTCCCTTTCTCCCTCACAGTCAAAAGTTTTCTCCCACTTACTTTTTAATCTAATTCCATTCGTTCTATTAACAAATTCTCCTTCTCTTTCTCATAAGCCTTATTTTTTTCTTCTTTATGGTTTTCTTTTTCATTTTATTTCACCCCCTCTATTTTGTATTTTCGAACTCACTCTCACAAAGCTCAATCTTTAACCTTCCTTATTATTGTCTTTTCTATCTATTTCACCCCACCCTCTCACTCTCTTTCCCTCTCTTATAGTTCCATGTTTTCTCTCTCTGTTTTTTTTCTATCTATTTCATCCCACCCTCTCTATTACATCTTTCATTCACTCTCTTTCCCTCTCTTATAGTTCCAAGTTTTCTCTCTCTCTTTCTGTTTTCTTTTTATATATTTTATCCCACCCTCTCTTATCTCTACTACATCTCTCATTCACTCTCTTTCCCTCTCTTATAGTTCCAAGTCTTCTCTCTCTTTCTGTTTTCTTTTTAACTATTTTATCCCACCCTCTCTATTCTCTATTATATATTTCATTCATTCTCTTTCCCTCTCTTATAGTTCCATGTTTTCTCTCTCTTTCTGTTTTTTTTCTATCTATTTCATCCCACCCTCTCTATTACATCTTTCATTCACTCTCTTTCCCTCTCTTATAGTTCCAAGTTTTCTCTCTCTCTTTCTGTTTTCTTTTTATCTATTTTATCCCACCCTCTCTTATCTCTATTACATCTCTCATTCACTCTCTTTCCCTCTCTTATAGTTCCAAGTCTTCTCTCTCTTTCTGTTTTTTTTCTATCTATTTCATCCCACCCTCTCTATTACATCTTTCATTCACTCTCTTTCCCTCTCTTATAGTTCCAAGTTTTCTCTCTCTCTTTCTGTTTTCTTTTTATATATTTTATCCCACCCTCTCTTATCTCTACTACATCTCTCATTCACTCTCTTTCCCTCTCTTATAGTTCCAAGTCTCCTCTCTCTTTCAGTTTTCTTTTTATCTATTTTATCCCACCCTCTCTATTCTCTATTATATCTTTCATTCATTCTCTTTCCCTCTCTTATAGGTCTATGTTTTCTCTCTCTTTCTGTTTTTTTCTATCTATTTCATCCCACCCTCTATTACATCTTTCATTCACTCTCCTTCCCTCTCTTATAGTTCCAAGCTATCTCTCTCCATTACTATTCTTCTATCTATTTATCCCACCCTCTATTACATCTTTCACGCACTCTCCTTCCCTCTCTTATAGTTCCAAGCTATCTCTCTCCCTTACTATTCTTCTATCTATTTATCCCACCCTCTCTATTACATCTTTCACGCACTCTCCTTCCCTCTCTTATAGTTCCAAGCTATCTCTCTCCCTTACTATTCTTCTATCTATTTATCCCACCCTTTCTATTACATCTTTCACGCACTCTCCTTTCCTCTCTTATAGTTCCAAGCTATCTCTCTCCCTTACTATTCTTCTATCTATTTATCCCACCCTCTCTATTACATCTTTCACGCACTCTCCTTCCCTCTCTTATAGTTCCAAGCTATCTCTCTCCCTTACTATTCTTCTATCTATTTATCCCACCCTCTCTATTACATCTTTCACGCACTCTCCTTCCCTCTCTTATAGTTCCAAGCTATCTCTCTCCCTTACTATTCTTCTATCTATTTATCCCACCCTCTCTATTACATCTTTCATTCTATCTCCTTCTCTTTCTGATTATTCTAAGTTTTCTCTTATTGGTTTTCTTTTCTATTTGTTTTACACACACCTTATCCATTCTTTTGTTCTTTAAGTAACTTCTCTCTCCCACTTTGTTCTAAGAATTCTCTCCTTTTCTATCAATTTGATTTCACCCTCTCTCTTATTTCCTTTTACAATTTATTCTCATCGTTGTCCTAAATATCTTTCACTTATTGGCTTCATCAACTTTCGTTAATTCACACTCCCTGATTTCCAGTCTTACTCTCTCTTTTCTCCCTCTAAGTTCTAGTTTTCTTTCCATTATTGAATCCTCTATTGCATTCCACCCTCTCTATTATGGCCTTTTTCCTTCTCTCTTTTTGTGTTTCTTTTTGGGTTTTTCTCCATCTGTTTTATTCCACCCTCTTTATTATAGTCTTTCTCGCTCTCGCTCCCTCCCACTTTCTTCTCGTTCTGTTTTCTCTCTCTCTCACTTATTGGCTTCCTTTCTGCTATTTTACTAACATTTTCTATAATTCATTTTTCTCCGACCACATAAGCTTTGTCATTTCCACCCCTTTATTTGTTTTTTGTTGTTTTTTTTTTTTTTGTTGTTGTTGTTTTTCATTTATTTCATTCGACCCTCCTCCTAATTCCTTTCACAAACTGTCCCGACTCCCTCTTTGTCTTAAGCTTTCTCTCTGTCTTACTAAATTCTTTTTCGACTAATTGATTTCATTCTCTCTATTGTTCCCTTTTTTTCTCCCTCCCACTCAGTTTCTCATTGTTGGGATTTTTCTCTCTTTAATGGGTTTCTTTACCCTCAGTTTTATTTCATCCTCTCTATTATACTCATTCCCATTCTCTCCTCCCACTTGCTCTCATATTTCTTTTTCATAATGGCTTCTTTTTTCATCCATTTCCTTTCATCCTCTCAATTATATGCTCTCTCTCTCTCTCTCTCTCTCTCTATCTCTCTCTCTCTAACTCGTTCGCTCTCTAACTCGCTCGCTCTCTTTGTCTCTTTCCTCTCTCATTGCTATGATTTTTTTTCATTTCTTATTACAGTATTTTTCCTTTCGTTCCATCCTCCCTATTAGTTAATTTATTACTCTCTCAACCCTCTCTTATTGTCATAAGTTTTCTCACAACTCCCGGCGTCATTGTAAGTTTTAGCATTCTCAGCATCTCTCTTGCTTCTTTGTTACTATGTCTCTTTCCTTTATTGCCACAAGATTTCTCTTATCTATTTCCTTCTTTCTCTTATTTTACTGATTACTTATTACATCTACTTCTGACTCCCTTCTCTCTCTCTCTCTCTCACTTTCTTTCTCTCTCTCTCTCTCTCTCTCTCTCTCACTTTCTTTCTCACTCTCTTCTCTCTCTCTCTCTCTCTCTCACTTTCTTTCTCACTCTCCATACTCAATTATCGCTATAATCTCCATTTCATTTCTAAAACGCTCTCGCCTTTCTTTTACCCTCATCTCATAAGTTTTTTCTTACTCTCTTCATCCCCTATTATCGTCATAATTTCCTTCTCGCTTCTTTGGCACACTTTTTCTCTTCCTTGTCCAATTCCTCTCTCTCTCTCTCTCTCTCTCTCTCTCTCTCTCTCTCTCTCTCTCTCTCTCTTGTTAGCATGTTTGGCATTTTTCGTCTCTTTTATTTTACCCTCTCTATAACATCCTTTCTTACTCTCTTCACTCACTATTATCGTCATAATTTCCTTCCAACTTTTTTTATACACTTTCTTTTCTTCTTTCTCACTCCCCCTCTCTCTCTTTTTCTCACTCTCTCTCTCATATTTTCGTTAGTTGCCATTTATTTGGCTTTTATAGTTTTTTTATTCCGCCCTCTCTATAATTTTTTTTCTTTCTCTCAACATTCTCACTCATTTTAATAACCCTCACTCGCCTAATATTCTTTGCCTTCTATTTTTTCAATTCTCTTTATTTCTTCCTTTTTTTTCTCATTTCCCTCACTAATTATAATAACATACTTTCTACCCCACCTTAGTTTTACACAGTCCCTTTTCTTCCTCTTAGGTTCTATATGTTTCTATTTTTTTCTTTTTTCATTCCGTCCCTTATGTTCCATTCTATTAATTGTCAACTTTATCAATCTATTCCAATGTGAAACAGCAGTCTCCGTGGTGTAGTGGTTAAAGTGATGGACTATGATATCGAAGTAAGCGACTTCTATCTCCAGTCGCTTTTATACGTTTACTTTCGGACTAATACATTTCCGAAAGGCATGAACCCTTATCTCACCGGCTATGAATTAAATTGTTCAATTACTATCCTTCTACAAGGATGGCTTTGGCGTTTAATGACCGACGAAGTTTTATATGTCAACGTTTCGGTCATTGTACTCTCCGGCTTTCTTCCTTGGTAACATCACGGGACTTCAGAACTTAATCGTTTTAATCATGGAGGTAGACTGGTCTAATTCTGCATCAAACTCTTTTTACCTTTATCATTGCTATTCGTAGCGGAACAATCGCGCCAAAGTGTTGTATAGAAATGGAACATAATGAACGAACGAAACACTTCTTTATAAAAATATATCTCTCATTTTATTCTCGAAAGGGGCCCACAGTTTGTTGTTAGTTTGAGAGATAGATGGAGAGACATATACTCAGAAAAGGGACTTCTTCTTGTCCCATATCTTCTTCCGGGAGCCAGGGGGTGCCAAAACTTGCATCTCTTTGCAAGCCGTATCGTAAGAGACGTCCGAGACGCCTCTGATCGGCTACCTATCCCTGGCTCGACTCTCGATTCTCTGACTAGACTGATTGTCTAAATCTGACCGCGTGGTTCTCATACCACGTGGTCTCCTTCATGTTGCACACCTGCTCGACCGGGCTGCCCTGACAATTTCGCTTGTTGCTTTTCTCAGTCCTTCTATATTAATTTCCCATCCAGGTTTTGTATTTCTATTCAGGTTCCTCAGAGGAACACGGATTTTTTCACAGACTAGTCTCATTTCTGCATAAATTAACTCGTTTAGTTCCGTGATGTTGCCCATTAGGACAGTTGTTGATAATTTGTTTACGTTTTCGCTAACTTCGCTTTTTCCATTTTTTTTTTTTTTAAATTATTGAGTTGAGTGTTCTCCATTGATCCGGGACACCGGGGTTCAATCCCAGGTCGAGCCATATCAAAGACTCAAAAATGGTACTTGATGCTGCCTTTCTTAACACTCAGCATTATAAGTTAAGGATCAAGGGTAAAGTGGAGCAATCCAGGGAATGGAGTAGCGCCCTACCCTACACCTCGCTGTTGTAGCTATTGAAAAGGAAGCCTTCGGATCACTCTTGACTAAGATCGCCAATTTTACTAATTTATTTATTAAATCAACAGTTCTTCTTCTTCTTCTTCTTCTTCTTCTTCTTCTTATTATTATTATTATTATTATTATTATTATTATTATTACTTAATTTTCTCTATTATTTTCGGTTTCTTACAATCTTTCTCCGAGTTTTAAACCAAGACCTCGCTTGATGTAATATAGTGATTATATGTAAAGGGTATATTAATGTTTTTGCTGCAGCTTTTGGGTGATATTGTTAGTCAAATTGATTGAACCCTCCGAAAGAGATAAGCAGTCCTTCTAAGTGCAATGTTTTTCCATTTTTGTGTAAGTGTGGACTGCTTAGAATCTTTTTAATGTGTTTGTCTGTCTTTTTCTAGGTCTTACCCATGGCTCCCACTGTTATTTAGTTTTAAGGTGCCACATCTTTTCAATATTCTTTTAGGTATTTAAGAGGTGCATACGATAAGTTTCCAGACTTTTTTCGTATGGGTACTTTTATTGATAGTACACGCATGAAACTCTAGTCCCCTTCGAAGTAATCTCCTCCAGCTGCAATGCACTTGTTGTACCCTTCCAACAACTTCTGGAAGTCCTCTTTGGTGAGCGTGTCAATGAACTTCGTCACAGCCTCTTTCATCTCCTCA
The DNA here is from genome assembly GCA_963585895.1 of Sepioteuthis lessoniana. NCBI lineage: Eukaryota > Metazoa > Mollusca > Cephalopoda > Myopsida > Loliginidae > Sepioteuthis > Sepioteuthis lessoniana. Next base: position 91,343,018 of record OY757915.1, on the reverse strand, counting down.
TTTGTCTCATAGCGACAGCCTCTGAGCTTGGGGAATAACCAAAAGTCACAGGGAGCAAGGTCTGGACTATAGGGAGCCTGAGGAACTGTCTTGATGCCCATCTTGGTTAAAGAGTCAGTTACAACGATGGAGTTTTGGACTGTTGCATTGTCCCTGTGGAAATACCACTGAGTCGATTTTAACAGTGATGGAAATACCACTGGCTGATTTTAACAGTGCTACGGAATCTCGTCCTGAACTCCCTTAAAACCTCAACATAGTAACCCTAACACTAACCCTTTGACCAATCAACCCTGGTGTATTGACTTCCTTACTCCTCCCACACCTCTCATCATCCCTCACAGACTCCCTGCCTTCCTTGAATCTCTTATGCTACTCAAAAACTGATGTTCGATTAATGCAAGATGGTCGAAAAGCAGTCTGAAGCATTCCATACGTTTCTCTGGCATTTTTTCCAAGTTTAAAACACAGTTTTATTGCATATCGTTCTTCTAAAGTGTCAGATTGCATTTTGAAATTCACCAGCTGTGCAAATCAGGATTTTATAGGGTATAATCCAATTACTGCTGTATCTGTTCATTTGAATCTGAAGTCATAAAAATTTGTCAGTCATCTCATAAGCTGTATAGCAATAACATACTGAATTTTCAAGAGTCTATGAAAATTGTAAATGCCCATTAGAAAAACGTCTTGAAACTTATCGTATGCCCCTCGTATATTTACATACTTTATCATATTCTTTGGTAACATGTCTTTATTTATTGGCACTTATACATTAATAAGAGGATATGTTTTTATGTTGCAGCACTTAATGACTATATTTCTAGCGCTGTTTATTTTCACTCTGTGATTTGCTGGGACGGAAAAATCCACGAGAGGGCAAGTTTTCTTTTCGTTTTTCCTTTTTTTTTTTTTTTCGGTTAATTATTACTAGGTCTGGTTTTATGGTCGATGTTAAGAGATATATTTGTCTCATTGTTATTCCTTGCGATTTTTTCACACAAACATTACCTGATGGTCTTTCACTATAGTCTGAGCGACACCAAGTTTCAAGTTTCTAGACCCTTCTCAGTATTCTGGTCGATTTTACAATACTGTAGGATATCTTAATATTAGACCCCTTTCTAACCCTATGGGGTTCGTTTTGAGCGCACCAATTGCGATTGGTATCACCGTCACTTTCATGTTCCATAGCTTTTTCAGTTCTCTAGCAAGGTCCAAGTATTTGTCTCTCTTTTCATTTATTATTATTATTATTAATTGTATATTTTTGCTTCATATAATAGCTATAACAATTGAGATTTTGGCAGTTCTGAACCATCATTTTAAAGTGGAGCAATCCAGAAAATGAAGTGGTGCCGTCCCCGACATTTCGGTGTAGTAGCTATTGAAAAGGGAGCCTTCAGGTCACCCTCGACTAAGATCGCCAACTTTACTTATATGTCTCAATGAATTTTATCTTCCATATATATATATATATATAGGAGTAAATAATGGAGCGTAATCTGACAATATATAAAAGAAAATTGATATCAAGGTAATCCAAGTAAAAGGAGAGATTTATTGAGAAGAAAAGTCGACACTGTAGTGTTTCGGTTCTAATAAACCATCATCAGGATTATGATGAATTATATTAGAGATGTTAAATCAACGATGGATTTTGAAAATAAATCTCTTTCAACTTGGATTACCTCGATATCAATTTTTCTTTCTTTCTTTATATATATATATATATATATAGGTCTTTTAACAAATAAGGTCGATTTTTAGAAATAAAAGCAATAAGGACTTTTACTGATTTTTTCCAAAAGTAAAAACTCTGCATAATTTGAAATTCGTTTATTGAAGAAAATTATTCTAATCAAGCAAAGATAGATGCATTGAAGTTATTTAAAATGCTGACAGGTCAAAGAGACTGCTCCAGGCTTGAACGGAGGTCTGTCATGAAATATTTGGTAGTTGAGATGTGCAAACCATGTGAAATGTACATAAGAATGTATGATGTTTATGGAGAAGCATGTTTTAGTCTACAAACATTTACAAATGGACAAAGCATGGATTTGCCTCTTCGAAACTGACTCAAAAACCTACTGATCTCCAGTAAAAAAAATCCCATATGTAGCGATCACTAAAGATGGTCATGCTGACTGTCTTCAGAAGATGAAAGAAGCCATCATTATTGAAAACGGTGCAACAACAAACAGTATTTTCTCTTACCTACTCCTTAGATACAATTCACCTGATTTATAGAATGACCCTCATACATATATATAGTTTGATTAAGAGTTCTGTAAATTGTACGCCACCCTTATAGATGAGTAGTAGTTGTTTCCTCATTGAACTATTCCATCCAGCATCTGGTGAGGCTTGCCGTTGACTCAACTTTGGATTCATTCACATGACATCACATCCACCATGCTGCCTCCCATGGCTTTTAGTGATATATGTTCTAAGAACAAACTTTTACCTTTAGACTTGTGAAGTTTTAAATAAGTTAGATTCTAGCAATTCACTTTTCTCTCAATTTTTTACCTCATTGTTTTTATATTACTTTTTAGCAGAAACTTATGGGTTTTTTTTGTTCAGATCAATAGCTGGCCCATTCGGCTGGGACTGCAGAATACACCGCTGCATCTCTGCTGAGGAGTAAGACTCCCCAAACGAGAGTCCTGGATATATGACACTAAACCATCTGATGGTGAGGCCTCAGTAATGCTGGAGTTTCGGGGAATGCAGCATACCCCCTATATTGCCATCGTACCCAGGTTCACTCTGTCCATGAATGGTAACACCTGAGAGGGTCATATCTATGGGTCAAATAGAACTAAATTATGTGCTTATGCTAAACTGGATTTTTTTAATAGAACTGTTTATATGTATAAAAATGGATTTAGCATTAAATAACCTTCAATGGTTGATAAGCCATGAATCCAACCAACCAACCAAGAGCAATTAGGTGCTGGTAGTTTATGCTCAATTTTCTGACTTTCGTGTAGATTACGCCATTTAGATATTCGATATCTTTAACTGATTTTTAGTTTTAAAAAGAACAGGTATCATACTAAATTAATTGGTTTGGTTTGGTTTTATGGCATATCAGCCATTGTAGATTATTTAATGCCAAATTTATTTTTATACATATAAATAGTTCTATTTCAAACTGTACCATACCCATAATACGGATATGTGTGAAACGTACATTAGAATGTTCATAACATATATACATAGAACATAGGAATCTCGAAACACGAAAACACTTACGACTTCTTAATTCAGGTACGAAACTTTTTATTACCTTTGAGTTTAAAGGTTCTTCGACATAAAAAGAGAGATACACATTCTTTCTATTCTGGCTTTTCCATCTGCCAACCCCCAACACGTGTGGCACCCACTACAAGGCCACTGGCCTGGCTTCGCCGAGCAAGCGAAAGTCAACCGTCTTCTTCCGAGGCAGGACTCAACTCAACCCCTTTCTTCAAAATTCCCCAAATCCTCCGCGCGCTTCCTGTGCGTGACGTCATTCGCACTCTCTATCCCTGTTTTCCATTTTGGTTATTGTGACATCTCTGAGTGACACGTCCGCTCCGCGCGCGCGCACGTGAACACCTGCGTTAATGCTGCACCTAAGTAACTCATGCACAAAGCCGAAAGGTTTTCAGCCTAACTAAACCCAAAGGCATAAAACAAAATACCTTGGCCATTATATTACAAAACAATTCAGTTTCGCATAAGTGTACTATTTAAATGACAAAAAACATTTCTATTTCAAGTTATTCAGTTGAGTGAACAAAATTAAATGGTTCCAAATATAGCTATGTATCACTAAAGATTCAATTAAACATCAGTTATTTATTTACACATTGCTAAGTTAAATGTAAAAATAGTTCTACTTCAAACAATTCAGTTTAACATTAAAAATATTTCTTTTTAAAGCAATTCAGTTTAGCATAAGTACGCACTTTAGTTCTAATTGACCCATTGATGAGACTCTATCAGGTGCTACCACTCCGGGCCAGAGTGGACCTGGGAGCAATGGAAAAAAGGGGGTACTCCACATTCGCCAAAGCTCCAGCATAAGCGGAGTCTCACCATCATATTGTTTCGTGTCATATACAGGACACTCATTTGGGGGAGGGGGGCTTATCTCTCAGCAGAAAAGCAGTCAGTGTATTCTAGAGCCCCAGATACTCAAATACCAAATTAAATATTTACGTTTAAACAGCCAAAACTTACAAAGGAGAAAAACAAAAAACAAAAGAAACTTGCACGTATTTACAAACAGTTAAAACGAAGTCAATTTTGATAACAATACATACAGTCTGTCAGGTTTTCCACAAATTCACACTGCAACCTTGTTTTTTTGTGGGGGGGGGGCTTTTTTTCTCCCTTAAGTTTCGTCCTTGCATTCCTCACTTGAATACAGGAAGCCCTTTACCGTTTAATTCAGAAATTTTGTCACATGACTGCTCATATTTCCTTTTTTTGTTCTTCCTTCCTAACTTTCTGTAATGAATATTCAGCTTACGCACTCTATCCCGCCACTCAGTTGTGTCTAGGATATGACATTTAACCATTTGACGGTGAGGATCCAGGCTTGGAGATTTGGGGAATGCCGAGTATCCCTTCATTGCCATTGCTCCCAGGTTTACTCTGACCCGGAGAGGTAGCACTTGATTGGATCCTATCTATCGGTCAAAAAGAACTGTCTGCAAACAAATGTTAAATCGTGACTGTTATCTAGCAATACTTAAAACCAATTAACTATGTGCAAAAAAGAGACTCATTTAAAAATGTTATCTACAAAATGGGTGTCCCATTCACATGGCTATAAACCATATTTGAGCAAAACGCTTAGTAAATTGCTGCACAATGTGTTTACAAATCATATATATATATTTATATTTAGTATATATTTATACACAGAATTTGATATTATATAGCCTACAATGGTTGATTAGCCATAAAACCCAACCAAACAAATCAAAGCCTTTTACTTCATGTTTTGCGTACTAATTCCCTGCTAAATTAACAGTATTTGCCTTCGTGTATTTAAACAGCCAAAACTTATAAAGGAAAAAAAAATGCAAGAAAAACAAAATAAACATGTCCTTTTCCTTAACGTGGGAAAACAAGGGGCGTGTTTTGCTGAGGTTGGAGATTTGGCCCGAGTGTTCGAAAAAACAGCTATTGTTCTCAAACTCAGATCCAATCCAAGATTACTCTGATGCCAAAATACAATTCATGAAATGACCTTCAACGTTATAACTTTAAATAGAAGAGACCGGTTTGCTGATAGGACAGCATCTGCAGCAGAGCATAATATAAAAATATACATGTACATTCAGGAACATAGATACTACCATAATAAACTAGAAATACAATACAATGATACCGGTAATGGATCGACGTTTGTCTCAGTATCTGCACGGAAAAAACTCCATCAATGTCGTCCTAGGAAGAGTAGGAATGCTTCTTAGCCCTCGTGCCCTAAAATCATTTAATAGCATTAAGAAAATACAACCGAGAATGATTTAACGGCAATCCCTGCACAAAAATTATCTCTTGCTAAAGTCTCCCTAAAGTGAAACGGATATTATCACCTTCTACAATGAGCCATCTATCCTTGTTTGTAGCATTCCCAAACACAACGTACTAATCATTGACGGAGAAATGAACGCTCAAATAGATAAAGACGAAACTAACAAATTCTGCTTACACAACTCTTCAAACAGAAATATCTAACAGACTTCTCACTCGAAAACAGATTAACATGCCTTCATACTAAATACAAAAACGTGAAGGAAAATTATAGACCAACACCCAACCAAATAATACTAAATCATAGATAGAGTATATACTCATAAACAATAAGTAGATAAATAAAGCTCTGAATTGTGAAGAGTACACATCTTTTGAAGGAGTATCTTCCAATCTCAGAATTGTCACAGTAAAGATATCCCAGAATCTACGAAGAAATAAGATGAATACTGAAAAACACAAGATAAGAATGGTCCTTGCTTACCAATAGATATATTTACAATAAATATACGGTAGCAGTAAGAAACAAATTCGATACCCTTGGGGAAATATCTGAAATACATACCCCAAATGAAGAATACGAAAACTCTATCAATGCCCATATGGAAGCAGCAACAGAGTGCCGATTAACCAAACCAAGAGTTGAACATAGAGTTCCATGGGAGACACTGGCAGTTAGGAAATAAAACGAGATAACCTGAAAACAGTATCTTCCTGTTATAAAAGGAACCCAATAAATCCCAACGCACAGAAACTTTAGTGGGCACAAAGAGAATTTGCTAACACATACCAAAAAGAACAAAAAGAATGCATCCAAAATCAGATCAATAAATATGTAACTCAGTAGAAGATACTAGAGTTAAAATTGTATAGCAGACAGTAAATCAAGTGAGCAAAAGGAAGAGCACCTCAAAAGCAAAAATAAAAGTCGCAAGTCAAGAAGAAGGAATTCAGTTGTGCATAGAATATTTTAAGAATCTCCATGGAAACTCGTGTAAGTTACAAATAAACCTATATATTAATGGTCAAATAGACATCAAACAAAAACAGTTTACTCCAGAAAAACTCAACGGAATACCTAGAAAAATTACAAACGTAAAAGCTGCAGGCCTCGACATACTTTTGGTTTCACTTCTGCGTTCTTCCTCTTTCACTTCTTCCTCTTTCACTTCTTTCTCTTTCACTTTCATTTCGCTATTCTTTCTTTTTCTCTTCTCGTTTCTTTCTCTTTCAATTCTCTTTTCTCTTATTGTCACTTGTCTTTTCTTCCTCTTTCACATCTGTTTTCTTTTATTTTCGCTCCTGTGTTATTTCTCTTTCATTTCTCTTTTATTTTACTTTCACTTCGCTGTTCTTTCTCTTTCACTTTTTTCTTCTTTCTCTTTTACTTCTCTTTTCTTTAACCGCCACTTCTCAGTTCTTTCTCTTTCACTTCCCTTTTCTTTTACTTTCATTTCTCTGTTCGTTCTCTTTCACTTTTCTTGTTTTTTACAGTCACTTCCTCTTCTTTATTTTTCAATTCTCTTTTCTTTCTCTTTCACTTTCCTTTTCTTTTACTTTCACTTCTCTTTTCTTTCTCTTTCACTTCTCTTTTTCTTTTACTGTCACTTCTCTGCTCTTTCTCTTTTTTCTCGTTCTTTCAACATTACTTTTTTCTTCATTTGATTCGACCTTTTGGTTTTCTTTAACTCTCTCTCTCTCTCTCTCTCTCTCTCTCTCTCTATCTCTCTCTCCATGTATTTATTTATCTATTCTCTAATGTTTCGTTTTTCTTCTTTCTTACCGTTTGTATTTTATTTTTCTTTCTTTCTTTCTTTCTTTCTTTCTTTCTTTACTCGCTAGTTTTTCGCTTTTTCTTCCTTTCTTTTTACTTTCTTTCTTTCTTTCTTTCTTTCTTTTTTCTTTATTTGCTATTTTTTCGCTTTTTCTTTCTTTCTTTTTTTCTTTCTTGATTTATTTATTTATTTACTCGCTGGTTTTTCGCTTTTTCTTTCTTTCTTTTTTCTTTCTTTCTTTCTTTACTCGCTGGTTTTTCTTTCTTTCTTTTTTTCTTTCTTTCTTTTTTGCTAACTTACAGTATTTTTGCTTCTTTCTTTATTTATTCATTTATTTCTCTTAAATTTTTTACTGCGCATATTTTCATTCGTTTCATTCATTCATTCATTCATTGATCTCTTTTTATTTCCGAAACTGTTAGCAAAATTTTTTTCAATATCTCTTTTATTTCTCATATCTTACCATTTTTAAACTTTAAAGCCTTTAAACATTTCCTTTTTTCTTTCTTGCTTTCTTTCATCCATTTTCCTTTGCTTCCACTTACTTTCTATTATTTTTGGCTCAATTGTTTTACCTTTGTCTTTACTTATTGTTTTGACTTTTTCCTATTTTGTTTCTGCTGCCGTAACACCCCCTAGCGATAATAACCGGCAAACGTTCAGGATTCGCTGAGAAAAGTTAGCCTATGGCGACAGAGTTAGATATGAGAGCGGGACACATTGCGTATAATAGGGAGATAGAGACAGGGATATACTGACAGACAAAAAGAGAGACACAGAGACAGAAATTGGAAGAAAATAGAAAAGATGGTTATGACAGGCCATGTTAAAAAGGGTTGTAACCATTAAAAGTAAAAGCTGTGAATAAGAGAAATATTGTTGAAGAAAAAATATGGTGTAGCTTTGGGGAATGTAGAGGACAAAGAATTTTTAAAAATTAGAAAGAAAGAAAGGAAGGAAGGAAGAAAAAAATAGGAACGATGAATGAATGAAAGAGCGAAAGGATTATAATTAAAAAGGAAGAAAAAGATAGAACAATAAAGGAAATTATTATGTTAGAAAGAAAGAAAGAGAGAAAGAAAGAATGAATGAAAAAGCGAAAGGATTATAATAAAAAAAGAAAGAAAAAAGATAGAACAAGAAAGGAAATTATAATATTAGAAAGAAAGAAAGAAAGAAAGAAAGAAAATTAGAAACAAAGAATGAATGAAAAAGCGAAAGGATTATAATAAAAAAAAGAAAGAAAAAAGATAGAACAAGAAAGGAAATTATTATGTTAGAAAGAAAGAAAGAAAGAAAAATACAAAAAATGATAAATGATAAAACAATCACATTAAAAAGAAAAAAACAACGAATGAGAGAAAGATTAGAATGAAGAAAAATGAAATAATAATATGATCGCATTAGCAATAAATAAATAAAGAAATAAAGAAATATATGAAAAAGAATGAAAAAAAATTAAAACAATCGTATCAAAAAGAAAATAAGCTGCCTATCATAAAAGTAAGTAAGAACAAAAAAAAAAAAGAAAAAAAGATACGAAACAAAATGCGAACAAAAAGAAACCACAAAAAAAGTGACTAGAATATTTCAAACCGTATATTCCTATGTATAAGTCGATCATTACTTTATGTTCTTGCAATCATTAATTTATAATCCAAATATTACTCAAAATCCTTTTCATCATGGTTAATTTTTAATCTAGCAATTGTATACATCAACGCCATTTTTTTTATGTCAAAATTCGTCCAATTTACAAGTTTGTACCATATGAAGAAAGCAACAAAGAGATAAAACAGGATATTAAAAACAAACAAGAAAAAAAAAAAAACACAATCAATTTAGAATGTAAGTGTAAAATCTTAGAATAATGGAATACGATCAAAAAGAAAAATTAGGAAAACAAGTAAGATTAAGAAGAAGAAGAGAAAAATTAGGAGATAAAAAAAGAACGAAAAAGGAAAAGAAGGATAAAAAGGAAAAAAGAAAAGAAAGAGAAAGAAAAGAAAACATTTAAAACAAATGTACTTAATGAAGAACATATATATATATATATATATATATATACTTTCTTTAAGAAAAAAAAAACAAAGACCGGTTACTTTAGGATTATAAATTTATTTCCATCCTGTTATGTGTTTCTGATGTAAACCAAAAACACGAAGAAAAATATAACAGGACTTCTTCAGATCTTATGGATAAAATAAATCAGAATAGACACGGTTTTTTCTTTAAAGAAAGTATTGCTCTGTAATATTAATTATATTGAGCTCTCTACCAGGAAAATCTAAATGTTCAGTTTTTGAATGATTTTCTTGTCCTGAAGGAATTACTCCCAACTCTGGTTTAACTGGACCGAATAATACTATATATATATATATATATATATATGGTTGGTTGGCTACATATGTATATTTGTGGTTCAGAATTTGAAACTGTAGAGTTTATTAATAAACAATGTTTGCTAATAACTTTTTTGATTAAAAATTTCCATTAGAAATAATAAAGTTTTTATCAAATTAAGAATTATCAAAAATTGGTTAAATATTCATGGCTGATATTGTACACACACACACACACGCAATTCTAGATGTTTGTATATATATATATATATATGTGTGTGTGTGTGTGTGTGTGTGTGTACAATATTGGTCACAAATAACTGTAAACCTTTTTTTATAATACTTTGTTTGATAAAAACTTATTGGGGTTTAACTATTTCTAATGGAAAATCATATAATCAAAACCGTTATTATTGAATATCGTTTATTAACAAAATATACTGTTTGAAATTCTCATACACAAATATGTATATATTGCCATCCCCAAATAAACAGACTTATATATATATATATATATATATTGTCATCCACAGACGGACTGTTTCGTTTTATCAGAACTCTTCAGTGTGGCTAGACACGCAGGACGCTCGAAGCCGGGATCGAAACCCGTCCAACTTTACGTTAGATTAAGTTTCAGACCTCTCGACCACCAAGCGGACCACGTTGGCTAAGGGCATTTTTAAGGTATTTATTTAGCAACAGCAGCAGCAGCCGTTTGTTTACATTTTTTATACCCTATCGGCTACCAGAGTGCTCAATTCTTTCGAAGAGCTTTGCATTACGCTAGCTGCCATGGAAGTTTGTCTGTGACCTTTAGTTTTCTTGAAGTTTTACAAACAACAATCATCAGGCAGATAACGAAAGAAAATGAAGAAATCGAAAAAATCGAAAAATACCGTTAAAAAGCGTTGGAATTGTGTAGAAATCTTTATGTGAGTGAGTGTGTGGGTTATAGTTGCGTATTATTGTGTGTGGATGTGAAAGTGGTGTTTAGTGTGTGTGTGTGTGTTAAGGTGTATACGAAGCGCGATAAACTCGTAGTTGTAGCAAAATTTGCTACAGTAGAACCAAGAAAAATATTCTTTATTCATTTGTATATATATATTTGTGTGCAGAATTAGTTGAGGTGATTATAACAAAGGGACAAGACATCATCACTGAATTTCGAAGAAAATAAAGTAAAGATATGATTTATAAGCATGAATAAGTAAGTGTAGTAAGTTAGGCCAGAATCACAGTAAATATCGTGGTGCAGGGATATGTTGTATTGTAATATCCTATGGAATATAGTACAATATTAGTATTATATATTAGGATGAGATTTGAGTTAGATTATGATAATAATATTATAATAATAATTATAATAATTGTATTGTGTTGATATATTGCGTATATATCATAGTGATCATTGATAGTACGTACGTAAGGAATATAATAAGACGTTGCCTTTATATATATATATATATATATATATATATATATATATATATATTTATATATATATATATATATATGTGTGTGTGTGTGTGTGTGTTTAGGCAGCAGCCTTTCATTTAAGCATGTTTGATTAAATAATAAAGACTCATTTTATCTATATAATTCTATTAAGATCCTTTCAAGTGATAAGTGTCTTGGTTTCAGGTTGGAATTGGTGGATGAAGCATAACATAGACAATATCCTCAACCATAACCAATCAATGAACCTATACTGCCAAAACCTATTTCATAGTAATTATAAGATGAACATATATCAAAAAACCTTATCCAAAAAAATGTTCTCCCGACCGATCCTACCAAAAAAGTAAGATTTATCATTTATTACAACAGATTTAAAACCTCCAACCTACGTCATTATTTCGAATAACACTTCACCTTCAACTAAATTTCTTCATAGGACAAACGTCGTATATTTGTTCAAATATCCCTTGGGAGACTGTGTCTCCAAAGAAAATAGTGCATATGTTGGTCTTACCACTACAACTATTTCTACACAGCTTCCAATGCACCTTAATGATTCTAGCTCCGTAGCCTTACATCTTAGAACCCATTCTATTCCCAAATCCAAATTTCGAAAAATTCTAGTTAAAAGCACCACTATAATTGCACACGAAATAAATAAACTACGTCTACAAATCCGAGAAGCCCTACATTTACAAACAAAAAACCTAAAATCAGTAGAATTAACTTTGAAAATATCGACAATGTTTTGAAATGCCTTTAGTTTTTTTTTTGGGGGGGAGGGTTTGCTTGTTTTTTTTAAATATTCCATATTTCTTAATAATATTCTGTTTCCGTTAATAGCGTTCTGTTTTTAAATTCAACAGTATCTCAGTTTCATCCAATTCAGCGTTTACGTAATTTTGTTACATTATTAAAAAAATCCTACAAACTTTCAAAACTCTTTAAAAACACTCTTTGCACATGCAAGCAACGGCCTGATGATGGCCAATGAAACATCCGAAAGCGCTTCAGACAAATTTTGGTAATTTCATCCAACAATTCCAACCTGAAATTAAGACAATTATCAGGAAACTTGATAGGATCTTAATAAAATTATAAAGACAAAATGTGTCTTTATTATTCAATCAAACATATATATATATATAGTAAAATTTGATGGAGACTAAACTCGGTTAAGTCATCATAATAAATTTATTTCGTCGGAGAATATTACTATATTCTTCGTCTCGTCAGATTACTATTTGCATGCTTCTCTCTCGTCGCAGAGTAGCAAATAGTCATCTAACGAGACGGAGAATATAGTAATATTCTCCGACGAAATAAATTTATTATGACGACTTAACCGAGTTTGAGTCTCCATCAAATTGTACTATATACGCTCTGAATGTGAATTTTGTTATACCCCAGCGAATAAATAGGGAAATAACAATAGCCATACATTGAGCACTCTCATAGATTTATATGATCTTCCTCATATATTCTATGTAAAGAATAATACACACCAACTGTCCTTTGACACTGATTGGATATTTCAAAAATAATATATATATATATGTGTGTGTGTGTGTGTGTGTGTGTGTATTGGTTGGGTTTTGTTTGGTTTTATGGCATTTCAGCATTAGTCGGTTATTCAATGAAAATTCCTTTTCATACACATAATTTAAATGAATGATTTCTAAACATCATCATCATCATGTAATGCCGCTTGCACGGATATCCCTAACCCTCTCTCGCCACATCTCCCAATCGTTCATCGCCTCTGGCAGATCTTCATAGCTACTTCCCGTATCCTCACATAGCTGCTGAATGTATGTTCGAGCTGGTTGTCCTGCTTTTGCCCGGCCATATGTGGGGGTCCATAGGAGTACATCACTTATGAGCTCGTCCCTGCTTCTCCAGCAGTGTCATGCATGTCTGGTTCGTCTGACTTGGATAGTTTTCGAGATGGGAGGCAGGTGGCCGTATAGTTAGTGCCTTGTGGGGTGTTGCCGCCAGGGCTTATTCAATATTTCTTGCAGCATTCCTTTGTAATTGCCACCTAGCTTCTCTTCCGGCCGTTTAGTTAGCGTCCAAGTAGTGCATCCATACAGAAGTATCGATACGACTGCTGCCTGAAAGAAACTGCGTTTCATTTTATCGGTCAGGTCTGATTTCCATATGATCGATAGTCTATCGATAGCTGTCCATACCTTTGTTAGCCGCGAGTCGATGTCCTTTTCGGTTGATGAGACGCTGCTTCCTAGGTAGGTGAATTTATCTACGAGTTTCTGAGGGGTTCCGTCTAGTGTGGAGATGTCGCCTGCTTGATTTTAGCTCATATATTCCGTTTTGGGTGCATTGACATGGAGGCCAATGCCCGCGGCGGTTTGTTCCGGACTATGTAGTTGTGTTTCGGCCTGGTTGGGTGTATTCTCCAGTATCACTATGTCATCGGCGTAGTCGGCGTCGGTAATTGTTTTTGCAGGGTACCTTCTGCTTTTTTTCTTTGTCAACTCGAAGCTGTTTTCTCTGATTTTATCAATCGATGTTCTAAGCACGTTGTCTAGACAGATGATAAAGAGGTATGGGGCTAGTGTGTGTGTGTGCGTGCGTGTGTGTGTGTTTGTTGGTTGGGTTTTGTTTGTTTTTATGGCATTTCAGCATTAGTCGGTTATTCAATGCCAAGTCCTTTTTAAACACATAGTTTAAATGTATGATTTCTAAACATATTTCGTAGATAATATTTCTAAATGAGCCTGAGTTTATACTTTTTCACACGGTTAAATGGTTCCACTTAATTCTATCTAATATGAATAATTTTATTTACAATTAATAATTTGTTTAGTGAAAGTTTAATGTTTTCAAGTATTTTAGAAATTTGGGTAAGGAACTGGTGGTCCTGTTTCACCGATCAGCAGCGGCCCCTTGGGGTCACTTGACGTCCATTATAAAAAAGAGCCCCACAGGAGAATCTCTCTTTTGGTTCCACTACCAACACTGTTAGCACAGGTACTTTTCGTAGCATCCCCTTGACGGTATACTCTTGGTACCTTCCACCACCGGGACCAAAGAGCGACGAACGCACGTGCTAAGTTAAAAGGAACAGGACACACACAGTTAAGTTCCAGCAGGCACTTTGTCTGCAAACCTACTTCACTACTTTACCTTCAACCTTAACAACCTTCACAACAAACCTAACCATATTTTACATCTTAAACTCTTCCTTGAACTCTCTTTTATGAACTGTTACTTACACATTCGTTGTTTATTCCATTTGGTGTAAAAACCCCTGTTTATTGTTGTTGTTGTTGTATATAAATTTTGTTGCATGTATAAGTCGTTCGTCCCTTTCTTCAAAGGCGGTCACCATCTCTCCACTGCTGTTTGAAGTACGGTTTATTCTTTTACAAAACGTAGGATTAAACCAGGCTTTTCGGGGTTTATAAAAATCCCCATAGTATTGCTATGTATCACTAAAAATTCATTAAAAATCAGTCTTTTGTTTACACACACTAGAATGATCGAACAGTTCTATTTCAAACAATTTAGTTTAGCATGTAAACAAATTTAAGTAGTTCTAAGAATCATTATGTATTTCTAAGAATTCAGATAAACACCAGTTATTTCTTTACACACAGGCAAATAATCAAACAGTTCTATTTCAAACAATTCAGTTTAGCATAAGTACACATTTTTTTTTGTTTATACTCAGTTAAATGTCAAAACAGTTCGAATTAACTCATAGATAGGAACTTATCAGGTGCTACCACTCCAGGTCAGAGTGGACCTGGGAGTAATGGCAATGAAGGGTGCTCCGTATTCCTCAAAACTTAAGCATTACTGGAAACTCACCATCAGATTGTTTAGTGTCATTATCAGGACACTCGTTGTGGGGAGGGAGTCTTAGCCCTCTGCAGAGATGCAGTCGGTGTATTCTACAGCCCCAGCAGACTGGCAAGTGTGTGTGTGTGTGTGTGTGTGTGTGTGTGTGTATTATAGATTTTTATTGCTGTAAAGTTAGTAGAAATATATTCAATCAGCTTTGATTGAAAAAAGTTTCTACATGAAATAATAAAATCCCCGAATCTTTGGTAGAAGGGAAAATTGCCTTTTTTAAAAATAATGTAAGGGTGGGGATATCTATTTATTGGCGATTGTGTAATACTTGATAATATCCATTTTGATTTCATAATTCTTTTCTTGAATAAGTCCAGGGTGACCAAAAAAAAAAAAGAACAGAACCCAAAAACTTTTTTATTACTTCAACAAAAATAAAGTAAAATAATTCTAATTTTGTACACTCGAACTTCTGGACATTTTGGTGAATACTATGCACAGAATCTACTTCATATCCTGAAAAGGCTAGAATTAGATTTATGAATTTCAGTCAAAAATATATGGGTTCTCGTTTTTTTTTTTTTGGTCACCCTGTATACCCATAATATTTTTTTAAAAATACATACATATATATATATATATATATATATATACACACACACATATATATATATATTTATATATATATATGTGTGTGTGTGTGTGTGTGTGTGTGTGTGTGTGCTTCAATAATTAGATAAACGATGGTTGAAAAGAATGAAAAACTGAAAGAAAAAGAACTGTGTCAATGAAGTGAGAAGAAAAATAAAACAAATGAATGACATTAACTCTCATTCATACGGTCACTCACAGACACGCACTTGGAGATTTAATAAAAAAGCAAAAAAAAATTACGCTTTTTTTTTTATGGACACAAGTACTTGTACGGTCTTCATATTTGTCCGGACAAAAAGCCGCAGGGTTTCGTCAAACACACACACACACAAACACACACACACACTCTCTCTCTCTCTCTCTCTCTCTCTCTCTCTCTCTCTCTCTCTCTCTCTCTCTCTCTTTCCAATCGGTAAGTCTACTTCACTTTTTTACTGCACTCTCCCGCCTCAGAACTAACCCATGGCCACCACATATCCACTTTTATCCTCTTTCCACATCACCTCCCTGGCCAGTTTTGGGGCTTGATTTTTTTTTTAATCTTTTTTTTTTTTCTTCACCTTCGACTTCTTTCCAAACATGCTTTCCTAATCTTGAAAAATAATTATGTCCCACATAATTCACTCTTTTCAACGGCTTCGACTGAGTTTGAATCTCCCCCGACCACACTTTTTTTCTTTCCCCCATCTCTTACTTTCTTTATCATTATTATTCTATGCCTATTACTCTTCATCGACAACTTCTTATTTTTATTTACTCCTTTAGTTTTTCACATCAGTATTATTATTATTATTATTATTATTATTATTATTATTATTATTATTATTGTGGCTTTTCTTGTGCTTTAGTTTTGTCTCCCAATTTTTTTGTGGTCACTGGCAAAGGCGGTATTATTAAATTTGTTAAGTTTATTTTTTTTTACGAATACCATGGCTACCATACATAGACTACGAAACTAATATTTAAAAAAAAACAAAGAAAGAGTAGAGAAAAGAATAAAAACGAAAGTATAATGCGAAGAGAAAAAACATGGAGAAGAAAGAAAGAAAGAAAGAAAGAAAGAAAGAAAGAAAGAAAGGTGCTTGTCTAAGAAAGACAAAACTGAAATATAAATTTAAATATATGATTAAGAAAGAAAGAAAGAAGTTTTAATTGTGACAGATTAAGAAAGAACGAAAGAAAGAAAGAAAGTTTAATTGTGACTGACAAAGAAAGAAAGAAAGAAAGAAAGAAAGAAAGAAAGAAGAAAGGAAAGAGGGTTTCTTGGTTTTTATTGAATATCACATTTATAGGTTATTTAATGTCAAGGCTCTCCGTATAAAAGAACAACAATGGCACTATTTAACCCATAGTTATAGGAGGGACAAAGGGGGTTCATGCATTTCCCAAGGGTTTTAGTCTATAAGTGAACGTAATAGAGTAACTGGAGCTAAGAAAAAAAGAAGAGGAAATGAAATAGGAAAAAAAAGAAAGAAAAGAAATGTAAATAAACATGAAAAGTCTCTTAGTAATTTTATTTCACCTTCTTCTTCTTCTTCTTCTTCTTCTTCTTCTTCTTCTTCTTCTTCTTCTTCTTCTTCTTCTTCTTCTAATGATAATAATAATCAACAAAAAATGAGAAATTGCAAAATAGTTGACTTTGCTGTCCCGGCTGATCACAGAATAAAACTGAAAGAATGTGAAAAGAGGGATAAGTACCTCGACCTTGCTAGGGAATTGAAAAAAAAACTGAGGAACATGCAGGTGACAATTATACCAATTGTAATAGGTGCGTTTGGAACAGTAACTAAAGGATTGCTAAAGGGACTAGAGGACTTGGAAGTTGGTGGACGAGTGGAGACCATTCAAACGACAGCATTATTGAGAACGGCCAGAATACTGAGAAGAGTCCAGGAGACTTGAGGAGACTTGCTGTCACTCAGACTCCAGTGAAAAACCATCTGCTAATGCTGAAATGAAAAGCTCAAATGAGGGAAGAAGAAGACGAAGAATAACAATAACAACAACAATTACAACCACCACCACACATAGTGATAGTCAACAAGAAAAAACAAAAAAAAGAGAACCTGCCGAATAATGGACTATGCCATTCCAGCTGATCATAGGGTAAAACTAAAAGAATGCAAAAAGAGAGATAAGTTCCAAGACCTTGTGAGAGAACTGAAAAAACTATGGGACATGAAAGTGACGGTGATACTAATTGTTATTGGCGCACTCGGTAATGTCACCGAAGAATTGGAACAGGGACTGGAGGACTTGGAAATAAGAACACGAGTGAATACCATCAAAACAACGGTATTTCAAAGATCAGCCTGAATATAGAAGAGAGTCCAGGAGACTTGAGGAGACTTCACTCGAACTCCAGTGAGAAACCATTGGCTAACACTGGTGGGGAAAAAAACATTCAAAAGAGTAAAATAATAGTGATGATTCTTTCTCGTCACGTGATTAACTTTTTAGAATAAAACCTGATAGAAATTCCTCCCTTCAGAAGACCAAGGCGTCGAAAAAAAATCCTTCCTCCCCAACTCCCGAAAAAGAAAATGTAGTGCTTTACTGTCAGTCAGAAAGTTGGCAACCGTTGTCGAGGGTGACTGAAGGCTCTCTTTTCGATAGCTACTACTCCTTTCCCTGGGTTACTCCACTTTATCCTTGATTCGATTCTTACCTTATAATGCTGAGTGTTAACCACGGTAGCATCAAGTGGGCACATCTGGTAGTGCAATGGTTAGCAAGCTAGACTAGCAAACCTACACGAGTGAGTTCGAGCCTCATTGGGTGCCCCATTCATTCGGCCTTGAGCCACATCGAAGCAAAGAGCTTTGTAAATTACTACCAAGGTAGTACCATTTTTTGAGTCTTTGGTATGACTCGACCCGGGATTGAACCCAGGTTTCCCCGGCCATTGGCGAACACTCAGTAATAATCTTCGAACGAAAAAGAATGGATGTATAAATATTTTTCAAACGTTTTCTTGCTATATTATCGCAGAGAATTGTATGCTTTGATAACTTTTTTTGTCTCTATCTGAATTAATAAAATTAGTTAATGTATATTTAGTATGATAATTGAAAGGGGAAACGAACTCGTAATTAAGAAGAGAAAAAGGGTAAAAGGGGGCCGTCGTAAATGAAGAGTTAGAACAGCAAAAATACAGAATATTTTTCTTAGTCATCTAACTTTCTTTTTTATTTTTTTTAAACCAAGGTCGCTTCTCAGTGACAAGAAGACAAACATAATATTACATTCTTAAAAAGCAGAATAAAATTCACAATACAGAAATGCCACTAAATTTTTCAATGTTTAAAGTAGAGAATGTCTGTTATAAATCAATATAAAAGGTAAAAATGAAGTACAAAAACACGTCCACTGGGGAATTTAGCGAAGTTTAAATTTAAATTTACAACGGAAAGTTTGTTTTTTTTTTTTTTTGGTTTGTTTTTTTTTGCTGACAGTCTTAAGAGTTTTCTCTTTTTAAAGGATACTGAGTCACATCTGAGACAGGAGCAAGGATATTAAACAAATTCTAGTGTAACGTAATGGCCGAGGGATTTCGGTTCATGCCTTTGAGTTTAGTTAGGTTGAGAACCTTTCGGCTCAGCACATGGGTTAGTTAGGTGCAAACATTGATGCAGGTGTTAACGCGGGTGGACGAAGGTGTCACTCAGATGTCACAATTGTCCGAGCGAAACGGGTGACGAAGTACGAGTGACGTCACGCACCGGAAGGGGGCAGAGGTTTATGGAGATTTGAAAGAAAGTTAGGGAGTTGAATACTAGACGCCAAACGAAGAGGTTCGACTTTTGGAGCTCGTAGACGCGAGGCGAACTTGTGCCCTATGGGGCCTCTCGAGATGGGGGCCAAATGAATAAGACAGCATAGAAGGTTGTGTCTCTCCTCCTTATGTCAAAACCTTTAACTCAAAATTAATAAAAAGGTTTCGTACCTGAGCAAGAAGTCGTTATGTGTTTTTCGTAATTTCGAGATTCCTATGTTCTATCGTTATGAACATTATATGTCCATTTCGCACATGGCTGTATCTAGCGTTAATTGTGAATATGGTACACTAGGTCTGGTATAGCCACTCTATTCTAATCATGAAAAAAAAAAATCGAAACTTAATTCAACGTGGGACCAGACAACAAGTTTAGGTGTCACGATCGGCGAGAACTCCCTTAGCGGCCAACACTGAGTCGGCATCTTGCTAATGTTATATAATTGCGGAAGGATTTTTTTATTATCATTTTTCGTTTTGTATATCGGTTTAGTTAGCCTGAGAACCTTTCAGCTTAGTGCATGGGTTAGTTAGGTGCACACATTGAGAGCAGGTGGTCACGCACGCGTGGGGGGTATGTGACAGTCAGAGATGTCACAATAAAAACCCCAGAGAGGAAATGGACTGGGGATGTGAATGACGTCATGCCCGGAAGCGATGAGCTGAGGATTGTGGGATTTTAGAAAAACAGTTAGTGGAGATTCGACGCTAGAGGAAGGAAGTTGATTTTCGGAGCTCGCCGAGGCCAGACTAGTAGTTTGCAGCGGGGTGCCGCACGTGGTGGGGTCAGATGGAAAAGTCAGCATAGAAAGAAATTGTGTCTCTCTCTCCTCATGTCGGAAAACCTTAAACTCAAAAAGGAAAATAAAAGTTTCGTACCTGAATCAAAAAAGAGTGTCGTAAATGTTTCGTGTTTTTCGGATTCCTATGTTTATGAACATTTGTGAACGTTTTCCGTGTCTGTATGAATATGTCTATTTCGCGTGTTCGTATCTTGGTCGTATATTTTTGGACGTGGATATGCTACACTAATATTAGCTGTTTTAATTTCAGGTACGTGAAAATCAAACTAAATAACCACAAAAATCAGAGACACCAACAGAGAAATTGAACTTGGGAAGACTGCAAACAAGCACGTATGTTATTTTAGGAGCAAGAATGAAAGAAATTTGAGAAGAAGGCGCTAGATTTAAGACAAGCCAAAGACTTGCTGACTAAGCTAAGACAACAATAAAGAAAGGTTGGTTTTCCAACCTTGAGATACTAGAAATATATCAGCAAATAGAGAAACATCTCAACAAAATCCGACTACAGTAATCGAGACGTTAAATACAGATAAACGAGAACCCCTTAACCGAATTAATGCGCAAAATGATAATTATCGAAAAAACCAAACAAAGCTTGAAACAAGGAGAAAAATTAATCTAGAGATAATAAAGAAAATCATCACTAATAAGGTCATAATCCCATCTCTGAGGAACCAAGACTGGAAAATAGTCAAAGTAGAAACGGAAAAATAAACAAATTATTAACAACTCAAAGAGAAACACTGAATTAAACGAGTTGATTCATACAGGAGAGAAATTAGTCTGTGATAAAAATCAGGGTTGTTTTTAGGAACACGAACAGAAATTCAAAACCTGGATGGGAAATTAAGCTGGAAATACAGATAAAGAATTTACAATAACAAGTGAAGAAAGGAAAGAAACAAAAACTCAGGAATATGTTTGGACGAAAACAGAAAAGCAAAAGAGCAAGCAAAACAAAAATACAACTTGAGAAGATAAATCATAAATTAGTGGCAAAAGAAGGGGAGACTAAAAAGATATTGAGATAGGTTGAAACAATACGGACAAAAAAGAACATTTCAAAACAACGACAGAAAATTCTACCCGCAAATAATGGGAGAATATAAGAACACATACCAACAACCGGATGCAAAAGAAGCAAACAATTTTGGAGCAAAATATGGGAACAGAAACAAAAAAACAAAAAACAAAAACAAAAACGAAGGGACAAATAACGACAAATTACAAGAACTCAATAAAGACCCTAAAGCGAAAATACACCTTGATTTACAACGAACAACACTAAAAAAAAAAACTACCGAATCGGAAAACGCCAATGATGGCAAACAAGAATTCTGATTATAAAAAATTAATTTCAATCACGACAGACTGGCACTCGAAATAAATAGATGCTTAGAAACAGATATACTCGAACGGATGACTAAATGAAAGACCACCATAGCCAAAAAAGACCCACAAAAAAGAAACCTCCACCTACAACCATAGACCGACAACCTACCGAAGATGAGGAAAATACAAACAGCACAAATTAGCGGGGATATTTATCACTCGCTAATAAACCACGAACTGGAAAGAAATGATGTCGAAAGGGGACCAGAGGAATAGATCTACAATACTTTGATCTGCACATCCTCTAGGAAAGCAAAACAAAACGGAAAAATCAACAAAAAAATCATACTATATCATATTTACCCAACCCCTTCGCTCGGGCAGGATATTACACAAGGTCAATTTTTAAGCGAAGTTTAACAGGTTTGAATTCAGAGTTTTTCCTTCTCCTAGACGAGTTGCCTCACCAAGGCTGAAGAACCTCGTCTCTCCTACTATTTACCCATAGCTGGAGGGAGAACAATTGGATTCATATCTTTCCCAAGGGTATTAGTGCTATATGAAATGCAATCAGTCTCGTCCAGGATTTGAACTCGTGTCGCCGTGTCTATTTCCTACGACGTTTACCATTACACCACGGGCATTCTATATAGTCCCACAAAGCTTTATAATATACTATCTAAAATGCACAATATATGCGACAATGTCATAAAGTTAATCACTGAAACCATGTAAAAAACATCATCATCATATCACGCTGCTAGCATGGATCTCCCTGACCCTGTATCAGCACAGAGGTGTTGTTAATAGGTTTAGCTGGTCGTCCTACCTTTGCTCGGCCATGAGAAGGAGTCCACAGGAGTACATCACTTATGAGTTCATCCTTACTTCTCCAGCAGTGTCCCGCATGCCCAGTTCATCTAACTTGGATAGTTTTCGTGATGGGTGGTAGGTGGATGTACAGCTGCAGTTTTGTGGGGTGTTGCCTCCAGGATTTGTTCAATACGGCTCGTAATATTCTTGTGTAGCTGCCGTCAAGCTTTTTCTTCATACTTTTAGTCAGTGACCACGTGGGGCATCCATATAGCAGTAACGACTCAACCACTGCTTGGCAAAAACGACGTTTTATTTTATAGATTAGGTCTCACTTCCATATGATCGATAGCTGTCCATGCCTTTGCTAGTCGTGTGTTCATGTCAATATCGGTTGATAAGCTGTTGCTTGTGAACTTGTCCACTAGTTTCAAAGGACTACCATTTAGTGTGGAGATATTGTGTTTTTGATTAAAGCACGTGTATTCTATTTTGTCTGCGTGTATATGGAGGCCAATACCACCTCCTGCTCGTTCCAGACTATGTAGCTGGACTTCGACTTGGGTTGGTGTATTTGCCAGAAGCGCTATGTCATCGGCGTAGTCCATGTCCTTAATGATATGTGCGGGTTGTCTTTTGGTTCTTTCCTTTGCCAGCTTAAAATCGTTTTCTTTCATTACGTAGTCTTGGCAGATAATAAAAAGGTATGGGGCTAATATCTCCTTGTAGCACACCTGTTACAACGTCAAAGTAATCTGTGTTTCCATCCGTTGAGCTGACTAATACTTTTGCGTTTTTATATAGCATCATTATGGCTGCAATGGTTTCTTTGGGGAGTCCGTAAGCAAGTAGTATTTGCTCCATTTTCTTTTTGTGTATGGAGTCAAATGCCTTGGAGAAGTTGACGAATAATATTGTTGCCTACAGCCAGAGGAAAAAAAATTAACTGGGGGGATCCAGAGGTATATTCCTAGTAGATGCACTGCCACCATAGGTATTTTTAAATTGTCATGATGCCACACAATTACATATTTAGGAAATGAACGGATTCTACAAACTAACTAAATCACAAGAAAAGATTAATTACTAATGAACTCAAGCTGTTGGCAAAAAAAAATCAAAAAGAATTTGAGATTCTAATGCAAACAATATGAATTTACTGTCAGGATATAGAGATGTAATTTGGCTTAGAAAAATGTTCCATGCTAATAATAATAAGCGGGAAACGTCACACGACGGAAGGAATAGAACTATCAGATCAAGAAAAAATCAGAACGTTCGAAGAAAAGGAAACATACATGTACTTGGGAATATTGGAAGCGGACACAATCAAATAAGTGGAGATAAAATAAAAAAATAAAAAAATAAATGACTCAGACGAATGGGAAAGGTTCTCGAAACCCAACTCAGCTGCAGGAATCTCATCATAGTGATAAACATCAGGACTGTCTCCCTTGTAAGATACTCGGGACCATTCTTGAAATTGATGAAGGAAGATCTTCGGCAAATAGACCAAAGAACAAGAAAGCTTATAAAGATGCCTAATGCCTTACACCCACGAGAATTTGGGCTGTTCTAATTCAGATACACAAACGACCAAAGCAAGATCTCAACCGCGATACACCAACGAAAAAAATAGACTTAAGATTATAGATATGTATTTTAGGAGGAATCCAGCACAAAGACTTACTAACCAGACCAGAATGACTTTAAAGAAATGTTGGTTTTCTCACTTATATTTTGGCATGTATGAAGTGAAAGATATGAAGAGCACTCTATCCGAATTGAATAAAAAATTCTGAAAAGAGCCCCTTACCCGAAATGAAAGACAAAATACTTCAAAACAAAAACACCACAGATTCTAAGACAACAAAATCAATGTTAGCGCCGAAAGACTGAATAAAGTTTAACTTAATAAAGAGAATCCTTATTGAAAATATGACCATCACTGGAAAAAGGGAGAAACCGAACAAGTAAAGAAATTATAACCAAATATACCAACGGGTAACATCACTGAAATAAACCAGCTAATTTATGCAGGAGCGAAACAAGGCTGAGAAATTCTATAAGGAAACCCGAACAAAAATACAAAACCTGGATTGGAAATTTGATTAGGTCAGATAAAGGAACAGTAGCAACATACAAGAGGAAAAACACGCTCGGGTATATTGGGACGAAAAAGCAAAACAAAACAGTAAAAAAGTCTGAAATTACTAATGGAATAGATGTCAAAAGATATTAGCGAAAGAAAGGAGATTCAAAAAATACTGGGACAGGGTCAAACAATACAAAGCAGGATATTCCAATAGGGCGAAAAAATATTACTAGGTCGGTGGAAAATTCCTGCGGGCAAACAAACAACCGGATGCAAAGGAAACAATACAATTTCGGAGTGAAATATGGGTACAGAAAGAACATAACAGAAAGGCTGAATGGATAAATAATATGAGAAAAGAATTTCAAGGACATGAAGAAAGCTTCTAGGCAGACATACATGGTCCTATGCTAGTCATGGAGCCCAATGTGGTGTGACTACTAATCACAGTACTTGTTGTGGCTATTTTGTTCGTGACTACCACATTAGCTTCCGACTGTTTGCTTTGTTAAATCCTTCCGTGCCCATGATGTGTTTGAAAGATCCACGGAGTGGGGTTGGCACAGTTCAGCCAGATCTTCTTCTGACGGTCAGGTAATTTGAGCGGCTAGATTGTCTAGCAACTCAAAGAATAGAGAAAACCCGTTGTTTAACAACAACAAAAAATCGTTTTTATTGAAACACGTTTTTGCGGCAATAAATAACAAATAAACGATGTGTGCTTTCCTGGCAAACAGAAGAAGAAAGAATATCGAGAGAGGAAGAGTGACGATGAGGTGTAGTTACAGTGACACTAACGTCTCTAAAGTCTGGGACTTTGAATTTTTGTAACGTCTGAAGGTTGTTCGGAGTGCCTGGAGTCTAGAATGGAAGAGATGCTTCTTTGGCAGTCTTTAGTTTTTTCTTGGTCCCTTTTCTCATCCTCTCTGACGATTTGTTTCCCAATCCCATTTTTTATTGATCAATATCTAGACAAAAAATGGTTTCTGATTGGTTGTCTAATCAGAGACAATTAGGAGTCATATTCCCATTGGTCGGCCAATCCTAGTTTAGGATTGTATCTTACAGGTAGAGAAAAAAACCTTTTTAGATGCTTTGAGCTATGAAAAGAGGTTTAGAGCAATGGTGTTGAACAAATAAGTTCCCAGCCTCACCTGACTGGATGAGCTATGCCCAGCTCACCTTTACTTAGGGTGGCGTAAAATTAAATCTCCCTTCTGATAAAGATAAGAACAAGAAAAATATGTTTTACGAAATGACCCGTTTCATCATTGTGATTGATGAAGGTATTTTACAACCGAAAAATTGAATAAATTTGCTAACCTTTACAATAAAAAAACATTGCCTTGCACTTAACTGACCTTTAAAATCAAAAACGATTGTCTCACACTTAACTGACCTTTAGGAACGATCAACCTGCTTTTTAGGTCAATATAAGCCTTGAACAAAAAGATACTAATTTTAAGGACCTTTTTGTTTTATATCATCATCATCATCATGTCGTGCTGGTAGCACGGATATCCCTGACCCTCTCTCGCCACTTTTCCCTATCGTTCATCGCCTCTGGCAGGTCTTCTGGGCTACATCCCGAATCCTCACATAGTTGCTGAATGCATGTTCGTGCTGGTCGTCCTGCTTTTGCTCAGCCATATGTGGGGGTCCATAAGAGTACATCACTTATGAGTTCGTCTCTACTTCTCCAGCAGTGTCCTGCATGTCTGGTTCGTCTAACTTGGATAGTTTTCGTGATAGGAGGCAGGTGGCCGTACAGTTGGTGTCTTGTGAGGTGTTGCCATTAGGACTTGTTCAAGATTGCACGCAGCATTCTTGTGTAATTGCCGTCTAGCTTCTTCTCCAGCCGTTTTGTTAGCGTCCATGTAGTGCACCCATATAGCAGTATCGATGTGACCGCTGCCTGGAAGAAACTGCGTTTCATTTTATCGGTTAGGTCTGATTTCCATATAATCGATAGCCTATTGATAGCTGTCCATGCCTTCGTTAACCTCGTGTCGATGTCCTTTTCAGTTGATGAGACGCTGCTTCCTAGGTAATTGAATTTGTCTACTAGTTTAAGAGGGGTTCTGTCTAGTGTGGAGATGTCACCTGTTTGATTATAGCACATATATTACGTTTTGTGTGCATTGACATGGAGGCCTATGCCTGCGGCTGCTCGTTCCAAACTATGCAGTAGTGTTTCTACTTGGTTGGGTGTATTCGCCAGTATCGCTATGTCATCGGCGTAGTCGGCGTCGGTAATTGTTGTTGCGGGGTACCTTCTGCTTCTTTTCTTTGTCAGCTCGAAGCCGTTCTCTCTGATTTTATCAATCGATGTTATAAGTACGTTGTCTAGACAAATGATAAAGAGGTATGGAGCTAGATTGATTTTCATATATTACATAAATTCTAATTTTTTACATAATAATTAAGTACTTAACCGCACGTCGTCTCACACATACACTTGTACTCTCTTAAAGCGTGACTCAAGAGAGTACCGAATGGAAAATGGTCATGTAGACAATCTGGTTTAATAGATTCATATCCATTCATGATAGACCAGTTCTTCCAATGACCAAATGTTTAGAAGAAGCAAATATAAAAGAATAGATGACTGAGGATCAAAACATTCTAATTCAGGAATACCCCCATAAAGAAACGTTGTCCAGTCGGCAGAGGCTGTAGATTACACCAACAGCACCTTTGTAGAGGGGTAATACCCCACCCCAACAAATGTCCTGGATATGACACTAAACAATCAGAGGATGAGATCCCAGTAATGCTGGAGTTTTGGCAAATGCAAAGCATCCCGTCATTGCCATCTCTCTCAGGTCCACTCTGACCCGGAGTGGTAGCGCTTGATAGGGTCCTATCTATGGGTCAAATATAACTAAACTGCATACTTATGTAAAACTGATTTGCTTGACGTGTAAACTGCGTTCTTATGCTAAACTCAATTGTTTAGAACTGTTTTGACATTGAAACTGTATTTACTCTAAACTGAATTGTTTAAAATAGAACTGTTTTGACATTTAACTGTGTTCAGACAAAAACTATATTCATACTAAACTAAGATGTTTGAAAAAGAACTTTTTGTCTAAACTGAATAGCCTGAAATAGAAATAATTTTGACAATCAAACCGTGTACTTGTGCTAAACTGAATTGCTTGAAATAGGACTGATTTATTGTATAAAAATGAATTTCGCATTAAATAACTTACAAAGGTTGATATGCTATAAAACTAAACCAACCAACCAACCATAAAGAAACCATCCTCAGCAATTATAAATCGATAACGTGCCTACCTGTGATGTAGAAAAGACTGACAGTACAGATTAAAGAAGAGATCTATTGCGCCCATAGACTATTTCCGGAAGAAAAGAAAGGATGCTGCTGTGAAACAAGATGAACGTGTAACTTACAGAACATAGATCAGCACATACTCAAGGTGACCATAGCAAGGGATAAAAGACATAGACTGACAATAAAAAAGCCTATGTTATAGTACCGAAAACTTGGATGATAGAATGTCTGAAAATGTACAAAATATCATATCAAGAGGAAAAACTTTAGCAGAAGCAAAAATCCTGAGAGACATCTTCCAAGGAGATGTGCTTTTACCATAACTATTTATAATAGCAATGCTGCCACTGAATTACATTCTTAGGAAACCCCCTAAATTGCAAGTTTAATTACCTTATTTACATAGACGATGTCAAAGTATTTGTAAAAATCCAAAAAGAATATTCTGTTATAAACATTAAGTATATATTGCCAGGATGTAGAAATGGAATTTGGCATTGAAAAATGTGCCCTGCTGATCATGAAAAGGGGGAAAGACAAATAAGAGGAGGAATAGAACAGCTAAACCAGAAAAGATTCAGAACACTAGGTGAAAAGGGAAACTACAAATACTTGGAAATATTGAAAGCGGACTCTATTAAACAAGCGAAAATGAAAGAAAAAGTAAGAAAAGAGTATCCCACAAGAACAAGGAAACTTCTGAAAACCAAGCTCTACAATAAAAGGGGTGAAAACACCTGGTCAGTTTCGTTTGTAAGGTCCATAGACGATTGTCAAAGTGGACAAGGGATTAACTCAGATAAATGGATCAAAGGCACGGAAATTGATGACATGCACAAGGTTTTACATCTGATAGATGATATAGACAGGCTATATGTATCCAGAAAAGGGGGAAGAAAACCTTCCAACATTGAGGACTGAATAGGCACATTAATACAATGACTCGATAATAGCATTCAAAAGATTAAAGAAATATTGATATGATAGTTGAGGGAGAATGCATGAACAAATACCAACAGCTGGATGCAAGAGAAGCAAAGCAATTTTGGTACAAAATATGGGAACAGAGACATAATAACAGAGAAGCCGAAGGGATAAATTAGATGGGAAAAGAGTTACACGGACTCGAAGAATGACCTTAGATGAAAATATAGCTCAATTTACTCAGAGGAACACTCAAAAAATGCCAAATTGGAAGAC
Organism: Sepioteuthis lessoniana; assembly: GCA_963585895.1. Lineage (NCBI taxonomy): Eukaryota > Metazoa > Mollusca > Cephalopoda > Myopsida > Loliginidae > Sepioteuthis > Sepioteuthis lessoniana. Next base: position 91,314,113 of record OY757915.1, on the reverse strand, counting down.
GCCAGAATATGATAACATTTAATGGATTTTGGTTTAAAAAATTCACTTCCATCCATGACTGACTGTCTATCGGAATGAATAGGAGCTAAAAAGAAACAGGTATACCTGAATGGATAATTAAAGGAAAGACCACCTTCATCCAAAAGAACCCACAAAAAGAACCGCTCCCAAATAATTATAGACCCATATCGTGCCTACAGAGGGCGTGGAAAATACTAACCACTCAAATTAAGATTTACTTCTCGTTGATAAGCTGTGGACTGTTCCTTGTGGAACAGAAAGGATGCCGCTTAGGAACAAGAGAACTACTATATATTGATCGACACATCCTTATGAATAGCAAAATTTGACAAAAGATGTAGCTATGGCGTAGATTGACTCCATAAAATGCATACGACGTGGTTCTGCGAAGCTGGATAATAGACAGTGTCAAAATGTACAGAATATCCGACAAAACTATAAAGTTTACCAAGAAAACCATGGAAAACAGGAGAGTGAAATATGCTGCAGGAATAAAAAGATTAGCTGAGGGAAAAATCAAGATAGGTATCATCCAAGGAGATGCGCTATCACCATTATTATTTGTAATAGTGATGATGCCACTCAATCACATACTTAGGAAATGCATAGGCAGATACAAACTTACTAAATTGTAAGAAAATATTAATATTAATACAGGGATGACATCAAGCTGTTTGCAAAAAAAAAAAAAAGAAAAATAATTGAAGATTCTAATGAAAACAATATGAATTTACTGTCAGGATATAGGGATGGATTTTGACATAGAAAAATGTGCCATTTTTATAATGAAAAGCAGAAAATTACATATGACAGAAGGAATGAAAATAACCAATCAAGAAAAATCAAAGCATTCGAAGAAAAGGAAACTTACAAGTTCTTGGGAATATTAGAAGCGTTTAGTTTAGTTTCATGTTTACATTTTGACGCCATCTCTGATCTTAGGAGAATTTATGACGTTAAAGTTCTTCTCATTAAAATGCAGGGATAATTACTCTACACATTAGTTAATTTTTAATTATATACTTTTTGATTACATATATAATGCTATCAGAAGAAAATTCAAACGTAGTTAAATTGTCATTTTAAATTTATTTTGGCAAAGAATATCATTATACTCATCGTTTCATCAGATGACTTCACACATTTAATTTGAGGTCAAAAAACAGCAAATATTTTATTACAGTCTATATATATGCATGAACCCACCCCCACAAAAAAAAACGATAAATTTAAATTCTCAGGCGAAAGTAAAGGGAGCTAAAACAATATAGTATTAGAAAAATTAAGAAACCAGAAAAAGGATGTTCCTGTAAATTAACCCATCCTAATTTGAACATTTATTAGATTTTTCGTAGCTGGTGGAATTTTTTGAATAATGAAAGCTTGTAAACAAAACTCTTATCTTCATATATATTTCTGTTTACTCTTTCTACATGTGTTAAATCCCTCGGCCAATTGGACCATCATCCTCCTCTCCCCCAAAAAACAAACTCCTTTTGTTACCTACCAGGTGCCTTTTTTTTTGCCCAAAATTGGTCAAAGGGAATTAACTACATCAGAAAGGAAAAGAAACCTAAATTGCTAATTATATCGAAAGTTCCAAGAATCTCATTCCCTACATAACCTCCCACCGCCATATAATACTAGTAATTACTGAAATAAATGTTATTATTTCTAATAAAAATCATCCAAAATCGATATCCTTGTTTTTATCTAGAGTTGGAGTCTTGATGGCCCTCGATCAGGATTATTTAAATTTACTTTTAAGTCTACATTTAAACACAAGTTCGTTACGTTCATTCTGCGATCCTTAAAATTGATTATACTAATTTTTTCATCAATACACAAGTTACATCTGCCATTGAAGCTATTCGTGGTTGAAGACTGCCGAACTATTTTCCACCTTATTTAAACGGTTAGCCCCCTGATCTTTAAGGATGTGATATAAGGTCAGGATGTGACATAAGGTCAATTTTTATCGATGTTTAGCAGGTTTGAATTCAGAGTTTTCCTTTTCTTAGTCTGGTTGCCTAACAAAAGCTAATGAACTCTGTCTGCTCAACTATTTACCAATAGTTGAAGGGAAAACGATTAGATTCAAACATTTCCTAAAGATAATTGTACAATAGGAAAATTCAAACAGCCTCATTGAGGTTTTCGTATCGATTTATCCATTGTCAACGACAATAACAATTAAATATATATGTAAGAAGTTACACGTGGAGACATAATGAAATCTTAGGGATTATTGCTGAGATTGCAAAAATGTGTTGTGAAACTGCTAATGAAATTTCCTGTATAAAAATAAGTATACAATTTGTTAAAGAAGGAAACGTTTCGAAAACTTCACATAGTATTAGGCATAAACCAACATTGCTTGATGCTTGCACAGACTGGCGCGTTATTGCTGACGTAGAGCGGCAACTAGCTTTTCCAACGGAAATAACATCAACTCGCCACCGTCCAGATCTCGTAATTTAACCAGTTAATTAAAAAAAAAGTTATCATTGCTGAATTAATGATCCCTTTCGAGACGAACATCGACTGGGTGCATCAGCAGAAGTTGGAAAAGTACGAAGACATACGTGAACAGGGTATTAAGAATGGCTGGTCAACAGACATATTTCCTCTTGAGATTGGATGACGAGGTTTTATTTCGAACGCAACCTCTACATTTTTAACCAAACTCAGACTTTCACCAGCAAAAAAGTGGGAATATATGAAAAAAGATCTAAAACAAGACTATAACTGCATCTGAACGGATATGGCATTCATAAATATCAAACACCATCCAATAAAGTCTGATAGTATTGTGAGCTACTGTTGGGGCGCCCTGGTAATGATGCTTCGGCCCCGAAACCATGCCTGAACCCTAGGTCATCATCTGATGAAGACTTTACTGGAAGGAAAACTGCTTTTTTTGCGGCAGTTCTTGTATATAATTTTTTTTATACGAGGAGCTTTCAGAAAGACTCAGCGAGAGTCGCAGAAATAAGATAGCTTTCCATTATTTTTCAATAAAACTCCCCTTGAAATCAATACACATGGTTCGAAGATTTTCAAGCATTTTCATCCCATCATGGAAGAAGGTGACATCCTGGTCCTTCGAAAACTCCTCCACAGCACATATGAACTCATTATTGTTTCCAAAAATGGTGACCAGGCTGGTGGGATTTGAATTTGGGAAACGGGAAGAAGTCAGATGGAGCAAAGAATGGCGAGTAACGGTGATTAGATAGTTACTCAAAGCTACAGTTGTCTGCTTCAGTTGTCTGCAACCTGAGCAATGTGAACGAGTGTGTTATCTTGGAGCATGCGCACACCTGCCCTTTACTTCTCTCGATGCTTCAACTTGATTTCTTTTTCATGATTTGGATGCATAGAAATGAAGACCGAAATCTAAATTAATTTTTCTAATTTTATAAGAAGTGGTAGCGTGTTGCGACTAGAAAATGTTTACCTATGGCTCTTCTTACTGGGTGACGCTTAGAAATGTTAAGATACTCGTGTGTATATATATATATATATATACGAAGATCATTAAATAAGTTTCCAGACCTTTTTCGTATGGGCACTTTTATTGATAGTACACACATGAAACTCTAGTCCCCTTCGAAGTAATCTCCTCCGGCTGCAATGCACTTGTACCGTTCCAACAACTTCTGGAAGGCCCCATGGAAGTCCTCTTGTGTGAGCGTGTCAATTACCTTCGTCACAGCCTCTTTCATCTCCTCAATTATCTCATAACGACAGCCTCTGAGCTTAGGGAATAACCAAAAGTCACAGGGAGCAAGGTCTGGATTATAGGGAGGGTGACGAACTGTGTTGATGCCCATCTGGGTCAAATAGTCTGTGACAAGGATGGAGTTGTGGACTGGTGCATTGTCCTGGTCGAAATGCCACTGACTCGATTTTAAGAGTGCTGGCTTCTTCCCAAGGAATCTATTGCTGAACTCCCTTAAAACCTCAACATAGTAACCCTAACCCTAACCCTTTGTCCAATAAACTCTGGTGTATTGACTTCCTTACTCCTCCCACACCTCTCATCATTCCTCACAGACTCCCTGCATTCCTTGAATCTCTTATACCACTCGAAAACTGACGCTCGATTCATGCAAGATGCTCGAAAAGCAGTCTGAAGCATTCCATACGTTTCTGTGGCGTTTTTCCAAGTTTAAAATACAATTTTATTGCATATCGTTCTTCTAAAGTGTCCTCACGTCCAGATTGCATTTTTGAAATTCACCAGTTGTGACAATCAGGCTTTAGTAGGCTGTATTCCAACTGCTGCTGTAGCTGTTCATTTGAACCTGAAATGCAAAAATTGGTCAGTCATCTCATAAGATGTATAGCAATGACATAGTGAATTTTCAAGAGTCGACGAGAATTTTAAAAGCTTGTACAAAAAAGTCTGGAAAGTTATTGAATGCACCACGTATATATATATCTATATCTATCTATCCATCTGTATATATATATATATATATATATATATATATGTGTGTGTGTGTGTGTGTGTGTGTGTGTGTGTGTGTGTGAGCGCGTGTGTGTGCGTGTGAGCGCGCGTGTGTGTGTGTGTGTGTGTGTGTGTGTGAACTTCTGGTTCAATAAGGTGTTTAAAACAAAAATAAAATAAAATAATTCTATTGAGAAGGATTTCTCACAAACGAATAAATCTCAAATAAATGGTCTATACAATACTTTAAAGATTAGTTGTAGATTTATGAAACACATGCATAAAAATACAAAGAAACAACCAAAAGATTATAAGACAAACAAACCAAAAGATACAGAATTGAACCATCTGTGCAACTGCAGAATTATTATTAAGTGTCTATGGGAAAACAAATGCCTAACTAAAAATGTAATCTACCAAGCAAGAAGAAGAAGGGATAACCAACAGCAGATTAGGTACATCGGATCAACAGAGGGAACATGGAAGTAACAATACAATAATCAAAAAGTTTATTTTAGGAACGAACGATACGAAGATGGCAAAAAGTAGCTAAGATCCTTCGGTAATTTAATAAAAAGCACCGGAAGCAGCCAGAGGTTAATCGAATACTTGTAACGAGTGGACGGTAGATTGTAAATAATGCTTAGAAGGAAAATATCATCACAATTAGAAAGAATACATATTCAGACGAGTTGAATGCTAGCTCAGCTGAGGATCGACCACGTGAAACTCTGAGTCTTAAGTTTTTTTATCAATTTAAGTATTATCCTTTTTATATTAAAAAAAAACATTGTATAAATATGAGTGTTTTTTGATAAATTTGATTAGAGTTTAAAAAAAAAAAAATAGGTAGAACACAGGGCCATTTCCAACGTCCATACCAAAAATTCACGATGATGCACAAAAAACAAATTCAGCTTTTGATGTGGATAAAAGGAAGTTATTTTTTTTTTTTTTTAATATTCTTTTCTTTTCTTTTCTTTTCTTTTTTTATAGCCTTAAATTTAAATTAATTTTATTTCCCCGCGGGTAGTAGAAGACAAGTTACCGATCTTCTTTGAGTGAATTTCAAGCGTAAATAAATTGCCTCCGAGGATGGGCCGGTACGATTGTTTTGGGACAATGAATATTCAACCTCTTTGCCTTTCGATTCATTTCGCCATTTTGGGTTTGATGAGAAAAAAGAAAATGTTTCTTTTCAAATGTTTCTTTCGATCAATCATTTTCTTTCTTTTTCCTTCTCTACATGTACCAATTCCCTTCTCTCTTCTTTGTTCTTCATTTTCCTTTTCTTCAATTAAAATCTATGAAGACTTTTTATTCTGTTTTTTAATCCCTTGAAAGTTCATTGAGGATATTTCCAAAGATCCGTTCTTGTCAAGCTGAAATGGTATTATCCATTTAAAACTTTATTTTCGACAACTGTGAGGAGTCCAATTTTGGGCTTACTTTTACGGGACAAATCCCTTAAGAGGCTTAAAATAGTTTCCAATAAACATTTTCGGTATTTTCTTAGTCTCCATATTTGATTTTTTCCATTTCTTCAAGTCATTTCAGTTATTATGAGGCTTTGTTTAGAATAATGCTTCAAAACTGCACAACTCTCAATATGAAGAACATGAAGATGGCAGTGATACCAATTGTTGTTGGAACGATCCCCAAGAGCTTGGAAAAAAACTGGAGGAATGGAGAATCAGAGGAAGGATCGAGACCATAATATTGTTAAGATCAGACAGAATACTAAGAAGAGTCCTGGACATCTGAGAAGACTTGCTGTTACTCAAACTTCAGGAAAAGAAAATCATTTAAAATTGATATGAATAACTCACTGAGAATAATAATCATAATAATATCTACACCTTGATTGAGAATCAAAAACTATAGAAATTATGGGTAAAGGTGATGCCAATTGTAATTGGTGCTCTTGGAACAAAACCCAAAAGGTTAATAAAGGGAGTAGAAGACTATAGCATTACTAAGATCGGCCAGAATACTGAGAAGAGTCCTGGTGACTTGTGGAGACTTGCTGTCATTCAATATTCCATGAAAAACCATCAGCTAACGCTGATGAAAAAAACTCAATAATAATAATAATAATAATAATAATTCGAAGACTACATAGAAAAACAAGAAAGAGGACTGATTACGGCCATCAGAAACAATACTGACAACACGAGAGATAACAGAATGACAAAAACTAGGAAATGAATATGGGAATGAAAACAACTCCATGGGCGTTTTAAACGACTAATAAACAAAATCTCACACGACAAAACCTGGACATGGCTAAGAAAAGGAAACTTTAAGAGAGAAACAGAATCTCCTAAAGGCAGCACAAAACAGCGCCAGAAGAACCAATCATATCAAAGCGAGGATAGATAAGACGAAACAAAATAGCAAATGTAAACTATGCGGTGACAGAGATGAAACTATCAATCACATAATAAGCGAGTGCAGCAAATTGGCACAGAAGGAGTACAAGGGTAGACACGACTGGCTGGGCATGGTGATCCACTGGGAAATGTGCAAGATATTTTGATTTGACCATGCCAACAAAGGGTACATGCACAACCCAGCATCTGTCCTAGAAAATGACACACACAAACTCCTATGGGACTTTGATATACAAACGGATCACCTAATCTCGGCCAGAAGACCAGACATTATAATAATCAACAAAAAAAAAAAAAAAAAGAAAATCTGCAAAGTTATCGACTTTGCTGTCCCGGCTGACCACAGAATAAAACTGAAAGAATGTGAAAAGAGAGATAAGTACCTCGACCTTGCTAGAGAATTGAAAAAAACTATTGAACATGAAGGTGACAATTATAACAATTGTGATTGGTGCTTTTAGCACGATAAATAAAGGATTATTAAAGGGCCTGGAAGATTTGGAAGTTGGTGGCCGAATGGAGACCATCCAAAGAACAGCATTATTGAAAACGGCCAGGATACTGAGAAGAGTCCTCAAGATTTGAGGAGACTTGCTGTCACTCAATCTCTGGTGAAAGACCATCAGCTTACGCTGATGTGAAAAACTCTAATGAGTAATAATAATAATAATTATTATTATTATAAATAGTTAGCCAACCTGGGGAACCTTGTCGATATCCTGTGAATGCTGGCTGTTCTAATTTTAAATACACACAAAAAAGGCAAAGCAACAATGCATCGGAGAGAAACCAAAGAAAAGAATGAACAAGAGAAGATTAAAAATTGTAATCTGTAGCAGTCTTAAAATCAACTCTATACAGAGAGATTAAAAGAAAATGATACTCGGACAGATTGAATGAAACAAACCAACAACTTTCTATCCAAGAAAAGATTAGTTTAGAGAAAGGCTGAAATTTTTACCTCGAGATAGAGAATGTGGTCAGGTAAGTTGTGAAAAATATGCTTCAGAAGAACCTATAAAACGAGCTGAAAGACAAAATATTGAACGCCTAAATATCACAGAACCCAACGCAAAAACGACTATGTTGATGAAATATGCCAGAAATGATGTACAGTTAACAAAAAAAATCATTAAACAAAACTTAATTAAACCGAGTATAAATATTTTTTATTCTTCTTTCTTTCATACAACATAAAACTGCATATATATATATATATATATATATATATGTCTGTATTTATGTATGCATATACACACACACTTACGTAGAAATCTACATCAGATAACTTTAAAACAACTATATATCAAAAAATATCTTCTATAGAAGTTTACTCTAAAGATAGTTTCATGTATATCTAAACACTATTTATGACTCCACTATGAAGAGGGAAACAATTTAGTCACTGAGCGCCCAACCATGCAGCAGTTAGTACTGGGTTACATCATACCAATAGTACTCTTCAAGTAACCCAATTATGTGTGTGTGTGTGTGTGTGTGTGTGTGTGTGTGTGTGTGTGTGTGTGTGTGTGAATTTTTCTCCCACTCCAGTGTCATGAATGTCAGTCCTCAAGCCAGCAGCAAAATGGATTAAGTAAGTGAATTATTTTCCAATTTAAATACTTTAATGATTGTCACAAAATGTAAACAGTTATAGAGAAAATATATTTTAAAATGCCTGTTACCAGTTAAAATATCTTATTTGATCTATGATAGTCATGTGATAAACACATTTTTGTCTTATAAGAGTCGAACAGAGCCTCAAATCAAATGGAAAACCATAAAAAGAGCATGCACAATCATTGAGAAGTCAAAATCCTATTCATTGTGCTTAGATGAGAAATTGCACAGGGTAGGATTATCTTGAGTAAAGTTATTTGTCTAGTGCTACACCTATCCCGTTCTTATTGTGGGAACCAGAGGCAGGGCTGTAACCCACTCACGCCTGGTGGTTCCAAAAATGCCTTGAGTCCTATTGACATTTTCCTAAAAAAGGGGCGCCTCAGGCGCTCAGCAATAAACCTAGCCCCACCAAGGAAGAATAAGAGTCTGGTGGACGGCCGCTTGAGGCTCAAGAGTTTGTTAGTCGTGTCTGCGTGACTGCTGGACGCTCCCGGTGCCCACGTCAGGCAGCCTCGACCGACTACCAAAACCAAACCATACCTAACCGAACCGTGACCTTTCTCGACAGTAGCTGGTAAAAATTGGTCAATTATAGATGAGAACTGAAAGCATTTAAAACCATTTACAACTATTCCCAAATACTCAGATATTCAATGGCCGGTTGAAGTTTCTACAAACAGTGGATAACCGATACTGGATTCTGAGAACAAAAGATCAAAATGGTTAAAATAATTTTGACATTTAACTAAGGTTGCATTACCATTCCTGAATGATCAGGACAGGGGGAAAGGTAGAAACCAAAAACGTAAATAGATTATTAAAAAATTACCTCTAAGGACAACATAACCGAACTAAACTATCAAATTCATGCAAGAGCGAAACGAAGCTGTGATAAAATTGGAATACCTTTAAACAACGCGAACCGAAATGCAAAACCTTTATTAAAAATGAGACTAGAAGGACAAATAAAGAAACTACGAAAACAAGTGAAACTAACTGAAGAATATTGGTTAGCTAAGTAGAGTGGCTTCCAAAACTCCTCTGAGTAATTTGGTTGAGAGATTAGTTGATGAATGGACACCACTCATGCAAATGTGTTGGGTAGGTCCATTCTTGTAAAGTGAACCAATCCACATGCTGCTCATGCACTCTTCAATAAAAGAGGTGAGCTTTAGCTGGCTAGCTTTTCCAAGGAGGCAACCATGTTACTTTTGGCTTGTACAGGTGAGTGCTGTTTATTGTTATTTTATATCTCCTCCTCCCCCCATGGGCAATGGTCTTTCGGTGGGGATAAGTTCTTTCAATCTTGGTTTGTTGTGTGGGAGCAGACAGGATAAAGCTCGAGCGGGCTTTGCCTGCGTTATCACTGCTGGCTGGTTGGTACTGTTTGGTGGCAGGGGTGGCTGTGGTGCTGTTTCACTGTCTGTGGTTTGCAATGCCAGTGCTTTGCTTTCATCATTCCCTTCTAGTATTGGTGTTCCATTAGAAGGACTTAGAATTGGATGTGGGGTTACCGGGGTTTAGAGTTTCGTGAGGAATCTGTGGTTCCGCAAGGTTATCCTCCCTGATCCGTCGACTCTGATCAGGTATTGGTAGTGAGGGAGAGCTTCAATGACCAGACCTATTGTACTCCACCGACCATTTTTTGTGCACTGGATAGACACTATTTGCCCCTTTAAGAGTGGGTGTAGTGTGTGGGCGGTGCGGTTGTATTTTTCTGTGAGCCGGGCATTGCGCCGAGACAGGCTTTTTTCACGGTTTCGAGCTGCGGCTATCCATTCTGCATGTGGCTTGTATAATGTTGGGTGGGACAGCACAAAGTCACGCAGTCGGCGGTGGAGCAACAGTTGGGCTGGGGACAAACCGATATTTTGGATGGGCGTATTTCGATATTGCAGAACGGCTCTTGCTGCCCTATCGTTGTCCAAGGACCCTTGATCTCCCATATTACCAATTATTATTCTCATGACCGTTTTGACAGCCAGTTCTGCCCGATTATTTGACTGGGGGTAGGCAGCAGACGACAGTCTGTGCTTTACAGCCCAGTCCTTCAGGAACTGTGTGAACGTAGATGACTTGAAGGGTGGTCCACCATCACTGCTTAGTTCTTCAGGGGCTCCGTATGTCTGGAAGATGTCTCGGCAGATAAAAATTAGCCTCGATGCATTAGCTTGCCCGTGATTCAAGTGGTGTATAATGAGCCAGCCAGTTAGTCTGTCAGCACATGCAAGGTATGTTTGACCCCCCCCCCACATGGAATAGATCCAACACTATTTGTTGAAACGGCGATACCGTTAAGGTAATGGGCTCCCTTGGTTGACTAGGGGTGATCTTTGTGCAGTTGGCTCTGGTAGTACGAATTGAAGCATTCATTCCAGACTAGTAGACAGATTCATTTGAACGAGCTTTCATGCTGACCTCATCCTGATGGGCTGAATGTAGGCTGCGCAGGATCTTAGTGCGTTGTGAAGTGGGGATTAAAATTCTTTGATCCAACAGTGCTTGGTCGTTGTCAACACTGAGGCGGTGCCTCACTTCCCAGTATTCGCGGACTTCTGGTGCTGTGAGACTGCGTGTCCTCGGGAATCCCCTTTGTATTTTCTTAATGAGTTTAATGTATTGTGGGTCACTGTGTCCAGCCGCACGAATGAGGTCTGGTGAGGTCAGAGTTGTGTTGCTGTTTGCTCCAAATGTTGCCATGGTTGTTGTTGACGCGACCCAATCATCCATGTCATCAGATTCTGTCACGTCTGATTGTGTGGGTTTAGCGGGCAATACATCAAGCAGTGATTTCAATACGCTAGTTGGGTTACAGGAAACAGAATCAGAAGCTCTGTGCCACTTTCCAGGACAGTGCTGGATCGTGAACCTGTACCTTAGTGTTTTTTTCTTTCAAGTCTGAACAATCTGGTATTTTGAATTTTGCTCGGGTCCCTATCCCCAAATAGTCCTTTTAGGTTTTCATGGTCTGTGACCACTATGAGGTTAGGGCAGCCGATGAGGAATATACGGCATTTTTCTAACGCCCATGCAATTGCTGTTGCTCACCTTCGATTGGTGCATATCTTCTTTCAGCATCAATACATAATCTGCTGCCAGCAAATATCAGGTGCCAACCATCAGTGCAATAGACGGGGTCTCTGTCAGTAGGATATGAACAATGCTTTTATAACAGAAGGAAGCCCATTCCTTCTTTGCTCCAATCCGGAAAAAGGCAGGTGATGCGATTCTTTTCAAACGTGGCAATGCCATTCCGGACTAGGTCAACTATGACCTGTTTGGAATGTTGGAATGCAGCTTCGAGGCCCTGGTCCCAAGAAAAATGTGAATCCCGTTTAACAAGATCGCGGAAGGGAGGCATGACTGGACCAAGTGAGTACGCCCAGGCAACTTTATTGACCAGTCTGAACCATGATCTTGCGTCAGTTAGTGTCTTTGAGATAGGGAAGTTTAGTATTGCTTCCAGCATGGGCTTAGAAGGGGTTACTCCAGAGGGTGTTATCTGGAGCCCTGCGAACTGTACCGTGTCCTGGCAGAACTGGAATTTGTCCGTTGAGCACGATTCCATTTTTGGCTCAGTTTAGCAAGAAGTCAAAGCTGTGATAGAAGGATTCTTCGATGCTGGGATCGTAGAGCAAGGTGTCGTCCACGATTTTAACCTTGCGGGGATATCCTTTATTATTTCATCACACCTCCGAATGTAAGCATATCCGGATGCAAGGTAGCTCTGTGGCATCCTGATGTACATGAATCTACCCCATTCGGTGATAAATGTTGTCAGTGGCTGTGATTCTTTGTCTAGGGGGACAGAATGATATCCATCAACCGCGTCTAGGACTGTTTTTTTGTTTTTTGTTTAGGTGGCACTTGTAGTGCCAATTGAAATGGTGACCCTGTATGGTGTGTCTCTCGTTTGCATTGAGAATTAAGGTGCTGGTAGTCAATGGTCCTTCGTGGTTTGCCGTTGTTTTTTTTTGTTTTGTTTTTTTTGTTTTTTGGTTTTTTTGCGGTTATCACCATCGTGCTGCACAAGTCGGTAGGCATGCCAACAGGCACAGGGGTTATGATTCCCCTTCGTACGTCTTCCCAAAGAGCTTGCTTTACTGGTTCCTTGAAATGGAAGGGTACGAGGATTGGGTTATGTCTGGCTTTTGGGGTTGCTCCCTCTTTCAGGTGTATGTGGGTGGGTGGTCCAGACATTGGTGGAAATGCTCCATTGTTCTTGAATGCCGTGTTGGCAAATTGTTCAAGAAGCCAGTTTTTGAGCCTATCGACATTGTTTTCTGTTGGAGGAAATGGGATTTTGTGGGGGGCGTTCTGGTAGCTGGTCCCTGCTTGTATCGGGCTTGATGATGTCGTCTATACCTGCAATATTTGTATGGGTTGGTGGTATAACGATGGGGTTTGGAAAATTCACAGGCAATATTCCTACATCAATACAAGCTGCTTTGCTGAAGTACTGACGCTGAATTTTATTGAAAATATACAGGGCCAGCTTGATTTTCCGCCCTTGGATTGTGAATTCGACTGGCAGCCAACATTGTCATGTCAATATGAAGCCTCCTGCGGCTCGGACAATCTTCCGTGATGGAATGAGGGTGTTAGTTGAGAGTCCCATTTTTTCCAGGTGTTTGGGTCCCCCGAGGCATATGGTGGCACCACTGTCGGGGAAGATCATAGCTTTGATGCTCTGATTCTTTGGGGTACCCTTATTTTGTCTGGGGTCTGGCGTTGGTGGGAAGGGAGTCATGAGTGCTTCTATATCTGTTACTTGGCCTGTCCCCTCGTGTGTGTATGAGCCCCTTGCTGGGTTAAATGTAATATGTGCGATGAGTGTGTCCATGCTGGCTTTGTTGGTTTCAGAGCAGATTTGTAGTTGTTCGCCAAAGTTTTTTTTAGCTCGACACACATCTGAGAAGTGGTTGGCCTTTCCACAATAGTTGCATGTTTAACCCCATGCCGGGCATTTTAACTGCCTGGAGCCCATTCCCAGGACGCCACGTTGATGGCTACCACAGCCTATGCAGGCCGGGTTATTTGGCTCAGCTCGGCTATTGGGGTTGTTGGGTTGTGACCCAGTGAATGAATTCCTCATGTTCTTTTGTTGGGCATTGCTCTTTTGTCGGCGATACGTTGACATCCGAGCTATATCAGGGGTGCTTGATATGGACAGTTGGTCCCTTAATGTTGATTCGAAAGTCTCAGCATAACTGATGTTCTGCTCTAGGGTTTTAAGTAGTCCAGCTTTGGTCAGTAGGTCAGCTTGAAGTCCATCGCTTGCTACCCATTTGATCAGCTGGTCCTTAATGTACATATCCGAGAGGTCATTTTCACATGCAGGGCACATATAATTACAGTCTAAGGTCGTTGCTCTGAGGCGGACGAGGTAGCTCTGTATGGGTTCATCTTCACCCTGTGACATAGAGGAAAAAGTGAGACGATGAACGATTGGGTTTGACCTTCATGTCACCAGTGTTTTTAGCATCCCGAATAGCTTGCTGGGGTCTGTGCTGAAAAAATCAGGGTGGGTGCTGATGATGGCATTTTGCACTTCCTTGTTGGCGCAATCATAGAGATGGATGTTAGTCTGAGATTTTGGTGTATTTGTTATCTTAACAAAGACCTCCCAATCAATTTGGAACTTTCTGAACTGTTGGGGAGTCATCTCCAGGTTGAGTTGGGGGAGCTTAGCTGTTGGTGCCTTCGCATATGTTGCTTGAGGGGCAGCTTCTTTGGCTTGTTTCAGAATGCATTGGGCTTCTCCCATTGATGTGACCCCCAGCTCCCTCAGCAAAGCTCTATCCAACATCTGTAATGTTCCAATTGTTGATTTTTCGTTGGCGAACACTGCTGCATGGGTTTTAGCCGAGCATGAGGAGATCCCTGCTTCAACGAAGTATTGCTCCCGGTCTTCAGGTTCCATTACTTTTGTCTGCAGCGCCATGTAGAATATTGGTTAGCTCAAGTAGAGTGGCTTCTAAAACTCTTCTGAGTAATTTGGTTGAGAGATAAGTTGATGAATGGACACCACTCATGCAAATGTGTTGGGTAGGTCCATTCTTGTAAAGTGAACCAATCCACATGCTGCTCATGCACTCTTCAATAAAAGAGGTGAGCTTTAGCTGGCTAGTTTTTCCAAGGAAGCAACCATGTTACTTTTGGCTTGTACAGGTGAGCGCTGTTTATTGTTATTCTATACTAATAAGGAAGGAAAATACCCAAGGACAATTGAATGAACAAACCGAAAAAAAAAAGATAACGCCGAACAAAACTGACAATACAAGTGAAATAAAAGATGAAAGAAGGGAGTCTCAAAAGATACTGGAACAATATCAAGCTGGACAAACAAAACAGGACCTTTCAAAATAAGTAAAAGGACATTTTACGAAGAAATCAATGCAGAAAGCACAAAAACCGAAACAAAACAAATCTGATCATTAATGGTAGTGCAAGCCACAGAGTAAAAATGAAAGAAAGTAAAAAGATAGACACTTACTTGAACCTTTCCAGAGATTTTTTTAAAAAGTTGTGTAACATGAGGGAGACAATTGTTGTTGGTGTCTTTAAAATGATCCCTAAAGGATGGGAAAAGAGAGTGGAAGACTTGAAAATTAGAGGAAGAAACGAGACCATCCAGACAACAGCATTGTTAAGACAGGCAAGAATACTGAGTCCTTGGAGACCTGAGGAGACTTGCTGTCACTCAGTCTCAATTGAAAGACAGCCAGCTAACTCTGGAGGAACAACCCACATGGCGGCCGAGTGGAGACCATATAAACAACAGCATTATTGAAAACGGCCAGAATACTTAGAAGAGTCCTGGAGACTTGAGGAGACTTGCAGTCAGTCAATCTCCAGTGAAAGACCATCAGCTTACGCTGTGGAAAAACTCCGAGTAATAATAATAAGAATAATAATAATAATAATAATAATAATAATAATAAGAAGAAGAAGAAGAAGAAGAAGAAGAAGATGATGATGATGATGATGATTGGTTGCTTGTATTTTATGGCATATCAAACCTTGTTGTTTGTTTAGTGCCAAATCCTGTTCTCACACACACACACACACATATATATATATATATATATATATGCGAATTCTAAACGAATAATTTGTGGGTAACATGATCTTTGTACGATCGAGAGTTCATTTGTTTTCACACAGTTAACTAGTTTCAAGTAATGCTATTTAACACTAATAATTCTATTTAACATTAATTATTTCTGTGCACATACGGAAATAGTCCCTATATTACTATTTCACCCATAACTGGGACCTCAACAGGTACTACCACACTGGGTCATAGTGGACCTGATAGTAAAATTAATGTTTGGATACTAAATTTCCAAGACAGGAGACTCACCATCAGATGCTGTTAAGTGTCATATCCAGGACACTCGTTAACAGAAGTCTTACCCCTATGTAGAAATGGAGTCAGTATTTTCTACACCCCAAGCCGACTTGACTAAGAAGAAAAAGAAGAAGAAAAGAATGTAATAATGGATTGTCAGATAAATAGAATAGAACAAATACCAGAAGAGGTTACTAAATAAAACTCTAATTTAAAAACTTAACGATGTTTGAGCGAATAATTAAAGAAAAAGAAAAAAAAAACTCGATCAATAAGATGAAGAAAAATACCCGTCGGCTAAAGGAAATGAATTTTGATAGCGAATAGGAAGAGGAGAATAGCAATCAGGCGTCCGAATGAAATAACTGAACGGTTGAGCAGTGATGCAATATATTAACCCTTTGCCTTGAAGTGAATCAAGCAATTTATCTGGGGTGTAGAAAAGTAGAAACGAATCATATTGCGCGTAGGTGTTACAAAGCGCTGAGATGAGTGAAAAAATTGAGAAATGAACGCATGGACACAGCTACATACGCAAAAATATAAACTCGCTCACATGCATAAATGGATTGATAGATAGAAAGACGATTGAACAGTTATATGATCTTTCTTTGTACATATATTTCCCCCATGTTTTTTTTTTTTTTTAAAGACATCCATCGTTCTTCTAGCAACACTTGTTTCGTCATGATGAAGGTTGAATCAAACTAAAACTTTTTAACTGTGATTTTCCATTAAAACAAATTCATCACTTTTAAATTACTTTCTATTTATTTCAGAGATAGATAGATAGATAGATAAAAAATAAAACGAGATAGAAAAATAGAAGCAAAACCGTAATAGATAGATAGATAGAAAATTTTATATATATATATATATATATATTGTGCAATTAGAAGGAAAATCAAACCTAGTTAAATTGTCATAATAAATTTATTTTGGCGGAGCATATCATTATACTCTCCGTCTCTTCAGATGACCATACATGATTAAATTGATATTAAATTGCACTGTATACGCTCTGTGTGTGAGTTTTCTTATATAAACCTGGATAGAAAAAATATATAACAATAGCCATACATCGAGCACTCCTATAGATTTAAGTGAAATTCCTCATATATTCTATTCGCGAATAATCTACACCGACTGTCTTCGGACGTTGACTGGATATATATATATATATATAAGTAAATAAGGACTGTGAATATCTAAAGAACATATAACGTGAAATATATCACTAGCGTTTAACAGAAAAAAGAAAAAAGCAACTGAACTCCATTTAAACTCCATCTGACGAGCTTGAATAAGCGAAATAAATTTATCATAGAAATGGAATGCTATTTCTAAATTTTTGGTTTTTACACACACACACACACACACACACACACACACACACACACACACACACACATATATATATATATATATATATATATATATATAGGGAAAGGAGTAGTGCACTCCCGTACATTTCGGTGTTGTAGCTAGTGAAAAGAGAGCCATCTGGACGCCCTCGAATACGGTCGCCAACTTTATATATATATATATATATATAGATCGATAGATAGATAGATAGAAATAAACTGAGATTGGCAGAAGCATCTGAGATAGATAGATAGATAGATAGATAGATAGATAGATAGATAAAAATAAAGCGAGTAGAGAGATAGAAAGAAACAAACGATGATAAAACTAATCGAGATAGATAGATAGATAGATAGATAGATAGAAACACACATACGCATAGAAAATGTAATTGACTTAAGTTGTCAAATAGAAACTAATTCTGTTTCACGTTCATGTCAGTGAAGCCCTCGTGGCGTAGTGGCTGACGTAGCTGACTGTGGCATCATCGTCCGCTGATTCGAGCTCCAGTTACGCTATAAAGGTTCCCTTTCGGACTAATACCTTTGAGGAAAGTATAAAGCCTCTTATCCCCTCAGCTAACCAAAATCCATACAAGAAAATTAAACTTATATAATTCTCTGGGTTTTTAAGATAAAAACGGATCATACAATTCCGGGTAGAAGACGAAAACTAGTGTTGATTAGTAAGAAAAGAAAACAACTCAAAAGGATTTTCTTGTTCCAACGGAGCGCAAAGCAAAAAAGAAACAAATTGGTGTAGGAATTCGGGTAGCCTTCTGGTTTTCTTTCTTTCTTTCTCATAAACCTTCTACGATCTCTTTTGCTTTCTTTCTTTCTTTTACTTATTTCTTTCCATGAATGTTTTCTTTATTTCTTTCTTTCTTTCTTTCTCAAAAATCTTCTGTCTCTTTATTTCTTTCTCTATGTTTTTCTTTATTTGCATGCTTCTTTCTTTCTTTCTTTCTTTCTTTCTTTCTTTCTCATAAACCTTCTACGATCTCTTTTGCTTTCTTTCTTCCTTCCTTTCTTTCTTTTTTTGTTTGTTTGTTAGTTAGTTTGTTTGTTTATTTGTTTGTTTCTTTCTTTCTTTCTTATAAACGTTCTACGATATTTTTCGGTCTCTTTCTTTCTTTCTTTCTTTCTTTCTTTTATTTGCTGATTTCTACCCATAAATGTTTTCTTTCTTTCTTTCTTTCTTTCTTTCTTTCTTTCTTTCTTTCTTTCTTATAAACCTTCTACTATCTTTTACGGTGTCTTTCTTTCTTTTTTCTTTCTTTCTTTCTTTCTCATGAATCTTCTACGATCTCTTTTGCTTTCTTTCTTCCTCAGTTTCTTTTTTTTTTGTTTGTTTGTTTGTTTGCTTGTTTGTTTGTTTGTTTGTTTCTTTCTTTCTTTCTTTCTTTCTTTCTTATAAACCTTCTACGATATTTTTCGGTCTCTTTCTTTCTTTCTTTCTTTTTTTCTTTCTTTTATTTGCTGATTTCTACCCATAAATGTTTTCTTTCTTTCTTTCTTTCTTTCTCAAAAATCTTCTATGATCTCTCTGTCTTTCTTTGTACGTTTTCTTTATTTACATGCTTGCTTCTTTCTTTCTTTCTCATAAACCTTCGATGAACTCTTTCTGTCTGTTTCTTCCTTCTTCTCTTTTTTTCTTGCTTTCATTCTTTTTCTTATTTCTTTCCATGATTTATTACTTTTTTCTATTCTTTCTTTCTTTCTTTCTTTCTTTCTTTCTTTCTATTCACTTGAAGGATTTCGAAGTATCTCAGTCAACTGATACTCCTGTGTTTTTAACTCACCAACATGGTGGCTGTTCTTCTCTTGAAGATATAGCCAAGCAGACGTTTCTAATCCCTACACAAGTAATCCCGTCATAAATATTATACAAGATAAATAATTTTACACTTATCTGACAGGTAGCCTGGCTGAGTGTCACCTTATCACTTGGTCAATATAAACTCTTTCATTAATATCAATAACAAGCTTGGATGATTTTCAAATACAACACAAATTATACATAAGCGTCTCTGGTATTTTTTTTATTTAAACAACTTGTATGTGAATATGCATATGTATGTGAGTGTATGAGTGTGTGCGTTGGCTGGAAAAGTAACTTTTAAACAGATAATATCTCACTCCTGGGTCCTTATTTTTGACATTGTTTTTATTCATTTACTCAGCTTACCTGAATTTATGGAAGCAGTCCTCGTAGCGTAGTTGTTAACGTACTGGACTGTAACATCGTAATAAGTTAGTTTGAGCTGCGATATTACGTTCACTTTCAGACTAATACCCTTAGGAAAGGCATGAACCCCCTTATCACCCACAGCTTTGGCTTAAATAGTACCACTACTGTAAACTGAATAGTTATGCTAAACTGAATTGTTTAAATTGGAACTATTTAACTAAACTGAATAGCTTGAAATAGAAATGTTTTTGACAAATAAACTGTGTACTAATGTTAAACTAAATTGTTTGAAATTAAATTGTTTTTAACATTGAAACTGAATTTACACTAAACTGAATTGTTTGATATAGAACTGTTTGACATTTAACTGCGATTAAACAAAATCTATACTTATACTAAACTGAATTGGCTGAATTAGAACTGTTTGAATAAACTGATTAGCTTGAAATAGAAATGCTTTTGACAATTAAACTATGTACTCATGCTAAACTGAATTGTTTGAACTAGAAGTGATTATTTATATAAAAATGGATTTGAAATTAAATAACCTACAAATGTTGATATGCCATAAAACTCAACCATCCAACCAGCCAACCTGAATTTATTGTAAACCGTCGAATGACAGGTAATTAATAAATATGTGCTCCTCGCTTGCCTGGTCACACAGTTACGTGAGTGTATGCTTAGAGGTCACAAATCACATTACTATTACAATGCAAATCATACAACATATCTTTCTCTCTCCTTTTTCTTTCTTTCTTTCTTTCTTTCTTTCTCTCTCTCTCTCTCTCTCTCTCTCTATATATATATATATAGCGACCTCAGATCTCTCTGTTTTCCACTATCTCTCCTTCAATGTATCTCTCTCTCTCTCTCTCTGTCAGTATGTCTGTCTTTTTGTCTTTTTGCCTTTATCAATGTTAGTCTGTTATTATCTACCTATTTATTTGTCAGTCTGTCTGTCTTTTAATCTTTACCAGGGTTGGTCTGTTCCTATTTATGTATCTGTCTGTCTGTCTTTCTCTCTTCACCAATGTTAGTTTATTCTTATCTATCTATCTCTCTATCTATCTATTTGTCTGTCTTTTTTTCTTTACCAATGTTAGTCTGCATCTATCTATCTATCTATCTATCTATCTTCACCAATGTTAATCAATCTATCTTCACCAATGTTAATCAATCTAAAAGACAGAAAAACACATAGATAATCTATCTATCTATGTGTTTTTCGGTCTTTTTTTCTTTACCAATCTTCGTCTGCACTTATCTATCTATCTATCCGTCCTGTCGGTTGGTGCTGTTGAATATACCGACTGCATCTTTGCTGAGGAGTAACCTCTACACTGCAACGTGTGCTGTGCATATGATACTAAACAATCTGATGGTGAGGCTTCAGTCCCGGAGCTTTGTGGAATGCGAAGTAATCTTTAATCGCCCTTACTCCCAGGTCCACTCTTATCCAGGGTGGTAGTACTATGAGTCAAGTAAAACTCTTTAATCCCTTTCTATCCTAGAAATCCTTTAACTGTCGCATAAAGAAATATTAGTGTTAGATAGCAATACTTGAAGCCATCTATCGATGTACAAATAAAATGAATAGTGTTAGACAGCAATATCGAAACCACTTAACGGTGTGCAAAACAAATGAACCTTTCCTCGTGTAAAAATTGTTACCAATTATTTGCTTATAAATCAGATATATTTAATACATAAGTATTAACAGAATTTGGCATTAAATAACCGATAAAAATTGATATGCCGTAAAATACAACAATCCAATCCCTCTATCTTCTCTGTCGGCCTGTCCTCACTCTCTCTATTTCTCTCTCTCTCTTTCTCTCTCTCTCTCTCTCTCTATATATATATATATATATATATATACGTTGTGCCTTCAATAAGTTTCCAGCCTTTTTTTGTACAGGTATTTACAATTCAGTATGTTATTGCTATACATCTTATGAGATGACTGGCCAATTTTTATGATTTCACGTTCAAATGAACAGCTACTGCAGCAATTGGAATACACCCTACTAATGCCTGATTGTAACAGCTGGTTAATTTTAAAAATGCAATCTGGACGTAAGGACACTTTAGAAGAACGATATGCAATAAAATTATGTTTTAAACTTGGAAAAAATGCCCTCAGAAACGTAGGGAATGCCTCAGACTACTTTTGGACCATCTTGCATGAATCGAGCATCAGTTTTTGAGTAGTATAAGAGATTCAAGGAAGGCAGAGAGTCTGTGAGGGATGATGAGAGGTGTGGGAGGAGTAAGGAAGTCAATACACCAGAGTTGATCGACCAAATTGTTAGGATTAGGGTTAGGGTTACTATGTTGAGGTTTTAAGGCAGTTCAGCAAGAGATTCCTTGGGAAGAGGCCAGCACTCGTCAAATCGGGTTAGTGGCATTTCCACCAGTCCACAACTCCATCCTTGTCACAGACTATTTGACAAAGATGGGCATCAAGACAGTTCCTCGACCTACCTATAGTCCAGACCTTGCTCCCTGTGACTTTTGATTATTCCTTAAGCTCAGAGGCTGTCGCTATGAGACAACTGAGGCCATAAAACCCTACTAAACCAAACCAGTTTCTAATCCCAATCTATTTAAAGTGCTTTCTAAATTTTGGTGGGTTTTAACTTAGCAATCGCTTTCCCGATCTCACTAGGCTTTTCCGACAGCCTTGGAAACAAAAAAATTTTTTTCCGAGACGACATTTTGGATCTTAGGGTTTTTCAGAATTTCTCGTATCTCTGTAAAAAGTATTTGTATTTTTATCTCAATCTATCTCTCTCCCTGCTTTTCATATACATGCATACATACATTCATATATGTGTACATTCGTAGATATGAACATACATACATACATACATACATACATACATATATTTATACAATTTTTTCTTACTGAATTTTTGTGGTTTTAATTTTGGTTAGAGTTTTTCAATGCTGTAATAAATAATGCGCAATGATATAGGTTTTTATTGTACAGAATTCCATGAGAAATAATAAAGTCTTAGTATCATTGGTTTAAAAAGAAACATTTTTTAAAAAAATCGGTAATTGTATACTTATTCATGGTCATATATATATATATATATATATATATATATATATATATATATATATATATATAAATGCGGTCTGATATATTCAGTAAGAGTGCACCATATCATGGATAGAACATTTTTATTTTTTGGTCAGGATAAGATAGCATGCAATTCCCAAGCACTGTTGA
Source organism: Sepioteuthis lessoniana (assembly GCA_963585895.1). Taxonomy (NCBI): domain Eukaryota; kingdom Metazoa; phylum Mollusca; class Cephalopoda; order Myopsida; family Loliginidae; genus Sepioteuthis; species Sepioteuthis lessoniana. The sequence goes on along the minus strand of OY757915.1, from coordinate 91,291,470 downwards.
CTATATATCTAAGCTATCCAACTTTATATATATATATATATACCTTTAAGAAAAACAAAAAGTGGTCACATTAGGATTATAACTTTATAAATTTTGGTATTATTGATTCATATCAATACCCATAACAGTATGGAAATAAATTTATAATCATAATGTGACCGGTTTTTTAAAAGGAATTATTGCGTGTGATGTCAGTTACATTGAGCTCTTTACCAGGAAAATTTAAATGTTCATAGTTGATTGATTTTTTGTCCTGACGTAATTATACCCGTCCGGTTAAACTGAATAATACACACATACACATATATATATACTGTCATCCACAGACAGACTGTTTCGTTGTATCACAACTCTTTGGTGTGGCTAGACACGCACGACGCTAGGATCGAAACCCGCCCAACTTTACGTTAGAATTAGTATCATACCGCTCAGCCAACAAACGAAACACGTCAGCTCGATATATATAAGAGTGTATAATCCGAGGAAAACAATCCAGAGTTTAGTCTTATTTTGTCGTAATCCAAGGTTGATTGGAATCTCCGTTGAGTGGTCGATTACGACGGTTATGGGATATATAATTAATTTTCGATTAAATATATACCGAAAATCACATGCTGAACGAAAACATTTTTTTTAAATTTGACGAAAAATCTTTAAATTAGTGCTTATATGGGGAATTTATTTCAGGTCATTATGACCTTCTTCAGATGTTTTAATACAATGGGTCTTCCCTACCTCGTTTCCGGCAAGAAGAGACAAAAAAAAAAATTATTTATTTCCTTATGAAATCTCTTTCTGTATCAATGTTTAAATAATCCTCTTTTTATTTTGTTTTGAAGAATTCTTTACTGATATTTTAAACTGCTATTTATAATTACAAAAACCGGTGAATATCGGAGGGTGTTCCTTGTGAGTTGAAGTATAGTTTGAATGAGAAACCTAAATTCCTAAGATTAAATTAAATATATTCTTTCGAAATAATGTTTATATTTAATATTTAATGATATTTTCCATTGGTTTTTCATAAGTAATATTAGAATTAAATTAACTAAATGTTTTTAGGGGACATAGAGTACCAAACTTCTAGTTGTTTTCTTAATTTGGGGAGTTACTTTTTCATTTTTTATTCAAGTTAATTTGATCGTGATTGATGATGTATTCATTTTGTAATAGAATTTGGGTTTTTGTCTCAGACTCTTTATCTTATAACATATGTATTAATACAGAGTTGCAATCTTAATTATAGATTTATTATTTGTTCTACGTTTGCTTATCTTTTCCCCCGACGATGTAGTATCTATGTTAGTTCCTCCTTATTTTTAAGCCTAGATTTTTTTTAAATTTATGTTTTGGTTTCTATTAGTGTTTCAGTGTTGGAGTTGATTTGTAGTTTGTTTATATGTATGTTAAAGTCTATTCTTTATATAATTCGGATTAAAAAAATAAGTTAAATGAAGTATCTACATTTTGTTATTAGTTTTTTTCTCGTAATAAGTAGATTCTTATTTCTTTATTTCAATGTACATATTTTCTCTTCTTAGCATTAATTACATCTTTAAACTATACAGTTTAAAGATGTAATTAATCCCTAGAAGAGAAAAGAGGTGGATCATTTTATTATTATTTTCCAATATATAATAAGTGTAAATCCTAGTTCTTTCGATTGCTAATAGTATTTAGAATAGAACTATAGTTTAGTTCGGTTATCCCTACCAAACAAAATGATTAATATATTTTCACGGCACCAAATATAGTACCATCGCTCGGCCGTCGGTTTTCAGATAGTTTGTTTATTAATCTTTTCTGTGCCCACGCTGTGTTTGAAAGATCCATTAATATCCGATACTTCTTATGACGATTGGGGTGATACGTCAGAACAAAGTTGCCTGGGTGTTGGCAACTCAAAAACTAGAAGAACTCTCCCTCAACAACATCGAATAATGAATGATTGTTAAACTATCATTCATTATTCGATGTTCAAACTGCATACAGTAACACGAGAGACAGAGAGAGAAAATCTATAAGACTCAATGAACAGACACAAAGAGATACGCCCCCCGCCCAACCTGCACGAATGAATTCTTTGAACGCAAATATCTAACAGACAACTGACCGACTGACTACTATTTTCAAAATTCCCTAATTTTTATATATCTAAATTGATGATATCGGTAGGGTGATGTCATCTTGCTAGATTATTGCGTCGTCTGTCACGTGTCCCAAATTCAAGGTTTTCTTTTCCCCATTCAAACCTGTGACAGACATGAATCTATTTTGTTTACATTTTGGCCTTCCTGTGTTGAACGTTACGTCTCGCTTAAACTTTCCTATTTGACTTACATTTCAGCTCAAAGATTTTAGCTAACTTAACAGCTAACGGAAAAGTTCACGGCCGAACCAAACTAGATGAGAAAATAATTAACCTTCACAGCAACTGGGTTACATTCCTACCATCCACAGAAAATCAAATTTTGTCAAATTCAAAAATTTATTTAATGTTATACTATCATATCTGACTCGCCTTACCCAAAAATGCTCGATTCTTTATGGGGAGACTCCCACAAAAACCTTTCTGATAAAAAATTTTCGTCTTAAACACCAACCCTTCACCTAACTGCGGATCAAAATACGCATGCGTATCGTTTTACCAACATCCCATGACTGTGTAGATTTACTCGGATGCTCAAAATCGAACGCAAACCAGAAAAAGAGATATCAATCAAATCACTGCACGTACGGTCTGCGTTTACGCGTTACTACAAAATTTCATTCATAAAAAATTTCGTTTATGCTCCATAAAAACGTGCATTTTCTGTCCGCTATCAAAATCCATTCATAATCTTTTTTTTTCCTTTTTTTTTTTTTACTATCAAAGTCATGAAAATTTTTAAATTCTCATTCGACGTTCTGTTCTGAAAAACTTGTCATTTTTTATGACATTTCACAGAAACAATATTTTCCGTTGTTTAAACAGCTATCTGCTTGTCTTTCTCCTTCTTTTCTTTTCTTCCCTGGCTTCTGGTAATCCAAAATCTGGCAGTTTCTCTATCAACTCATATGTAAAATACACTGGTCTTTATCACCGATTTCCAATTTTATTTTATAATTATTTAAATTCTATTGGACGCGACTATCAAAACCTTAAAAGACAGATAAAACCAAAAATTTCATTTTATTTTCATTTTTTTTTTTGTTTTGTTTTACTGTTTTTTTCTGATTAGCAAAATTTTATTGACGCGAACTCTTAAACCCTTGAAAGACAGATGTAACCAAACATATACTAAATTTTTTTTTATACCTTCCCTTTTGACCTTTTTTTTCTGTTCATTTTCAATTCACTAGATGCGTTGGATTCTTCCTTTGTCTTTCATATTTCACTTTCATTTCTTTTTCCTTTTGTTTGAGATCAGTTAGCAAACGTATAATTTTTCTCTCTCTTCCTTATTTCACTGTTCGTTTCTTTCTCTTTCCGTTTGAGGTCAGTTAGAAAACGTAATATTTTTTCTCTCTTCCTTATTTCACTGTTTGTTTCTTTCTCTTTTCGTTTGAGGTCAGTTAGAAAACGTAATATTTTTCTCTCTCTTCCTTATTTCACTGTTCGTTTCTTTTTCTTTTTGTTTGAGGTCAGCCAGCAAACTTAGCAATTTTTTTAATTTTTTTAAAAATTTTTTTCCACTTTTTCATTTCTTTTTCCTTTTGTTTGAGGTCAAACAAATTTTTCTCTTTCTTCCTTATTTCACTGTTCGTTTCTTTCTCTTTCCGTTTGAGGTCAGTTAGAAAACGTAATATTTTTTCTCTCTTCCTTATTTCACTGTTCGTTTCTTTTTGTTTGAGGTCAGCCAGCAAACATAGCAATTTTTCTTTTTCTTTCTTTTCCCACCTTTTTCATTTCTTTTTCCTTTTGTTTACCACAGATAGGGAATGACACAATTCATCCAGAACATCCTCTGACTGTCGGGGTGATCCGCTGGAGGAAGTTCCGGATAGATTGTCATTCCCTACCTGTGGATCTTTCACATTGGGATGTTATTGTGATTTCAATCTATTTTATCAATTAATTTTTTGTTTTGGTTAGAAATTATTTTGAAGATGCTGTAAGTACAAGAGTAACTAATTTCTATATTGTTCCTATTGATTATTTTGCTATGGGGCAATTTTTTGTTTGTTTGTTTATTACATTGAAAAAAAAAAATTCCCAATATTGATATTTGGGAGCTTTGCAAAAAGGTGAGTTGAACCGGATAATTTTTTATATCTCTGTTTTTATCACTCTATATGTTATTTATATTATATTCTCAGTCCTATGATATTTTATATAGTTATCTCTATTATTGTAATGTATTTTTGGTTTCCAGTTCTTGAAGTTCTTCTTACCTTCTGTTATGTCGGGCTTGTAATGGTTAGAATGTTCGCCACGGGCCCAGGAGATCAGGGTTCAACCCCAGGTCGAGTCATACCAAAGACTCAAAAAATGGTACTTGATGCTACCTTGCTTAACATTCAGCATTATAAGGTAAGGATCAAGTGTAAAGTGGAGCAATCCAGGGAAAAGAGTTGTGCCCTCCCTTGCGCCTTGGTGTAGTAGCTATCGAAAAGAGAGATTTCGGGTCACCCTCTGGCAACTTTTACTTTTATATCGGGCTTCATTAAAAAAAAATTGTGATTGTTAAATATCATTTAAGAAGATGATAATCTATTTATTCTAATATTTATCGTATAAGGAATTTGTTTAATTGTGGGTGTTAGGTGGTTAATGTATTTTGGTATTGTTTTGGCTTTATCAAAGGGTTTATATTAATTATCATTTAAGTTGAAAGTGATGTCTAAAAAGTTGACTATTTTTAAGTTTGAGATATATTGACTGTTTCTGAAAAATTGATATTTTTTCTTAATCTGATAACTTGACCAATTCTTGCTCCTGTGGTCTCAGCACACACACACACACACACACACACACACACACACACACACACACACACACACACACACACACACACACACAAACACATACCACATCTCTCTCTCTCTCTCTCTCTATATATATATATATATATATATATATAAGATATTATTCAATCCAGTAAATCCCGAGTATGGAATAATTCCAATCAGGACCAATAAGATATAAAAAAATGGAATAATAAATTCGATAATCCCGGTAAAGAACTGAATGTAAATAAAATCCACAGAGCAAATAATTTTCTCTTCAATATAGTGATGGGTCCTGTCATATCCAAAACACTACCAGCATGACCTTTATTGACAGCTACGCATAGAACCTTTTCTCTAATGGGGAGTAAGCGTTCTCTACTCCACAGACTATTTCTTCTACGCCGACTCAATGTAGCAAACCCATACTTAGCTCATTTTAAAACATTTCTTGATTCAAAAAATGCTCCTCCTTACACATCACACATTCTTCTCTAACTTTCACATGTTTTGTATTTTTCTAGTCACCAAACGTTTGATGACAGTCATCTGTTCAAACCTGGAGGACTCAGATTTCCGACCATTATGAATAGTCTCAAAACAAATATTTTTCTGAGTTAGGAATAATTTTTGTATATATATATGCACACATTCACCCTCAAACATACAGTTAACGACAAATTTTTTCTTACACACATCAGTTTGTAATATTTTTTATCCATTTCTCAGAATCTAATGCCCGTATGAAGTTAGGTTTTTATACGTTAATAAACACACATAGAAAAAAAAAGAAATATAAAACTTCATTTTCAGAACAATATGTTAAATACAACACATTTGACAGCGAATTATGCAAGATAAGAAAATATAAAATGAAAACAGTGTATGAAAAATCGAAAGAATTGAACAATTTTTACAATATTAATAGTCGATGGAGGTGCCCGTGGTGTAATGGTTATTGTCGTAGGAAATGGACACGACCACACGAGCTCAAATCCTGGACGAGACTGATAGCATTTCACATAGCACTAATACCCTTGGGAAAGGTATGAACCCAATTATTCTCCCTCCAGCTACGGGTAAATAGTAGGGCAGACTGAGTTCTTCAGCCTTGGTGAGGCAACTAGTCTAGGAGAAAGAAAACTCTGTATTCAAACCTGTTAAACTGCGCTTAAAAATTGACCTTGTGTCATATCCTGCCCAAGTGGGGGGGGGGTAATTAAGAATAGTCAATAGCCTTCCAGCTTTATTACTAGCTTCCTAAAGTTTTCCATGGGATTTGAACAAGTCTTTTCTGGAATATTCACCCATTCTTCAATGGTTACATGTTCTTATTCCAGAAGGATTTTAGGGACCGGCGATTTATTTGAACTTTCAATTCTTGCTATAGATTTTCAATCGGATACATGTCAGGACTCATTGAAGGTCATGGCAGAACTGTAATCATCTTTTTATCTGAAGCTACACGGTCACTCATTTAGACGAAGATTTTGGATCATTGTCTTGCTGGAAAGTAAATAGCAGACTAAGTTTAAGATTTTGCGCGAATAAACCTATATTTTCATTCAGAATTTTGATATAGTCTTTAGATTTCATTATTCCTCTCATTCCTATTAGTTGAACAGCTCTCCTTGAGCTAAAACAATCCTGAAACATCATCGACCTGCTTCTACTTTTTAATGTTGACACTGTATTCCTTAAGAGGAAAGTCTCACCTTTCTTACACCAAATCTTCTGTGTATCATTATGTCTAAAAAGCACAATTTCTATTTCATCACTACATAGTACTTGTTCCCAAAAGCACTTTTCTTTGTGCTAGAACGTTTTGGCAAGATTAAACTGAGTAACAATATAACATGGTGTTATATAACCAAGGAATGATTTTTTTTATATTAATCATTTTCCGCTAATTATATTTTATCAGTTAGTTTAGTTGGGCTTTGAACTAATCGGCTCATAGTTCAGGTGCACAGTCGTTAGGCACAGTTTTACGCTCGCGCGCAAAGGATATGACAATCATCATTGTCATAATAAACCCCAGAATATACGGCTGGAGTGTGGATGACGTCATGCTCGGAAGAGATGGGCAGAGAATTTGAAGATTTTGAAAAAACGCAGAGTTAAGTGTTGACATTGAACCATGCAGGCAGAGAACTCAGTTCTCTGCCATTGAGTTGAATTTGAGATTGTGCCGTTGAAGATGTAGTTCGTTTTTTTTTTTTCGGATCTCTACCGACAGAGATCTTAAACACCACAAGATACCCCGCGCTTATGTGGGGTCAGATAGTATGGTCAGCATAGTAAGAATTGTGTCTCTCTCCTCGTGTCGAAGAACCGAAGTCAGAAGTTAATAAACCGTTCGTACCTGAACAACAGAGTCCGCCTGTATTGGTAAATACGAGGATCATTAAATAAGTTTCCAGACCTTTTTCGTATGGGCACTTTTGTTGAGAGTACACACATGAAACTCTAATCCCCTTCGAAGTAATCTCCTCCGGCTGCAATGCATTTGTTTTACCGTTCCAACAACTTCTGGAAGGCCCCTTGGAAGTCCACTTGTGTGAGCGTGTCAATGACCTTCGTCACAGCCTCTTTCATCTCACTTGCCTCATAACGACAGTCTCTGAGCTTAGGGAATAATCAAAACTCAAAGGGAGCAAGGTCTGGGCTATAGAGAGGCCGAGGAACTGTCTTGATGCCCAACTTGGTCAAATAGTCTGTGACAAGGATGGATTTTTGGACTGGTGCATTGTCCTGGTGGAAATGCTACTGACCCGATTTGAAAAGTGCTGGCCTCTTCCCAAGGAATCTCTTCCTGAACTCCCTTAAAACCTCAACATAGTAACCCTAACCCTTTGGCCAATCAACTCTGGTGTATTGACTTTCTTACTCCTTCCACATCTCTCATCATCCCTCACAGACTCCCTGGCTTCCTTGAATCTCTTATGCCACTCAAAAACTGATGCTCGATTCATGCAAGATACTCCAAAAGCAGTCTGAAGCATTCCATACGTTTCTGTGGCATTTTTTCCAAGTTTAAAACACAATCTTATTGCATATCGTTCTTCTAAAGGGTCCTTACCTCCAGATTGTATTTTTGAAATTCCCCAGCTGTGACAATCAGTCTTTAGTAGGGTGTATTCCAACTGCTGCGGTAGCTGTTCATTTGAACCTGAAATCATAACAATTAGTCAGTCATCTCATAACCTGTATAGCAATAACATACTGAATTTTCAAGACAATTTTAAATGCCTGTACAAAATAAAGTCTGGAAACTTATTGAATGTTCTTCGTATGTTTGTATTACTGTTGTGATTGAGAACAACGTGATTATAAAAAAATGGTTTGTGACAAGAGGTTCATTCCGGCCGGTTTCCATACAATCCATTTCTATTTCAACAACGTTGTATTGTGCGAGTTCTTACGCTGATACCCATCGTACCCAAAGATTAGGCGATGTCTTTCAAAACAACTCTTGGGTTAATGTAAACCTTGCGACTTTGTTTTTGTGCAGTTCTCGGTGACAATTTGGCTTTTCTTCCAAGCCCAAGCAATTTCTGTCATGGCAAACTGTTTAAACTTCTTTATAACGGACTGTGTCATAGATCTCGGAATAACTAACCGGTTTGAAATAGAGCTGTCAATATTTCCTGACTTGTAGAAGGTAATAATTCTCTATCTCAAGTCAACGCTAAGCTCCTTTGTCTTCTTCATTGTGTTATTAAAGTAAGAATAACAATGGTGACACTCTATGCACCACGTGATAGTCTTTGTTAGAATTATTAGAAATATTCTACTGAGTAAATAGTCAAAGTTTCACAAATAGAATAATTATGTAAATTATTTACACTTAGACGAATCAATCAATTTAAAATGATATTTTCTACTGTACAAATAATTCTGTCTTTTCCTATTTTGCATAATTTGCCTGTCAAATTTGTTGTATTACACTTAGTGTTTTAAAATTTCAGTTTTATATTCCATTTTTTTGTGCTTATTGACATATAAAAAATTTGAGACCATACGGGCATGAGATTTTGAGAAATAGATAAAAATATTCAAAATTGTTAGGTGTACGAATAGTTTCGTCGTTGATTTGGTTGGTTGGCTGGTTGGTTGGTTGGGTTTTTTAGGCATATCAATCTTTGTAGGTTATGTAACACCAAATCCATTTTTATGAAAATAGTTCTATTTCAAACAATTCAGTTTAGCATATGTACGCAGTTTAAATGTGAAAAACATTTCTATTTTAAGCTACTCGGTTTAGTCAAGCAGTTCTAATTTAGGTAATTCCTTTTATCATAACAACATATTTTCTTTAAACATAGTTAAATATCAAAACAGTTCTATTTAACCCATTGATAGAGCATTATCAGGTGCCACCACTCTGGGTCAGAGTGGACCTGGGAGTGATGGCAGTGAAGGGGTACTCCGCATTCCGCAAAGCTCCAGTATTACTGAAACCCCACCATCAGATTGTTTAGCATCATATACAGGACACTCGTTGGAGGGGTCTTACCCCTCTGCAGAGGTGAAGTCGGCGTATTCTATATCCCCAGCCGACTGGGCAATTCGTCGTTGACTTATATATATATATATATATATATAGCAATAAGAAGATCCAAAGTTTTATTCATAATGAGAGCAAAAGTACAAAAGGTGACTAGCTAGCAAACCAGTTTCGATCCTCGTTCAACGGAGCCAAATCGATGATAATATAGGATTAAAAAAAAAAAGCAAAAAAAAAAAAAATCTATATGTCGATCTATTTGCCTTGCCGGTGGAACTAAAGATACATTGTTTGTATCCTTTTCTGAAAAGTTGGATCCCCTTCCCCTCAAAATAAGTGTTCTGTGTTTGACAATAAACTGCGTCTGATGGTGAGGTTCCACTTGTAAAGATCTGGGAGGGGCAAAAAGAAATTAAACACTTACAAAAAAAAGCAACAAATAAAAAAACAAGTAAATATAGACATACAGTGAACACAAATTCCTAACCTGTTGGCATAAAATTACCAAGATAGGTTGTCATGCCGTTAAAATAAATCTATCTATCTATCTTAGTCTATTCAAATCTATCTATCAAACTTAGTCTGCTAGTCTCACACCTCTCTCACTCTCTCATGCACGCAATATATATATATATATATATATATATATATATATACTTGCATTCATAATAAAAGTATCAGACGAATTTTCGAAGCCGCTGCAATTTCACTCTTTAATTCCCTAAATACACGTCCTGGTCTTCATAATATTTCCCCTTTCTTTTCAATCATACATCTTAGATGCATCAGGGAGGTCTTCAGTGATGCGCTGTCTTCATTGCCGATTTCGGGTTATTTCTGCATCATATCAGCTCCGACAATAACCCCGGCTTGACTCTAAAAGAGCCAAGCCGCCTCCGTGATCGCGACGTGCTACGCTCGTGCCTCTACCAAAGCAAAGAATAAATAAATAAAAAGCCGGACTTCGGCCGTTCTTATAGACATCTGTCTTTGCGTAAACAGCCAATGAAAACAGGGCATTCCACACTCCTCTGCTATATAGTACCATCTTTACCTCATCCGGTTTCTCCCTGCTACTTCCTGCTGTCCACAGAGGCGGAAGCCGCTAAAGCAACCAAAAGTAATATAACGACCAGGTTTTTCAGACTACAGCCGGAGTATAAAGGGACCCGTAGGGTCCGCGTTACAGTATGCAACGTCCCGGCTTTCATCACTGGGGAGGTTCTGTCCTCTTACTTGAGTGCCTTTGGCAGAGTGGAAGAATTTAACCTCCTCAGATCTTCCGCCGGAACAGCCTACGGGGACTATACGTTCCGGCTGTGTCTGACGAGGGATGGCTTTCAAGCCATCCCCGAAACTTTAGTCAGCAGGGGCCGGCAGATGATGGTGGTGGTGGAGGGGAGACGGTCAAGGTGTTGGGGGTGCAAACAAGTTGGCCATATTGCCAAGTTTTGCCCCCAAAAAGCACAAGACGCAGGCACCGAGAACACAGCAGCCACAGCAGCAGCCGCCACCACCACCATCAATAACAAACAACCAAGTAAGGAGGAGCAGGGCCCAGGCCAGGGCCAGTCCAAGACAAATGACCCGGAGGGCTGGACCGAGGTGACCAGGAGGAAGAAGAAGTCCCCCAAATCCGGAGACTCAATCCCAGCCACAATTTCTCCAGTCAAAACAGCAAAAGAACCAACAAAAAAAAACAGCAACAAAACCATCAGAAAGCCCAAGACCAACACCAGCTCCAACACCAGAATCACCAACACCAGCAGCTCCGTCAAAAAAGAAAGAGAAAAAAACAACTCAAGAACCAATGGAGACCACGGTGAATTTGAAGAGGAGGAGGGAGAGCGGAGAAGGGGCTTCCAAAAAAATGTATCAAGAAAAACCCCATCTTAAGACAGACCCCTCCTCTCATGCCCAACCTGCAGCTCCACTGCAGGCAACACCTCCATTAAAATCTCCACCCCCCACCACCTCCCATTACACAAGATGCACAACCCCCACAACAAATGGACATGCCCTCTCGCCAACAAAAATCTGACCCCCCAAAACAGACTGTTACACATGAACTATTCTCTAAAAAAACTCGTCCTTACCAAATTACCCTCCCAAGATCCCAATCGGCCGAAAGAACCAAAACAGAAGGCCTTGCTCGCACCTCATCCCTTCCCTCTCTGAGTCCCTCTTCATTTTCCTCACAGGAATTGTCCCCTGCTTCACCCGTTTCACCCAGAACACCAAAAAACCCTCCTGCTCGGAAAAAATCAAGCCGGCAGGGGGAGAAAAACAACAAGGATTGGACAATGGAACAAATCAGGAAGGCAGCGGCTTTGTGCTCAGTAGAGCTGGAAGCAGTTGGTGATTTCCAGCTGCGAAAGGCACTAAAGCCGCTGCTGAGCCTTGAAAAAATTAAAGGACAGAACGTGGCGAACCCTGTAAATTTTCGGAGTGCACCCATGGTGACCACTTTTGTCCGGTCAGCTGGCGACCGTACCAGGGGCGTGTGGAAGTTCCTGAATACTGTCTGTCAGACTGACACGGGCATAAAGTTGGCGGAATTGGAGCACTCCAACCGTAAAAAATGTTTATCTTCCTGTTCAGGGAGGGTCCCGATTTCGGTTCACCCCTCATTTTATAGGTCCCTAAAGCGGAGGTTCCCGCTGGATGTCGGAGGAATTACCAGGGACGACCGAGTTACCACTGAGCTCGGCACCGGCTCCTTGCGTCAGGCCGACGGCATCCTTACCCCGAATGATTTCCGGCCCGTAGTCGACAGTGATTAAGGTAAGTGGGATTTATGGCTTTAAACCTTGCCACTTTGAATGTGAGGGGACTGAGGGATCCAAGCAAGTGTACGCGCTTGCTTGGTGAAATCAAGAACCTGTTCGTAGATGTTGCTGCAGTGCAAGAAACCCACCTCACTTGCGGTGCCGACTGTCGTGTGCTGGAGGGCGATTTTAACGTCTTCTCAGCATACGGCAGCCGTACCAGCGCTGGGGTGTCTTTGCTAATTGGACGCAGCCTTGATGCTGATGTTGACGTTGTTTTTGCAGGTAACGGGGGCCGACTGGTTGTGGCCGATGTTGCCGTTAAAAGTTTCAAGTTCCGTCTGGTTGCGGTTTATGCGCCCAATATCGCTGCGGAGAGGGTTCCCTTTTTTCGTCGGTTGGCGCCGTTCCTGGACGATACAAAGCGGCTCGTTTTAATGGGTGATTGGAATGCGATCCTTGATCCCAAGATAGATAAGGTCGGGCGGGGAGCTAGTAGATTGGGAAGGTGTGAAAGCAGCCTTGTCGGCCTTATCACTCGTCATGACTTGGTCGACAGGTTTCGTCTGGATCACCCAGGGCGGGAGATGTGGACGTGGCTAGATCGCTCGCCCTCTGCCAAAGTAGCTTCCTACTTGGACAGAGTGTTAGTTAGACGAGCTGACATTGATTTCGTTAGTTGTCCCACGTTCCACTTGATAGCGTGGACTGACCATAAACTGGTTAGGGTCAGTCTACGGTTAGCTAATAGGCTTAGGCTAGCCGGGTACTGGAAGTTCAATACCTCCTTACTGGAGATACGGGACTTCCGGGATCGGCTAGAATCCCTAATTCAGCGGGTGTTAGTGGGGGCAGTTACCGGAAATAGGTGGTGGGTTTCTCTTAAACATAGAATTAGAGATTTCGCCACCAAGTACGGTCGACAGCTCAACCTAAATAGGACCAAGGAGGCGAAATCTATAGACGATAGACTTTCCCGGGTGGTGGCTGGGGGGGACTCCCTAACCGTAGAGCTAGCTAGGGGGACCTTGAGCGTGAGAGTAGCGAGAACTACAAGGGACACGTAGTTAGATCTAGGTTAAAGAGAGTTCTCAACGAAGCTGTGAAGTCGAACGCGACTGCGTGTGAAGAAGAAGTGCGAAGGTTCCTCGATCGGTATATAGCTTCTGTTAAGACCCTGGATGGGCGATTGCTGCGATCGAGTGGCGAGATGCGTGATGCCTTTTGGGCGCACTTTCGGGATCGCTTTGCCCGCTGCAATGATCTCCCGCTCCGGGAGTTTCGTAGCTATCTCGCCGACTTCCCCGGGACTAGATGGTTTGCCCTACGAAGGGTACTTGAGGATGTCGCACAGGTTTGTACCTATTCTGACGGATATGTTCAACCATTGGTTCGCCCAGGGAGCCATCCCTGGTAGCGTTACCAAGGGCGTGATCACATTGCTGAAGAAAGGTGGCAGGCATGTATGGGAGGGTTTAGACGATTACAGGCCCATAACTCTGCTTAACACAGAGTTAAAGATTTTGGCCCGGGTCTTAGCGAATCGTTTACAGCTTGTCATTAGCGATCTGATGGGCCCCGAACAGACGTACGCTGTGAAGGGAAGATCGATCCAGGACAATCTGCACTTGATTCGCGAGGTCCTAGAGGGGATAAAAGACGACACTGGAGCCGCGCTGATCAGTTTAGATCAGTCCAAGGCCTTCGATAGGGTCGACCATCGGTTTTGGGCCACTGTTTTGGAGACTGCCGGATTCGAACCGGAGTTCCGCAGATGGATTAGTATGATGTACCACAACTCTCAGGCAGTGGTGCAGGTGAACGGAAGGCGTTCGAGGGTTTTCGCGATCGAGCGTTCGGTCCGGCAGGGCTGCCCCCTGTCTCCTCTTCTCTATGTCCTCGCTTTGGAGCCCCTGCTCTGTAGGCTTAGGGATGAGGGGACAAATCCGGCCCTGCGCGGTGTCCCTTTTGCTGGCCCTCTTTCGGCAATGGTTTCCGCGTTCGCTGATGATATCACAGTGTTTGTGTCCCGCCGCCTGGATATAAAGACTGTGAAGAAGGCGGTTGGCGAGTACGAACGGATTGCAGGAGCCAAGGTCAATTTTGACAAAAGCGAAGGTTTGTTGCTCGGTGCTTGGACGGGTAGCAATACTCTTCCAGGGCCCTTCCGCTGGAGTGACGGACCCGTCCGCATCCTCGGGGTGTGGTTCGGGCCCGACCTCCAGCTGGAGCGAAATTGGTCGGAAGTACAAGCTAAGGTGAATGCTCAGGTGGGAATCTGGCTTTCAAGGAGGTTGTCCTTAAAGGGCAGGGCGGAGGCGTGCGCCGGGTACGTCTTCCCCTTGATCCTTTACCGATTGGCTGTACTTCCACTGCCTAAGGCACATCGGTTGGCGCTGCAACGATCCTTCACCAGACTTGTCTGGGGAGGTGCAAGGCCGATGGTCCGTAGGCAGGTCTGTATCCAACGTACACGCAACGGGGGCCTAGGCGTGCCTGATCTGGAGAGCCATTGGCTTGCTGAAAGACTTGCATACTTGGGCCGATCCTTGACGGGGGACTCAGTGTGGAGACGAAAGGCGAGTCGGACTTTTCCTCGCCTCAAGTCAGACCCAAAGTTTGAAGGTCGACGTAAGTCTTTGGGCGAAACACTGTTTGTCCGCGAGTGCCGAAAGGCCCTTCGTAACCTTCTTGGGTCCAGTGACCTTTCACGGCCTCGAAAAGAACTGTATCGGGAGCTAGTGGTGGGTTCCGCTTCGGATCCTCTTAGTGAGCGGCGTGGCTAGGCGGCGGAGGAGATCCGCTCTCACTGGAATTGGGCGCCAGGATCGAGCTTCTTGAACAACTCCGAGTTCTCGCTCACCTGGCGACTTGTACGGAATGCGTTGCCCCTTCTCGGCTTGAACTTCAGAGCGGGCCTGGCAGACATGCCCAATTGTGCTCGTTGCGGCAGTGGCTTGGAAGAAACAGCTGAGCACGCCGTCTACTACTGCGAGCGAGTTCGCCCGTTCTGGGACCACGTCGGCGAGTGGACGGCTCGCATCGAACCCAAACAGCTCGTGCTGCTCGACGTTGGTTACGTCGTGGACAACGTTCTTCCTCCGTTTCACGGTGAGAAGCGTATGGTGTTTCTTGCGATCCTAGCTGTTGCTCGGATGGTGATTTGGACGACGCGAAACAAGGGATTGTATGACGATGCAAACTTTTCTCATCGTGATCTGGTTTTGTATTTTCGGCATCAGCTGAGGGTCAAAATCAGATGCGATAGAAAACGCTTGGATCGCATAACATTCAGCAAAAGGTGGGTGAATGCAGCGAGCCTGGTCGTGAGAAAGGGGGCAATGTTGGAGTCATCCTTCCCTCCTCTGCCGACCCATGGCGTCTACGGTACGGGTCCTTAGGGACCCCAGCCCGAGTAAGTAGCTATTTCTTTTTGTCCCCCTTGAAACCTTGAAACCTAGTTAGCAGTATGTTGTGAGTCATCATCCCTGTCATCTAGTCGTTAGTTCTCAAGATCTTCCCCATCCCCATTATTTTTGCACCTCAACCTGTATCCCAGTCCGCTTTTTGTTGAAGATCTTGAAAATTCATATGTATAAAAATCATATTACCTGCTTATATCGAACCATACCGCGCCCGACCCTTTATTTCTTTTACCCATGTAGATTAGGATTCCCGCCCCACCTAGGGTAGGTCCGGCTTGTTTTCGGTTCTTTCGCCCCGGAAAACAGTCGGCTTCCAATTTTATAGACGGGGGGATGGGAGGGCAACCAAACGGGGAGAATCTTTTTTCCTTGGTTTCGTCTTTTTCGTTTTCGGGGTTTTTCTCCCATCCCCAACATATACTTTCACTGTAAAATCATATTGTAAATAAAATCATACACTGCACTCGGGATTTTTAGTAGGCCGCTTTCATGGAGAAATTGTGGTATTTTGGTGATTGATGCGCACATGGTGACGAATGAATGATTTTATACTGTACTGCTGAATGGGTCGACGAATGTGGCTAGCTAGGTTCCCATAGATAACATAGTTAATGAAAGACCGCTCCCTTCCTCCCTCCCCCCAAAACTCATGGCCTTGTGCCTTCATTGTAATTTTACAATGGAATAAATTCTCCCGGCTACTTCCGGAGGTTTTTGTTTGTTGAACAGGTTGGACCTCTTGCACTATCACATCGAAAGGATACTTACCATCTTTAACCTCATATCATCGTGTCGACTTCTCCCGGCTGGGCTGAAAAATTCTGACCTGGTTGGAAAACTAAGTTAAGTTTTTTTTTCTTTCCATTTTTTTTTCTTTTCATATTTACACCCCCCCTTTTTTTTTCTTCCGCCCAGCCTATCATTTATGGCCGGCCAGTCAGACGGCTCGGCCATAAAGGCGGTATTTTCCCCAAATAAGGGTGAAGGTGACCCCCTCACAGTTGAAAAAGAAAAATAAATCACCTTGTGTGGAAAAAAATGCCCCTCCCCTTGACCAAAAAGAAAAATCGCCAAAAAAAAACAACCCTCCCCTGACAAAAATGCACCTATCAATTCACCAAGCAAAAATGAAAAAGAAAAAGAAAAAAACGAAAATAGTTGGACAGCCCCTCCGAAAATTCAGGTCGACGTCGACGACTTACTCCAGCGAGCAAAGGCCATCTCCAGTGAAGTACAGGAGCATGGGCTTATGTTCAATTTGGAGGAAGTAAGACAAGACCAAAAAAAAAAAAAGAACGGTGTCTGTCTTTGTTGTGGATAAACGATCTCGTAAAATCGTTAAACCCGCCAAAGACATGGTCCTTCGTCAAATTTCCAGCCTGGGCGTAAAGGCACAAGCTATAATAGCTGGTACCTCTTACGCTTTCTGGGATATATTGCTACCGACCATTGATGAAGCCATCGCCTTAACAAAAAAAAAACACTCGAAAATAAAGAGTTCTTCTTCAGGACTGAATACATGGGGCGGCGGCGGACCACGGTATCAATATATGAGGTCCCTAGCTTCCTAAGAGACGCAAATTTAGCTGCATATATGCTACAATTTGGCGACATCGTCTCAGCGACACACGACGGAATGCGTGGGGAATGGAGGTTCGACATTATGTTGGATGTCAAAACCTTCTACTCCGTTCCCAACTGGTTGGAGGTGGAAGGGCGCAGGCTACCTGTCATCGTGTCAGGTAGGAAACCCGCCTGCTGGCACTGTGGTGAGATTGGTCACCTCTCCGCAGTTTGCCCGGGGAAGAAGGCCCCGAAGAAGCCCGATCCAAAACCCAGGACCCTCCCACCTGTTGTTGCATCAAACACTGAAAAGGAGGCTCCCGTAGTCTCGCCCACACCAGCAGGTACAAAAAACCGCACTCCCCCTTCGACCCCTACGGTT
The DNA here is from genome assembly GCA_963585895.1 of Sepioteuthis lessoniana. Classification (NCBI taxonomy): domain Eukaryota; kingdom Metazoa; phylum Mollusca; class Cephalopoda; order Myopsida; family Loliginidae; genus Sepioteuthis; species Sepioteuthis lessoniana. Next base: position 91,273,893 of record OY757915.1, on the reverse strand, counting down.
AATTCCGAAGAGTCGGGGGCCTAGTGGCTGACTGTGGGAAAAGGTGGGAGGAAGCTCCAACCTGCGAATCCTCACTCCCAAAAGTTGTCCCAGGTGGGCACCAACAGTCCACCCCCCTCAAAAACAAAGTCCAACAGCAGCAGTTCTTCGCCTTCATATGCCCATAAAACATCGTCCCCTAAACCCAAATACCCACCCAAGACCCCACCTAAACAGCTCACTCCTCCCAAGGTCAGATATTTCAGCCCAGGCCGGGAGAAATTTGAAAAACTCCTAGAGTTTAAAAAGCGGCTGGACCAGGAGCGTAAATCGTCTCCACGACCAGAGCCCCCTCATTCCACCCCTTCATCACCAAAGCAACCACGCATCATTCGACCTCCCCCATCTACGCCACCCCAAAAATCCATGCCACCACCTCTCATGTCAGTTTTAGTACCAAAGAAAAAGGGACCCATCCCTCCTCCGCTGCCGTTAAATTCACCACCAGCTAAACCATCTCCACCAGTAACAGCAGCAACACCTTCAACTCCGTGTACAACTCCATGTATAACTCCAAAGAAACGGCAGCGGAGTTCATCAATAGACAGTTCGGGGGATGAGGTCCCAAAACCCCCCCCCCCAAAAAGGAGAAACCTAGGCACCATTCGGGAACCAACATCTGCCGGGTGGATGAGGGGGCTCTAGATCGTCTCTACAAGCTTCAGCCGCAACTGCTGAAAGATTTGAGGGTCCTCCACAACTTCAAGGAAGTAAATGGACGTAATGTGGAGGACTCGAAAAATTTCCCCGATGCATGGATCACCACAGTCATACGGAAGGGCCGAGGGTCGGAAGGTGTAAGGAAAATGCTCTGTGAGGCAAACGAGGCCTTCGGCCCAATTTCATATTTAAAGGACAAGATCAATTCATGTAAGGGTCTTGTTGGGAGGGTCCCTGTTGTTTTGCACCCCTTCCTTTTATAGGGCTCTAAAACTAACCTATCTGCGGGACGTCGGGGGTCTCGCTCATGACGGAGTCATCAATAATGAGATGGCCACAGGATCCATGAGCCAGACCGTCGGTGTCCTGTCCCCAGCCATGTTTAGTCCGGGCACTCAACCCCTGTAATTTTCATGATGGATTTAAGTTTGGCTAGCTTAAATGGCCGCGGCCTGAGGTCGGATTCTAAGCGATCCCAATTACTTTTATACCTCCAGCGTCGTGGCATTGATATATGTTGTTTACAGGAGACTCACTTTGACTCCAACTTCCATGAAGGTGTTCTGTCGAGGGACTATTTGTCCTTCTCAGCATACTTTGATGGTCGTTCCAGAGGTGTCACCTGGCTGATAAGTAGATGTCTGGACGCTTCGTGTGCTCTTGTTCTTTCAGATCTGGCGGGCAGACTTTGTGTTCTGGACGTTACCATAAAGGATAAGGCGTTTCGGCTGATTGGGGTTTATGGACCCAATGCCACCAGCGAGCTCCCTGCCTTTTTCCGGCGCATCGAGCCGTACGTCGTTCCGTCAAAGCGGGTAATTTTAGTGGGAGATTGGAACGCCGTCCTTGATCCTAATTTAGATAGAGGGGCTATTAGTGCGGGTACTAACACCTTGGATGGCAGATATTTTCGCGATTTTGTCCAGCGACTTGATCTGGAGGACAAATTTCGCGAAAGGCATCCAAATAAGATAGTTTGGACTTGGACCGGTAGGGGCGCCTCGGCCCAGCTTTATAGCTATTTGGACCGAGTGTTAGTTAAGCGAGTCGACTTAGATTATTTAGGTGGTCCAAGTTTCGATCCGTATAAAAATTCCGACCACAAATTTTTATGTGTGTCGATTAGGTTAGATAAGGCTAGATGTAGGATGTCTGGTTACTGGAAGTTCAACTCTTCCCTTTTGGCGGAGGCTGACTTCCGGAACCAGCTAGAACTAACGATAAAGCGGGAACTGACGGGGGCTATTATGGGAAATAGGTGGTGGGCTAACCTTAAGGATAGCATTAGATCCTTTGCTGCCGACTATGGTAGGAGACTCAAGTCAGCCAGGGTAGCGGAGAAAAGCTCGATTAAGGATAAGCTAGATAGGGCGGTTTTGGCGGGAGATAGTGGGCAAGTTAACATAGCTAAGGCCGAGCTGGCCTCCTTGCAAATTAAGGAGTACCAAGCTCTGGTAGTTAGGGCTAGGTTAAAAAGAATGTCCTGCGAGGCGACGAATATGGCCCAGGAACTACGGGCCGAGGAACTCAGGCATGCAACAGATCGGCATATCGCCAGTGTCACATCGCCGGAGGGGCAACGTCGAACTACAAACGAAGCCATCTGTGGGCAGTTTCGGCAGTATTTCTTGAAGCTTTTCACCAGGGAGCCCGGACTGAGTTCTGCTCAGTTCGACACCTATCCTGCCGATTCCCTCGCCTTTTGGCGACTGAAGCGGCTAGGTGTGAGGGGCGCATAAAGGAGGAGGAGATTCGGGATGCACTGAAGTCGGTCGGGCTGGATAAGTCTCTCGGAATTGATGGTCTGTCCTACGAAGTGTTCTTGAGGTTGTTGCACATGTTTGTCCCCTTGCTGGCAACCATCTATAACAACTGGATGAGGCAGGGTACCATACCCAGACGCTTCACCAGGGGGATAGTGAAGTTGCTTCGTAAGAACAAACATGGTGGGGATGGGATTAGTAACTTTCGCCCTTTAACGATGTTAAACACTGACTTGAAATTTTGGCGAAGATCCTAGCCAACCGTTTGCAGACTGTCCTGCCTAGTCTGATTTGCCCCGAACAGACTTGTGCTGTAAAGGGGAGGACTATCCAGGACAGTCTTCATCTGGTCCGCACGATCGTAGAAAAAGTCGACGGAAATGCCGCGCTGATCAATTTAGATCAGTCCAAGGCCTTTGATAGGGTTGACCATGCTTTTCTGGAGGCTGTCTTGTCTGCGGCCGGCTTCGGGGTGGATTTTCGAACCTGGATACGTCTCCTTTATGCGTCCCCCGGAGTCATGGTGGAGGTGAATGGGGTAAGGTCGGAGCCCTTCACTCTGACTCGATCGATTCGTCAAGGTTTCCCGTTATCGCCAATGCTCTACATCCTTGCGCTAGAGCCTTTTCTGCGCAAGCTAAAGGTGAACCCGGTCCTACGCGGCCTCACGCTACCTGGCGCCAGTGAGGTAGCCAGGTACACTGCATACGCTGACGACGTCAGCGTGCTTGTAACGAGCAGTGCCGAGGTGGAGGAGGTGAGCAAAGAAATCGGAAGGTACGAAACTGTAACAGGGGCCAAGATTAACCGCGAAAAGTCTGTCGGCTTGCGGTTGGGCTCGTGGAAAGGCTGTGCTCTTCCCGGCCCCTTCATTTGGAAAGACGGTCCGTGCAAGATACTCGGTTTCTGGTTCGGGCCTGATCTTCAATTGGAAAAAAATTGGTCGGAAGTACTGGAAGAGGTCGTGGCTGCAACTGAGTTGTGGCTGCGGAGAAGGCTCTCCCTTAAGGGTCGGGTAGAGGTGTGCTGTTCGCACATCTACTCCCTAGCCGTATACCGACTTTCAGTGCTTCCTATCCCGCCCACCATCCTATTCAAGCTGGAAAGGATTCTCTTCCAGTTTCTCTGGGCTAAGAGACATCCTTTGGTACGACGGGAGATCTGTTACCTTCCCCCTTCCGAAGGCGGTCTAGGAGTGCCTAACGTTGAGGCACGGCGCCATACTTTGCGTCTTACTTTCCTAGATCGGATGTATTCACGAGATACGGCGGCGGGAAGCGTCAGGAAAGAAGACGCTAAACAATCTTTCCCGTCGCTAAGAAGTGTGCATTCTGCTGACGGGGAGGCCCATCGGTTGCCCAGACGCGAATGCCCCTTCTATCGCGAGTGCCGGCATGCTTTGAAAGTTCTCTCTCGGCTGCAGACAGGTCTCTCTGACAGCCGGCCGTTGTCGAGTAGGGCATTATATCGTTGTTTAGTCAGGGGGGCCGCTAGCGATGGTCTGATTGGCGAGCTCGGTGTGACGGAGGCGGAGGGTCGCTTACTGTGGCCTTGGGCTCCCAGGATGAGGTGTCTCAATAATGACGAGGCTTCCCTCACCTGGCTGGTTATTCGGAATGCCCTCTGGGTCGGCAAGAAATTGTTTGCAGCGCAACAGGCTATTTCGCCTGATTGCGGCCGGTGCGGTGATTTGGAGGAGACTATTGGTCACGCCTTCTTTCACTGCCCGGTCGTACGGCCGCTGTGCAAGCTTCTTGAAGGCTACATGGTCCGCATCCTCAATGGAAAGTTCTTTGTCCTGGAAGCCAGTTCTGTGTGCAGCAATGTGGTACCGAAGTTGAACAGACAGGAACATTATGTGTTTCTCTGCTTACTCGGCGTTATGCGTGTCGTGATTTGGACGACGAGAAAGAAGGAACTCTTCGAGGATGAGTCTTTTTCTTCTCAGACCCTGGTGGCATTTTTTAAACACCAAATTAAAGTCAAAATCCGGTCTGAGAGAAAGAGACTCTCTTCACTGGAGTTTGGCGAAAGGTGGGTGACTGTTGCGCGCCTGTGTCGCATGGTAGGAGCCAACCTTATTTTCAGCTGAGACATCCCAGGGACATAAGAATTTTGAGTTACCGGAAGGACATGACCACCCAGCCCAGGTAAGTTAGATTTTTTTTTTTGGCCATTTTGATTTAGTTTGTTCCTAATTTAGTTAACTTAGCTAGAGTATGCAAGGTCATTGCCCCTCCCCTTTTTTGTCCCCTTCTTTTGTTTTACTCTCCCTTCCCTCCCCCTCTGTTAGATGACAGGAATTGGAGTTCTCCAGGAGTGCGATGGAGGGCTTATGTTATTTCATGTAATTATTGTTTACTTATTTTTTTACCATTCATTTATCCTATTTATTTATTTTTCCTCCTTCGACACTATTTTCGACTGGTTAACTCCTCTTTCTGCCATATCTTAGTACGTGGGGGGGACCCCATACTAACCATCATAATGTATATATGTTTTGTTCATCTTTCGTTTTTAGGGGAATTGTAAATAAATATGTATATAGCGTTGTTTTAGTTTTTTTAAATTGTTCCCCTCCCCCTCACACTGTAAATATGGGATTAAGTTTAGAAGTCCATGGAGCGCTAGTGTTGTTTTGGTGAATGTAGTTTGAAAGTGATATGTTTTATTGAGGTATTTTGGTGTTTTTTAATTTGGAGATATGTATTGGTCAGTGAATGAGTCTAGTTAAGTTAGAGATTAGGATAGTGTAGACCAGCCTTCCCCCTCCATTTTTTAGGCCTCGTGCCACATTTGTAAACTTTTATTACAATAAATATTCCCTGCTACTTCCGGACACGGTACCGAGGTAAGATGTTATTTTAATACTCGTCCGTGTCCATGATTTACACTTCACTCGACTTACACGAATTTCCCGCCAAATCTGTCCTATACTAATACTACTAAACTAACATGAATTAATCCCCCGCTCAAAACTATTCAGTCAGTCTTTAACTTTACCTTATACTCCTATTCGCAAAAAAAAAAAAAAAAAAATTAAAAAATGATTATAATAATCCCGTTTATTTGGCTCACGAGATTAATTGCTACGGATTAACTCATGCTTTTTGCCAAAATTTTTCTCCCCGTTTATCATTAACCTATGCTCATATTACCAATCTAATGCATATTCCTAAAAAAAAACCGCTACTCTAATCAACTCCTTACATTCTAATTGAGCAAATCCATTTTAAATAGCTATAATATATTCCATCTTCAGTTAATATATTCCACGTATATCATAGATTTATACGTTGTTTTTCTTTTTGTCTTTCTTTTTCTTCCTTTTGATTCGAAATTTTTCTCGATAAAAAAGCAGAACATAAATTTTATACAATATTCCTAATAAGTCAAATGACATAGTTTAAAACAAAAAACGCTGATTCACTAATTAAACGGCCAACTTTTTCTTGTTATACAAATTTTCCCTTGGTTTTTGTATTTTGCATTTTTAAACATCCATCGTTGATTTAACATCACCAATATCAACCCTCACAGTCCTGATGATGGTTCACTAGAACCAAAACGCTATAGTGTCAACTTTGCTTCTCAATAAATCTCTCCTTCTACTTGGATTACCTTGTTATCAATTTTTCTTCATATATATATATATATATATATATATATATATATATATATATATATATATATATATATATATATGAAAGAGGCTTCTTCAAAAATAATGTATAGAAATGCATAAATCGACTGAAATTAAAACACTGAGAAATCAGTAAACATAACGCAACAGGAGGTTGCTAATAAAAAAAAATTGTTATTATCTTTCGTTTTTCCCACGTTAAGTTTATATATGTACAAACAGAAAGAAAGTTTAAGTAACATATATATATATATAGTTATTTTCAAAAGTAGATTTATCATATATCTTTTATTAAAAAATAGTAGTTTTTTCGCGCACACACACACACACACACACACACACACACACACACACATATATATATATATATACATATATGGGAATAAAAAGATTATATTATTTGTCATAGCAGCGGTGATTAATCAAAATATACCGTCTGTTGGTTGTCAAAAAAGCTTAAGGCAACAGAATTTGACATCTTATCATAATTAATGGTTTTTCGAAAACAAAAGGCAAGCCGTAAACAGGCAAAACAACAATAATCCCACCTGCTACTTAGAAGGCGTTTTAGGACACTTAGACGAACGCACTCACGCAAGCGTATAAGCTTGTCATGGTAGAAATAACAGTAGCAATAAGTTGGCGTTCTTTGGCAACAATTAACCCATTCATTGTCAGTAATTAAATACTACGTACGCTATTTACGTCATTATAAGGAAATTTATAATCTACAAAATAGAAAAAAAAAAGCTTTACATGGCGGCCCTGTGTTTCGGTAATTTGAAACAAATACGATTCATTTTCATATAAGAAAAATAAAAAGAATTAGATTATTTCTGTATCTCTTTATTCCTTGCAAGTTGTTCCCTCCAGTTTTAACTGGAGGTTTTTCACAGAATTCTGAGTGACAACAATCACCTCAGGTCCTGGACTCCTCTAAGTATTCTAGCAAATCTTAATAAATGGTCTTGGATTCTTCGTCAGATCTCCAATTCCTCCGGTCTCTTCCAGGTCTTTAGAAATGGTAAGATGTTACCACGGCACAAATAGAAGGTTGTATCACCACGGTTTTCAAATAGACGTGTGTACTACAAGTACCACACCACATAGATGCTTACTCTATCACGTGTCTAGGGGTCAATGAGTGTAGCACTACGCCTTAAGAGTCCGTCGAACGCCTGTTGTAACCTCCACTGCGATGAAAAAACAAGTGACAAACACACCAAAACACCGTTTTAGTTCGCTAATATAGAAGTTTATTCGCAACTACACCTCTTAGTAGTCGCTGAGAAGAGAGAAACAGCGTATAAAAAATGAGTCAACCGCTTTAGTCATACTGAGAGAAATAAAACGTTGTGAGAAGAGAGAGAACAGATAGAGACCGGGAATTACATTTCTCATTTTCTGTTCTAGTTCTAACACGGGCTTACTCGCTGGTTACGTATTCCCAGCTTTGTGGAGGGGGTGAGATTCCTTGGAGCAGTTCACTCACCATCGGTGCCTTAATTTTCGGCCGTCTTCACATCCTCATAGATAGTGTTCAACTGTCGTCTTTACATCATCACGTCTTGTGTCCAACTACGAGGTGCATACGATAAGTTTCCTGAGTTTTTTCGTATGGGCATTTAAAATTGTCGTAGAAAATTCAGTATGTTATTGCTATACATCTTATGAGATGACTGACCAATTTATAGGATTTCAGGTTCAAATGAACACCTACAGCAGCAATTGGAATACACCCCACTAAAGCCTGATTGTCACTGCTGGAGAATTTCAAAAATGCAATCTGACAATTTAGAAGAACGATATGCAATAAAATTCTGTTTTAAACTTGGAAAAAATGCCACAGAAACGTATGGAATGCTTCAGACTGCTTTTGGGGCATCTTGCATGAATCGAGCATCGGTTTTTGAGTGGCATAAGAGATTCAAGGAAGCCAGGGAGTCTGTGAGGGATGATGAGAGGTGTGGGAGGAGTAAGGAAGTCAATAGACCAGAGTTGATTGGCCAAAGCATTAGAGTTAGGGTTCCTATGTTGAGGTTTTAAGGGAGTTCAGGAAGAGATTCCTTGGGAAGAGGCCAGCACTCTTCAAATCGGCTCTGTGGCATTTCGACCAGGACAATGCAACAGTCCACAACTCCATCCTTGACACAGACTATTTGACCAAGATGGGCATCAAGACAGTTTCTCACCCTCCCTATAGTCCAGAGCTTGCTCCCTGTGACTTTTGGTTATTCCCTAAGCTCAGAGGCTGTCGTTATGAGGCAATTGAGGAGATGAAAGAGGCTGTGACGAAGGTCATTGACATGCTCACACAAGAGGACTTCCATGGGGCCTTCCAGAAGTTGTTACAACGGTACAACAAGTGCATTGCAGCAGGAGGAGATCACTTCGAAGGTGACTAGAGTTTCATGTGTGTACTATCAATAAAAGTGCCCATACGAAAAAAGTCTGGAAACTATCGTATGCACCTCGTAACTCTTTTCCCTGTTTTCATTTTCTAGTTAGATTCTGTTTTGGGCATATGCATTGTATCAACATATTCGAATTTTGATTTCTTGCGTAATTCCTAGTGCATCTACTATCTCACTCAGTAAGACTTAGAAGAGAATTCCGTTGGTGCCACTTTGTGGCATTCGATTATTATGGGATTAATATTTCATCTCTATCATTACGTAGGGTGTACTTGCGATTCTTCTGTGTATTATCAACGTCTTTGATATAATTGGTCCTTATAGCGTTGTTTTGTGCAGCAATTAAAAAGAGATTCAGTTTCTCTCTGGAGGTTTTCCATTCGTATTCATGCCCAGGTCATTTCATATACATTTTTCTTTGTTCGTCGCTTGAAGTATCTACACAGGTTTTTTTTTCTTCTGTTAAGTTTTTTTTTCTAGATGTTTTGGTGTTTTTTTTCTTTCTGTTTGCCCTAAAGTCATTTCTGTTGCTACTGTAATTAATAGCTGTATCAACGCGGTACACAATGCCGGTAAGTCCTCTTTCTCCTTCTTTTCTGTCTGTCTATGTCATCTCTCGGGTGTCAGGTCGTGTACAATGTCATCAATTTCCTCGTTCTTTATTCCACCGTGCTTTGCTTACTCAACATGGTCCCAAATTCGAGCGTATTGTTTAACAAATAATTTAGATCAACACTGATTTACTTCAAATAATAGAAAACATTTACAAGGACTTATGAAGCAATTCCCATCGAAAGAGGGGTGCTTTGTCAGATAGAGATAGAAGGAGAGATAGATAGATAAAAAAGGCTAAGTTAAAGAATACATATATATAGGTTGGTAGGTTGGTTGGTTTGATGGCATGGGGACACTTGGGTTATTTAATGGTTGGTTGGTTGGTTGGTTTTGTGGCATGTAGACACTTGGGTTATTTAATGCCAAGGTAACTCTTTTCTCAAACAATTATAAGGTTTCAAGTTACTATTCATTTCTTTTAATAATAATAATATTATTATTATCATTATTATTAACGATTGTTCTATGGACCTACACATACGCTAACAATAGTAAAGCACTGATAGACTACGTCTTAATAAACAAGAAATGAAAAAAAAGCGCAATGAATTGCGAGGCATACTCCTCTTACGAGGGTGTGTCCTCCGATCACCGAATAGTCACGACAAAAAATACGACTAAGCCTACGAAAAAACACCAGATGAATAGCGACCACCAAACACTATGAATGGGCCCTTCTTAACAACAGAGATATTAGAGATAAATATGTATTAAAATTGAGAAACAGATTCGAGACACTACAAGAGAAGACAGAAAAAGGTATCCCAAATAACGAATATGAGAATTTCGTCAACGCGTACCTCGAGGCAGCAGCCCTAAAACTAAAAAAGGCACAAAATCAATTAGCAGGGATATATCTAAAAGAACAGACAGAATACATACAAAATCAGATAGATAAGATTAGAGACTCAATGGAAGATAGGAAATCTAGGATAGCCTGGCAAACAATAAACGAAGTGAGTAAAGAAAGAGCACAGCCAAAGCAAAACTGAAAGCTACAAACCAACAAGAAAGAATAAAACTGTGGAAACAGCATTTCGAAAATCTACTAGGAAACCGACCGAAAGTTACGCATGATCCAATCACCAGAATTATTAGTAAGCAATTGGATATTAAACTAGGACCGTTCACTCAGGAAGAACTCGACTCGGTTTTTAGAAAAATTGAAAATAGGAAAGCTGCAGCCAAAATTTACTATGCCCTAGGTGACATTTCCTCACTAGACGAAACCTCTCTGAAACTGGTAAACAAATTCACCTACCCAGGAAGCAGTGTCTCATCAACCGAAAAAGACATCGACACGCGGCTAACGAAGGCATGGACAACTATCGATAAGCTATCGATCATATGAAAATCAGACCTGACCGATAAAATGAAACGCAGTTTCTTCCAGGCAGCGGTTGTGTCGATACTGCTGTATGGCTGCACTACTTGGACGCTAACAAAACGGCTGGAGAAGAAGCTAGACGGCAATTACACAAGAATGTTGGGAGCAATATTGAACAAGTCCTGGCGGCAACACCCCACAAGGCACCAACTATACGGTCACCTGCCTCCCATCACGAAAACTATCCAAGTTAGACGAACCAGACATGCAGGACACTGCTGGAGAAGAAGAGACATACATACAGCAGCTATGTGAGTGTACAGGATGTAGCCCTGAAGACCTGCCAGAGGTGATGAACGATAGGGATAAGTGGCGAGAGAGGATCAGGGATATCCGTGCTAGAGGCACGGCATGATGATGATGATGATTAATGATTTTTAAAGAGTGGAGGAATTAGAAATAAGAGCACTAAAAAAGCTGTGGAACATGAAAGTGACGGTGATACCAGTTGTAATTGGTGCACTTGGAACAATCCCCAAAGGATTGGTAAAGGGACTAAAAGACTTAGAAATCAGAGGACAAGTAGAGACCATCTAGACAACAGCCTTATTAAATCGGCCAGAATAAAGAGAAGAATCCTGCAGACCTGAGGAGACTTGCTGTCACTCAAACTCTTGAGAGAGACCATACCAGCTAACGTTGATATCATCTTTCACGGCGTTAGCTGGTATGGTCTAATGAAAAAAGAGTCACAAACCCTGATAGAAAATCGAAGAATATACAGAAGAATAGAATTTGGCTTTAAAAAATGTGCCATGTTCATTACGGAAAAGGTGTAAAAAGAAAAACAAACAGAAGGAATAGAACTGCAAATTAGAAAGAAATTAAAACTCGTGAATATGAATTAGATGAAATTGAAAATATTTGAAGTCAATTCCATCAAACATAAATGAAAGAAAAAGTAAGAAATGTGTTCCTCAAAAATATAAGAAAGTTTTTTTAGGTTTTATTCATTAATAACCTCATCATCATTGAAACTTCGTAACCAAAAATAAAACTTCAAATATATATATATATATATATATATATATATATATATATATATGGTTTGAACTAATTTGAGTAATATGATAGTTATGGGTGAGTGGTATACTTCCGAACTCACTGATTCTTTTCTATCTTAATGTATCTGACGATGGGGCTGATTACAGAGTAAGGTAGATTCATACCTTTAGGGCTCGGTCACAATTAAAAACTGTATTCTCGGCCTGACGTTCCTTGCTGATTATCCTGATCCAGATCTATCTATCTATCTATTAATCTATCTATCTAATTCTACATAGATCTATCAATCTATCTATCTATCTATCTATCTCATCCTAAATAGATCTACCTATCTGCTATGTCAGTGGGGTAAATAATAACAGCTCAGGAAGAGAAATCTCATCAAAAGAATAAAGACCTAAATAGTCCCTCTAGTAATGTACTCCGGAATTTCTTTTTTAAAGAAGTAAGAACTGAGTTCCTCAGAAGCCCAAGAAAGGTTATTAGGTTTTATTGATCATCATTGAAACTCCTTATGTTGCATATGGACCTTTGACCAAGCCGTCCTTCAAAGAATCTCTGCATAAGACGCATCTTGGAAAATAAGCAGAAGCAGTTTCGTGGTTAAACGGAAATGTGTGAGTGTTATGAAATGATATAAGTAGATGCCCATGTGAGAGACGGAGAGTCTCAGTCTCGTGTCAATCCCAGCTTGCAAAGGTTTATTCGTGTCGGCATAAAGAGAACCGTAGCGATAGGAGGCAAAGCGGCCTTTGACCAGGACCGGTTGAGTTTGTCTTCTCAGAAGAGAAGACGAAAGGCCTTGAAGATAACACAGAGCGCCTAAGAAGTTATGGATCAATTTGACAGGTTGTTTTCGTCTCCGTGTCTCCCTCTGTATATCTTGCACATCATAGAATCTTAGTCCCCTTTCGAGAATAAAGTGTGAGAGTTATATTTTCATAACTAAGCATTATGGTCATTCTTCAGCCATTACGAGTACACAACACGTTACTAAACATAAAACTCCGAATATATATATATGGTTTGTTTTGGTTTGTTTTCGTTTTACGGCATATCAAGCACCCCCGGTCATTCAATGCCAAATCAAGTTTAAAAAGGGAGAAAACAAAAATCTGTTGAAATTTATTAGTAGGAAAATGGTTTGTAGAAAGAATCTGGTTTTGCTGAAAGTTTATTTTTAAAGAATCGTCTTGTAGTAAAAAGGATTTTTTTTGGAACAGTTTGTGGAAAGGATCAGATTTTGTTGAAGTATTTCTTGTAGGAGAAATTTGGTTTTGTTGAAATTTCTTTTAGATTTTTCCCTATATATTTATTGCTTTTATAAATGACATTACATTTTTTATTTCAATATTTTGGAACAGCTCATTCATGTTGTTTGAACTATAAAAGATTTCTCCGATAAGGGCCAGGTCGGTACATTCAATGAGGATATATTTCACAGTGTATTTGGTCTGACGTGCATGACATATTGTTATATAATTAAGGAATGATTTTTTTTTTATTTTAATAATTTTTCATTAATTATATTTTATCATTCAGTTTGGTTGGGCTTTGAAATATTCGGTTTAAGAGTTCAGGTGCATAGCATTCGGTACATTTTACACTCACGCGCAAAGGATATGACAATCACCATTGTCATAATAAACCCCAGACAGGAAATGAGTTAGTGTGGATGTCGTCATGCCCAGAAGAGATGGGCTGAGAATTTGGAAAATTTTGAAAAAAGATTCAGTTGGGGTCTGACCAAGGTGTTGAGAAGTTGGGTACCGACCATGGTGTTGAAAAGTTGAGGTCCGACCATGCAGTTGAAGGTTGACATTGGGCCATGCAGACAGATAGATGAGTTCTCTGCCATAGAGTTGAGTTTTCTACCGTTGCGGCGGCGGTTGAGTTTTTCGTGTCCCGACCAGCGAAGATGAATTGAGATGTAAAACACCACGTGATGTGCCGAACATTGGGGTGTTGTTAGCATGGTATGATTTCGAAAGACTTTTAAGAATTGTCTCTCTCCTTGTGGCGAAGGATCAAAGTCAGAATTTATAAACGGTTCGTATCTGAACAACAGAGTCCGCCTGTGTATTTAGGTCTGCCTATTGTGTTTTGGTTTGGTTTGGTTTCTTTGTTTAATGGCATATCAACCTTTGTTGGTTATTTAATGCCAAAGCCATTCTCCTAGGAGAACAGTTGTGGTGCTATTTAACCCCTATCTGGGAGGATAAGGGTTTTCATACCTCTCCCAAGGGTATTTGCCCGAGAGTGAACGTAATAGCGCGACTGGAGTACGAACTCGCTTACAACGATTCCGCAGTCCATCACTTTAACCATTACACCACGAGGACACCCATGTTGTGTTTTGTATTTGCGTGTATTACAGTTGTGATTAAGATCATCGTGATTATATAACAATATTGGTTGCTTCTTTGTTTCAAATAAGTAAGAATGTGTTGTCCTTGTATGACCTCTACGAAGTCTGGACAAGATGTCTTCTTTTGTTTTTGTTTTTTGGAGCCTTGTTTTCATTTTCCCAATATGGGTTTAACTTCCTGAGATTTATTATGCTTATTGTTGTTCCAGCATTGTTGTCTTTGTAGAATATATTCATTTATCTTCATTTTAAAGTCTGTATGTGGTATTTTTAACTTTTTTTCTGTGGTTATGTTTAGAGTGGACCTGACTGCTTTATCTGCTTGATCGTTTCCACTGATTCCAGTATGACTTGGGACTCAACATTGTACATCATTATGGTTTGATAGATTTTCTAATTTGTATAGAATTTTTATGATTAATGGATTATCAAATTTCCTGTTTTTTTATTGATTCCAACACTGATAGCGAATCAGCAGAGATAATGAATTTGTTATTCCTTGATTCTGAGATAAGATCAAAAGCCATGTTGATTGCGCAAGCTTCTGCGCTGAATATAGAGATGTTATTTGGGAGATTTTTTTCAAATAATTCTTCTTTATGTATTGTGGCACATCCTGTAATTTTCTCCAGTTTAGATCCGTCCATGAAGATGTGCAAGTGTTGAGGATATCTCTCCTTAACTTTTTCTAATTCCTCTTGGAAAATTAATGGGTGAGTTTTGTTTTTGTGGAATTTACGGAGAGTTAAGTTTATGTTTGGGATCCTTATGGTCCAAGCTGGAATATCTGGTATGATCGTTAAATGTATTTCTGTCAAATTCATGTCTACTTCTCCAAAGATTGTTTCCATCCGGAGGCCAAACGGGTTTTTGGCTTTTTCGTTCTTTTTGAATATTTTTGTACTTTGGATGAAAAGTATTATTGAGTGCAGTATTTGCTGGACGTGACTTTAGTTTGACTTAGTACTGGAGGGCTAGTTTGTGGCTTCTAATATTTGTGAGTGCTTCATTAGCCTCAACGTAAAGGCTCTCAGCTGGAGATGTTCTAAAGGCTCTAAGTACTAACCTTAAGCCTCCGTGTTAGATATGGTCAAATGTTCTTAAATAGCTCATTCTTGTTGATCAGTAAAGCAATGATCGTAATTCAGTTGTGATCAAATTAATGATCTATTTAATGACAACAGAGTCTTTCGATCAGCTCCCCATTCTTTGTGGGCTACCACACGCAGTAGTTGCAGTGTTTTATTACATTTAGTTTTTACATATTTCAAATGGGGAATAAGTGTTAGTTTTTTGTCAGTTATTATCCCCAGAAATTTGTATTCGTCTACAACTGGGATCGCTGAGCCATCAAGTTTCAGGCTGGGATCATTATGTATTTTTGGTTGACAAAAATGAATACATTTTGTTTTTATTTTAGAGAATCTGAATTCATTTAATATTGCCCATCTTCTGGTTTTCTTTAGTCTCTGTTGCAATTTTATCTCAATTTTTTAGATATATTTTGATTTAAAACATATCATGAGGTCATCCACGTATTGAGACCCATTAATTCCAGATGGTAATTCCTTGATTACATTGTTCATTTTTATGTTGAAGAGGGTTACGGACAATATACTGCTCTGTAGGAAACCCTCTTCCTGATTTTTCACATCTGAAAGTGTGAAGTCAACGCGAACTCTAAATTTTCTTTTGGATCGGAAGCCATCAATAAATTGTGTCAATCTGCGCTTTATATCGAGGTCATGTAATTCATTACTCCATACTTCCACGTTGTATCATAAGATTTTCTAGATCGAAAAATATTGGTATAAGATGTTCATTTCTAATGAAGCCTTCTCAAATGTTTGTTTTGAGGCGTATTAATTTTTTTTTACTTCGGAATCCACATTGTAAGTTGGAGATGAGGTTGTTTGATTGCAACTGCCAAATCAGCCTGTTATTTATTATTCTTTCCATTGTCTTGCATAAGCAACTGGATAAGGATATAGGTCTGTAGTTTTGTGGATCTGAGCTGTCTTTTTTGTGGGGGGAGGATTGTTACGATTGTGCTTTGTCTTCATATGTCCGGGAAATTTCCTTCCGTCCATATTTTGTTAAAGATTAAGAGAAATTTTAATGATTCTTCAGGCAGTTTTTTTTAAGAATTCATAATGGCTTTAGTCCGGGCCTACAGCAGAGTTATGTGATTTTTTATGGAGTCTTTCAATTCTCTTAGTGTCAATAAGCTATTATACTCTTCTAGGTTTTTTTTTTATTTAAGTTTAGTTTATATTTTTCTGCATCTTCTTTAATGGTTATAAATTCTTTCATACCGTTTTGTCAAAATGAGTTTTTCGAGAAAATTTCAGCAAGCAGTTCTGTTATATTTTTTTTTATCAGTAATTATGCAGTTATCTCATGAAAGGTGCTTTCTTGGTATTGCTTGTTTACCGGTAATTTTCCTGATCATTTCCCAGATTGCCTATGGTTTAGTTGAGTAATTTAATTTGTTGACATAATTTTGCTTGAATTCTCTTTTTGATACTTTTATCTTTTTTCGTGCCTTTATTCTATTTCATTTATATTCCGTCAGATTGAACTTTGTTGGATCTTTTGGAATTTTTTTCAGTGCTACTTTTCATAGTTTGATTGTTTCCTGGTACGAGGTGCATACGATAAGTTTCCAGACTTTTTCGTATGGGCATTTAAAATTGTCGTGGACTCTTTAAAATTCAGTATGTTATTGCTATACAGGTTATGAGATGACTGACCAATGTTTATGATTTCAACTTCAAATGAACAGCTACTGCAGCAATTGGAATACACCCTACTAAGGACTGATTGTCACAGGTGGGGAATTTCAAAAATGCAATCTGGAGATAAGGACCATTTAGAAGAACGATATTCAATAAAATTGTGTTTTAAACTTGCAAAAAATGCCACAAAAACGTATGGAATGCTTCAGACTGCTTTTCGACCATCTTGCATGAATCGAGCATCAGTTTTTGAGTGGCATAAGAGATTCAAGGAAGCCAGGGAGTCTGTGAGGGATGATGAGAGGTGTGGGAGGAGTAAGGAAGTCAATACACCAGAGTTGATTGGCTAAAGGGTTAGGGTTACGGCTACTATGTTGAGGTTTTAAGGGAGTTTAGGAAGAGATTCCGTCGGAAGAGGCCAGCACTCTTCAAATCGGCTCAGTGGCATTTCTACCAGGACAATGCAACAGTCCACAGTTCCATCCTTGTCACAGACTATTTGACCAAGATGGGCATCAAGACAGTTCCTCAGCCTCCCTATGGTCCAGACCTTGCCCCCTGGGACTTTTGGTTATTCCCTAAGCTTAGAGGCTCTCGTTATGAGGCAATTGAAGAGATGAAAGGGGCTGTGACGAAGGTCATTGACACGCTCACACAAGAGGACTTCCAAGGGGCCTTACAGAAGTTGTTACAACGGTACAACAAGTGCATTGTAGCCGGAGGAGATCACTTCGAAGGTGACTAGAGTTTCATGTGAGCACTATCAATAAAAGTGCCTATACGAAAAAAGTCTGGAAACATATCGTATGCACCTCGTATATGTTGTTAAACCAGGTTCTGTCTAGCTTATTTGGTGTTGCAGTCTTGGGGTATAGTCTATTGCTATGGAATTCAGGATTTTGATAAAATATTCTTTTGTGTCATTGTTTGACTCTTTGTGTATAAGTTTTTCTTTGCATTTTTCATCAGATTTTTCTGAGTTAGATTCGTTTAATTTCTAACAGTTTTTTCTGGTAGGTTTTGTGTTATTTAGAAGAATTGGAAGGTGATCACTACTACAAGTATCTTCGTATAATTGCCAAGAGAAGTCAATATAGATAGTTGGGTTACATATGGTTAAGTCAAAGGCAGAGGTATTTCCATTTGATGGGTTTATGTACGCAAGCCCATGATGAGTAGGCATAGATGGTTTTCTTATTTAATCTTTTCTAAGGTTTTACCTTTTTAGTCTATTTCTTTGCATCCCTATATGTTGTTGTGACTGTTAAAATCACCCATTAAGATGAATGTCCAAGGGAGCTGCTACAACAGTTAATCCAGTTCGGTGTCAATAATTTGATCATGTGGTGGTATGTATATAGAGAATACGATATATATATATATATATATGGGTTAAACTAATTTGAGGAATGTGATAGTTATGGGAGAGTGGTATGCTATGCTTCCGTACTCCATAGTTCTCTTCAATCTTAAGATATCTGGCAAAGGGGCGGATCGCAGAGAAAAGTGGATTCATGCCTTTAGAGATCAGCCAAAATTAGAAATTGGATTCCCGCCATGGCTTTCCGTGCTGATCATCCTAATCCAGATCTATCTATCTATCAATCTATCTATCTATCTATCAGCCAGGTCGGTGAAGCTAATAATACAAGACCAGGAAGAGAAATCTCATCAAAAGAATTAAGACCTGGACAGTCTCTCTTGGGATATTCTCTGGAACTTTCTTAAATTGGCCAAAGGATGAACTCAGAAAAAGGGACTGATAAAGAAGTTGATGACTAAGTTCAAGTACTTACACTCGAGAGATTGTAATATAATGGCCGAGGGATTTCGTTTTATATATCTTACCTTTCGATTTCGGTAGATTGAGAACCTTTCTCTTAGCGCATGGGTTAGTTAGGTGCAACATGAACGCAGGTGTCATTCAGAGATGTCACAATAGAAATCCCATATAGGGGGATGTGAATGTCGTCACTCACCGGAGGCGTGAGCTGAGATTTGAGAAAAGTAAGTTAGTTGAGATTGAGACCTGGGCGAGGCCAGACGAATTTGTGCGCTACGGGCGCAACACGTGTTGGGGGGCAGATGGAAAATTCAGTATAGAAAGATGGTATCTCTCTCCTTATGTCGAAAAACCTTTTAACTCAAAGGCAATAAAAAGTTTCGTACCTGAACTATGAAGTAGTAAGTGTTTTTCGTGTTTCGAGATTCCTATGTTCTATGTATATATGTTATGAACATTCTATGTACATTTCACATATTCATGTATGGCTATGTTATAAGATGACAGATTCTATGTGTTAAGTCAAGGAGGAAGAGAACTAGCTACCATAGAGGATTGCGTACATACATCAATACAAGGACTCGAGAAATACTTTTAAAAGAGCCAAGAAAAACTTCGAAAGCAACCAGTAGCAGCAGCAGCAACTTATCTGAAAAGAAATAAAAACTAGGAAACAGAAATGGGAAGAAAAACAACTGTATGGATATTTCAAGCTACAAGCTGGAGAATTTGCAAGCGAGTATTCCTTGATATGGCTACGCAAGGGAAACCTAATGAGAGAAACTGAATCTCGGTTATGAGCAGCACAAAATAAAGCTATAAGGACATTTCAATCATACATCCTAGATGCATCAAGGTACTATTTACCAACCCCTCCGCTCGGGCAGGATATGACACATGGTCAATTTTTAAGCGGAATTTAACAGGTTTGAATTCAGAGTTTTCCTTTTCCTAGACTAGTTGCCTAACCATGGCTGAAGAACCTAGTCTGTCCTACTATTTACCCATAGCTGGAGGGAGAATTATTGGATTCATACCTTTCCCAAGGGTATTAGTGCTATGTGAAAATGCAATCAGTCTCGTCCAGGATTTGAACTCGTATCGCCATGTTCATTTCCTACGGCGATAACGACTACACCACGGGCATCAAGGTAGGTCTTCAGTGATGCACTGTCTTCATCGCCGATTTCGGGTTTTTTGCATCATATCGGCTCCGACAGAAACCCCGGCATGACTCTGGAAGAGCCAAGCCGCCTCCTTCGTCGCGACATGCTACGCTCGTGCCTCTACCAAAGTTAAAAAGAAAAAGTAATAAGGCCGAACTTCGACCGATCTTATAGACATCTGTCCTTCAGTAACAGCCAATGAAAAAGCAGGGCATTTCACACTCCTCTACCATATAATACCATCTTTACCTCATCCGGTTTCGGCTGACTACTTTCGGATTCGGTACCGAGGTAAGATGGTATTTTTAATACTCGTCCACGTCCATGATTTACACTTTACAAGACTTACACATATCCCACCCCAAATCTATCCTATACTAATACTTCCAAACTAACATGAAATAAGCCCCTACTCTAACTATTCAGTCAGCCTTTAACTCTTACCTTATACCCTTATTCGAAGCCCCCCCCCAAAAAAAAAGAAAGGTAAAACTCCCATTTATTTGGCTCACGAAATCATTTGCTACAGATTAACTCATACTTATTTGCCTAGATCTCCCTCCTCGTTTGTCAATAATCTCTACTCATATTACCACTCTAATGCAAATTATATAAAAGCGAAAATTGAAAATACGCAACAGAATAACTTGTATAGATTATAAGGATACAGATATGAAACAATTAATCCCATGATAAGCAAATGAAGAAAGCTGGCACAAAAGGAGTATAAAACTAGGCATGATTGGATGGAACGGGGATCCACTAAGAATTGAGCAAGAGATAATGAAAAAAATTGTCAATACAACCAAATGGTATATACACACACTAGAATCTATTTTAGAAAATAAGACCCTTAAAATTCTCTGGAACTTTGATGTAACAATGGATCACTTAAAAACCTAAACTAATGTTAATTAGGAGGAAGAACAGAACATTTAATCTGATTGATTTTGTCATTCTTGTTGTCTATAGAGTGAATATGAAAAAAATCGAAAAGACTGATAAATCCTTGGATCTTGCCAAAAAGCTGCTGATTATGAAGGTGATGATTATACCAGTAGCAGTTTGCGCGCTAAAGATAATCCCCAATAGCTTGAAAAAAAGAATACTGTACAGAGTGGAAGCAAAATTATGGATATTCCAGTATAATAACAAAAGAGTGATTTTACTCAATACGACCACCATTTTTTTTTTTTCAATTATTGTATCCATAGACCTTCGAAACGATTTGCATGCCTTCAAAAAATTCTTCAGACATTTTATTCTATTCCTCCTCAATAGCATTCCTAATCGAACCAATATTTTGATGGGAAGTTGCATTTGTTTTGTTTTCTCCAACGCCCCATATAGCGTAATCAAGGGGGTTAAAGTCTGGGCTTAAATCTTGTTTAATTGCTGTCCTCACAGTTTTCTCGTGGACTTTCAATTCATTAGCGTGCTTTCTTATTGACGCATAGGGTCCTTAATCGTCGTAAGGAGAGCAATTAAAAAACCTTTTCGTTTTTTGTTTTATCCTCCACTCCCACTTTTACTTAAAAGCTTTTTTACTATAATTTTTTTCTTTCCTTAGTATTGATTAGACAAAGAAACTTTGGCTTGGTTTCGGCGTTAAGCAAATCATAGATTCTTTTTCTTTTCTTTTCTTGCTCTCTCTCTCATTTTGGGCTGAATTTATTAAAATAAAAATGCTTGAATAATAGAGCTAAATGAAAATTTGGATTTATCGCTTTTTTTTTCTTCAAAAATTGGACTCACCAGACTAAAAGAACATTTAAAAAATTATTTCATATTTTTAAGAGGAAGAATCGAGACTATACAAACAACGGCATTAATGAAATCAGCTCGAATACCCAGTCCTGGATATCTAAGGAGACTTCCTGTCACTTAGACTCCAGTGAAACTCGAATTAAAAAAAAATCACTAGTGGGAAATAATTCGAATAAATTTGTTTGCAGTCAGTTATATAGTTTGAGATAATTTGATCTAGTACTAGCCATTTAAAAAAAATCTCTTTGACTCATATGTGGCATATTACCATATACAAGTCTGAGCCGGAGTGGACCTGGGAGTAATGATAACAAAGGTATACTCCACACTCGCTAGAACTTCTGATTTGGGGCCTCAAACTTATATATATATATATATATATATATATGTGTGTGTGTGTGTGTGTGTGAGTGTGTGAGTGGATTATATCATATAATATATTTTATTCCCTGGACTGGCTCATAAAAAAAACTGCTTTATGCCGTTTGCGATATTCAAATAAGCGAGGTTTATTATTTCTTCGTTCAGAGCATTTCTTTGCATGTTTTCTTGATGTCGCCAACTTTCTTTTCGCTGTTGGTTCATTTTTTGTTTTCTTTTTTCTTTTCTGTTCATTTTTTATTTTATTTTCGTATTTCTTAGTAGGAGTTTGATCTCGTGGCTACATAGAATAATATTTCTTTCAAAAAATACAGAAAATATTAAAAAAAAGAAAAAGAAGTATTTCTCTTTAGAAAGAGAGAAGAGAGAGAGAGAGAGAGAGAGAGAGAGAGAGAGAGAGAGCGAGAGAGAGAGAGATTAAGCAGATAGACAGACTGACATAGAATGGGCCATAGTGAGTAAGAATGTACAAAGAAATGAAAAAAGGCAATATAGAAAGGCAACAATAAAGAGACTCAGATAACTTGAGGGAGACTAAGATAGATAGATTGATAGATAGATAGAGGCAGATTTCAATTATGTATATAAACATAAAATACTTACTTCAATAGCTTTTTATAAACAGATGGACATTATATGAGGAAAAACATCGATAGATATGTATTATTCAGAAATGCATATCAATAATGAGGATAGATGTGAAGAGCATATTTCAAGGAAATGGTTTCAAGTAACAATTCCTGTTTAACAATAAAAATCATTTGTTTTCACAAATATGGTTTCAAGTATTTTTAAGACTAACAATTTACACACAGTTATATTGTTTCAAGTATTCTGATCTACTAACAATACTTTCTGTATGGAGATGCCCGTGGTGTAAATGGAGGTGCCCGTGATGTAATGGTTATCGTCGTTAGAAATGGACACGGCGACACGAGTTCAAATCCTCGACGAGACTAATTGCATTTCACATAGCATTAATACCCTTAGGAAAGGTATGAATCCAATTGTTCTCCCTCCAGCTATGGGTAAGTAGAAGGAAAGACTGGGTTCTTCAGCCTTGTTGAGGCAACTAGTCTAGGAGAAGGAAAACTCTGAATTCAAAACTGTTAAACTCCACTTAAAAAATTGACCTTGTGTCATATCCTGCCCGAGTGGAGGGGTCGGTAAATAGGGTAACATAACTTTCTGTACATATATACATATAGTCTGATTGACACAAATTGTTTATGACATTTGCGATATTCAGATATGCGTGATTCATTTTCTTTTGTTTTTCCAATCAATCTATATATATATATATTTCTTTAAGGAAAAACAAAAACCGGTCACATTAAGATAATGAATTTATTTCCATCCTGTTATGGGTTTGGATATAAATCAAAAACACCAAAAAATAACAGGACTTCTTCAGATCTAATTTTTTTATCTACTAGATCTGTTATTTTTTTGGTGTTTTTGATTTAAATCAAAACCCATAACAGGATGGAAATAAATTTTTAATTCTAATGTGACCGGTTTTTGCTTTTTCTTAAAGAAATTATTGCTCTGTTATGTCAGTTACTTTGAGCTCTTTACCAGGAAAATTTATACGTTCACTGTTGAATGTTTTTTTTGTCCTGATGGAATTACTCCCAACTTCGGTTTAACTGGACCGAATAATACAACATATATATATATATATATATAGAGAGAGAGAGAGGGGGGGGGAGAGAGATACTGACAGATTTGTTTTAAACATGTGCAAAGATATGAAGAGCGTGGGGGAGATAAACACCAATAAGCATACTGATGGCTTGATAGGAATAGAAAGAAATTGAATAAGAAAACACATACACAGAAACACACACAGAGACACACACACATATATATATATATATATATATATATATATATATATATATATATGTGTGTGTGTGTGTGTGTGTGTGTGTGTGCGTGCGTGTGTGTGTGTGTGAAGAGAGAGGGACGGAAGGAGGGAGCGAGAGATGATATTGGTTTATTTCGTGTCATATGTTCAACCAACCGGTTGACACAGCCAAATGTGAAAGTGAAAGTAACAAACGGAGACATGTGTCAGTAGTTGTTGACATATATGATTGATTGCTGACTTTTGTGTCAATTAGAGACGCTAGTCAACAATCGATACATGTTTTTCAGACTCCTTGTGTTCGTCTAGAAAGGCTTAACTGTACAGCCCGGAGACTTATGATCACATGTTTATTCAGCAGATGTCATATCTGTAAAAGATGTTTAAACAAAGAAAATGTGCATCAGTTTGTTACTTTTACGGCGCTTACCTAATCTCTTTATTGATGTAATCATCGTATATTTGGTGAAGAGGGGCAGAATATTCTCCCAATGCAGGCCTAACTTGAAAAACATTTCTAAATCTTAAATATAGAGATATGTGTTGACTAGTCTTTTTGATTCGTCTTGATTCGATCTGTGATGAACAAACACTCTGGATACAAATTCAGGGTACCATATTTAATTACACAAGCTCGCCAGCACACCACTCAAATAGAATGATGTTAACGCAAAAAAAAAATTAAGGAAATGCTACAACCAAAAATACGAGTACGAAAATAAATGTCATCCAAATATATATTTTCGGAATTTTATTTTTTGATGGTTTCTTTGTTTAATGGCAGAAGAAGAACAGTAGTGGTACTATTTAACCCCTAGCTGGGAGGATAAGGGGGTTCATACCTTTCCCAAGGATATTTGCCCGAAAGTGAACCTAAGAGCGCGACTGGAGTACGAACTCGCTTACTACGATTCCGTAGTCCATCGCTTTAACCATTGCACCACGAGGACACCCCACTTTATTTTTTGGTTTCGGATTTTAAAAGATGATGAGGTTATTAATAAATAAAATCTCATAATATACGTCTTGAGCTGATAGTAAGCCACTAAAAATGATAAAAATATAGTACTTTTGGTTTAGAAGAAAATTAACTTTTTATAAAAAATTACTTGGTTAATACTAATATATATGACGAAACAGTCTGTTTGTTGATGACAGTATATATATATATATATATATATATATATATATATATATTTACTAATCTAATATCAACCAGTATTCACGGTACAGAAAAAAAAACCCTGGCCAGGAACAAGAGAAAAAAGTATCTCGAATCACCGCCCAGGGAAAAAAGAAAAAAAGTTTGGGTCAAAAAGAAAGAAAAGGCCAACCTCGTCCGACCCCGTGAAAAAATCAAGGGATACGCAGTCAGTGGTCAAAAGAAAATCAAAAAACCTTCCGCGAATGCTGCAATGCTACAATTACTAAATCAACACTAGACAATGGAGCCAATTATAGAATTAACTTAAATCGCGAGTCGAAAATCTTCTACTAAAGTTTCACCTTAACGGATCATCAGGAAGCCTAATTTCGACTGAATTCTAGGAGAAATCGCTTTCTTTTATTCACCAAAAACCACCTAGCTTCAAATTTGCATTAAAAAAAAAATAAATAAATAAAAGAAAAGAAAATAAATAAAATTTTTTTCCAAAACCTATCCCTAATTATAGAGTAACCACACTCTTTTGTGCCTACAACTATTTAACACCTCCGATTTTTTGTTTAACACATTCCTATATAGCCAATTTTTCCTCCATACAAAGGCTACAAGCCCTATTTCCTGCCCTATATTTACGGCATTTCTTTATTACTTCCCATTTCATTATAGGATCTACCCCTGTGTTCTCCTTAAGCTCCCACATATAACTAGATAATGCAGTGCTATGCGTATATTTCTCGTGCGAGAAACTTGTTCTATGGTTATAGTACCTAGTCTTAAAGTCCCCTTGCGTCGACCCAAAGTATATCTTTTTATTTCTCTTATTATTCGAATCACTATGTACTTCTACTTTATACACTACACATTCCTGTTTACATTTGCCTTCGAGGGGACATCTAACCTTATTCCTACAGTTACATTTATCAATTACCTTATTTTTCTTCGTACTTAATTTAGTTATATTACTCCTATTTATTATTCCATTAATGTTTGGCATGCAACTATAACTTAATTTAACACAATTCTTATTAAATATCTTATGTAACTGACTCCCACTAGGGAAATTTCTTTTTTATAACTTGAAGAATTCTTTTCCCAAGTTGTTAACTACCTCCATATTATAAGGGGGATTAAACCATAAAATTTTCCTAGGTCTATTTCTCCTTCCTTGCGTTCTACTTTCATCCCTATCCCTATATTCTAAATTGACCCTATATCCGTCATTCTTTAAAGCCTCCTCATATTCCTGCTTGCTTCGTTCAAAAATTTCCCTGTTGGAGGAGTTATTTGATAATCTATGCTCTATTCCCTTAGGTACATGTTTAAACACCTGTATTGGGTGATTAGATCCCCTGTTCACATAACGCAGATTCTGGTTCTTTTTTCTAAATGGAGATACAGTTCCACTATATAAATTTAAGGTAACATCAAGATAATCGGTAATTTTTAGGTTTGTTGTTACATCTAACCTAAATCCAAACTCCTCAAACAGCTTATACAATCTTTTTCTAATCCCATCACATTTCTTCGGTGTACTTTTATCCACGATAATCAGTCCATCATCATGATAAAGTCCATGGCTACTTGGGTCCATAATCTTATTAATACTATATAATAATACACACCCGACGAGCTCACAAATTTCTGCGCCGTCATATGCCCCAAAAGAAACGTTGAACATTTTTGCCTCGTTATTTAACTCTTTTTCGATAATTAAGCATTGTCGTAAAACATTACTATGAAGATAGTACATGGATAAAAAAAGGGGAGGGTGGAAATTTCGACGTTTCCATTAAAGCACTTACGGTGAGGGACAAAAAAAAACCCGCCAGTAATTCGAAGATAGAAATATACCACGAATCACTGTCTAGGGGAAAAAATTATTGGAAAAAAAAAGAAAAAGCCAACCTTGTCACACCAATTGAAAAAAATCAATAGATACACATTCAGGTAGTCAAAAGAAAAAAAAACCGTAAAATGCTGCTAAGCTCCAAGTACAAAAAGTGCTCAATACTAAGTAAAGCAAATTAGTGACGAAAATTATTTCGTGAGTCAGGAACTAACCTACTACGGTTTTGCCTAAACTGCTCATCAGGGTACCTAAATCTGACTATATATATATATATATGCGAGTGTGTTGTTGCTTTGTGTATATATATATATATAAAACCTATGTCAGTTAAATCCTTGAGAAAAATTACAAAAGTCAAAATCCAAATGAGACGGGATTTTTCAAGAAATAATATTTTGACAAAACCCGTGAAATTTTGGTAGAATTTGTGTATAAGCTAAGAAATCGAGTAAGACGACAAGGGAACAGCAATAAGAGTTTTTGAAAAGAAAATTTCAGGTGGATTATAAAAAACATAAGCTCAAAAAAAAAAATACCATCACATTCATGAATATCTATATACATATATATAAGTTAAGCTGGCTGACCATGGTCAAGGTTGATACAAAGGCTCCCTTTTCAATAGCTACTAAACCAAGGTTTAGGGAGGGTGCTACTCCTTTCCCTGGATTGTTTTAATACCCTTGATCGCTACATTATAATCCTTAGTGCAAAGCAAAGAGACATAAAGTACCGTTTTTCAGTGTTTGGTATAACTAGACCTGAGATTGAATTGCGGTCTTTTGGACCATTGGCGAATACTCTAACCATTATACCAATATATATATACATGTGGATATATATACATGTGCATATATACATATGAAAATATAATTATATATATATATATATATGTATGTATGTATATGTATATATATATATATATATATATGTCTATATATATGAAGAAATAATAAGTAAATATGTATTAGTTTTTATATGTATTTAATAGCATAGAATCTTGTTGCAACCTCGGGTTTCATGATTGTTGTTTATAAGATATCATGAAACCTGAGGTCGCATACAAGCTTCCATGCTATTAAATATATATAAAAACTAATATATATTTACTCAATATTACTATATAATAGCTCTATCACAGATATTGAGCACTCTCCAAATTATATTGTATTTGATCTGCCTCAAACCCACGAAACGAGATAGTGAAAACCAACACAGTGACAATCTCTCTCTCTCTCTCTCTCTATATATATATATATATATGTGTGTGTGTGTGTGTGTGTGTGTATTAATCTCGTTTAAAATAAATATAAAGAACCATCGCATAGAATCTTCTCAACTTTTAGCCGCTCAGTCAAACACACTGATTTTTTATCATATTTGATTAATAATTGTCAAAATTAATAAGACGTATTTAGATATTAATTTGTCTATGAATGGCATATTAATGTTTATCGGTTTAAATGGTCTCAAGTGTTTCTATCTTCTACTAATAAATTCAATTCAATATCAATCATTTTCGCCAATGGCCCGGGAGACATGGGTTCAATTCCAGGTCGCGTCATACCATAAACTCTTAAAATGGTACTTGATACCTCCTTGCTTAAGACTCAGCAATATAAAATACGTATCAAGGGTAAAGTGTACCAATCCAAGGAAAAGAGTAGCGCCTTCCCCTACACCTGAGCTATTAAAAAGGAAGCCTTCTGGTCGCCTTCGACTACAGTTGCCAACTCTACTCATATAATACTAATAATTTAATCTAATATTAACAATTTTTGGCCCAAACTTTAATGGTTTGACCAACTCTAACAGGTGATACTATACAGAGCCAAAGTGGACTTGGGAGTAATAGCAATGAAGGGGTACTCTACATTCGCTAAAACTCTAGGATTGGAGACTCACCATCAGATCGTTAATGTCATATGCGGGACACTCGTTCGCGGGGGGAAGTCTTACCTCTTTGCATTGGTAAAGAATGTGTATTCTACAGCCCCCGCTGACTGGACTGACATTGTTTCGTATCATATCCAGGACCATTAGTTGCGGTGGGAGATGATCTTATCCCTCTGAAAAGATGCAGTCGGTATATTCCACATCTCCAGCCGACAGCGCAAAATAATCGAGTAGCAAAGAAAATATAGTCATCTTATTAGACAACCTTTAATTAACTTGTATCAAAATAACTAAAAAATACCGGTGTTGTGTGGAAAGTCCATATGCTGCTTGCAATGTTTATAATGCTGACATTAAAAGAAAAAGAAAAAAATTGTATGGTCCCTCGTTTTAGTGGAACACTGCAGTCGGTTGGTCCCTAGGTTTCAGCCTAATGAGACTTCTGGATTATGTGGCACTTATTAGATAGCTCTTCTTTTTTTTCAAGAGATTAAATTGGATGCTAATGCATTCGGTAAATGTGTCCGCACAGAACTAGAGAAGATAAGTTCTAGCTGGTCATCCAATGCTTGAACGTCTGCGTGAAGTGGTCCAGAGGAGAACGTCGGTTATGAGGTCGTCCTTACTTCTCCAGCAGTGTCCTGCATATCTTTTCCGTCTTATTTGGATGTTTTTGAGGTGGGAGGTAGGTGGCCGTATAGCTGCTGTTTTGTGGGATGCTGCTTCCAGGATTTCTTCAATACAGTTCGCAGCATTCTTGTGCAATTGCTGTCAAGCTTTTTCTCCATACGCTTACTCAGCGTCCACGTGGTGCATCCATATAGTACTATTGACGGGACGGCTGCTTGGAAAAATTTCGTTTTATCGGTTAGGTCTGACCTCCATATGACCGATAGACTATCGATAGCTGACCATGCCTTCGCTCTATATGGGGGAGGTTAAATCTACATTCTTTGAAGATTCTTTGGAGTGAGTCAGAAAGATGTCATGTGTTGAGAGTATCTTTCTTTTGATTTTGTCAAAAGCTTTCAAAGTGTTTTTTATAAAAAAAAAACTTCATTCTTCCTTATTTTATTTTAATCAGCAACTTTAATTTTTTTTTTCTTGTTTTTTTTATTATTAAAGGCACTACCTGGAAGTTATCATGTGACACTAATTTTGCCTGCATTTGAATAAATCATTTGGCTTTCTTTTTTGCACATTTATTATTATTCCTATGCTTCAATTTTTCGTTTTTATTCTGGTTAAGCAAAATATCTTTGGAATACTCAGGGGGAAAAAGTTTTAAAATGCATTACGATGATTTATACGACAAATGTATTATTTCTCTGAATTTTTAATTCGATTTTAACATAATATATATAAAATAACTCTTGCTCACCTGATGATCGACAAAGTGAAACTGTGAGTTGTAAGTTTTTTATCCTGTCTTACTCATATCTTATTTAATACTTGAATTAAATTGCGTATGGAGTTATGTATATATATATATATATATAGAGAGAGAAAGAGTGTGAAAGAGAGAGAGAGAAAGAGTGTGAAAGAGAGAGAGAGAGAGAGAGAGCATATACTAACAACAGTATATAAAGAAATACACATCACGTTGGAGGTTCCTGGTCTGATCACAATAGCGAGAAAATATCAGTCACCAACCACCGTTGACCACAGTTTTTGAATTTAGATCTCTCTCTCTCTCTCTCTCTCTCTCTCTCACACACACACACACTATATATATATATATATGTGTGTGTGTGTGTGTATATATATAAAACTTGAGACAAAACTTCTAGTTTCAAATGCCATCGGAATTACAGACATCCTCATTTATAACCGGCTTCATGACGGAAACAGAAATTTCTGGAAAACTATATATCAGTTACAGATATAAGCAGAAAACAGCCTCATGGCTCTCGGTATACCTGTAGATTCATTTGGGTAAGTTGCTTTATTTCGCAATGTTTGTAGAACAAACTGACTTCAGCATTACTGAGTATTGGGGGAAAAATCGAAAGTTCAATCAGTCATATTGATTGAACTTTCTTTTCATATGCAAATTGGTAGTAGAACATTTCTTATATTAGCGCTAATTTTTTCAGTACAAAAAATGTCAACAACAACAACAAAAGTTAAACTACAAGATATTTTTTCGCTCGCAGAAAAATTATTCGGCAATTATGAAATTACAACTTGAAGGAACAGAATGTAAGATTTTCACTCAAGAGAAATAAAGACAAAAGAAACCGAATCTATTGCTAATAAAGGTTTATCTATTTTATCGCTTTATTTATAAGATTTAGATAGGCTACAAATTTGCTAAAAAGTGAATGGAATTATCTGTGATTCTAATTCGTTAAATGATTTATTTTTAACTATTTAAGTAGGAAAAGAGTTTTTTATTATGTTAACATTTAATCTTAGAAAAATTGCGAGACAGTTCTGCTGACATCTCAGATATATTTCTAAAGCACCCAAAATGAAGTGATGATTGTTTCATGAATGCAAAAGTACAGATACAGAAATTACTGCTTTTTTAACTTATTTTTGTTAAAAAATTAACGCGTATCCTACATATATATATATATATATATATATATATATATATATATATATATTTCAAGTAGAAAAATGGAAGAGTATAAAATTGCAATACTCACAGTTTCGCTTTATCGATCCTCAGGTGAGTGTTATACATGATATAGTAAAATAGAATTAATTATTCAATGAAACTGTATAGTTGAGCCATTAACAATTGTTATGCATTTACATCTTTTTTTCAAAGATCTTTCGGCTATCAAAAATAAAATAGGAAGTGGAAGTAAATAATAATTAATATTTCTAAGAAAAGTTAAATGATTTCTTCAAATACGGGGAAAATTAGAGACACGTGATAACTTCCAGATAGAGCTTTTAATAGAAAATAAAATAAGAAAGAATGAAGTTTGCCGATAAAAACCAACTGGAAGGCCTTTGTTAAAAAAAAAAGAAACAGACCTTTTTGGGCCTCAAGCAACAGTCGTGTCAATACGACTATATGGATGCACCACATGGACGCTAACTAAACGTACGGAGAAATAGCTTGACAGCAATTACACAAGAATGCTTCGAGCTGTATTGAACAAGTCCTGAAGGCAGCATCCCACGAAACAGCAGCTATATGGCCACTTACCAACCATCTCAAAAACAATCCAAATTTGAAGAAGCAGACATGCAGGACCCAGCAGGAGAAGTAAGGAAAAACTCATAAGTGATGTACTCCGGTGGACCCCTTCACACAGACGATCAAGGGTTGGACGACCAGCTAGAATCTATTTACAATAGCTCTGTACTGATACAGGATATAGCCAGGAGGGATTGCCGGGAGCGACGGACGACAGACAAGAGGGGCGAGAGAGGATCAGAGAAATTCGTGCTAGCGACACGACATGATATTGATGATGCTATATACATATGCAAGGGGCATTCAATAAATAAAGTGAATTTTATACAAGGAGCTGTCAACAGAATACAATGTTTACAATCGTACCTTTTTTTTTTTTAGGAAAATCAAGAGTGATAGGTCCTTTCTCATCACAGAAGACTGTCAGCATAATCTGTGTTTCCGCTCCATTGATTATTTTTTCGACACAAACATTTTGTGACAAAACCATTTTAACGTATTTGTAAACATTTTTATAATTAAAGAATACTTCTTACATTTCACATATTGTTCGGTAAATTTCACAAGGTTTGAACTTCTCCGCAACCAAAATTTAATGACAGAATTCTCTTCAATGATGGAGCAATCAATTTGATATGCCACCATTTTGAACAGCCTCAAAACAAATATTTTTGTGAAAAAAAATGTTTTCGATATGAACCAATTCCAAACAATTCAAAGTTTACATTTGTGGATAAAAATCCTGAAAAATATGTCTTTTTATTTAAATTTCACCTTAATCCTTGAATGATGCTCGTATATATATATATATATATATATATATATATATATTAAAATAGGTAGGTCAACGAAGAAAATTGAATTTTGTGTATTTATCTATTCATTTTGTTCTGTTCATCCGTCCCCAGCAGAAAAGGGCAATACGATCGCGGGTATGAAGGAAGCGTCCCTTAGCAACCGGTTAAAGCTGCAAGGGTTTGAAACCGACTATCACCTGCGAGACACCGCTGGTCGATCTGCGCACCGAGAACAGGTCGCGACGCCGGACCGGAGGGAAAGTGTATCCGGTCCCGACCGTGCGATTCGAGAAGTAGGAAGACTCCCGTGTCGCGCCGAAACGGGACGCAGAAGAAGAAGTGGGGGACGCGGTGGTTGCTGTCGCCGCTGCCGCTTATTCCTTTTCTCCCTTCCGCGATTACGCGCACCTTTGTTTTACGCTTGGCATCAACATGTCGCAAGCGCGCCGGTGCGACACGGGTGTCTTCCGACTCCTCGAACCGCACGGTGGGCAATTGACGCACTTCCCCTCCGGTCCATCGTCGCGACCCGTTCTCGGCACGCAGGTCGACGCGCGGTGTCCCGCAGGTGGTAGGCGATCTCGAAACCTTGCAGCTTTAACCGGTTGTTGAGAATCACCTTCAGCCAGGCTCGCGACCGTACTGCTCTTTTCTGCCGGGGACAGAGAAATAAAGAAATAATTGAAAAAATTCAAATCTCTTCGTGGGCCTACCTATTTTTAAATATTTTATTTTCTCTTTGGACCTACAACAGAAAATGTATATATATGTTTATATGGAGTGGTGATACATTTTACTCTCCTGTAAAGAAAAGATATTGGGCGCAGTGGTCAGTAAAGAGTCTCATGCTGAATGTCTTCGGATTCGTGGGATGGTTGGTTGATTGGTTGGTTTTTATGGCGTATCAACATTTGTTGGTCATTTAACGCTAGTCCATTTTTTATGTAAATAATCAGTTCTATTTCAAACGATTCAGTTTAGCATGAGTACACAGTTTAATTGTCAAAAACATTTCTGTTTCAAGCAATTCAGCTTCGTCAAACAGTTCCAATTCAGCTTGTTGAGTTTAGTGTAAATACGGATTTTTTTTACACAGTTAAATGTCAAAACAGTTCCATATTAAACAATTCAGTTTAGTGTGAGTACAATTTCAATATCAGAAACAATTCAATTGCAAACAATTTATTTTAGCATAAGCACGTAATTTAAACGTTAGTACAGTTTATGAAAATAGTTCTATTTCAAACAATTCTGTATGCAGTTTAAATGGAAGTACAGATTAACTGTGAAAAACTTTTCTATTTCAAGCTGTTCAGTTTAGTCCAGCAGTTCTAATTCAGCTAATTCCGTTTAGTATAAGTACAGCGTTTGTTTATACAGATTATATGTCAAAACAATTCTATATTAAACAAATCAGTTTAGTCTAAGTACAGTTTCAAAGTAAAAAAATTGTTTGATTTCAAATAATTCAGTTTAGCATAAGCGCGCAGTTTAAATGTAAGTACGGTTTAATAGTCAAGAACATTTTGATTTCAAGCTATTCAGTTTAGTCAATGTCTTTGGAGATATGAAATGACCCCACACTATTGACTACCTAAAATAAACGTGCAGCTATAACTGGTGCTTCCGGTTGACAACTTCTTGGGCAAAGTTCGATGTATTTGTAAAATGAGCCTCGCACAAACACACACACACACACACACACACACACACACACACACACATATATATATATATTTATATACATATATATATATATCATCATCATCATCATCTCACGCTGCTATATCCCAGACTTTACCTCTCTCTCTCTCTCTCTTTCTCTCTCTCTCTCTCTCTCTCTCTCTCTCTTGCCATCCGTTCCTTTCGTCCATCGCTTTTGGCTGGTCCTCTAAACTGTATCCAGTGTCTGCACAGAGCTGTTGTTGGTAAATTCTTGCTGGTTGATCAGCACTGGCACGTCCATATGTAGGTGTCCATTGAAGAACGTCAATTATGAGTTCTTCCTTAATTCTTTAGCAGTGTCTCGCATGTCTTGACCGTTTTACTTAGATGGATTTATCGATGGGAGGTAAATGGTCATATAGCTGTCATTTCGTAGAGTGTTACTTCCAGGATCTGTGCAGTATAACTCCTAGTATTCTTGTGCTGTTCTAATCAATCTTTTTCTCGAGGCATTTTCTTGGAGGCGGGTTTTACTCTTCTGCAGAGATTGTTTAATATCATATCCAGGACGCTAATTGGGGTGGGTACCTTACCCTTCTGCAGAGATGCAGTCGATGTATTCTACAGCCGCAATCGACTGGACAGGACTACTAGGGGTTTTGTTGCATTTTTATGTTGTTACGAGGATTATTATATAAGTTTCCAGACTTTTTTCATATGGGCACCTTTATGGATTGTACACACATGAAACTCTAGTCCCCTTTGAAGTATTCTCCTCCGGCTGCAATGCACTTGTAACGTTCCAACAACTTCTGGAAGACCCCATGGAAGCCCTCTTGTGTGAGAGTGTCAATGACCTTCGTCACAGCCTCTTTCATCTCCTCAATTGTCTCATAACGACAGCCTCTGAGCTTAGGGAATAACCAAAAGTCACAGGGAGCAAGATCTCGACTATAGGGAAGCTGAGGAACTGTCTTGATGCCCATCTTTGTCAAATAGTCTGGGACAAGGATGGAGTTGTGGACTGGTGCATTGTCCTGGTGGATATGCCACTGAGCCGATTTGAAGAGTGCTTGCCTCTTCCAACGGAATCTCTTCCTGAACTTCCTTAAAACCTCAACATAATAACTCTAACCCTAAATCTAACCTTTCACCAATCAACTCTGGTATATTGACTTCCTTACTCCTCCTACACCGCTCATCATCCCTCACAGACTCCCTGCCTTCCTTGAATCTCTTATGCTACTCAAAAGCTGATGCTCGATTCAAGCAAGATGGTCGAAAAGCAGTCTGAAGCATTCCATAGGTTTCTGTGACATTTTTTTCCAAGTTTAAAACAATTTTATTGCATATCGTTCTTTTAAAGTGTCAGATTGCATTTTTTGAAATTCACCAGCTGTGACAATCAGGCTTTAGTTGCGTGTATTCCAATTCATGTTGTAGCTGTTCATTTGAACCTGAAATCATAGACATTGGTCAGTCATCTCATGTATAGCAATAACATACTGAATTTTCCAGAATCTACAACAATTTTAAATGCTCATACAAAAAAAGTCTGGAAACTTATTGAATACACCACGTATCTCTGCTTGGAAGGGGATATCATTATATTTCTTTTTTTAATAGAATATTTTTAATCGTTTTAATGTGTTGGTCGAGATGTTGAATATTTCATGAACGATTTTTGAAAACTCTGTAAAATATTTATGATACACAATAGCGTTCTCTTCATCACGCCTTAGTCATTAGGCAGGAGCCCCTTCAACCATAGTATATATATATATATATATATATATATATAGTGAGCATGTGTCTACATGTGTGTGGCAGTATATATCATTGTAATGGTGTAATGGTTACCGTCCTACGAAATGGACATGACGACACGAGTTCAAATCCTGGACGAGGCTGATTGCATTTCACATAGGTCTAATACCCTTGAGAAAGGTATGAATCCATTGATTCTCCTTCCAGCTATTGGTAAATATAAGGGCAGACTAGGTTCTTCAGCCTTGGTGAGGCAACCAGTCTAGACAAAGGAAAATTCTTAACTGAAACTAGTTAACTCCACTAAGAAATTGACCTTGTGTCACATCCTGCCCCTGCGAAGGGGTTGCTAGATACATATATTAAAACCACATATTACTACAAAGTCCTGCCGGCTGCTGCAGTAGAATAAGCGGACTGCATCTCTGCAGAGGAGTAAAAAACCCATTCCCAACAAGTTTACTTGATATGACACTAACCAATCTGATGGTGAGGCTCCAATACTGAAGTTTTGATGAATGTTGAGCATCCCTTCATTGCCATTACTTCCAAGTCCTCTCTGACCCGGATTGGTAGTACCAGTTAATGTCCTATCTCTGGGTCAAAGAGAAATATTCAATAATTTTCAATACTTGGAACCATTTTACTGTGTGCAAACAAATGATTAATTTGAAGTTAAATTACTATAGTTAAATAGCGATACCCGTGTATAAATAAAACTATAGGTATTTGATAGGAATACTTGAAATCATTTTACTGTGTGCAAACAAAAGAACCCTGGGTCGTTTGAAAACAGTTCTAATTCAACCAATTCAGTTTAGTGTAAGTATAGACGCTGTGTACACACAGTTAGATTTCAAAACAGTTCTATATTAAACAATTCAGTTTAACGTAAGTACAGCTTCAATGTCAAAAACAGTTCCATTTCAAGCAATTCAATTAAGAATAAGCACGCAGTTTAAATGTAAGTACAGTTTAAGAGTCAAAAATATTTCTATTTCAAGCTATTCAGTTTCGTCAAACAGTTCTAATTCTACCAATTCAGTTTAGTGTAAGTATAGACGCTGTGTACACACAGTTAGATGTCAAAACAGTTCTATATTAAACAATTCAGTTTAACGTAAGTACAGTTTCAATGTCAAAAACAGTTCCATTTCAAACAATTCAATTAAGAATAAGCACGCAGTTTAAATGTAAGTACAGTTTAAGAGTCAAAAATATTTCTATTTCAAGCTATTCAGTTTCGTCAAACAGTTCTAATTCAACCAATTCAGTTTAGTATAAGTATAGATGTTGATTACACATAGATGTCAAAACAGTTCAATATTAAACAATTCAGTTTAACGTAAGTACAGTTTCAAGCCGAATCCCTTCCACATAGCCTTGAGCAAATAGCAGGAGACATCGTCCTTCACGTGAACGCAAAAAAATATATATTCAAGAGATTTAAACAAGAACGGGCCCTCCCCTCGTTAAGTGGTAAGCCTCTGAAATAAGGAGACTTGTTCAAATATTTCTGCGGCTACATCACATCTATCTGAAAGCTATGTCAACGAACGCTACATGAATTGCTATTTACAGGTTATCGATCATAGAGAAATCTGTTCGCTCTGATAAAATAAAACAGAATTCCTTCCAGACTCAAAGTGCGTAAGTACTACTGCATGGGTGCACTACCTAAACGCAAACGAAATGCATTGGGAAAAAAAGCTAGATAGGAACTGCCCAAAAACTCACAAGGGTTAATAGTCCATTAAACAAAAACTATATGTAAGATTCTTTCGTAATTTTCAGGGTATAGAAGCAAAATATGGATTGATTTTTAAAAGGTTTTTTTAGTCTGATTAGTCCAAGTGAAAAAAAAACATTATAAATCTAAATTTTCATAATTAGCTCTATTATTCACGCATTTTTGCATAAAAATTTAGCCCAATATGAGTGAGCAAGAAAAGAAACAACAAAGAATCTATGATTTGCTTAATGCCGGAAACAACCTCCAAAGATTTTCCGAAATAATTGGAGTTTACCTTAACCACCTTGATTACGCTACATGGGGCGTTTTAGAAAACGTTTTAGAAAACAAAACAAATGCAACTTCCCATCCAAATATTGGTTCTCTTCAGACTGCTACTGAGGAAGAATGGAATAAAACACATCCAAGTATAGGAGACAATAAAAGAACGACAATTGTGAGTTCATATTTACTTCTCTTGCAGTGCTCATCATATCAATTTCATCTTACTTGGATAGTTTATCAGATGGGAGGTAAGTGGCTTAACAGTTAATGTTTTTAAAATGTTGCTTCCTGGAATTGTTTAAATCAGCGTGCAACATTCTTGCGTAATTATTATCTACCCTTTTCTCTATTCATCTCATCAGTGTCCAGTTGGTGCATCCATAGAGTAGTACTAACCCAGCCTCAACTTGAAAGGGTTATTTGATGTTAAATCATATTTAGGGATGAGGGGGCAAATCCGGCCCTGTGCGGTGTCCCTTTTGATGATCCTCTTACGGGAAGGTTTCCGTGTTCGCCGATGATATTACAGTCTTTGTATCCCGCCGCCTAGATATAAAGGCCCTGAAGAAGGCAGTTGGCGAGTACAAGCGGATAGCAGGAGCCAAAGTCAACTTTGACAAAAGCGAAGGTTTCCAGCTCAGTGCTTGGAGGGGTAGCGATACCCTTCCAGGTTCCTTCCGGTGGAGTGACGGACTCATCCGCATCCTCGGCGTGTGGTTCGGATCCGACCCCCAACTGGAGCGAAATTGGTCGGAAGTACAAGCTAAGGTGGATGCACAGGTGAAAACCTGGCTTTCAAGGAGGTTGTCCTAAAAGGGTAGGGCGGAGGCGTGCGCCGTGTAGTCTTCCCCTTGATTCTTTAATGATTGGCTGTACTTCCTCTGCCTAAGGCACGTCGGCTGGCGCTTCAACGATCCATCTTCAGATTACTCTGGGGAGGCTGAAGGTCGATGATCTGTAGACAGGTCTGCATCCAACGTACGCGCAACGGGGGCTTGGGTATGCCTGATCTGGAGAGCCACTAGCTTGCTGAAAGACTTGCCGATCCTTGACGGGGGACGCGGTGTGGAGACGAAAGACGAGTCGGACTTTTCCTCGTCCCCAGTCAGACCCAAAGACTGAAGGTCAGCGTAAGCCGATGGGCAAAACACCGTTTGTCCGCAAGTGCGCTTGCTGCAGCTGTGGTTTGGAAGAAACGGCTGAGCACGCCTTCTACTACTGCGAGCGAGTTCGCCCATTCTGGGATCACGTCGGGAATTAATCAGTTGTACTCGCATCACGTCGGGAATTAATCAGTTGTACTCGCATCGTACAGCTCGACGTTGGTTACCTCGTAGACAACTTTTTACCTCAGTTTCAGGGTGAGAAGCGTGTGGTGTTTCTCATGATCCTAGCTGTAGCTCGAATGGTGATTTGATCGCGAAAGAAGGGATTGTATGACGATGCAAACTTCTCATCGTGATCTGGTTTTGTGTTTTAGGCATCAGCTTAGGGTCAAAATCAGATGCGATAGAAAACGCTTGGATCGCATAACATTTGACAAAAGGTGGGTGAATGCAGCTGCGTGGTCGTACGAAAAGGGGCAACGTTGGAGTCATCCTTCCCTCCTCTTCCTATCCATGGGGTCTACGGCACGTGTCCTTCGGGACCCCATCCCAGGTAAGTAGGTAAAGTTTTCCTTGAAACCTAGTCAGCAGTATGTTGTGAGTCATCGTCCCCGTCATCTAGTAGTTAGTCTCTAAGGTATTCCCCATCCCTATTAATTTTTGCACCTCAGCCCTGACTTCAGCCCGCTTTTACTGAAGATCTTGGAATTTCACGTGTACAACATCCATATTACCAGCCATTAACTGCCCATACCACGCCCAACCCTTTCTTTTCTTTCCCCATTAGCTTAGGGACCTTCTCCCACTTAGGGTAGGTCCAGCTTGTTTTGGGTGCTTTCGGACAAAAAAAAAAAGAAGAAAAAAAAAAAGACGACATAGATTGATTTTGAACTTGGCTTGTCCACTTGACGATTAACGGTACATTAGACGATTCGAAGCTTCAGCCCCTTTTAGAGAATAAAGTGTGAGTGTTATATTCTTATAAAGAAGTTTTGACCCTCATTACTCATCACGCTGTACAACACCAGTAAATGTCAAATCAATAGGTTAGATAGAACTGTTCAATCATTTAATAAGGTTTAATAATTTTTTTTTAAACCATACTGTTGTGTGCAAATTATTTCTGTTGGATCGGAATACTTAACAAATAGAATTAGAGATGTTTAATAGCAATATTTGAAACTATCTAATTGTGTATAAACAACTGATTAATTGGGAGGTGTCCGTGGTGTAATGGTTATCGTCGCAGGATATGGACACGGCGACACGAGTTCAAATCCTGGACCTGACTGATTGTATTTCACATTGGGAAAGGTATGAATCCAATTATTCTCCCTCCAGCTATGGGTAAATAGTAGGGCAGACTAGGTTCTTCAGCCTTGGTGAGGCAACTAGTCTAGGAGAAGGAAAATTCTGAATTCAAACCTGTTAAACTCCGCTTAAAAATTGACCTTGTGTCATATCCTGCCCGAGCGGAGGGGTTGGTAAATATGATAAACAACTGATTAATATTGAATAGAATTATTAGTGTTAAATAGCAATACTTGAAGCCACTTAACAGGGAGTCAACGAATGATTAATGTTAGAGTTATTAGTGATAGATAGGAATACTTGAAATCATTTAACTATATGCAAACAAAAGAGCTCTAACAACAAATTTTATAAGTAGTAAGTATTGTAAAGTTGGCGACCTTACTCGAGGGTTACCCGAAGGCTCCCTTTTCAATAGCTACGACACCAAGGTGTAGGGGAGGGCGCGACTCTTTTCCCTGGATTGCTCCACTTTACGTTTGCACCGTACCTTATAATGCTGAGTGTAAAGCAAGGAGGCATCAAGTACCATTTTTTGAGTCTTAGGTATGACGTGACCTGGGATGGAACCCAGGTCTCCCGGGCCATTGGCAAACACTCTAACAATCATGTCAATGAGCCGGTTATAAATTTTATAAAAACGTCCTAAAAGTATAATACAAAACACTGTGACTAAAATCTTTAATAATTCAAAATATATACTCTCTTGATACTATAAAATGGTCCCAAAATATCAAATACAAGAAAAATACTACTTTTATACAATTTGATATCATAGATTTTTACCCATCAATAACTAAGGAATTGCTATTACACATATTAATTTAGCTAAGAATTATATGGATATAACTCAGGAAGAACCAGACATTATATATAATCTGTACTGGTTAATAATCACACTACTTAGGGAAAAATGTGGACTGATAATTTCGATATCACCATCGGTTCATTCGACTCCGCTCAAATCGCTGACCTAGTTGGTATATACACTTTAGATACACTTGGCAGAATCACAAATTAAAATAACATTGATATATACAATGATCATGGCTTAATTTCCATCCCCAATGTTAACGGATCCCTAACATCAAAAATACATAAAGTTATTTGATATGTTAAATATATGGGGTTAAAAATAGGAATCAGTTCAAAATTAAAAATAGTCAATTTTTTAGACGACCTTTTTAATTTGAATGAAGATTCTTATAACCCATTTAATAAAACTAACTTTGTTCTAACCACCCGACAATCATAATTAAATAAATTTCTAATGCAATATATATTAGAATAAATAGGTTATCGTTTTAAAAAATGATATTTGATTATAAAAAAGAAGTTTGAAATAAAGTTATACATAATAGCAAATATAAAAATGAACTTAAATACTTTGAAACCAAAAAAAAAAAAAATAACAATAATTGGAATTATGATTTAGAAAATCAGAGAACTAAGAATGATATCAATATGAATTATACAATAACCAAATATATACATAAAAATAGCCGTTGAAAAATTATCTGGTTTAACCCCCCTTTTTGTAAACTCTCTAATATCAATGTAGGACATATTTTCTAAGTTTAATCAACGAACACTTCAAAAATAAGAACCCCCTAAGCAAAATAATCAATAGAAATAATGTAAAAATTGGTTATTATTTTACCAATAAAATCTCTAAAATAATTTACAACCACAACAAAAAATCAATTAACAAACTAGACAAGAAAAACAATAACAACCCAAGATAATCTTGTAATAGTAAAATAAAAAATGAATGTCTCCTAGGAAATAAATGTAAGCAAAATAATATTAACTATTAAGCTAATATCTAAACCAAAGAAGCTAATACTAATGAAAAAGCGTACATATTGCAAGTTTAAACTGGAAACTCCGATATCACAACCACTTCCAAACATTCAATAAATCAAACAAAAAGAAATGAAACTGCTCTATCTAAATATTGCTGGTATTTGAAAGAAGGACTAACACCTATTATAAATTAGAAAATGATTAAAAGATCTACCTCTTCGAATAGTTTACATGGTAAATCTAATTTATTCTTAGATGAGAAAATATATAAATTGAAACATGAAAATGGGAAATTGCTAAATACTAGGAATGAGTTGATAATAAAACGTAGACACATACATAAATTCTTTGTATAATTAAATTTATATCTTAATTATGTTAAATATATTTAACTTTAACATTTGATTTGATTATTTAAAATTTATTTCTAATTTTTGAAACATTGGTATATAACCAAAAATTGATAAATAATTTGAATATTTATGTCAATAAGGAATATATCAATGTTTATAAAAAAAAAAGATAATATAAATACACGTCTTTTTTTTTTATAAAAAGCATAATAATTTAATATAATACATATCTGAAAAAGATTCAAACTTAACATTATAGAATTAATTTTAACTTATGGCGGACTTTTCTGTTCCCATCTTGGTAGTTTCTTTTTTTTTTTTGTGTGTTGTTTCTTCTTTCACTACGTTTCGGCCAAATTTCACCTCTGGCCTTCTTCAGGTGATTTACCGTGACCTTGGATAGGAATGATGGGTCTTGTAACCATCTCCCCAGTAATTACTGCCTTCCATAGTTGTTGTCTATCGCACCACGTTTTTGACCAAGTAAACTGCTATCTTCTGACAATGCTCACCTGGAACCGAAGAAACTCAACGCCTCTATCCGCTGCGCCACGGGCCCCGAAGGGTGATCAAGGATGGATTTTTTGGTCTTATAAATCCTTATTTGTCTTCCATAGTCGGGTCCGTATCGAATTTTTTGTAATTGTCTTTAATTGGAATCATTTTGAGACGAGGCTTGATGAGTCTTGTAACCGTATCCCCAGTAATTACTGAGGATACGGTTACAAGACTCATCATTCCTATCCGAGGTCACGGTAAATCACCTGAAGAAGGCCAGAGGTGAAATTTGGCCGAAACGTAGTGAAAGAAGAAACAACACATAAAAAAACTACCAAGATGAGGACAGAAAAGTCCGCAATAAATAAAAATTAATTCTCAGATTAAGAAGCCTCGTCTCAAAATGATTCCAATTAAAGACAATTAACATTGTAGTCCTAAATGTTATTAGGAACTATCCTATTTACTACACCGTCTTGATATTGACAAAAAAACATTTAGCAACTTGATTAAATAAATTTATGTTTGAAACTGCAATTTGACTTAGTATTTTTCTTAAATAGGGGTTTAGTTATTCTAATAGTAATATTAATTCTTTTGACTACACATCATCATCACTGTATTATTAAATATTTAAAACAGACGTTAATTTCATAGGAAATCAAGGATCAGATTTTAATTTTATTCTAATTATACTTTATTTAATTGAGCCTCAACTTACTATTAATGGCTTTTGAAATTCACCGGGTTCTTAAAAAATCAGTAGTAAGTTAAATTATCAGTAACAGGTTCTTTCAAAATATAAAAAAAAGAGGAAAGCATAAACATTATATTTGATAATATATAATAATATTGCCACAAAAAAAAAAAAAATTTTTGAGAAATTAAAAGGTATTTTTTATTCTCCCCTCACCGAGAGCAATGCAGGAATGTCTGTCTCGTATACAAAGCATAAATATATTTCCTCCATCTGAAGAAGGTCAGTTTATAGACGTGAAATAAATTCATAATGGAAATAGTGAATTGAATTTTTTTTCGTTTAATTTTATATATTAAATGAAAAATTACCATGACAAGAAAATCCGGCACACACCTACACGCGACATACGGAGCACTGAACAGCTGTTTCGACCTTATTAGGCCTCATCAGCAGTGCACACCGTGTCATCACCACTGGAGATCGAACCAACAACCACAGTACGCAGAAGCCAAAACTCTACCACTGGGCCACTGGTTCATACCACGTGTAAACGGTGCCGAATTAACAAGTCATGGTAATTATAATATATATATATATATATATATATAATTTGACATTGAATAACCCACAAGGATTTATACCATAAAAACCAACCAACCAACCAACCAACTAACTAACCAACCAAATCAACGTAACACACGTGATAAAAATGATATAAAACTAAA
This sequence comes from Sepioteuthis lessoniana, assembly GCA_963585895.1. Lineage (NCBI taxonomy): Eukaryota > Metazoa > Mollusca > Cephalopoda > Myopsida > Loliginidae > Sepioteuthis > Sepioteuthis lessoniana. The sequence continues at coordinate 91,229,482 of OY757915.1, read as the reverse complement.
ATTATAAATGTCCAAAATTTTTCCATACGCAGGAGAAAAAATACCTAAGTTATTGAAAATAAGTCCCACAGAATTTTTTTTAAAAAAAAGGAGAATCTCTGTTTTACATTTAAAAATGACTAATGATTGCGGAAATCACGCAGGGAGAAAATTTCAGACAATTTTTTTTTTTATAAAACTAAAGAAATCTTGTATGACAACAAGAAAGAAATTCAATAAAACAAAAATGCTAAAAAGAAAAATCTCTGTGGCTTTTAACGAAACAGGTTTTTCAACAGTTTATTTTTACTGATTCGAGAATCAATCATTTCAGCAGTTTTTTTTATTGATTTTCTATTGACTTTTTCTTCCCATTTCATATATATACACGAATACACTTATATATATATATATATATATATATAGTGAGAGAGAGAGAGAGATTTGTCATAGCTATTGTGTTGGACTGCGACATCATAGTAGGTGAGTTTGAACTTCCGTCGTGGTGTTACGTTCACTTTCATACTAATACTCTCGGAAAAAGCATGAACCCACTTATTCCCCTTCATGGGTTAAATAGTACCTCTATTGTCGTTCTACAAGATGGATTTTCCATTAGATAACTCACAAAGGTTGATATGCCATTAAACATAGTAACCAAACCAAAGTTGGCGACCGTAGTCGAGGTTGACTCGAAGGCTCTCTTTTCAATAGCTACTACACCGAGGTGAAGGGGGGGGCTACTCCCTTCCCTGGATTGCTCCACTTTACCCTAGATACGTACCTTATATTGCTGAGTGTTAAGCAAGGCTGTATCAAGTACCATTTTTAAAGTCTTTGGTATGACGCGACTCTGGATTGAACCCAGCTCTCCCAGACCACTGGCGAACACTCAACCCACTTGGAAAAATTGAAAGAATTGTATTAGGCATAGGTCAGTTATTTGATAATATTAGCCATTTCCTTTCTCGTTTCATCCAAATGAACTTTATAGCTACAGACATTTTCAGTTAAAAGATTACTTCAAGGTTGAAGTCTTTTTTAAGATTTTTAACCTTTGTCCTTGTCCGAGCGAAGACAAAGCTTGAAAAATAGAACAGCGATATCAAGTGGTCTTCGTATTAACTCAAATTAAAAATTCTCAGTTGAAATAAATCAACATAAAAAGATCTCTAAAACTCTTAATGTCACTGTACATTCATATTATTCTCTTACTACGATGTCACAGTACATCATGCTTGCTACTACGCCACGGCGACAACCTAGGGCGCTTCTGGTGGTATAATTGTTTGCAAGCTCGACTAGCCAACATACACGAGTGAGTTCAAGTCTCATTGGGTGTCCCTTTCATATGGCCTTGTGCCACATCTAAGCAAAAAGCTTAGTAAATTGCCACGGGGACAACATCCATTATGAAATTGGAATAGCTACTAGAAACTATATGATAAAATAAAAATCATAATATACTCTTATAGAGTTTTTCACATCAGTATTAGCTGATGGCTTTTCACTGGATTTTGGCAGCAAGTCTCCTATTTATGGGTTGAATAGAATTAACTGCATACTTAGGCTCAACTGAATTGTTTGAATTAGAACTGTTTAACTAAACTGGATTGCTTGAAATAGAAATGTTTTTAACAATTAAACTGTACTTACATTTAAACTGCGTGCTTATGTTAAACTGAATTGTTTGAAATGGATCTTTTTTGACATTGAAACTGTACTGACACTATACTGAATTATTATATGCAGAATAGTTTTGATATTGAAACTATACTTACACTAAACTGAATTGTTTTATGTAGAACTGTTTTGACATCTAATTGCGTGTAGACAAAATCTGTATTTATATTAAACAGGATTACCTGTATTAGAACTGTTTGAATAAACTGAATAGCTTGAGATAGAAATGCTTTTGGCAAACTGTTTACTCATGGTAAATTGAATTGTTTGAAATAAAACAGAGCATTTGAATAAAAATGAATTTGGCGTTGAATAACCTACAAAGGTTGATATGCCATAAAACCCAACCAACCAACCAACAAACCAACCAAAAGTATTTCCCCCCACCCTCAAAAATCTCTATTTCTCGTCCTGAAAGTGTTATTTTTAATAAAAGAAATCAAGCATGACAATTTTTATTATGCTAAATGCATATCTTCCACAGTTACTTTGGCCTGAGTATAACTCGATATCTCTTGAAAATTTGATTTAATGGTTTTTTAGTACTGAATAAAAAGCTTTCCAAAAGTTAGATTCTACCACCACTTGAACTCACATTAGAATAACTTGTGTTGAATTACTGCTTGCTAATTTCTACCTATTTTACCAATACAGAGGACAATTTCATTAGAGTCACCTGCTTGCGTGACAGAAGGCTGATTGTTCCAAATATCACTGCACAACTGAACCAATGTCACGAAAAAAATATCAGTATCTACAGTGCGGAGAAGACTCTGTGAAGCTGCCCTATATGGTAGAATTGCTTGCAAGAAACCGCTTATGAAAAAGTAGAACAATGTTAAAAGACTCTAGTGAGCCAAGGCGCACAAAAACTAGACAATAGAGCAATGGAGTAAAGTCATTTGGACTGACGAATCAACGTTCGAAATGTTTTGATCAAATACGAATGTCTAAATCCGGCGAAGATTATGGGGAAAACAGCAACCCCCTGTATCACACCAACCATAAAGCATGGAAGAGGCTGTTATGGTGTAAGGGGCTTTTGCAGATCGCTTAGACGGGAATTTGCACCAGGTGAAGACAATCAGACGGCTTTCACAGTATACTGCACTATCACGCAGTCCCATCTGAAACGTGGCTTGTTGGTCAAGGATTTGTACTGATGCAAGGTAATGACCCAAAGGATACTAAAAAAAACTCTATCAGAAGTACATTAAAAGTAAAGAGGAACAGCAGATCCTTCAAATGATGCCTTGGTCGGAGCAGTCAGTGGACTGAAATCCCATTGAACTGGTATGGGAAGAAACTGACCGAAAAATCAGATCTAAACAAACTGCTAGTGCGGTTCATCTCGGGCAACTCTTGCAGGAAGCTGGGCAGAACTATTTTCGGTTTACCTCCAGTCTTTTGTGGAAAGAATGCCAAGGATCTGTGAAGCAGTGATTGAGACCAAGACGGTTTTTGAAGAATGAGACGTTTTTAAGGTGGTTTTTTTTTGTTAAGGTTTTATATAATAAGGCTCTGGAAGACATGTATTTAGTATAATGAATAAAACCACTGTGGTGCTTAACTTGCTTCATTAAAAATAAGAGTTTTTGGATGAGAAATAAAAATATTTAACAGTGGCCAAATACTTTTGACTGGTTGTGAATACGTGTATACAAATGCATTTGTATTCACAGAAAGGGCTTGATAGATATGCGTATATAATACGTACTCATAAACAAATATATAAGAATATATGTGTGTGTGCGCACGTCTGTTTGTCTGTATTCACGTATATATTTGATTTATGTAAGTACATGCATATGATCCATTCCTGTGTTTATATATATATATATATATGTATGTATGTTGTGTGTGTGTGTGTCTGTCTGTATTTTACTCTCTCTCTCTCTCTCTCTCTCTCTCTCTGTGTATGTGTGTGTGTGTGTCAGATTGACTCTTACATATGCAGATTGATATGTTTGGTTTTACTGTTGAGTTGGTTGGCTGCTTTTAAAATGATCACATACAAAGTGTTTCTATACCTTCATTTCTTTTTCATTCTTTTTAGAGTCGTCTGTTGGTTTTTTTTCATAATTCTTTTTATTTTATTCTCCCGCATATTTTTGTCAGCCGCCAACTGTTTGTGTTGAGATGCTGAGTGCGAAGACAGAAGCCAAGAGTAATTTCTTTCGGGCACTTGGACATTGTTTTATTCTACAAAGAAATCTTTTTTGAAATTATTTACGCATCCATACCCAACACACACATTCATGTATATATATATATATATATATATATATATATATATATGAATTATATATATATGAACATTTTTACACGTATATACTATAGATGGCAGTAAACGCTGTATATATATATATATATATATATATATATATATATATATACCGCTTACTGCCATCTATAGTATATACTAAAGATGGCAGTAAACGGTATATATATATATATATATATATATATATATAATTCAAATATATGTATATATATATAATCATCCAATTTTTTATCAAGTAAATGATCATGCGTGGTCAGTGTTTTGTGAAAATGCGGTAATCTTTGCAAAAGATGAACGAAAAGCACTTAGACATAAACAGACACACACATAGTGTCACACACATACTGTCACACATATACATTGATATTGTGTGTGCGTGTGTGTGTGTGTGTGTGTTTGTGTGTGTGTGTGTGTTGGTTGGGTTTATGGCATATCAACCTTTGTAGGTTATTTAACGCAATATCCATTTTTATGTAAATAATCAGTTCTATTTAAAAGAATTCAGTTTAGCATGCGTACACAGTTTGTCAAAAACATTTCTATTTTAAACTATTCAGTTCATTCAAACAGTTATATATAACAATTCAGTTTAGTCTAAGTAGAGCTTCAATTTCAAAACTAGTTCAATTTTAAACAATTCAGTTTAGCACGCTGTTTAAATGTAAGTACAGTTTAATTGTCAAAAACATTTCTATTTCTAGCTATTTAGTTTAGTCAAGAAGTCCTAATTCAGCTAATTCTGTTTAGTATAAGTACATATTTTGTTAAAACACAGTTAAATGTCAAAACAGTTCAATGTTAAACAATTCAGTTTTGTGTAAAAACAGTTTCAATTTCAAAAAAACAGTCCTATTTCAAATGATTCAGTTTAGCATAAGCACGCAGTTTTAATGTAAGTACGGTTTCAGTTCAGCATAAGCACGCAGTTTCAATATAAGTACGATTTAATTGTCAAAAACATTTCTATTTCAAGCTATTCAGTTTAATCAAACAATTCAGTTTAGCGTAAGTATACCGCTAGTTTTTTTAACCCATAGATAGGGCCCTGTCAGGTGCTTCTACGCTGGGTCAGAGTGGACCTGGAAGCAATGGCAATGAAGGGGTGCTCCCTATTTCCCAAAGCCCCAGCATTACAGGGATCTCACCATCAGACTGTTTATTGTCATATGCAGGACACTCATTGGGGGGGGGGCTTGCCCCTCTGCAGAGTTGCAGTCAGTGTATTCTACAGTCCCAGCCGACAGGGCAATGTGTGTGTGTGTGTGTATGTGTGTATGTGTGTTTAAGTGTGTGTGTGCACGAATGTCTGTGTGTGTGCATGTGTGTGTGTTTATATTTATCTCATTCCTCCGCCACAAGCAGGTGACGCAATTTCAATTTCCGAGCGGTGTATATAACTTGTTTGAAATCAGAGTTTTCATTCTTAAGGATGGGTTGCCTTACACAGCGTAAAAAACCCGGCCTGTTCTACTTGTGCATACTTGGAGTGAGGAGAAATCGGTTCGTGACTTTTCAAGAGCATTAGTGAGAAGTGAAAGGCACGCAATCCCGTCCAGTGTTCCATTTTCTACGTGGGTAACCACTACGCTAAGCGTGATTCCCGAACATTACTCCCTCTCCCCCTTCTCTCTCTTTCTCTCTCTCTCTCTTTCTCTCTCTCTCTCTCTCTCTCTATATATATATATATATATATAGAGAGAGAGAGAGGTTCCTTCAGACTGACTTCGTTTCTGTATTGAAATGTATCCGTATTGCAAAGTAAATACTAAGTTACAAATTGTACAATAAAAATATAATTTTAATTTTACTTTTGTGCTCTCAATTTTGTACTCTCTGTTTTACGCTTTCCATTTTGTACTCTTTTAATATCTATCCTACTTATTCTAAACTGTTTATCGCTCTCTCTCTCTCTATATATATATATATATATATGTGTGTGTGTGTGTGTGTGTGTGTGCGTGTGTGTGTGTTTATGTATTGTAATAGTTTATGGTTATCACTAGCTCACTTGGTGAATCATTGGTGAGCCAAATTTTGCTTTTGTTATTTAATGGCATATCAACCTTCTCAGGTTATTCAATGCTAAATCCACCCTTTGAAAAGGACAGTAGTGGTACTATTTAACCCAAAGATGGGAGAATAAGTGGGTTGATACTTTTCCCAAGGGTATTTGTTACAAACTAATAGCGCAAAGTTATCAAAGTTATAGGTGAAGCCAATCAAGATTTTATGCTGATCCAGGTCGTCTCGAAAACCATTTTGCTCGTACCCAGTAAACAGCCTGAGTGTTTCGTTCCTACAATATATTTTGTAGATTAAGCAATCCTCAATAAATAAACAATCCATCATGGGTTTTCTTTTTCGGACATTTGACAATCTAGTATATAATTTAGTCTATCAATCTGCCGGGACCTCTTCCTTATTTATAACATCGTTCTCTTTAAACACATTTTCATGCTAATATATACCCATATCTTGCAAAAACGTTTTTTCTGTTGCCCAGTTGGCTGGAACTGTAGAATACACCAACTTCATATCTGCAATGAGTGTCCTGATATGACACTAAACAATCTGACGGTGAGGTTGCAGTGATGCTTGGGCTTTGGGGAATGCAGAGCACCCCTTCATTGCCATTGCTCCCAGGTCCACTCTGGCCCGGCGTAGTAGCACCTGATACGGCCCTATCTATGGGTTGAATAGAACTAACGGCATACTTATGCTAAACTGAATTACTTGACGAAAGTGAATAGCTTGAAATAGAAATGTTTTTGACAATTAAACTGTACTTACATTTAAACTACGTGCTTATGCTAAACTGAATTATCATAAATGGATCTGTTTTTGACATTGAAACTGTACTTAGACTAAACTGATTTGTTTAATACTGAACTGTTTTGACATTTAACTGTGTAAAAAAAATCTCTACTTATACTAAACTGAATTAGCAAAATTAGAACTGCTTGACTAAACTGAATAGCTCGAAATAGGATTTTTTTCACAATCAAACTATCCTTACTTTTAAGGTGCTGATTTACAAACTCCTGGTGTAATGGTTAAAGTGATGGACTGCAAAATCGTCGTAAGTGAGTTCGTACTCTAGTCGCGCTATCAGGTCCATATTCGGGCAAATAATTTGGCGAAAGGTATAAACCACCTCATCCTCCCGGCTATGGGCTAAATAGTACTACAGCTATTTTTTTCTTGAGAGGTAGCTTTGGCATTAAATAACCCACAAAGGTTGATATGCCATTAAACAAAGAAACTAAACCAAACCTTATCAACAGGTAAACTTAGAATTACTTCCTTCACTGTTTTAGAAGAACAATATTGATCAATTTTACTATTTTATTGTTTTCATTATCACCACTTTCTCTCCAAGAGTATATTGTCCATTTCTCAACTTTAACGAGTTTGGCTCCCCTGAAACTTCGACCTGAAATTCAAAAGCGTTCACCTTACCATTGATATTTATCCAAGTTCTGAACAGGAACGATTTGACACAAGGTCATTTTAATGTGAGGGCCGCACACGAATCGAAACTCATACGCAGCAGGTACAAAACTGCTTAATTCCAACGGCATTCCTCCATTGGGGCGCCTCCGACGCCAAGTAATTAACTTACCCTACCGAAGCGGGCATTGCCTCGAGTAACGTCCCCAGGGACCAAGCCATTTGAATTAGTCGGTGCAAAAGCCAGGAAGGCATTCATGTTCACCTGCAAGCATTTATGCTAATTGAGACGGACACATTTCGGTCGGCCGTTTTGGCCAAGCAACGTCCGGTCGGGTATGTCCTTGCTCAGGTGACAGTCGGTAATGACCGGCATCCTTGAACCTAAGGGGGCTGTCTCCCAGACTTTAACCCTCTTTGGAGAGGTTTGGTTTATCGCCTGGCGCCTGAAGTGTCACTCTTTAGGGAAATGCCGATGGGGCCGGAGGCATTTTTGGAAATGCCAGGCGCGTGTGGGCTTCGGTCCTGCGTCCGGATCCACCAAAAACGTCCTTGTGCCACACTTGTATACTTGGTGGGGCGTATGACAAATACCAGCTCGCATTATACATTGTTTGGTTTGATTTTAGGGCATATTGATCATTGTAGGTTATTTAATGCCATATCTTGTTGATACATATATATATATATTAAATATATACATGATTTGTTAACACATTTTGTAGATAAGATTTTTATTCGAACCTGAGGTATTTTTGCACACAGTTGAATAATTTCAACTATTGTAATGTAATAGTCACAATTTGATATCACTCATTTGTTTACATACATAGTTTTTCTATTTAAGTTATAAATCGGCATAGGGATCAGACGTTACTAATCAGGGTCAGATTAGACCAGGGAGAAATGGTAATAAAGGGTGTACTGTATACTCCTCAAATCTCCAAGTTTAAAGCTTCGCCATCGAATGGTTCAATGTCATATCCAGAACACTTGTTGGGAGGAGGGTATTACCCCTCTACAGGGACGCAGTCGGAGTATTCTTCAAACCCCACCAACGGGGCTATATATAGTATTGCTATGCTCTTCAGTTGTCTGTAGCAGACATTCAAAAATTCGAGCTTTCAGGTATCCCCTTTTTAGGACAACCTGTATAGAAGACGGAAAACTCTTGTTTCAGTACCTGGGGTGTACTTCGTTCTTCTGTGAGGAGTTCCTTCCAGAAAGATGAGCATGACATAAACAAACTTCCTCCACAAAATGACCAGTGTAAGCCAAGGAAATCCAAGATGAATAGTGGCTAACGTGCAGGTGTGCCACCTGGTAGGAAACTGGTTCAAACTCCATTTGTGCTATGCCCTTCATTTTTGGAGAAATACATTTGTTAAAGGTATGAACATCCTTATTTCCTCAGCAATAGGTTTAATAGTATCCCCTACTGTTTTTCTAAAAGGGTGGTTATTGAATTTAATAAACATGGTTGCATGCCATTAAGCAAAGAAAGAACACCAAACCAACTTGTGCTGCCAGACGAGCAGTGTCTTAACTTATTAGTTCAATATATTGTATACTACGTGTATACGTATGCAAACACATGGAAATACAAATGCATGCAGTCTCTGTTGTTTAGATACGAATAGTTTATTGACTTCCGTTCTTCGACATGAGAAGAGAGACACTATTCTTAAAAGCTTATGCTAACCATACTAGGCTGACCATCCCCAACGCGCAGTGCATCTTGTGATGCTTAAGATCTCTATGACAGAGATGCGAAAAACCCAACTACATCTTTCAACGGGCGAAATCCAACTCTCAACTTTCAACTGACTCTTTTTCAAAATCCTCAAATCCTCAGGACCATCTCTTCTGGGCATGACGTCATCCACATTCCGACCCCTTTCCTGTTTGGGGGTTTATTATGACAATGGTGATTGTCATATCCTTTGCGCGTGAGCGTAAACAGCACCAATTGAATAAACACCTAGACTCTTAACCCGAATAGTTCAAAGCCCAACCAAACTGAAGGATAAAACATAATTAACGAAAAATGATTGATATGAAAAAAATTATTCACTAATTAAATAACAAATACTGATTCGTCCTCCGATACCGGAGAACTAACAAAGAAAAATATATTATAATATAATATATATATATTTTAAACGCCTGAACAAAAAAAGTCTGGAAACTTATTGAAGGCTCCACGTATATATATATATATATATATACGTGGAGCCTTCAATAAGTTTCCAGACTTTTTTTGTTCAGGCGTTTAAAATTGTCGTAGACCCTTGAAAATTCAGTACGTTATTGCTATACCTCTTATGAGATGACTGACCAATTTTTATGATTTCAGGTTTAAATGAACAGTCACAGCAGGAATTGGAATACACCCTACTAAAGTCTGATTGTCACAGTTGATGAATTTAAAAAATGCAATCGGGACGTGAGGACAGTTTAGAAGAACGATATGCAATAAAATTCTGTTTTATACTTACAAAAAATGCCACAGAAACGTATGGAATGCTTCAGACTGCTTTTCGACCATCTTGCATGTGAGGGATGGTGAGAGATGTGTAAGGAGGAAAGAAGTCAATGCACCAGAGTTGATTGGCCAAAGGGTTAGCGTTAGGGTTACTATGTTGAGGTTTTAAGGGAGCTCAGAAAGATATTCCTTGGGAAGAGGCCAGCACTCTTCAAATCGGGTCAGTGGAATTTCCACCAGGACAATGCACCAGTCCACAACTTCATTCTTGTCACAGACGATTTGACAAAGATAGGCATCAAGACAGTTCCTCAGCCTCCCTATAGTCCAGACCTTGCTCCCGGTGACTTATGGTTATTCCCTAAGCCCAGAGGGTGTCGTTATGAGATAACTGAGAAGATGAAAAAGGCTGTGACGAAGGTCATTGACACGCTTACACAAGAGGACTTCAATGGGGCCCTCCAGAAGTTGTTGGAACGGTACAATAAATGTATTGCAGCCGGAGGAGAATACTTCGAAGGGGACTAGAGTTTCATGAGCGTACTATGAATAAAAGTGCCCTTACGAATAAAGTCTGGAAACTTATTTAATGATCCTCGTATATATATATCTATATCTATATATATATATATATATGTGTGTGTGTGTGTGTGTGTGTGTGTGTGTGTGTGTGTGTGTGTGTGTGTGTGTGTGTGTGTGTGTGTGTGCCGAGATAGAGGCGGACATACAGACCGCAAGATAAAGAATGGACCGACCGAGTGATAGAAAGAGCAGACTAATAGATAGATAGATACACTGATAGATAATGACCGAGAAAGAGATAGAGAGATAGAAAGAGGGATAACAAAATGTGAAAGACAGACATGCACAAAAACACCTATATATATATATATATATATATATATATATATATATATATATATATATAAAACAAGCTATAGATAGATTTTTATGGAATGTGGTTGATACATTTGTTAATTGCATATCCACCTTTGTATGTGATAGATAGATAGATATATACTAATCACATAGATAGATATGTAGATAGTGAAGACATACATAGTTATTAAGAGAATAGATAGATAGATAGATAGATAGATAGATAGATACAAAACAAGGATTTTAAAAACAAAGAAGCGGAGCACTGAGAGATTCATATTGGTCTTGTACTGAAATAAACCCATTCATTTCCTTGCTCTTAAAATCAAACATTATATTCTTGTCCATATATTTCGTTAGATAAATATCCAATCCTTTTTAAATATGAAAGCAGCATACTTCTCTGCACAGACAAATTACGAGTGATGTTATTTGTTCGGCGGGTCGCAAAATGCTGGCTGGGCCTTTTATTGACTACACATGAAGCTTGTACGTAGTCTTAATTGTCTCGCTAAATTCGGTTGAAGGCGCTTTGCGATATATGTGTCTTGCTAAGATAAATTTAAAAAAAGACAATAACATAAAAAAAAAAAACGAAAAACGAACGTTTTCTGTCTGTAGTCAAAATAGCGAAAAAAAACAAAAAACAATGTGTCTTTGGGAATGTAAAATTCAAATAAATGTTGACATATAAAGTTGTAAAACAAGGCGAGGACCAAGAAAAGCAAAATATAGCAAAGCGTGGCAGGTAGGCAAGAAAAAAATCTAAATATATCCTTCGATCAATCTGTCAAAGTGAGAGTGCCTTTCAAAGCTTAATAGATTTCTGCATATATATATATATATATATATATATATATATATATATATATATATAATTATTATGTATATATATATATGGTTTTGGTTTGACTCGTTTGTTTAATGGCATATCGACCTTCGCGGGGTATTTAATGCCAAAACCATCCAAGTAGAAGAAAAGATGTGCCAAGTAATTAACCCATAGCTGCGTGCGGGGATAAGGGGGTCCGTACCTTCCACAAACGTATCAGTCCGAAGTGACTGTAATAACATAATTAGAGTTATATATATATATATATGTCGAAAACTTTTGTGAGTTCAATTCTTACTTTTTATGCAGAGTTTAACAGGTTTCAATCCAGAGTTTTCCTTCTCTTTTATGAGTTGTCATAAAAAGATCAAAGAACTAAATCTCCCCCACTATTTAACAGTAGCTGGTGGGAGAATATTTGGATTTATACCTTTCCTTACCTCTATGTGAAATGCAGACAATGTCGTCCAAGATTTAACTGGTGTCGCCCACCTCTTGAGAGTTTTTCACATCAGCTGATGGTTTTCTACTGATGGTTTAACTTGACCACAAGTTTCCTCAAGTCTCCAGGACTCTTCTCAGTATTCTGGCCAATCTCAACAATGCTGTAGTTTGGACAGTGTCCACCCGTCCCGTTATTTTCAAGTCCTCCTGTCCTTGCACCAACCCTTTGGTGACTGTACCAAGGGCACCAATTACAATTGGTAGAATCGTCACTTTTGTGTTCCACAGTTTTTTTTTTCTTTCCCTGGCAAGGTCGAGATATTTATTACTCTTTTCGCATCCTTTCAATCTTACTCTGTGTTTCGCTGGGACAGCAAAGTCCACAATCCAGCTTGTTCTTTCTTTTTTGTCGATTATCATAAGGTCTGGTCGTCTGGCCGAAATAAGGTGATCCGTTTGTATTTCAAAATCCCAGAGGATTTTGTGCCTGTCATTCTCCAGGACAGATTCTGGGTTGTGCATATACCATTTGTTCGTATGGTCAAATTTCATTTTCTTGCACAATTCCCTGTGGATCACCTTTATTATTATTATTTACTCTTTTAGAGTTTTTCATATCAGTTTTAGCCGATGGTTTTTCGCTCGAGTCTTAGTGACAGCAAGTGTCCTCAAATCTCCAGGACTCCTCTTGGTATTCTGGCCGTTCTCAATGATGTAGTAGTTTGGATGGTCTACTCTTGTCCTTTCATTTCCAAGTCATCCAGTCCCTTTAATTATCTTTTGATGACTGTACGAAAAGCACCAATTACGATTGGTATAATTGTCAATTTATTAATATTATTATTATTATTATCATAATAATTGTTGTTTTATTATAAGCCAGAATTATTAGTATTAAATAGCGATACTTGAAATCATTTAACTGTTCTAACAGATTATTAATACTAAAATGAATTAATCGTGTTAAATTGCTGTGCTTGAAACCATTTAACTGTGTACAAACAATAGATAGAAATTATTGAAACCATTTTACCGTGTGCAAAGAAATGAGATCTGGCTCGTTTAAAAATAAAGTTGCCAACAAACTATTCGTTAATAAATCATATGTAAGAATAATATATGTGTATAAATATATTCGGCTGCGAGAGTGAGCCACTTCACTATAATTACGAGGATCATTAAATAAGTTTCCAGACTTTCTTCGTATGGCCACTTTTATTGATAGTATACGCATGAAACTCTAGTCCCCTTCGAAGTAATCCTCCCCGGCTGCAATGGACTTGTTATACCGTTCCAACAACTTCTGCTAGGCCCCTTGTAAGTCCTCTTGTGTGAGCGTGTCAATGACCTTCGTCACAGCCTCTTTCATCTCCTCAATTGTCTCATAACGACACCCTCTGAGGGAATAACCAAAAGTCACAGGGAGCAAGGTCTGGACTATAGGGAGGCTGAGGGACTGTCTTGATGCCCATCTTGGTCAAATAGTCAGTGAGAAGGATAGAGCTGTAGACTAGTGCATTGTTCTGATGGAAATGTCACTGACCCGATTTGAAGAGTGCTGGCCTCTTCCGACGTAATTTCTTTCTGAACTCCCTTAAAACCTCAACGTAGTAACCCTAACCCTTTGTCCAATCAACTCTGGTTTATTGACTTCCTTAACCCCCCACACACCTCTCATCATCCCTCACAGACTCCCTGCCTTCATTGAATCTCTTATGCCACTCAAAAACTGATGCTCAATTCATGCAAGATGGTCGAAAAGCAGTCTGAAGCATTCCATACGTTTCTGTGGCATTTTTTCCAAGTTTAAAACAGAATTTTATTGCATATCGTTTTTCTAAAGTGTCCTCACGTCCAGATTGCATTTTTTAAATTCACCAGCTGTGACAATCAGGCTTTATTAGGGTGTATTCCAGTAGAATTGCAGTAGCTGAAATCATAAAAATTAGTTAGTCATCTCATAAGATGTATAGCAATTACATACTGAATTTTCAAGAGTCTACGACAATTTTTATTGCCTGTACAAAAAACTCAGGAAACTTATTGAAGGAACCACGTATTTACTTTTGTTTGTTTGTTTTCTATAGTACATTTAAGTCTCATTTATTTTTAGCAAATTCTTTTATTTACCAACTTTTAAAGTAGAAATTTAAAGATATAACGAATCATCTCAGAATATTATTCAAAGATCAAATACATGCAATCATTATAAATGTATTCCCTGAAATTTCTCCAAGTACACTTAATATATATGTATGTGTATATATCATCATCATGTCTGATCTTCTGACCCTCTCTCGCCACATGTCTCTCTCGTCGTCGCTCCCGGGAGGTCTTCAATGATATATCCTTTATCGGCACTGAGCTGTTGTATATAGGTCCAAGATGGTCGTCCTGACTTTGCTCGTCCATGTGAAGGTGTCCAAAGGAGTATATCACTTTATAGTTTGTCCTTATTTCTCCAGCAGTGTTCCACGTGTCTGCTTCGTCTAACATTGATAGTTTTCATGATGGGTGATAGGTGGTCGTACAGCTGTTGTTTTGTGGGGTGTTGCCTCCAGGACTTGTTCAATACAGCTCGCAGCATTCTTGTGCAATTGCCGACAAGCATTTTCTCCATACCTTCTGTTAGCATCTATGTAGTGCTTCCATATAGCAGTATCGACACGATTGCTGCTTAGAAAAAAATGTGTTTTATTTTATTGGTTAGGTCTGACTTCCATATGACCGATAGGCTATTGAGAGCTGTCCATGTCTTTGCAAGTTGCATGTTGATGTCATTCTCGGTTGATGAGACGCTGCTTCCGAGGTAGGTGAACTTGTCCACGAGTTTCAAAGGCCCACCCTTTAATGAGGAGATGTCGCCTCTTATATATATATATATATATATATATGTGTGTGTGTGTAAGAAATTTAATACGAGCAATTATTATAAGCGTATTCCACGAAATTTCCATAAGTACAGTTAGTATAAATATATACACACACACAGACAGACAGACACACACACACAAACACACACACACACACACACAGATACACACACACACACACACACACACACACATATATATATATATATATATATATATATATATATATATATATATATATATTACGATGTATATACAAAATTGCATGTTTCTTTTTCAAATATCATCAGAAGAAATTAATCATAATTCATTAAAATGGTAGATCTCTCAGACTTAAAAAGAGGTCAAATTTTTGGTGCCACTATGGTAGGAACTAGTGTAAGAAAAACTGTGGAACTATTTGGTGTAGCAAGGAGTTCTGTCTCGAAAGTAATGCCAGCATTTGAGAAAGAACGACAAACCTCCTCACTGAAGTAAATCTCTGGAAGAAAGAGAAACTTGTCTGATAGGGATTGCCGGACTCTTACGCAGATTGTTAGGAACGATCACAACAATACAGCTTCGAAAACTACAGCAGAGCTTAATGATCATCTCGTGGACCCAGTTCCCTCAAAAACTGTAAGAAAGGAGCTGTACAAAGCCGGATTTTACGAGAACACTGCAATCACAAAACCATATTAAAATAGATTTGTTTGAAATTTCTAACTGATTCCACTGTTTTGTCCATGCATATATTATAGATTAAATTCATGCAATTATTATAAATGTATTCCATAAAATGTTCAGATCTTCAGTTAGTATATATATATATATATATATATATATATATATATATATATATATATATATATATATATATATATATTAAAATGAATGGGTCAACAAATGAATTTAAATGTGGTGCTTTAGGTTATATATATATATATATATATATATATATATATATATATGGTTTGTACATCTTTTCCCAGCGTAACTTATAAATATTCATATACATTTTCCCAAAAGGTTACGACTTTACGAAGATCATTCAAGGGATTTTTAGAAAGTACGGAAAACTTTGCCATTCGGAAGAGAGAGGAAATTTAAGAGAAAAGCAAGCGACATTCAGTCTGGGTGGAATAAATTCATTGGTCCGACCAAGAAGGAAAGGGATTCAAACACGCAATTTAATGATGCATTCTGAATTTCCGAGTAAATAGGTCCCTGTCCAGGAAGGCCCGTTTCGTGAACCTGCCTGCAAAATTAAACCACCTGTCTATTTAGCCCATCAAAGCAGACACAATTTCATTAGAATAAATGCCAATAAATACAACAACCATAGTTAGTTTATTCAGAGATAGATGTACAGATGCGAACAAAATGTTATATATGTGTGTGTATGTGTGTGTGTGTGTGTGTGTGTGTGTGTGTGTGTGGATTGATCAACAGCTAATGAAGGGATAGATAGATAGATAGATAGATAGATAGATAGATATCATATAGATAGATAGATAGATACATACATACATATTGACTGATCACATAGATAGATATATAGATAGTGGCGACATAGATAGATAGATAGATAGATAGATAGATAGATAGAACTGAAAACAATAGGTAGAATGCGTGAAAAGGCCACATTTTCATTTTTAGTTATCGGATTACATGAGCTTTTAAAAAAAGTGAAAAGAAAAATTCATCAGTAATAATCTCTCTCTCTCTCTCTCTCTCTCTCTCTCTCTCTCTCTCTCTCTCTCTGTGTTACGTCATATCTTTTATATATCAGAAACGAATCGTTTTGATTTAATATAAGAGTTATCTGCCCCTTTTTACCTCTTGGAAACTAATCGTACCGTGTCACGTCATCCCAAATAAACCACAAGAATACTTTGCCGGGAAAATCCTTCTTAGTGTCGTTGTTCAGATTTAGTGGTAAAGTTTATAGATTATTTGCATTGTCTTTTAAGTATATAGATTTGAGGAGAGAGATATAGAAATGAGCCACAGTTCTATTTAAGTGAGTAAAAAACTTGTATGTTGATAGGATTTAAGTGCAGCTCATGTATAAACGTTTTTTTTTTTTTCCCTTTTAGAAGGCAGACAATTTTATTTGCATATCTGTATTATCTCGAAGCGGTTTCTGACGTAATAGATACCCACGAGTGAAATTTGAATTTTGCAGTGAGGGAGATCAGTGTGCAAATAAAACCGTTGAGAGGAAGGCCTCGAAACGGTGCACATTCTTCCCTAATGACCCTAATGCAATTTATCGGAAAAGAAAAAGAATAAGGCTAAAACTTTCATTCAACGAAGAACATACCATTATGTTGAATTACTCCAATTATTCTCCCTCCAGCGATGGATAAATAGTAGGGCAGACTGAGTTCTTCAGCCTTCGCGAGGCAACTAGTCTAGGAGAAGGAAAACTCTGAATTCAAACCTGGTAAACTCTGCTTAAAAATTGACCTTGTGTCATGTCCTACCCGAGCAGAGGGGTAGGTAAATATGATTATGTTGAATTACTCTGTGGAATGATAATGGCAAGAGTAGCATCTGTCTGTCGGCTCACTTTTTGGTGAGTATCCATAATTTATTTCGTAATTTCCTTCATCTCTGTGACTGCATTTCACTTTGCTGTAATGCCGTTCAGAAAGGCATGAAACAGTCTCTTCTGTCAACCGCTAGGAGTAAATTGCAGGGTAAATAAGCTCTTTAGCTATACGTTCTTTATTAGATAACATTTTTAGCGTCATATTTCTGACTGAAACAAGCCGAACAGAGAGAAAACAAAATTGAAACCTGTTTTAACGACTTAAAAATGACCTGGGGTTCTACAGCCTTTCTTTCTATTCCTTTTTCTTTCCTTCTCTGCTCGCTTTCTTACCATTTTTTTCTTTTTCTTCCTTTCTTTGGTCTACTTATTAATATTCTTTCTTTTCTTTTATTTTTCGTCTCTTCTTTATTATCTTTCTTTCTTTATTTATTTATTTCTTTATTTCTTTATTTTTCTTTGTTTTTTGCTTTTCGTCTCTTCCTTACTATTCTTTATCCTTACTATTCTTTATTTCATTCTTTCGAGGGTCTCCTTCATAGCATTCTTTCTTTCTTTTTTTTTTTCATCAGCTCATTGTCATGTTTGTTTATTTGATTGTTAGTTTGTATTTCTTTCTTCTTTCTTTCTTTCTTTCTTTTGTCTATTCCTAATTCTTTTTTTTTCTTTTCTCTTTTGTTTTTTTTTACCATTCTTTTGTTTTTCGTTCTTTCTTTTGTCTTTTCCTTATAATTCTTTCTTTCTGTCATTCTTTCTTTCGTTTATTCATTGTAATTTATTGTTTATTAGTTTGTGAGTTTCTTTCTTTCTTTTGTTAATTTCATCGTAATTTATAGTTTGTTTTCTTTCTTTCTTTCTTTCTTTCTTTAACTTATTTTGTCGTTTTTTTTTTTTGTCTGTTTCTTTGCTCTTTTCTTTACCATACTTCTTTCTATATTTTATATTTTTATTCTTTATTCTTTATTTTAGTCTCTTTCCTATCTTTTTACTTTCTTCTTTATTCCCAATTCTCTTTTCATTCTTTCTTTCTTTCTTTCTTCTTCTACCTTTCTTTCTCCCCTTCTTTTATCTCCATTTATTTTTCTTGCTTTCAAATGATTTCTTTTTTCTACATTTCTTTTTTCTTTCTTTCGTACATACTAATTTCATTCTTCGTTCTTTTTTTTTAATTTGGTTCCTTCCTACTTACTTCGTTCTTTACCCTCCCTTTATTCTGACATCTTTTTTCTTTTTTCTTCCTTCTCTTTTCCTTCAGCATGGTCGCCTGAGCGCTGTAGAATGCACCGACTGCGTCTATGCAAAGGGGTAAGAAAGAGAATATCCTGGATATGAAACTAAACAATCTGATGGTTACGCTCCAGTGATATGTGAACTTTTGAGAACGCAGAATACCCTTCATTACCATCACTCCCAGCTCCACTTAGGCTCGGAAGGGTAAGACCTAAATGGGTCCTATCCATGGTTCAAATAGAATTTTTTAACATTTAAACTGAGTGTAAAAAATGACTGATATTTAATTGAATTGTTTGTGATACATAATAATACTTGGAAGCATTTACTTTTGTTGACTTTTGCTAAATTGATTCATGAGAAATAGAACTGTCAGATCATTTAACTACGTATATCTCCAAAATGGATTTACAAATAATATATATTCGATATATATGTAAAAACAACATTTGGCATTAAATATCCAACAATCGTTGATTCACCCTGATAGTAAGTAAAGTTGGCGACTGTAGTCGAGGGTGACTCGAAAGCTCCCTTTTCAATAGCCACTACACCTAGGTGAAGGGGAGAGTGCTACTCCTTTCCCTGGATTGCTCCACTTTCCCTTGATACATACCTTATAATGCAAAGTGTTAAGTAAGGAGGTATCAAGTACCATTTTTTAAGTCTTTGGTATGACTCGATCAGGGATTGAACCCCGGTCTCCTGCCCTAATACCTATCCAAATCCAATCAAGCTAACCATCTTTTCCTTCCTAAACACATAAATCCATACCATCTATTGATTAAGACATACCGGCTCCATTTCTCCGGTATCGTTTCAAGTTTTAAGTGCAAATATTTCGGTATATCGATATTATTTTCGTTTTTCAATTTGCTGTGAATTGAAGGCGATTGTCTCGAGAGGATTAATACTTAAGCTTATTCAGTGCTCTACATATGTTTTTTTTTTTAGTTTGAGAAAGAAGGGTAGATTGGGTTCTGTAGTCTTATTTGTTTAACGGACCTATTAGAATGAAAACTCTTAAGGAAAACTTGTTCTGACATGATTAACAAACAATAACACTTTGCCAATAAAAAAAAAGGTATTAAGAAAAAAGTAAAACCAACCAACCAACCAACCAAATAATTGTTAGTAATATCTCCTTTAGCAGCTGCAAGTTATTCATTGTTTTAAACGCAACATATTTTAACCACTCACAAACATTCATTATTAGTTTAATTAAAATTGCCTTGAATAATTATGTGTTATTTATGACAGCAGAAATGGAAGAAAAAAAAATCATGGAAAAAAGAAGTGAAAAATGAAAGAAAGAAAATTTAAGGAACGAAAACTTATACTGTCCTTCTTGTGGGAGACAGGGTTGTACGAAAAAATAAGACGAACTAAAACTGGTCAATCATGTGCAAACAAATGAAATCCTGCTTATAGAAAATTTTACTTACTTAGTATTCGTCCAGAAATCCTTGGTTGAATGTATATACATATAGACAGAATTATGCGTTAAATAACCTTCAATGGTTGATACGCCATAAAACCCAAACAACCAACAACCAACGAAAACCTATGACAAAAAATGATTGGTTGATTAATTGCATCCTTCTCTTTCTTTCTTTCTTTCGTTTATCAATTTTTTTATCATTTTTTCTTGCTTACTTGCTTTGGTCTCTTCTGCACCGTTCCTTTTAGCTGGATGTCAAGCGCACTTGCCTCATTTCATATCAAGAGGTTAGAGAATTTCGTTTGCGTGCGTTCATGTTTTTGTTTCTTTGTTTCATGGCATATCAACCATCGTGGCGGGTTAATTAATACCAAAGCAATTTTGGTAGAAGAACAGTTGTAGTACTATTTAACCCATAGCTGTGGAGAAAAGGGGTTTCATAACTTTACCAAAGGGCATTAGTCCGAAAGTGAGTGTAATAACACGACTGGAGTTCGAACTCACAACTATATATGTATATTTTATTTTATTTATTTTATTTTATTTATTTTTATTTTTTTGTTTATTGATTTTTATTTATATATTTTTTATTATATACATATATATAAATATATGTATATATATATATATATATATATATTTTATTTTATTTTATTTTTATTTAGTTATTTATTTATTTAGTTATTTTTTAACTCATCGTCATAAAGAAGTTAGAGAGGGAAAAAAACCTTTCTATTTTTTATTTTTTTTATTTTGGTTAAGACTTACCTGTCAGAAGGATTTTACCTCTTATCTTGATCCAAACATGGCTCAGGGCTAGTGAGTGTACTCATACAAGATATAGAAAAAAGACAAGCATGTGGTATGTTTACCTTTATAATTCGCCGCGACTGGAAGGGAAGTGACATAAGTCGTTTCTCATTGACCAAAACCATTTTAAAAACTCATTAGCAGTAGCATTTAGATTTTTTTTTCTTTTAAGGTTTGAACTGTGTGATTTTGCATGCTGGGCGTATTTTTACAGCAGGATCGCCGGCTGGAACAATAGTTTCGTTAGGGTCATTTGGGAGAGCAGGTATGATGTTGGAGGACCGGAAACTTGTAAGGACCCCAAGAACATCACTGACGAGGTGATTCTGTGCACTTTTTTAAGTGTGTGACTACAATATATATATTATGTATATATATATGTGTGTGTGTGTGTGTGGATATATATATATATATATAATATAAATAATGTCTAAATAAATATATATATATATATAAATAAAATACGAATAATGTCTAAATAAATAAATAAATAAATATATATATATATATATAATACGAATAATGTATATATATATATATATATATATATATATATAAGAACAATGTATTAATAAATCTACTTGGCCTCTAGATGGGAATCTAAAAGATAGTTCAAATTTGGGTCTGAGTAGACCTCAGAGTAATGACAATAAGGGAATACGCCACCCTCACCCACAGATATCCCAAACAAGAGATTCACCGTCAGATGCAGTTTAGTGTCAAACCCTGGACACCTCTTTTTATCAAACCCTGGACACCTCTTTTTATCAAACCCTGGACACCTCTTTTTATCAAACCCTGGACACCTCTTTTTATCAAAGCTTGAAAAGAAGAAAGAATTAGAGAGGTGGAAACTGAAAAAGAAGAGATGACGAACGAAATTAATTGTTGAAAGGAAAAAAAATCATTGGAAGAAAGAAATACAGTAAAAAGCAGAATGAAAAAGAAGATAGGAAAAAAGGATGTAAAATTGAAGGAAATATTGAAGCAAATTAATAAAAGAAAGGAAGAAAATATGAACAGTAAAAAATAAAAAATAAAAGACAGACAAAAGAAAGAAGGAAATCAG
Organism: Sepioteuthis lessoniana; assembly: GCA_963585895.1. Taxonomy (NCBI): domain Eukaryota; kingdom Metazoa; phylum Mollusca; class Cephalopoda; order Myopsida; family Loliginidae; genus Sepioteuthis; species Sepioteuthis lessoniana. The sequence continues at coordinate 91,207,487 of OY757915.1, read as the reverse complement.
ATAAGCAATGAGGAATTAGACGTTCCAGGATTTGCATATTATTCGTAGCTGACAAAATAAATGTGTAATCGGTTTGACACTTTGTATATCTGGTCTTCTTTGACTGTCTACCTGAACTTACCGTTTCCTTCTTGGATCTCTTTAATCTCTTTTGGGTTCTGGATCTTCATCGACATCTCACAGTTTGGCGATAATTTGCGATCTGCTGACACGACACAAAGACCTCACAGCTGATTGATGTTGTCTCCAGTCAATTTGAAAATATGTAGATTTTGTAAAAAAACAAAAGTCGGAGTTGGATATTTAAAATCTACATTAGTAAATAAATTTTCAAACTCCGCTCAAGATAGAGAAACAGTGTATGAAATGAATTGACCACTTTAGATAGACAGGGAGAAATTAAGCGTCACTGAACGAAAAAAGCAAACATAGACCTTGGTAATAATTTTTGCGGCCGGTGCAGGACTCCTTCACGAAACTTGCCAAAAGTGGGTGCTATAATTTCTGACCCGTCTTTACATCTCAGTGCCCAAGTCTCTTTTTTTCCTGTTTTCTATTCAATGTTTCCTTTACCGGCTTTTCCGTTTGAGTTTCTTCCAGCTAATCAGAGCCCGTCAGCCGATTACGCCTGATATATTTCTATTTCTAACTTGAACGACTGCTACAATCATGGCCTGGATTTCGGGAACCTACCGCTCACTTTTCAATTCGTTTTTCCCTTGTCACTGTGCCAATATATATATATATATGGCATATCAAACTTTGTAGGTTTTCTAACGCCAAATCCATTTTTAGGCAAATAGTCAATTGTATTTCAAACAATTCGGTTTAGCTTGAGTACACAGTTTGATTATCAAAAACATTTCTATTACAAACTATTCAGTTTATTCAAACAGTTCTAATTCAGGCAATTCAGTTTAGTATAAGTACAGATTTTGTTTACACACACATGTCATAGCAGTTCTATATTAAAATATTCAGTTAAGTTTCAAAGTCAAAAACAACTCCATTTCAAACAATTCAGTTTAGTATAAGCACGCAGTTTCAATGTAAGTACACAGCATAATTGTCAAAAATATTTCTATTTCAAGCTATCCAGTTTAGTCAATCAGTTCGAATTCAAACAATTCAGTTCAGCATAAGTGTTCCATTTAACCCATAGATAGGAACCTATCATATGCTACCTTTCTTGGCCACAGTGGACCTGGGGGCAATGCCAATGAAGGAGTACTCCGCATTCCCAAAGCTCCAGCATCACGAGAACCTCACCATCATATTGTCGGTGTATTCTACTGCCCCAGCCGACAGGGCAATTCACCAAGTTAAAATCAAAACAGTTTTATTTCAGATAATTCAGTTTAGATGTCAATTTAGTTTAGCTTAAGTACGCAGTTTAAATGTCAAAACAGTTCTATTTTAAATAATTCAATTTAGCATAAATACGCCGTTTAAATGCAAAAAACAGTAAACTCAAACCAGGGTTTATTTCAATTAACCCATAGATAGGACCCTTATCAGTTGCTACCACTCTGGGCCAGAGTGGACCTAGGAGCGATGGAAATGAAGGATAACTCCGCATTCCCAAAAGCTCCAGCATTACTGGAACCTCACCATCAGATTTTTTGTGTTATATCCAGGACACTCGTTTGGGGAGGGGGTTACCCCTCTACTGAGAAGCAGTTGGTGTATTCTACAGCCCCAGCTGACTTGGCAACCAAATATTACACTAAAATTGCCATCATTGCATGGCCATGTGCACGAAGGTACTTTTCAACCCAGTTTCCAACCCACATTTACGTCCACAGAGGCGACATTTAAACTTTCCACCCTTGTAAAACTATCGGCTAAGGAACGTTAAAGTCTATATCCAAGTGCATAGTCTAACTAACTGGTGATTTACAAAGTCACATGTAGAACAAATATACTGTAGTTTCGCTTTTGCTGAAGGCGTTTGTGGTAGTTGATCAAACCTGCTCTTAACGAAAAGAAATGTATGCATATACTCTCTCTCTCTCTCTCTCACACACACACACACACACACACACACACACACACACACACACACACACATATATATATATATATATATATATAAATATATACACTTTTTTTCTATTTATTAGAAAGCAGTGCTTAATATCGGTGATAGTGCATCTATATCCAAATTAGAATACTACTGACAATGTTAACCATGCTTTCTGGTCAGTTGGTTCGATGAATGCATGCGCGTGAAACTGATCGTTATTAAGCGCCGTTGACTATGATATCCGAAATTGCACACACATACACACACACACACATACACACATGCATGTATATATATATATATATATATATATATAAAGATGGTTGTTGTAGGTCCAAAGAAAGAATAAGGATATATTTTAGAATAAGAAGGTCCACGAAGATATTTTTATTTTCTGTATTTATTTATATATATATATATATAAGTAAATAAAAGTAAAGTTTGTGACCGTAGTAGAAGGTGACCGAAGCTCCCTTTTCATTAGCTACTACGACGAGGTGTAGGGAATGGTGCTACTACTTCCTCTAGATTGCTCCACTTTACCTTTGATCACTACCTGATAATGCTGATTGCTAAGCAAGGCGGCATGAAGTACCACTTTTTGAGTATTTGGTATGACTCGACCTGGAATAGAACACCGGTCTCCTGGGCCATTAGCATATGTCAATAACTCCTAGCTTGTATATATATATATATATATATATATATACGTCTATGATGTTCTAACTTGTATATATATATATATATATATATATGGTTCGTAGATATCCGAGATTATATATATATATATATATACATATATATATATACGTATATAAAATGTAAAATAGGAAAGTAGTCGCGATGTTTAACTGTGTCCTTGAATTTGAGTTTCACGTACAATATGCAAATCCCTCTGATCATCTTACGCTAGTATAAATCGAAATAATAGGAAGTGCTTGACATTAAGATCGTACTGCAATTTCAGATTTTAATGAGTGCATCTAGCACTTAAAAAATCTCTTATAATCTTTGAGCAATCGCTTACTAACATTTATTTTAATATATATATATATATATATATATATATATATATATATATATTATCTTATATCCCTTATCAAATAAAATTCTTTTTTATTATTCTAAAGTAAAGATCGTCATCGTTTTCTTCACTTGATATTTCTATTATAAATCGCACGTGCAAAAGAAGATACTTTGATGAAGATGTACCTTTGCCCAGTCGGCTGAGGCTGTAGAATACATTGACTGTTTCTCTGCAGAAGGGTAAGGCCCTCCCAACAAGGATATGACACTAAACAATCTAATTGTTGTGTTCTGGTAGGTGAACGCTTGAAATATTAAATAAAGGACAAACCACGATATGAGAGGAAGTAGAGATATATCCTCAGGAGAAAGTATATACAATAGAGAGACTAGTAGTAGACAAGAACATAGGATTAGTGAACGCTTGTAATACTAAATAAAGGAGAAACCACGATATGAGAGGAAATAGAGATATATCCTCAGGAGAAAGTATATACAATAGAGAGACTATTAGTAGACAAGAACATAGGATTAGTGAATACAGAATAAAGATATAGTCCAACGATAGTATTAGCTTCCGTTATTACGGTAGCAAGTAAGGTGATCTAGTGCAATCTCCAGTCTCCAACACTCTAATACTATTCCTATAAGAAGCTGCTCTTCACCTTCTAGTCTGCTCTGGTATTAGTAGCTACTGCTATATATGGCAGATTGACTAGTTCATTGTGTGGAAAAAGGTGGGTGATACACAACACTAATGGTGATGTTCCGGTTATGGTGGAGCTTTGGGGAATGTGGAGTACTCCTTCACTACCATCACTCCTAGGTCTACTGTTACCCGCAGTGGTAGCACCTGATAAGCTCCCATCTATTGGTCAAAAAGACCTAAATTGGGTACTTATGCTGAGTTGTTTAAAATGGAATAGATTTTTGTATGCTAAACTGAATTATTTGAAACAGAACTGATTTTTGAGACTGAAACTGTGCTTATGCTAAACTGAATTGTTTGAAATAGAACTGTTGTGATATTTAACTGAGTGTAAACAAAAAACTATACTTATACCAAACTGAATTGCTTGAAATATAACAGTTTATTTGTATGAAATGGATTTGGTATTAGATAACCTACAAAGGTTAATATGCCATAAACCCAACCCAACCAAACCAAACCAATAGATATACTCATTCCCATTTATTAACATTTGGAGGGGCCAGTGGTGTAATGGTTATGGTCGTAGGAAATGAACACGGCGACTCGAGTTCAAATCCTGGACGAGAATGATTGCATTTCACATAGCACTAATACCCTTGCGAAAGGTATGAATCCAATTATTCTTCCTCCAGCTATGGGTAAATAGTAGGACAGACTGAGTTCTTCAGCCTTGGTGAGGCAACTAGTCAAGGAGAAGGAAAACTCTGAATTCAAACCTGTTAAACTCCGCTTAAAAATTGACCTTGTGTCATATCCTGCCCGAGCGGAGGGGTTGGTAAATAGGATTAACATTAGGTCAAAAATAGAAGTTCGTACTCTAGTCGATCTATTACGTTCACTTTCGGGCAAATAGCCTTGGGAAAGGTATAAACCCCCTTACCCTCCCAGCTATGGGTTAAATAGTACCACTACTGTTCTTCTAGGAGAATGGCTTTAGGCATTAAATAACCTAAAAATGTTGAGATGCCTTTAAACAAAGAAACCAAACCAAACCAATCAAAATTAGATCTATCTGTCTATCAATTCTTACGGGCTTCTTATTCACAAAACAAAAATTAAAATGAGACAATTCATTACATTTGTAAAATTAGTTAAAATTAATCGATCAAAAAAAAAAAGAAAAAATGGAAGAAAACGTTTGCACCCGTTACCATTTTGTTTCTCAGAATTTCTGAACATTTTTGACTCTCCACTTTTCGATGCAACTAATTGATATGATAATGATTTATTACTGAGACAAAGGCAATGTTCATTTGGAACAAGTCCAGTGAAAACTGCATCCTTTGTGCTGGACATATCAAATCTATGTTTTTTTTAATTGTTTCTATATCAGCTTCCAGGACATGCAATTTGTTTTTGGCTTTCTTGTCTCAGTAATAAATCATTTTCCTATTAATGACTTGCATCTATTTTGAAACAGTTTTGAATGATTTTATTTCCAAGTAACTTCTGATGCTAAATATTTTTCCTCTCTTGTCCAAGTCAATGTGGTCGGGGATTAACAGTTATTATAGAATACTATATTCAAAGTTGAAACAATAAACAACACAGTATAATTAGTAGTTGAATAATGAGGAGTCACATGAGTCCCATATACAGACGTTGGACAAAATAGTAGAAACACCAAATCTTAGTATCATGATTTTAAAACTCCTATAAAACCATCAAACATTTGCTATCTACATTTTTTTTTATTCGTTATTAATCTTTCTCGTCTTATTTTACTAAAATTGTTGTTATTTTACATGAATCATCAGAAGAAATTAATCCAAATTCATTAAAACGGCAAATCAATTAGACAAAAATACAGCTTCGAAAATTACTGCAGAAATTAATGACCATCTCGAGAACTCAGTTTCCTCAAAAACTGTAAGAAGGGAGTAGCACAAAGCCGGATTTCACGGGAAGTTTGTAATCAAAAAACTATATTTGAAATAATTTCAAACAATTCAGTCTATTATTAGCACGCAGTTTAAATGTAAGTACATAGTTTAATTGTAAAAACATTTCTATTTCAAGCTATTCAGTTTAGTCAATCATTTCAAATTCAAACAATTCACTTTAGCATAAGTATGCAGTTTAGTTCTATCTAACCCATAGATAGAGCCCTATCAGGTGCTACCAATCTGGGCCAGAGTGGACCTGGGAGCAATGGCAATGAAGGGGTACTCTGCATTCCCCAAATCTCCACCACTACTGGAACCTCAACATCAGATTGTTTAGTGTCATATCCAGGACACTCATTGGGAGGAGTCTTACCCTTCTGCAGAGTCGCTGTATTCTACTGCTCCAGGCAACACAGAGTTAATATCAAAACAGTTTTATTTCAGATAATTCAGTTTAGCATAAGTACACAGTTTAGATGTCAAAACAGTTCTATTTCGAGCAATTCTGCTTCGAAAATTACAGCCGAAATTAATGGCCATGACGAGAACTCAATTTTCTCCAAAACTTTTTGAAGGGAGTAGCAAAAAGCCGGATTTCACGGGAAGGGTGTCATCAGAAAACTATATTGAAATAAATTTGTTTAAAATTTCCCTGGTGCCTCCATTACTTGGTCCAACCCTATATATTGAGACACCCTACATAAGAAATATACCATTCAACAAGATCTTCATGACTACTCACGTATTCTAAATTATCTGTTGGTGAGGCTCCTGTTCTGGAGCTTAGGGAAATGTGTAAAATCCTTTTATTGCCATTACTCCCAGGTCTACTCTGACCCAGAGTGGTAGTATAAGTTAGGGTCCCATTTATGAGTCAAACAGGGATATTTAATCATTTTCTATACTTAAAAGTATTTAACTATTTAACAAATGGCTGATGTTAAATTGAATTGTGAATATTACATCGCAATACTTAAAGCCATATGAACTCTTCACAAAAACTTTGCAGTAGCACTCATTTTAAGAATATGAAGTTTGGGGAACAGAAAAGAAAAAGAAAAAGTTATTCGTACATAATTATAAAACAAAACAAAACAAAAATGCATGCCACTTTAATAATATATTTCGCGTTTTAACATCCATCGGCTGTGACAGCTATTAATGGTGGACACGATAAAAAAAAATCGGGAAGCGGAAAAAATAGTTAGTAAACAAAGATGGTGGAAAAAGAAAAATGGTGGAAATATGTAAAGTCATCCACTAAGCTTTCTACACCAAACTGATAACAACAAGAAAACAGTAAAAGAAAAGTTTAAAGAAATTTGTTGGAATAAAGAATTATATAAGTCCGTGCAAGCACAGAAATATATCAATTGTTTGTCATTCAATTTCTTTTATTTGCTATTTGGTTAGTTCGGAAAAAAATCAAATCATTTTTCAGGTTGCGTGTTGGGAAGATTATGTGTAATCTATCAATTAACAATATTCTAAAATTTTTTAGCTTGGCGTCTTAATTTTGTTTTTTAAAAAATTTTAGTAATTAAAAAGAAGTCTCTTCCTTATTCCTCCTCTGTTTCTTTTGGATGCAAAAATCCAAGGAATGACTATATTTTCCTCGTTTTCTTTGTGACTATTTTTCTTCTTTTCATTTCTGCTTCTGGAAATTTCTTTCTTTCTTTCTTTCTTTCTTTCTTTTTTTCTTTCTTCAATCGACACTAATTTCTTTATTGCATTTGATTATTTCCTTCTTTTTACAGTTTTTCATATTTTTCTTCTTTCGTTTACTTTTTATCTCTTTCGTTCTTTCAAACTCTTTTTCTTGTAATCGATTAAACTTTATTAGTTCGTTCTTTTCTTTTTCTTTTGATTTTTTCTTTGATCACCTTTCTTTCTTTCTTTCTTTCTTTCTTTCTTTCTTTCTTTCTTTCTTTCTTTCTTTTACATCTTCAGTCTGCATTGGTTATTTTGCTTTTCTTCCATTTTCTTGACTTTTTTCTTTACCTTTTCTTTCTCATTCTTCTTTCTTCTTTTCTTTCTTTTTATCCAAGTATTTTTCTATTCATTCTTTATCTTTAGCTCCTTCGTTTGCTTATTTCTTTTTCCTTTTTATTTCTTTTTCTCTTACAAATCTTATTCATGTTGTAATTCATTTCTATTCATTTTTATCCTTCCTATATGCCTTCACTTTTCTTTCTCTTTTTCTTCCCTTCTTTTTTCCTTTCTTCGTCGAACACTCAGCTATGAACTTCACAGATTATCGATTAATCTTCAATATCCGAATGGTGACATTTCACTAACGATTTCATTCCGTGTTTGGCGCCGATCTCTACCTTGGACACCCGTGCCGCCATATTGCTTTTAAGCGACACGCACGCAAGTAATGGCGCCAATAAGACCTGTTGCGCTCAGGTAGCTGTCTCTGTGGGTGACTGGCTTCAATTCAGGATCTCTTTTTCTCTTCCGATCCATCAATCTCTTACTATAACTTAGACCCCACTGTCTCTGTCTCTGTCTTTGTTTTTATTTATGTCCCTCTGTCGCTCTGTCTCTCTTTCGTTAGCTGTCTCTTTTCTTTTCTTCTTATATATTAACTTCCTGCATTCATGTATGTTTTCATTTTAATAAAAATTTTGATTCTAAGTTATTATCTATCTATCTATCTATCATATGTATTTGTCACACAAAAATACTTCTGCCCAAACTATCTATCCTTCGATCACAATCTATCTATCTATCTATCTATCTATTCTAGCTTATTCATATCCATCTATCAATTTGCTGATCGATCATTCAATCTATTCCAATTTTTTGATATGGACTACCTCTGTCTACCAGTCTATCCTTCAATCACAATTTTATTATACCTACCTACCTACCTACCTACCTACGAGGATCATTAAATAAGTTTCCAGACTTTTTTCGTATGGGCACTTTTATTGATAGTACACACATGAAACTCAAGTCCTCTTCGAAATAATCTCCTCCGGCTGCAATGCACTTGTTCTACCGTTCCAACAACTTCTGGAAGGCCCCTTGTAAGTCCTCTTGTGTAAGCGTGTCAATGACCTTTGTCATAGCCTCTTTCATATCCTCAATAATCTCATAACGACAGCCTCTGAGCTTAGGGAATAACCAAAAGTCACAGGGAGCAAGGTCTGAACTATAGGTAGGCTGAGGAACTGTCTTGATGCCCGTCTTGGTCAAATAGTCTGTGAAAAGGATGGAGTTGTGGACTGGTGCATTGTCCGGATGGAAATGTCACTGACCCGATTTGAAGAGTGCTGGTCTCTTCCGACGGAATCTCTTCCTGAACTTCCTCAACATAGTAACCCTAACCCTTTGGCCAATCAACTCTGGTGTTCTGACTACCTTACTCCTCCCACACCTCTCATCATCCCTCACAGACTCCCTGCCTTCCTTGAATCTCTTATGCCACTCAAAAACTCAAGCTCGATTCATGCAAGATGGTTGAAAGGCAGTCTGAAGCTTTCCATACGTTTCTGTGACATCATTTTTTCCCAGATTAAAACGGAATTTTATTGCATATCGTTCTTTTAAAGTCCAGATTGCATTTTTGAAATTACTCAGCTGTGACAATCAGGCTTTAGTAGGCTGTATTCCAATTCTTGCTGTAGCTGTTCATTTGAAGCTGAAATCCTAAACATTGATCAGTCATCTCATAAGATGTATAGCAATAACATACTGAATTTTCAAGAATCTACAATAATTTTAAATGCCTGTACAAAAAAGTCTGGAAACTTATTGAATGTTTCACATATCTATCTATCTATCTATCTATCTATTCTAGCTTATTCATATCTATCTATCAATCTGTTGATCGATCATTCAATCTATTCCAATTTGCTAATATGGACTACTTCTGTCTACCTGTCTATCCTTCAATCACAATTTTATTATACCTACCTACCTACCAACCTATGTATCTGTCTACCAACCAACTAATATATCAATCTATCTACCTGGAAAGTTATTCCATTCAAACTTTCTCTACCAAGAAATGCAGACATTTACTCGGTATTCACCGACGCCAGAGTTCTGATCAAACAAGCAAAGTCTGACAAGAGCTGAGAATGAATCGTTGGATCCGCATTCATCCGTCGTATTCTACAATTTGTACCCATGAATTATTGTCAGATGAAGGAAAACTCCGTTCACATTCGGCCAGAAATGTTATAAACAATTTGGCTTAAACGGATTGCCAAATATACAGCAGAGGAAAAGGAAGATTGTAATCTGTGTTCGAAAAAAATTTGCATTTTCTTTGTAGTATTTACAAAGAAGTCAAGCAAGATCAGCTAAGACATCGCTTAGGAAAGAGTTTAATTATGTATTTAGAGACAGTGCATCAAGTAAAACGTCAGTTTAATGACTTTAAATGCCAGACTGAGTTACAGAGAAAATATTAGTGAAGAAATAGCAGTTTTCTCTTGGAGTGACAAGACGTGTGCTAGAAAAAGTCTGCGGTACTATATAAAAGAATGTTCTATTTCGAATTTCTTTTTTTTTTTTTTTTTTCAATTTCAAATCAGCAACCCTCCTTTATTGATAACAGGGAACGTACCATGTTACCACCTGAATATGGTGCTTATTTGCGGAAATCTGTAATTAAAAATCAGTAATTGTAATATTTACTTGATGAAGACATTCTTCCATTGGGAGTGCTTACAAGAAGAAAAGAAAGAAAGAAAGAAAGAAAGAAAGAAAGAAAGAAAGAAAAATTACTGAAAGAAAGAAACAAACAAAGAAAAATAGTAGAAAAAAACGAATGAAATAAAAGAAAGAATGAACGAAAAAAAGAAACAAACAAACAAACAAACAAAAGAAGTAGAAAACCAGAATAGAATAAAAGACCTGAATTAAAAGAAAGAAAGAAAGAAAGAAAGAAAGAAGTGATTGGAGGTAATAATGAAGAGACTAAAAAAATGAGATTACGGATAAATATATTGGATCGTAATATTTAACAACTGCAGGAAGAAAGGAAAGAAAGAAGGAAGGAAGGAAGGAAGGAAAAAGCGAACAAACGAACGAAGTAAAAATGAGGAGACGAAAGGAAAGAAATGTGAGAAAGGAAGAAAGATTAGAATAATGTATTGATTAGCGATGCATAACAAAGAATGTTAAATGTTTAAATTGACACAAGGAAAATAACAGGGCAAAGAAATTGTTGATTATCCGGTAAATCAACGAGAAATTATCTTACGAATTTAAATTCAATAATGATTAAAAAATGCTTCATCTAAAAAGGAACAAAAATTATCATTATCATGTACAAATTATGGTCATCATCGAGTCGCGCTGACGGAGCGGATTTCCCAGACTCAATCTCTCTCCCCATCCGCCCCTATCATCCATCGCCAGGACAGGTCTTCCAAAGTGCATCCTATGTCACCGAAGACCTGACGTAAATAAGTTTTTGCTGATCAGCCAACATTGACCCGTCCAAGTCCATAGAAGTACTTCTGAGTTCGTCCTTGTTTCTCCAACAGTGACCCACATGTCTTGTTCGTCTAACTTGGACGATTTTGGTGATAGGAGGTAAGTGACCATACAGCAATTGTCTCCTGGGGTGCTGCATCCAGGATTTGTTTAAAACAGTTTGTTGCGTTCTTGTGTAGTTCCCAAGTAGCTTTTTCTTCGGTACGCTTTGTTACTGTCCATGTGATGCATTCATACAGTAGTATTGACACAGTAACAGCTGGGATGGCTCTAATATATAATATGATTGTAATAATTTACCCAGATTTCTTTGCTTAATTGAATATCAACTTTCGTGGGTTATTTAATGCCAAAGCCATCCTTGTAGAATAACAGCAGTGATACTATGCAATCCATAGCTTAGGAAATAAGCGGGTTCATATTTTTTAAAGAGTATTAGTCCAAAAGAGAACGGAATAGAGTGACTAGAGTTCGAACTCGCTTACTTTGAGGCCACTGTCTAATAACACTTACACCATTCAGTTTTTTTAGCAGATTAAAGCCGGCTTAAATTCAGAGTTTTCCTTCTCTTAGGCTGGTTGCCTAAACAGTCAGACCTACTATTTATTCATAGCTGAGGGTGGGGAGATAAGGTAGATTCATTTCTTTCCTAAGGACATTTGAGAGAAGTGAAATGCAATCTGCCTCGTCCAGGATTTGAACTCGGTTAGCTGTTTTCATCTACTACCACGATCATCGTTATGTTAGGAGCGCTTCTGATAGAAAAATCCGGTTTAGTTTCTTTGTTTAACGGCTTATCAACTTTCATGGGTTATTTAATGCCAAAGTTATCTTTGTATGAGATGACTGGAGGGACTATTTAACCAACAGTTGACATGAATAAGGGTATCAGTCCAAAAGTAAATGTAATTGCGCTACTGGAGTTTAAATTCGCTTACAACGATGTCGGAGTTGAGCACATTTGTCAACAATTCCCTCGCCAGTAAGTAATTTTAATAAGAATCAAAAAGTAACAAAGTTTTGTTTTTTGTTTATTTTTTGTTTTGGTTTGCTTGTGGGGGTCAATTTTTACTGGGGCAATAAAGGATTTTAAGGATAAATTTTGGAGACATTAATTATTTTTGAGAATCCTTTTTCTGGAACAAGATTACTTTGATTACTCTTCCAAGTAGCAGTATAAATTAACCTTTTCAATCTTCTTGAAGGATTTTTAAAAAAGATTATCGAAGGATAATTTTTTTCGATTTGAATCAATGTAAAAACAATCCTAAAATTCAGCTGGATTGTAGTAGAAGAATGTTAGTTGGTGTCATTTTGATGACGTAACCCTGCCGGCTTATGAATATGCATATTTGCATGCGCACACACGTGCTATGCAAATATGGCCATACAGCACACATATAGAATATACGTAAGTGGCGTCCAATGTTTTCTAAAAAAGTCCGATTAACATTGTTATTTCTTTTCGTTTGAAGGATATTTTGTTTGTGTATATATGTGCCTACGTTTGAGTGCTTCTGAATGATAGTATGTTTGGGAATATGCTGTCGCTCGCGCATAATTATATGCGTATATCTGCGCATATGGTGGCATGCATCTTTACATAAAATTAACCATAATAATCATTTTTGAAAACCTTTCATTCTACCTGACGAATGCGTAAAGCATGAAACCCGGGGTCTCAGACACTACCATGTAATATATATCTATATTTGTAATGCAAAGGAATAAAACTCAACGAACAGTTAATTTGCCATTAGAAATTTATTTCGATGAGTTCTTCCTTACCTCATCAGATTTTTATTTTTTTTGTAAGAAGAAAGTAAGGAATATTATATATTAAAGAAGCAAGACATAATTTGCAAAACTGAATTATTTTAAATAGAACTATTTGTATAATAATGGATTTAGCGTTAAATAACCTACAAAGGTTGATATGCCATAAAACCCAACCAACCAACCTATTAAAGAAGAAGAAGAAACATGAAAAAATAATAAATAGACATACAATTGTCTGTCCACCGTAGATATTAACAGGTGTGGCTTAAAGAAAAACCAGAAATCGCCATAAGCTAAGTCCCCATTCGTATGTTTTAGTTTTAATTTCGGTACCATTTTTCAACAAGCCTCTTCCCGATAGATCTATATACTAATAGCCCTAAATTGAGCACTCCAGTGCAATCATAGGAAGTTTCTTATATGTTCTCTATATGAATATTCCAAACTCATAGTCTCTGGACACTAACCGGGTATAATCTACTTATAATGCAATGCCCTTCGAATTAATTGAACACTCAGGTAAGACAAAAATGTAAACTAACGAAAGCTACAACATAATGCCTAATAATTCCCGAACTGACGTGGTTCGTTTGCTTGCTGGGCGGTATGATACTAAGTTTTACGTAAAGTTGGGAGGGTTTCGATCCCAACTTCAAGCCACCCTGAAGTGTTGGGATACAACGAAACAGTCTGTCTGTGTATGACAATATATATATATATATATACTTTTAAGAAAAACAAAAACCGGTCACAAGAGGATTATAAATTTATTTCCATCCTGTTATGAGTATTGATATGAATCAATAACACCAAAAATAACAGGACTTATTCAGATCCAATGGATATATATATATATATATATATATATATATATATATATATATATATATATATGTGTGTGTGTGTGTGTGTGTGTGTGTGTTCCACCTGACGAGCTTGAATAAGTGAAATAGATCTATTATGGAAAGGAATACTATTTCCAAATCTTTAGTTTTTAAACAAAAAAATATTTGTATACATATATATGTATATATATATATATATACACGCTCCCCCATGGGGGTTGAGCACTCTGGAGAGGGAATTTACGGCTGCCGCTCGCTTAACGCAAAAGCTCTTCGAACGAATTGAGCACTCTGGTATCCGGTAAAATATAAAATGTAAACAAACGAACGCTACTACTTAATACCTTATAATTTCCTAGCTGACGTGTAACGCTTGCTTGTTGGCTGAGTGGTATGATACTAAGTCTAACATAAAGTTGGGGGGTTCGATCCCAGCTTCAAGCATCCTACGTGTCAAGCCACACTGAAGAGTTGTGATACAACGAGTCTGTCTGTGGATGACAATATATACATATATATATATACTTTAAGAAAAAACAACGAAACCGGTCACATAGGATTATAAATTTATTTCAATCCCGTTACGCATTTTTGAAATTTCCAAAAACATGAAAAAAATTAACAGGACTTCTTCAGATCTTTTTGATAAAAAAAAACTAGAATAGACACATAAGAGTGGGAGGGGATAGAAGAGGGGTGAAACTCCGGTTTAACTGGACCAAATAATACTTATATATATATATATATATATATATATATATATATATTTGGTCCAGTTAAACCGGAGTTGGGAGTAATTCCACCAGGACAAGAAAACTATTCACGATTGAACATGTAAATTTTCCTAGTAAAGAGCACATATACATATCATCATCATCATTATGACGCACTGTGAGCATGGATTTCCCTAACTCTCTTGCCAGTCGTCTCTATCATCAACCGCTTCTAGCAGATCTTCTAGAGTATACCCTGTGTCTGTACAGAACTGTTTTAGATAAGTTATTGTTAATCGGCCAACTCTTGATCGCCCGAGTGATGGGGTCTATAGAAGAACGTTGCATATGAGTTTGTCCTTGCTTCTCCAGCAGTGTCCTGCATGTCTTGTTTGTCGTATTCGGATGGTTTTCGAGATGGAAGGGAGGTGGCCGTATAATACGCTCTACTTAGTGTACTGAGCACTCTTACGTTTCAGCTAAGTAACTGAGTCGATGGGTTTTTTTCTCTTGACTAGAAATTGCAATCCTGGTTGATTATTTACAAACAGTACGAATCCTTTTGTCTTTTTTATATTATTGAATTTTTTTCCAAGATATCAGTTTGTTTAATCTTTTTATATACAAACTATATCATCTGAATTTTTTCACACCGCCAAATTAGGATAAGTATAAAAATAAGAAAAAAATAAATATATATACCCTGGAAGCAATATCTCTTAAAAAAACAACTGTTTGGCCATCTACGTCTCATCTCTAAAACCATCCAAATAAGACGAACAAAATATGTGGGACATTGCAGGAGAAGTAAGGACGAACTCATCAGCGATGTTCTCGTATGAACCCCTTCACACAGGCGAGCAAGTGTTGGACGAACAGCAAGAACTTATCTACAACAATTCTGTGAGAGGATTTGGAGTAAAAAAAAATCATCATTTTCTTGACATGACATCTTCCATCAATCTGTTCTCCGCGCCACGAGATGCGTTGCTTGATATTAAAAAAAGATTATTACATCATTTCCTTTATGTGACATATATTTTCCTCTAAACATATAAACTATCAAAATAGGTTACTTAATTTTAAATTGTTCAATCACATGACGTAACAATTCCAAAAACATCACGCTGCATTTTCCGTTTCAGTATTTAAACCATATAAACAAGCTCTGATGATGATTTCTTAACAAAATTTGTGCTTTTAAACATACAAAGTCGAAACATGTAAGCTTATATATAAAGGATAAATAAACAAATCATCTAAATTTACCAACACCATCCTTCGTCCGTTTCTTATTTTTATCTGCAACTGTTCTGTAGGGACACATGATGTAGTTTAGAAGACCTGCCAGAAGCAATTGACGATAGAGACGAATAGCAAGCGAGATTCAAGGAAATTCATGCTAGCCGGTTGACATAGTGATGATGGTGATGATGATATATATATATATATATATATATATATATATATATATATATATATATATAAACAAAGCAGTAATCCGTCGTAAATAAACGATAAAAACAAAGCAAATAAACCCTGAATAGAAATAACGTTAAACATTAATAACACTGACTCTACGCCCTTGATTTTCTAATCCTGACCATCTATAAATTAAATAGTAACCCATGTTTAATAGAAGCTTTATCGATGGGATGTAGAATACGCTGACGATAACCCCTCAGTCTTAGTTGGTTGGTTGGGTTACATGGCACATCAACCTTTGTAGGTTATTTAATGCCAAATTCATTTTTATTTAAATAACCAGTTCTATTTCAAACAATTCCGTTTAGTATGAGTAGACAGTTGAATTGTCAAAAACAATTGAGTTTAGTCTAAGTACAGATTTTGATTACACACAGTTACATGTCAAAACAGTTCTATGTTAAACAATTCAGTTATGTGTAAATACAGTTTCAATGCAAAAAAAAACAGTTATATTTCAAATAATTCAGTTTTGCATAAGCACACAGTTTAGATGTTAGTACGGTTTAATTCTTGAAAACATATCTATTTCAGACTATTCAGTTTAATCAAACAATTCAGTTTAGTATAAGTATGCCGTTGGTTCTATTCAACCCATTGATAGGGCCCTATCAGGTGCTAACACGCCGGGCCAGAGTGGACCTGGGAGCAATGGTAATGAAGGAGTGCTCCGTATTCCCCAAAGCCCGAGCATTACTGAGACCTCACCGTCGGATCATTTAGTGTCATATACAGCACGCCCACTGGCGGCGGGGGTCTTACCCCTCTGCAGAGGTGCAGTCAATGTATTTAACAGCCCCAGCCGACTGACCCCCTCAGTCTTAGGAATAACATATAACTGGAAATTGTTTCTATTAAGAATAGTTACTTGAAGTTCTAATTGTTTTGTAAGGAAAATTATTAGTTACTTGAAACCATATAACTGATTCAATACAAAGGATTATAATCAAAGAGATAAATTGATTGAAACCATAATAATTAGTTTTAGATAGGGACATTTGATATCATACAACTGGGTTAAAATTATTTGTATTTGATAGAAATACTTGATATCGTAGAACTATGTATAAAAGACCCTTAAGAAACAACTACACAAGACATGTAAATATAAACGTTCACTAAACGCAATTCCCTAACATTTGTTCATAAAATAACCCTATACGATTTGATACGAGGGACATACGATAAGTTTTCAAATGTTTTCCTATGGGCACTTTTATTGATAGTACACACATGAAACTCTAGTCCCCTCCGAAGTAATATCCTCCGGCTGCAATGCACTTATTGTACTGTTCCAACAACTTCTGAAAGGCGCCATGGAAGTCGTCATGTGTAAGCGTGTCAAAGACCTTCGTCACAGCCTTTTTCATCTCCTCAATTGTCTCATAACGAGAGCCTCTAACCTTTGGGTATAACGAAAAGGCACAGGGAGCAAGGTCTGGACTAAAGGGAGACTGACGAACTGTCTTGATGCCCATCTTGGCCAAATAGTCTGTGACAAGGATGGAGTTGTGCACTGGTGCATTATCATGGTAGAAATGCCACTGACCCGATTTGAAGAGTGCTGGCCTCTTCCGACGGAATATCTTCCTGAACTCCCTTAAAACCTCAACATAGTATTCCTTGTTGACTGTCTGTCCAGTGGGAACCCAGTGCATGTAGATCATGCGAGTGCTGTCAAAAAAAAAAAAAAAAAAAGGATCATCAAAAGTTTGTGGGTGGATTTGCTCTGTCTAGCCTTCTTGGGGCTGGGAGAGCCAGCATGCTTACCCTGGGAACTCTGTTTCTTGGTCTCTGGGTTATAGCAGTAGATCCATCTTTCATCGCATAGCATTTTTTCCCAGATTAAAACGGAATTTTATTGCATATCGTTCTTTTAAAGTCCAGATTGCCTTTTTGAAATTACTCAGCTGTGACAATCAGGCTTTAGTAGGGTGTATTCCAATTCCTGCTGTAGCTTTTCATTTGAACCTGAAATCCTAAAAATTGGTCAGTCATCTCATAATATGTATAGCAATCATCATCATCATCATCATATCGTGCTGGCAGCACGGATATCCCTGACCCTCTTTCGCCACTCCTCCCTATCGTTCATCGCCCTAGGTAGGTCTTCAGGACAACAACCTGTATCCTCACATAGCTGCTGAATGTACGTTCGTGCTGGTCGTCCTGCTTTTGCGCGGCCGTGTGTGGGGATCCATAAGAGTACATCTCTTATGAGTTCATCTCTGCTTCTCCAGCAATGTCCTGCATGTCTGGTTCGCCTAACTTGAATAGTTTTCGTGATAGGGGGCAGGTGGCCGTACAGTTGGTGTCTTGTTGGGTGTTGCCGCCAGGACTTGTTGAGGATTGCACGCAGCATTCTTGTGTAATTGCCATCTAGTTTCTTCTCCAGCCGTTTTGTTAGCGTCCATGTAGTGCATCCATATAGCAGTATCGATGTGACCGCTGCCTGGAAGAAACTGCGTTTCATTTTATCGGTTAGGTCTGATTTCCATATAGTCGATAGCCTATTGATAGCTGTCCATGCTTTCGTTAACCTCGTTTCGATGTCCTTTTCGGTTGATTCGACGCTGCTTCCTAGGTACGTGAATTTGTCTACTAGTTTAAGAGGGGTTCCTTCTAGAGTGGAGATGTCCCCCGTTTGGTTATAGCACATATATTCCGTTTTATGTGCATTAACATGGAGGCCTATGCTTGCTGCTGTTCGTTCCAAACTATGCAGAAGTGTTTCGGCTTGGTCAGGTGTATTTGCCAGTATCGCTATGTCATCGGCGTAGTCGGCGTCGGTAATTGTTGTTGCGGGGTATCTTCTGCTTCTTTTCTTCGTCAGTTCGAAGCCATTCTCTTTGATTTTGTCAATCGATGTTCTAAGTACGTAGTCTAGACAAATGATAAAGAGATACTGAATTGTCAAGAGTCTACGACAATTTTAAATGTCTGTACAAAATAAGGCTTGAAACTTATTGAATTCACCACGTATGTCGTTAAAATCAACCAATCAATCAATCAATCAGACAGGTTTTTAGAAGGGATATATATCCCTCTTGCCTTCAAGGTCTTTCCCCTTGGCGGTAAAATATTTATTCGTTTCACACACCTTATCAACCCAACATGCACTCAGACATTCTATTTCAATACCAGGTATCGCGCTAAGAGGGAATCAATTACATTTCAACGGTTAGTAGTTTTTATTGTTTGTTTTTTATTTGTTTGTTTTTGGTTTGTTTTTGTTTTTTTTGTCTTTTTTCATTTATGTCAATAATACCACAAAGTATGGAAAATAATCGAATGAAATATTTATTTCAAATAAATATTTTTTTTGAGTTTTCGATGGTACCTGAGATCTTTGAATGGCACCTAATCCGACTTCCGTACGCCACGCTTAATGGTTGGTCGGTTGTTTTGTAATTTATTTAATGCCAAATCCATTTTTATACAAATAATCAGTTCTATTTCAAACAATTCATTTTAGCGTAAGAATAGTTTTAATGTCAAAAAAGTTCTATTTCAATTAATTCATTTTAGTATAAGTGCACAGTTTAGTTCAATTTCACCTATGGATAGGACCCAATCAGGTGCTACCACTCCGGGCCAGAGTGGACTCGGTAGCGATGGCAATGAAGAGGCGATCCACCTTCCCCAAAGTTCCAGCATCACTGGAACCTCACCATCAGATCGTTTAGTCCTATTTACCAACCCCTCCGCTCGGGCAGGATATGACACAAGGTCAATTTTTAAGCGGAGTTTAACGGGTTTGAATTCAGAGTTTTCCTTCTCCTAGACTAGTTGCCTTACCAAGGCTGAAGAACCTAGTCTGCCCTACTATTTACCCATAGCTCGAGGGAGAATAATTGGATTCATACCTTTCCCAAGGGTATTAGTGCTATGTGAAATGCAATGAGTTTCGTCCAAAAGATCGTTTAGTGTCATATCAGGACACTCGTTTGGGGAGGGTCTCGCCCCTCTGCAGCAATGCAGTCGGTGTATTCTACAACCCCATACGACTGGGCAAATCACGCATGATGTAAACTAGGTAATAAGTTGGCGACCGTAGTCGAGGGTGACTAGAAGGCTCCCTTTTCAATAGGTACTACAACGAGGTGAAGGGGAGGGTGCTACTCCTTTCCCTGGATTGCTCCACTTTACCCTTGATACGTACCTTACATTGCTGAGTGTTACGCAAGGAGGTATCAAGTATCATTTTTAAAGTCTTTGGTATGACGCATTCTGGGATTGAACCCAGGTCTTCCGGACCACTGGCGAACATTCTACCTAGGTAATCATCATCATCATCATCATAATCATGTCGTGCTGGTAGCACGGATATCACTGACCCCCTCTCGCCACTTTTCCCTATCGTTCATCGCCTCAGGCAGGTCTTCTGGACAACATCCCGTATCCTCACATAGTTGCTGAATGTATGTTCGTGCTGGTCGTCCTGCTTTTGCACGGCCATGTGTGGGGGTCCATAACAATACATCACTTATGAGTTCGTCCCTGCTTCTCCAGCAGTGTCCTGCATGTCTGGCTCGTCTAACTTGAATAGTTTTCGTGATAGGAGGCAGGTGGCCGTACAGTTGGTGTCTTGTTGGGTGTTTCCGCCAGTACTTGTTCAAGATTGCTCGCAGCATTCTTGTGTAATTGCCGTCTAGCTTCTTCTCCAGCCGTTTTGTTAGAGTCCATGTAGTGCATCCATATAGCAGTATCGATTCGACCGCTGCCTGGAAGAGCGTCTTAAATAAGGGATAAATTGAATAAAATTCCTTTTAAAAGTTATTTTAAATAAAAGTAAATGACGACCAACTTACAATCCATATTTAATTTCAGCTCTGTCGACGGGACCAAGAATACGTTGACTGTGCTCCCTGCTGAGGGATAAGACACTCCCACAAAAAGGATATGACACTATCTCTAACACTGCATCTGTTGGTGAGGCTCCCATTCTTGAGATCTGGCGTTGTGGAGCATCCCTTCGTTGCCATTACTCCTGTATTGTAGTAATTGTTAATATTCGATCTATGAATCAATTCGATCTATTCATAATTTATTCGATTTCAATATGATTAATTGATGTAATATCACTGTAAATTATCTACGTTAATAATAGTTAATTTGATCAATAATTGTTTACAATTATCATTAATTAGTTGAAACCATATAATTGGGTGCAAAGAAATGATTCTTATTAGATAGAAATATTTATTTGAGATTAAGTAATTGTGAATGAATTATTAATGTTTTTAATATCATAGAACTTTAAAAAAAAACTCTTAAACAACTTGAAAAAATTACGGTGTACATCATTCCTAACATCTAAGCATGAAATTACCGTAGATATTTTGACACGGCGTAAGAATAAACCTATGAAAAAGACTGGCTTTTATCTTATTTTTGTGGGGGTTTGATATCTTTGAACGAGACTTAAGCAGTTCTCCGTGCGCCACGCTAGTAAACAAATCACATGTAAATAAATAATAAAATCAAGTAAACTTTTATCAAACTTTCTGAGAGGAAGCTTTATTGTTTTTATTAGTTAGATGATACGGACTATTGCTTTTATCACAAACTTTTGGCCAAGACATCCGTCGGACTTTTTCAGGTGTTTCATGTCAAACTCAGAAATCCAAACTAAACCATTTAATTAATCTAAGCAGGTAGATTGCTCTACATAGATCAACAATGACCGAATGCAAGAATTAAGCTTTGATAAACATTTATTATTATTTTAACTTGCTGTTGAACCAGCAATAGCAAGGTGATTTACTCTTAGAAGCACCTTCTCACAAGACACCTTATCCACTGCACCATGAATCCTGCTGGACAATTGAGAGTGAATTTTGGGAATTATCATATTTGCCAACCCCTCCGCTTGGGCAGGATATGACACAAGGTCAATTTTAAAGAGGAGTTTAACAGGCTTGAATTCACAGTTTTCCTTCTCCTAGACTAGTTGCCTAACCAAGGCTGAAGAACCTAGTCTGCCCTACTATTTACCTATAGCTGAAGGGAGAATAATTGGATTCATACCTTTCCCAAGGATATTAGTGCAATCAGTCTCGTCCAAGATTTGAACTCGTGTCGCCGTGTCCATTTCCTACAACGATAACCATTACACCACGGGCACCTCCCCAATTTTGAGGATTATAACCCTAATGTATCCTTCAGATATGAGATACTACCCACGACTATTATGTGGTTTAAATACAAATATTTATCGTAAACTTTAATAAAGGTGACTTTACGTTCTTTATTTTTTATAAGGACGATCTTATAACTCATATGTAATATAAATTGATACTAGTTACAATAATTCATGTTCAAGATTCCCTGAGACTCAGACAGAAACACTTTTGTCAGATTAGCTCTTGTGTTTATATTTAATTTAAATTCCTTTTCTGAACTGTGAAGTAGATATCCAGAAAAACAGATCTGCCCCAGAACATAACTGACAGTAATCCCCAGAAATAACAAACCGTCCCTTTAATTTCTTTTGTGTTTTTAGAGCCAGACACACATTTCGGCTCAAACTGATCTTCAAACTTCCATCGCCAACAGCTTTCTGATTCAGCATTGCCGTATTAACTAAATCCTTCTGAAGATCGACCTTGCTGGAGTTCCATGCAAAACGAAACTAACAAGATTCAAAGACGAAGGCTAATCTCCTAGCATCTTTATAATCTTCCCAATCAGTCACTAGATTTTGAACTTTGGATCGATTATTTGCGTTCTGCTTTTTACAAAATAGAAATGGATTTTAATCGGGTTGGTTGGTTGGTTGGTTGGTAGGGTGGTCGGTTAGTTGGTCGGTTGGTTGATTGATTGGTAGGTTGGTTGGTTGGTTGGTTGGTTGGTAAGTTGGTTGATTGGTTGGTTGATCGGTTGTTTGATTGGTTGGTTGGTTGGTTGGAGGGAAGGGTGGTTGATTGGTTGGTTGGTACGTTGGTTGATTGGTTGGTTTTTAGGTTGGTTGATTAGTTGGTTGGTTGGTTGATTGGTTTTTTATTATTATTTATTACTACTATACGGTCAGACCGTCTGTACCCCCCCCCAAATTAGTTGTGTCCTGTATATGATATCAAACTGCATCAGGTGATGAAGCTCCGTTTAGGGACATATGGGGATGGTAAGTATACCCCAGGTCCACACCGGCAGTTAGTTCGTTTAAAATCATTTGATTGGAATAATTGATATCTATCTAATAATTGATAAATATCTATTTACTAATTTTGATGAAAATATCTAGTTAGTAAATATTCTAATTTCCATATCTATTATAAAAATAAATAAATTCTTTATATCCATTTACACAAAACGTTGCAATTTTATTTTTGGTTATATACAGAAGCAGGCAAATGATCTGACACACCTGATTTAAATCCATGCGATTTTTTTCTCTGGGGATACCTCAAGTCAAAGGTATACCGTAATCGCCCTCAGTCTATTGAATAACTTAAAGATGCAATTCGTCAAGAAATTACTGCCATTCCACATGAAATGACCCACCGAGCTATAGACAACTTTCGTGAACGCCTTCGACAGTGTGTAGACAATAACGGATCCCATTTGACTGATTTAATTTTCAAAACGTAATGAAACAGAATGGCATTATATGCACTTTTCGAAAATAAAAACACCTTTTTGTTTCTTTACTTTATTTGTCTCCATCTGGTGATCGTACTTTTACTTTAGTGTTTCTATAGAGAATCGTTATTGCCGCTACGGTTTCTTTAGGTATGCCGTACGCTAGTAGGATTTGTTCCATCTTTCCTCTGTGAATGGAATCGAAAGCCTTGGTAAAGTCGACAAATATTAATGTCGCTTGTAGGTTTTTTGCCCGTACACCTTCAAGAATTCTACGGATGGTTAATATTTGTGAGGTCGTGGATCTATTTCTTCGGAAGCCATTTTGGTTTTTTCTAAGTATGTTGTCGATTTTGGGTTCTATAGCAGGAGTACTACAAGGGGACACGCTGGCTCCGTACCTCTTTATCATTTGTCTAGACTACGTACTTAGAACATCGATTGACAAAATCAAAGAGAATGGCTTCGAACTGACGAAGAAAAGAAGCAAAAGGTACCCCGCAACAACAATTACCGACGCCGACTACGCCGATGACATAGCGATACTGGCAAATACACCTGACCAAGCCGAAACACTACTGCATAGTTTGGAACGAGCAGTAGCAAGCATAGACCTCTATGTTAATGCACACAAAACGGAATATATGTGCTATAACCAAACGGGGGACATCTCCACTCTAGAAGGAACCCCTCTTAAACTAGTAGACAAATTCACTTACCTAGGAAGCAGCGTCGAATCAACCGAAAAAGACATCGAAACGAGGTTAACGAAAGCATGGACAGCTATCAATAGGCTATCGATTATATGGAAATCAGACCTAACCGATAAAATGAAACGCAGTTTCTTCCAGGCAGCGGTCACATCGATACTGCTATATGGCTGCACTACATGGACGCTAACAAAACGGCTGGAGAAGAAGCTAGATGGCAATTACACAAGAATGCTGCGTGCAATCCTGAACAAATTCCTGGCAGCAACACCCAACAAGACACCAACTGTACGGCCACCTGCCCCCTATCACGAAAACTATTCAAGTTAGAAGAACCAGACATGCAGGAGACTGCTGGAGAAGTAGGGACGAACTCATAAGAGATGTACTCTTATGGATCCCCACTCATGGCCGCGCAAAAGCAGGACGACCAGCATGAACATACATTCAGCAGCTATGTGAGGATACAGGAAGTTGTCCTGAAGACCTACCTAGGGCGATGAACGATAGGGAGGAGTGGCGAGAGAGGGTCAGGGATATCCGTGCTACCAGCGCGATATGATGATGACTTTATTTGTCTTTTATTAAACCTACAAATGTGTCAGATCATTTTGCCTGTCCCTGTAGTTTCAATGCTGTCTTTTTTTCGGGTGGAGGAATTCCTGTGGATTAGTGGCTAACGTACTGGACAGCAGCATAATAATTAGCGATTCCGAATGCCAGTCAAGCTATTTCGTTCCCTTTCGGACTAATGCCCTAAGGGAAATATTTCCACCGCCAATGAGTTATATAGAATCACTACCGTTCTTTAAAAAGGATGACTTTGGCTTTAAATAACTCGTATAGATTGATATGCCATTAAACAAAGAAACCAAACCTACCTTTCTTTTCTAATTTTCATTGTTTATAAAAATCATAATACCATATTTTATGTCATTTATTCATCTTTGTATCTTGACTTGCGGAAAAGTTTACACAAGAAAAAAAAAAAAAGGAAACAAATATATTGTCTTGTTCCAAATTCATAATTAGAGCGAAGAATCATAAGAATACAAACATATTTTACTTTCTCTATATCAAACGCATTCTTAAAAACATTCAGTCTGGTTTTATTTTTGGTCATGAGTTGAATTCCAATTTTAAGATTTTAATCTAAATCCATAACATTCCAGAAGTATGAAGTAAGTTGTGTCTTCAATGCCAAAGAAAAGGAGAAGGACAGAATTCTTCAAGAAAAGTGGAAATATTCGCATTTTGTAGCAGGGATGAAAACAAAGAAGAATTATAAAGCACGCAGTTTGAAAAGCCTCCGAACAGTTGCTGTTATAAACATCTGGAGACATTATGTAACCACACACAAAGAACTGTATGAAATATACGCTCGAATGATTTAGTTTCTTTGTTTGATGGGATATAAACCTTCGTGGGTTATCCATTGCCAATAGAATTCTTGTAAAAAAAAAAAAACACTTGTGGGACTATTTAACTAATAGCTGTAGGGATAAAAGGGTTCATCCATTTCCCAGTAGAATTCGTCTTAAAATGAACGGAATAGCGTGAGTGAAGTTCAACTACGCTTATTACAATGTCACAGTCCAGCACGTCAGTCACTACACCAGGTGGGAGTTTCCCTTCAACTTATTGAAAATAAAAGGTAAATACAAGATTTTATGTATATATTTTCGTAATTCTTAAAAATAGATTTTGATTCAAATGCTTTTGCAATATCTTACATTACTACAAGCAGAAAAAGAAACACTTGATAGTTTTCAACATTGACTTTAATTTCAAATTTTTCTTCAATTTTAAGTTAATTTGATTGTCTTTTTTTTTTTTTCAATTTGTAAACTGAATTTCACTTTGGAAAATGAAAAGTTTGCTGATTTTTTTGTTCATTACTGTCACGTGACATAGCACTTAAAATTTTTTAAATTTGAACCACTCAACTTCAACGAATAGCAATAGGGTTTTATAGTTATTTTTTTAAATTCTTTTTATTTATTTATTGACCTCCATTTTAATTTTTTACTTGCTCTCTTTGCCATTAAATTTTCTTTTAATTCATGCACCAGAAAGATGATTGGTTGGTCTGTTGTTTAGTTGATGGATTTTAACGACATATCAACAAGTCTGGGGTTATTTTATACCGAGAGAATAGGGAATAACGTACGTTGTACGTCTATAGAGGTTGGCTGGTTGATATTTTATGGTATATCAACTTAATTGGGTTATTCAGAGCCAAATCTTATTATTGTATACATGATCTTAAGTAAATAATTTGCAGGTAACTTTATTTGTAAACAAGTTGTACGAGCTCATTTGTTTGCACACGCGTAAATGGCAATGAAGGAGTACTCTGCATTCCCCAAAGCTCCACGATTACTGAAGTGTCACCATCGATTGATTAGTGTCATATACAGGACATTCGTTGGAGGAATCTTACCTCTCTGCAGAGAAGCAGTTGGTGTATTCTACAGCCCCATCCGACTAGGTCACCAGGATACTCGTTGGGGGAGTCTTACCCCTCTGCAGAGAAGCACTTGGTGTATTCTACAGCCCCAGTCAACTGGGCAAGGTTTTCTTTATAAAGTGGCATATCAACCTTTGTAAAACTGAAATGAAGGAAAATTAGAAAAAAATCTTTTATTCAGATTCTTATCAAAATGTAAAAAAATGAACTCACCGTCTTCGGTAAGGAAGAAACGGCTGATTTAAAGGGAAAAAAAAAGATACAAGCGTCATTGATGGGACCGAGACAACACTCGACCATGTGTACGTTTTTGAAAATTTCCCACTCAAATTGTTGAGTCTGCAGTTCAAAGGTCAAACGTGACCTGTCAGTCATGCTTAGATAAGGAAACCAGATAGTCGCACTCGTTTGAACCCTTTTGGTTTTGTACTCAGGGGTCAAAAAATGATGGGAAAAGGGAAAATTGTAGTTCGTCCTTTTTCCTTTTTTTCTTTTTTTTTTTTTTGTCTTTCTCGACACGAAATTGAAGATATACACTGGCCTTTTTGAGTATGTTTGCATTTTTTTACAAATTGCACAGTGCCCTTTTTTAATATGAAATTTCAACCCTAATATTACAAAAAAAAAAGATGTCTCTTTGCAGCTATTAGATTGTATCATATAAAAGGCCGGATTTTGACAATATATATATATATATATATATATGGATAAGTGGAAATAAATCCGAGAGTACAAAAATGTATAGAGATAGTAAAAGAGGGTCTTCACAGGAGGATTTTATTTATAGAAATATTTGCCAACGTTAAACGTTTCAGTTTCAAGACCATCATCATTGCATGTAAGTTACCAAATTTAATAACACGCCCTTATGAAGGTGTAAAAATCGAAACGTTGGTAAACATTTCTATAAATAAAACCATCCTCTGAAAAATTTGCGTTTTTTCATCTCTTTACATTTCATATATATATATATATATATATATATATATATATATAAGTTCTTCAGATGATGATTTTATTTGCATATATATATATATATATATATATATGTGTGTGTGTGTGTGTGTGTGTGTGTGTGTGTGTGTGTGTGTGACTGTGTTTATGTGTTTGTGTTGATATCAGCGTATATATATATATATATATATATATATATATATATATAACGATAAGGAAATTTGCTATATTTTAAAGAAAGTTTCCTTAATATCAATGATTGATCATATGTAGACATTAATTATAATAGACCAGATTCAATAGTTCTTGGACACTCATAGCCAGATGTAAAACTCAGATCTCTCTCTCTATATATATATATATGTGTGTGTGTGTGTATCTGTCTCACTCTCTCACTCTCTCTCTCTCTCTCTATATATATATATATATATAACTAGAAGAAAACTCAACCACAGTTAATTTGTCATTATAAATCTATTTCGACGAAGAATATAATCTTCGTCTTTTCAAATGACATACACGCTTACTTTGAGGGTGAAAATGAATATACAATAATAGCCATACATCGAGCACTCTCATGTATTCTATACACGAATAATCAACACCAAGAGTCTTCGGATGCCGACTTGAAGCACTAGATCATCATCGTAGTCTTCGTCATATCTTCTTTGGGATATCGTCTGCTTTTTGTCAATTTTATGTGCAACCGTTTTTTAGTAGATCTATTGACGTTCATAGTATCTGTTTTAAAAAAGTGAGGTGGAACTCATAAGCGTCGTTCTCTAATGGAACCCGACACATGGAATTGCCAGTGTTAGCTGACCAGCAAAGACTTACATCAAGCCTGTGCAGACACTGGATGCTGTCTGGAAGACCTGCCAAGAGGGATAGATGATAAGGATGGATGGCGAGAGAGACTGATCTCTGTGCTACTGTATGACTTGATAATGATAATGCATACCTATACATACATACACATATATTTTTCTTCTTTTGATATATGTTCTTTCTTTTTTTCTTTGCTTTTAATGGCATGTCAACCTTTGTAGGTTATTAAATGCCAAAGCCATTCTCCTAGAAAAAACAGTAGTGGTACTTTTTAACCCATAGCTGGAAGGATAAGAGGGTTCATACCTTTCCCAAGGGTATTTGCCCGAAAGTGAACGTAATAGCGTGACTGGAGTACGAACTCGCTTACTACGATTCTGCAGTCCATCACTTTAACCATTACACCACGAGGACACCCCAATATATGTTCATCTAATCTATAATTTTTATGAAGTTGTTTTTTTTTTTAGTGAAAGTTTATTGGTTATTTATAGTTTAGGGTATTCTCTATGTTACGTTGTTCAGTTTTATTATTGAAATGTTGAATTTCTGTATCGACAATGTAGTTAGGAAAGCCACTATTAATAAAAGTAGATTTAAAATTTTTAAGTTCATGATGGAGGATAGTTCGAGTGGAAGAGAGTTTAGCTCTGGAAATAAGTGATTTTATTATGGTTATTTTATGACGGAAGGGGCATTCAGTATGGAAACTTAAGGGCGCTGGCATTAATGTTAGTTTTTTTTATATACTGAGGTGGTGAATTTGTTAATATTTCTTGTGTCTATTAGGACACCGAGAAATGGGATTTTATTGTTAATATTGAGTTCTTGTGTGAAGTTAAGAACGGGGGGAATTTAAAAGTATTTTGCGTAGTTGGGACAACGTTAGTCCTATCAAGACGTTTATTGATACAGAAATCAACATTTCATTAGTAAAACTGAACAACATAACATAGACAATACCTTAAACCATAAACAATCAATAACACTTTACTACAAAAAACAATTTCATACTAATTATAAGATGGATACACATATATTAAAAAACTTTGTCAAAATGTTTTCTTTATTGATATATGTATATATATGTGTGTGTGTGTGTGTATGTGTGTGTCTGTCTGTCTGCCTGTTAATGATCCGTTTTTAAAGTATCTATGTTTACATGAACACAAAAATGGCACATAATAACTGGATTTTTTTAACGTTCGCAATAAATGTATATGCTTTAACTTACTGAAGTATCGTGGTAAGGAAGATATACAAAGAGTTAATTATTTATGAACTCAAGTGGTACAGTCCAAAAATATTATAAGTCTGTGGGTGTTACGTCCGAAATTGGTCTTACTACTAACAGAGATCTTGCAGAACTTTCGTGCTTAAGAAACTTGACGTCTTTTATACCTCTGAGACACTGGAAGTCACGTGGCACAAGCCACTATACAACACTTAATAAATAAAACAATTTAACATCTATCTCAGAATTTAATTGCAATTGTTTGGTTAGCAGTAACTCATCGGCCGATGATTATAATTTTTCATGAGAGAAAAATATTAAATGCTACTTCTTTTTGATTTATAGTTAAAAAGATATAATTTCTAGAAATAAGATTTAATTCAAGATCGAACTTAATGCCTATCTAAGTCGGCATTTACGTTACGATATGATGATAATAATGATAACACCAGACCTAGAGATAGTTAACAGAAAAAGGGAACTTGTTGTATCGTGGAGCACAGAGTGAAAATCAAAGAAAACGAAAAAAAGAGATGAGTACTTGGAGCTTGCCAAAGAACAAAAAAAGCTATGGAACATGATAGTGATAGCAATTGTAATCGGTGTGCTTGAAAGAGGACAAGAAGATTTGGAAATCGGAGAATGAATCCAAACCATCCAGACGATAGCATTGTTAAAATCGGCCAGTATACTGAAAAGAGTCCCGAAGACCTATAACTTACACTCCTGTGAAAAGCCATCAGCGAACGCTGGAGTGAAAAACTCATAGACAGACTGAAAATGTACAAGATATCCGATAAAGTCATGAAGTTTATCGAGAATACCATGAAAAACTGGAGAGTGGAAATGACAGCAGGAAGAAAAAGCTTAGCTGAGGTGAAAATCCAAGGAGGAATCTTCCTGGGAGATTCTTTATTGCCATTACCATTAGTAATAACGATGATGCCACAAAATCACATACTTATGGAATGCTTAAGCGGATACAAACTTCATGAATTGCAAGTAAAAATCACCCACCAACTGTGTGAGACGACCTCAAAAGTGTTTGTCAAAAATGAAAAAAGAATTAGAAACCCCGATACAAGCAGTGATGATATACAGTGATGATATAGGGATGGAATTTGGCTTTGAAAAATTTGTCATGCAAATAATGAAAAGCCGAAAACAGCGAATAACTAAACGAATAAAGCAACCAAATCTTGAAAAAAATCAGAACACCCGGAGAAAAGAAACTCACAAATACTTTAGAATAATAGAAGCTAACACTATCAAATAAGTGGAGGTGCCCGTGGTGTAGTCGTTATCGTCGTAGGAAATGGACACGGCGACACGAGTTCAAATCCTGGACGAGACAGATTGCATTTCACATAGCACTCATACCCTTGGGGAAGGTATGAATCCAATTATTCTCCCTCCAGCTATGGGTAAATAGTAGGACAGACTAGGTTCTTCAGCATTGGTTAGGCAACTAGTCTAGGAGAAGGAAAACTCTGAATTCAAACCTGTTAAACTCCGCTTAAAAATTGACCTTGTGTCATATCCTGCCCGAGCGGAGGGGTTGGTAAATAGTATCAAATAAGTGGAGATGAAAGAAAATATGTAAAAATAATACCTCAGAAGAACGAGAAAAATACTCGAAACTAAGCTATATAGCAGAAATCTCATCAAAGTGATAAACATTTGGGCTGTCTCCCATGTAAGATAAATGGACGAGGGAAGAACTTAAACGTAGGGACCAGTCAACAATACATTTGTCCATACATCCCTGAAATGATATAGACTGACTATATGTGTCAAGGAAAGAAGGAGGAAGAGGACTCGCAAGCATTGAAGGTAGCATTGATACCTCGATAAGACGTCTCAAAGATTACATAAAAAAGAGCCAGTCGTAGTGCTACACGCATAGACTCGTTCGACACGTGGTGGAGTAAGCGACTGTGTTGTAGTAGTACAAATGTCGATTGAAGACCGTACCGTTACAACCTTCGATTCGAGACCAGTTTCATTACAAACTTCTATTTGTGCCGTGTTATATTAGTTAGATATATTTCTAAAACTAAGTCCACCAATCAAAGGGAGTAATATATTTTTGAACAAATTGCCTAATCATATCAAAAAACACCCACAGTGTACAAAATTATAAGATTGAATTCAATCATTTAAAAAATGATAAAAATCGAATTGAAGAGGGCATATTTGGAACCATCGGATTAATTACTTTACATGTATATGTAGATATTGTATAAGTAGTTTATATGTTCCGCGCAAAGATTTGTTTTTGCTGGATGTTAGAATATGGTTAAAAGTGGAGATGCCCAATGTGACACAACAGACAAACAAACAAAAAACAAATGATTATGAAAATAATTACAAATGTTGATTTATAAACAGATCACCTAATCCGGGCCAAAAGACCAGAATGAAAAAGGAGAACTTGCTGTTTGGAGGACTTTGCCGTCCCAGAAGACAAGAGTGAAAATCAAAGAAAGCGAAAAGAAAGATATATACTACGTATTTGCCAGAGAACTTTAAAAAAAAAAACTATGGATCAAGAAGGTGACGATAACATCAGTTGTAATTGGTGCATTTGAAATGGTCCCTAAATGCTTGAAAAGGTACTGGAAGAGTTGAAAATTGGAGTACGAGCTGAGACCATCCAAACTACAGCAGTGTTGAGATCTGCCAGAATACTGAGAAGAATCCTAGTGAGCTGAGGACACTCGCTGTCATTTAGACTCCAATAGAAGAGCTCCAGATAATGCTAGTGTAAAAAAAAACTCACCAGGAATAATAATATACTATTCATTTTTGTACCAATCAGGAAGCTGAAAACTTTTTTAAAATTATATGATTCCAGCCAATTAAATTAAAGACAGGCTGATTAGATTGTAAAACAGATTTTGCCATTCTTAATTATATTTATACTCAATTCTATTACGTAACACATTTAATTCTTCACCAAGCAAACATGGACTGAACATAGAGATCGATTTACTAAATATCTTATAACCCATTAAATGTCACTCCATTGGCCTGTCTGTCCGTACTCTAAGGTTATGGCATTTTGGACCCGATATCAAGCAAACATTCAATAATTGTTTCGGCTATCACTGACAACGTTTTAAACTGTATCTGACAGATATTATGTGATTTTACTCTCCAAAATCAAACTAGTTCTGGTGCAATATCTTATAATTCACCAAATGTCTCTCATTTCGTCTGTTATATATTGACTCCACCATTTTTGGCCCGATTTCAAACCAACTTTCAGCTATTGTTAAGAATATCTGAAAATGGTTTTAAACTGTATTTAGCCCAGGCTAATTGATTCTATACCTCAAAATAATGCTACATTTTATGCTAATATTCCAATCCAATTTAAATTATATCCAAACCACAGAAGTCCTATCATTTTGATCTCAATTTTAATTCAACTTTCTGCAATTAGGAATATCTCTGAAGACATGTATATATATATATATATATATATATATATATATATATATACAAACGTGATTATTTTTTCCACCGAGTTAAATGGTTTCACTTATTTCTATCTAATACGAACAATTCTATTTATTATTAATCATTTATTTGCACACAGTTTAATGTTTCCGAGTATTGCTATGGATAATCAAAATTTCAATTAAACATTAGTCATTTGTTTACACACAGTCAATTCTGTATCACTGACAATTCAATCAGACAGTCATTTGTTTACACACAGTCAATTCTGTATCACTAACAATTCAATCAGACAGTCATTTGTTTACACACAGTCAATTCTGTATCACTAACAATTCAATCAGACAGTCACTTGTTTACACACAGTCAATTCTGTATCACTAACAATTCAATCAGACAGTCATTTGTTTACACACAGTCAATTCTGTATCACTGATAATTCAATCAGACAGTCATTTGTTTACACACAGTCAATTCTGTATCACTGAAAATTCAATCAGACAGTCATTTGTTTACACACAGTCAATTCTGTATCACTAACAATTCAATCAGACAGTCATTTGTTTACACACAGTCAATTCTGTATCACTAACAATTCAATCAGACAGTCATTTTTATAATCCAAATTTTAATTGTATGTTTTTTTAATAAATATGCAGGACACTGCTGGAGAAGCAGGGACGAGCTCATAAGTGATGTACTCCTATGGACCCCCACATATGGCCGGGCAAAAGCAGGATGACCAGCTCGAACATTCATTCAGCAGCTATGTGAGGATACGGGATGTAACCCTGAAGACCTACCAGAGGCGATGAACAATAGGGAGAAGTGGCGAGAGAGGGTCAGGGATATCCGTGCTAGCAGCACGACATGATTATGATGATGATGATTTTAATAAAAATAATTCATGTTGCAAGCTTCAAATTATCTGAAAAATCAAACTGTGTCGTTAACAAATGGAGACTCTCTCACTTTCTCTCTCTTTCTCTCTCTTCCTTGTTACTGTTAATATAGATTCAAAAGATACATAGCCAAGTAGACGAACTCAAAAACAGAAGAAACCGATCCGTTGTGACGTCAGCCTGCTTTCCCGACAACTTATCTGCTTTCTTTTCCTTTCTCTTTCGATATGGCAAGCCACAAATCACATGATTCGTTCATTCGTTCTTTCTTTCTTTCTTTCTTTTTTACTTTCATTTTTTCTGTCTTAAAAGATTACAACAAAAAACATCAGTGATCTCACTTTTCGTTCTTTCGTTCTTTCGTCCTTCTTTTCATTTTCTTATTTCATTCTTTCTTTTTCACTTTAATTTCTTTTTCTTTAAAGATTATAACAAAAACAGCAGAGATTTACCTTCGTTCTTTTTTTCTTTCTTTCATTCTTTCTTTCTTTCTTTCTTTTTCGTCCTCAAGTCAGCCTGCTGTTACGGCTGCTAACTTGACAACTAGTCTGTTTTCTTTTCCTTTCTCTTTCGATGTTGCAAGCCACAAATCACAGAATTCGCTCTTTCTTTTTCATTTTATTTTTTTTTCTTTCTTTGAAGATAACAACAAAAAACGTCAGAGGTCTCACCTTCCATTCTTTCTTTCTTTCTTTCTTAAATATTATGTATACAAACACACAGATGTACACACAGAATGCTACACTTGTGTTTTTTTTATAATTAGATGATAATATAAATATCTTTGATATTCTTTTGAAAAAAAAATAATCCTCGTAGTGTAATGGTTAAATCGATGGACCGCGGAATCGTTGTAAGCGAGTTCGAACTCCAGTCATGCTATTACGTTCATTTTCGGATAAATACCCTTGGGAAAGGTATAAACGCCCCATTATCTTCCCAGCTATTGGTTAAATAGTACCAATACCGTTCTTCTAGAACTATGGCTTTGGCATATCAACCTACAAAGGTTGATATGCCATTAAACAAAGAAACCAAACCAAACTTAACTGTGTGCAAATAAAAGTATTGAGTTAAATTGAAGAATTAACATTGAATAGCAATACTTGCAACCATTTTACTGTGTGTCTAAACAAATGATTAATACTGAATAGAATTATTAGTAATAGATAGCAATAAATGAAACCATTTAATTGTGTATAAACAATAGCAATACTAGTGGTAATTTACAAAGCTTTTTGCTTAGATGTGGCACAAGGCCATATGAAAGGGGCACCCAATGAGACTCGAACTCACTCGTGTAGGTTGGCTAGTCGAGCTTGCTAACCATTACACCACCAGAGGTGCCGACAATAGCAATACTAGTGAGCAAATAAATTACTGATAAGTCATTTAAAAAGTAAATTACCTACAAATTATTCACTTAAAAACAATATCTGTATATCCATTTAGGTGTGAGCAAACAAACGACTGATGTTAAATTGTTACTGTTATATGGCAATCATCATCATCATCATCATGTCGTGCCGCCCGCACGGGTATCCCTGACCCTCTCTCGCCACTTTTCCCTATCGTTCATCGCCTCCGGCAGGTCTTCTGGACTACATCCCGTATCTTCACATAGCTGCTGTATGTATGTTCGAGCTGGTCGTCCTGCTTTTGCTCGGCCATAAGTGGGGGTCCATAGGAGTACATCACTTATGAGCTCGTCCCTGCTCCTCCAGTAGTGTCCTGCGTGCCTAGTTCGTCTAACTTGGATAGTTTTCGTGATGGAGGCAGGTGGCTGTATAGTTGGTGCTTTGTGGGGTGTTGTCGCCAGGACTTGTTTAATATTGCTTGCAACATCCTTGTATAGTTGCCGTCTTGCTTCTTTTCGAGCCGTTATGTTAGCGTCCAGGTGGTGCATCCATACAGCAGTATCGACACGACCGCTGCTTGAAAGAAACTGCGTTCCATTTTATCGGTCAGGTCTGATTTCCATATGACCGATAGCTTTACTTGAAACCATTTAACTTAGTGCAAAAGAAATGATCAAAAGTGAATAGAATTATTTGTATTAGATAGAAATGCTTGAAACCAGTTTTTTTTTTTTTAGAAATGGTATCAATAAAATGTGTTCATATATCGTATGCATCGAATAAATTGTATACATTGTATAAATAGAATTTAGCATTAAATAACGTACAGTGGTTGATATGCCATAAAACCCAACTAAACCAAATCATATATATAGCAAATGTAAAGTTGGCGACTGTAGTCGAGGGCGACCTGAAGGCTCCCTTTTCAGTAGCTACTACACTGAGGAGTAGAGAGGGCACTACTCCTTTCTCTGGATTGCTTCATTTTACCCTTGATCCTTACCTTATAATGCTGAGTGTTAAGCAAGGCAGTATCAAGTACCATTTTTGAGTCCTTAGTATGACTCGACC
Source organism: Sepioteuthis lessoniana (assembly GCA_963585895.1). Classification (NCBI taxonomy): domain Eukaryota; kingdom Metazoa; phylum Mollusca; class Cephalopoda; order Myopsida; family Loliginidae; genus Sepioteuthis; species Sepioteuthis lessoniana. The sequence goes on along the minus strand of OY757915.1, from coordinate 91,170,982 downwards.
TGGGACTAAACCCCGGTCTCTCGGACCATTTGTTATATATTGACCTTTGACTGAGCCGTCAATCAAGGGATGCACCTGAGCCTGAGTAAATAAGCGGAGGAACACCAGAAGCAGGTGAACGTGAGACAATTATATAACCAGGTGCCACAGACGGCTTGGGTCAGTTCGAGTTGCAGTTGGAGTCAGTTGTGGACAAGATGCCAGCGTGAGAATCAGCTTGCGGCCCTCAGTGACCCACGGTTGAGCAGGCCAGCCAGAATGTTAAAGAAGTGCTGCTATGGTCAGAAGAACTTTGGGTCTATAAGTTGCAGTCTGTCCCCGTCTCCAACTCACCTCTCACACACAACCAACATCAACCCTTTCGAGAATAAAGTATGAGAGATTATATTTTTATAAAGAAGCGTGTTCGTTCGTTCATTGAAGTTCGTCATTATGTTTGATTATGTTCCGCATATATTTGTATATGTATGCGGCTATACAACACATTGGCGAACACGTATAAAGATGATTTGGAGTTAAATAACGTTCAATCGTTGATAGGTCATAAAGCCCACCCAAACCAAATCACATATATTTAATATATATGTATAAAGACGATTTAGCATTAAATAACTTACAATAGTTGATATGTCCTAAAACCAAACCAAATCAAACCAAACTAAGTTTCACACAGTTGCATGGCTTCAAACTCTCTCTTTAATACTAATAATTTATATATATTAATTCCAATCTAATACGAATAATTTTTTTACAGTTCTATTTATGACCCTACTAGGTACACCCCCTTAAAGACAGAGTGGACTTGGGAGAAATGGAAATGAAGGAGTACTCCATACTCCTCAGATCTCCAGAACTGAGTTTCATCATCAGATGCAGTATACTCTGAAATCCATAAAGCCTTTTAATATCTATTTTTTGTGTGCGGAGGAAAGTTACCCCTTTGCAGAGGATACAATTAGTGACAGAGCTAGCTATCGAAAGAAGATTGTTCTAAAAGTAATGTATACTATTCTATTTGTCCCTAATGTCAACGGCGGTTGTTGGTAGCAGAGTAGTAGAAGATAAAGCATTTTGCCCACAATGCATCATTTTCTATGCATTCTTAAAGACAGCAGTTTATTTTGTAAGTTGGTTGGTTTGTTGGTTGGATTTTATGGCCTATCAATCCTTGTAAGTTTTTAATGCCAAATCTCCTTTATTCATAAACAAATAGATAAAATCTGCAAACGAATAGTTTGTAGGTAAGATTTTAAAGTGCCAGAGCTCTTTTGTTTGCACTTAGTTAAATGGTTTCAAGTATTGCTATGTAACACTAACAATTCAATTAAACATCAATCGTTTGCTTGCACAGAGTTAAATGATTAAACAGTTATATTTGACCCATACCAGTTCATTGGCCTAGTGGTAGAATGTTCGCCAATGGGCCGGGAGACTGGGGTTCAATCCCAGGTGGAATTATAACAGAGACTCAAAAAATGGTACTTGATACCCCTCGCTTAACATTCAGCATTATAAGGTACATTTCAAGGGTAAAGTGGAGCAATCCAGGGAAAGGACTAGCACCCTTTCGGTGTAGTAGATATTGAAAAGGAAGCTTTCGGGGAGCCCTCGATTACAGTCTTATTTGACCCATAGTTAGGACCCTAACAAGTACGACAAATCCAGGTCATAGTGGACCTGTGAAGAATGACAATGAAAGGGTACTCAACATTCCCCAAAACTAAGATCCAACTTAGTTTCATATCTACGACACTCATTGAAGACAGTCTTACCCTCCCCCAGCGGAGATGCTGTCGGCATAGTCTACAATCCCCGGTCACTGGACAGGATAGCAGTTGAGTAGCAATGCAAAGTACACATGGAGTAGAAATGTTTCACCCAGTCTTTAGATTTGCTTAATGGTCATCGTCTAAGGATATGAAATCGGCGACATGATTTCTCAATTCTGTATAAGTTTCTTTGCGATTCAACTCCTTGAGAAAGGCGTTAACCCGTCTACTCTTCCCAAATATTGCTAAAGAGTAAGGGAGAGCATGTTATTAAGTCTTAGTAAGGTCACTAGAAAGCAAAAATCCTGAATTCAAACCAGCTTTACTCCACTTAAAACCTATCTTTTATCGCATCCAGCAAGAGACGGATTTGGTTTGGTTTGGAATGGTTTGGTTTGGTCTTATGGCACATCAAACATTGTAGGCTATTTAAGGCCAAACCCATTTTTATACATATAAACAGTTCTATTTAAAACAATTCAGTTTAATATTAGCATATATTTACACACAGTTAAATGTCAAAACAGTTCTATTTCAAACAATTCAGTTTAGCATAAGTACACAGTTTAGTTCTATTTGACCTGTAGAGAGGACCCTATCAGGTACTACCACTTCGTGCCAGAGTGGACCTGGGAACGATGGCAATGAAGGGGCCTCCCCATGAGATTGTTTAGTATTATATCTAGGACACTCATTGGGGGCCTCTGACCCCACTACTGCCCCAGCCGACTAGGCAAGCTAGAGATGGAGCAGTTTGGTAAATACATATGATACCTGCAAAGTGATTATTAATCTCAGAACCAATTAGACTAATCATGGATTAGCATAATGATCTAATACAAAATGGTATTTTTTATTTTTGACTGTAACTCAAGGACTTGATAGACGGTAGCTTACTCTTAAAAAAGGAAAGGTTTATTTAAATTGTCATCAAGTTACCATCAAAATGTCCCCTTTCACCTTCCATCCTGTGGCCACCGCCACGGCGTTAGATATAAGCTGTTTATTATTTTGTTTTGACATGACACTGTAAAGTGCAAAAATGTTTAATTGTTATCTTTCTCGGTACGAAAAACAGGAAGTAAGTGACTGGAGACAGCGAACAAAACAAAAGGGTAATTCATGTTTTAAAAAAATTCATTTTACTTTCAACTCTATTTTCAAAGAAAACCGTCGGAAGTTGACGAAAAGACTAAAAAGTAATACATAAATTTTGATATCACGTTTTTAAAAGGTGGGGTTTTTAAATTTCTTTTTCCCATGAAATAGCAATAGGATCTTTGACTTTGAAAAAATTTCATCAAAAATTATCTCGTTTGATTGTATCTGACTGATATCATATCTGCCGGCATTTTTTATTGTTAAATTAGCATATTTTCCCTTATTTTTAATAACAACGACAATATTTAAAAAAAGAAGCTTATTCATGACTTTTTTTTTAGATTAGTAGAACTGTGTCTTAAAAAAATGTATAAAATATTGTGGTTTGGCGGCATATCAACCATTATAGAACATTTAATGCCAAATACTATATATATATATATCTTTCTATAGTCATCCACAGACAGATGTGTTTCGTTCTATCAGAACTCATCAGTGTGGCTAGACATTAGCTCCCGTAGCTGGGATCGAAAGTCCGGTTGACTCAAACGCCAAGCCAAGCTTCTAACCATTCAGCCACGAGGAGCCATTAGCTACGAAGTAAATTTCAAATGGTTATGAATCACAATTACTGTTATTTACATACATCCGTTCATATATATATATATATATATATATATATATATATATATATATATATATATATATATATATATCTTTTAAAAAAATCAAAACCGGTCACATGTGGATTATAAATTTATTTCCATGTGCAATCCTCAACAAGTCCTGGCAGCAACACCCAACAAGACACCAACTGTACGGCCACCTGCCCCCTATCACGAAAACTATTCAAGTTAGGCGAACCAGACATGCAGGACATTGCTGGAGAAGCAGAGATGAACTCATAAGAGATGTACTCTTATGGATCCCCACACACGGCCGCGCAAAAGCAGGACGACCAGCACGAACGTACATTCAGCAGCTATGTGAGGATACAGGTTGTTGTCCTGAAGACCTACCTAGGGCGATGAACGACAGGGAGGAGTGGCGAGAGAGGGTCAGGGATATCCGTGCTGCCAGCACGATATGATGATGATGATGATGATGATGTGTTTTTGATAAAATCAAAAAAACTCGAAAAAAAAATTAGCAGGACTTCTTCAGATCTTAGGGATAAAATAAATCAGAATAGACATTTGTTTTATCCATAAGATCTGAAGAAGTCCTGTTAATTTTTTTTTGTGTTTTTTGATTTTATCAAAAACAAATAACAAGATGGAAATAAATCTATAATCCTAATGTAACCGGTTTTGTTTTTTTTTTTTCTTAAAGAAATTATCACTCTGTACCAGGAAAATTTAAATGTTCACTGTTGAATGTTTTTTTGTCCTGGTGGAATTCCACCCAACTCCGGTTTAACTGGACCGAATAACACACACACACACACACACATATATATATACATATATATATATATATATATATATATATATATATATATATATATATATACAATTTGGTTTGGCTGGGTTTTGTGGTATATTATTCGTTGTAGGTCATTTAATGCCAAATCCTTTTTTTAAATAAATATTAAACATATGTGATTTCTAAATACATTTTGTTGATAACATTTTAAAACTAGCCTGAGCCCATTTTTATTTTGCACGCTGTTAAATGATTTCACTTTATTTTAAAGAATTCAGTCTAGCATAAGTACAGTTTTTTCTTTAAACACAGTTAAATGGCAAAACAGTTCTATTTCAAACAGTTCACTTTAGTCTGTTAACAAAATTAAATAGTTCCAAGTATGGAGCACTATCAATTCAAGTAAACACCAGTCATTTGTTTACACACAGTTAAATGTAAAAACAGTTCTATTTCAAACAATTCAATTTAGCCGAAATAGACAGTTTAAAGGTCAAACAGTTCTATTTGACCCATAGATAATTATTTGTCAGCAGTCTTTAGTCATGTTACCTGACGGTTAGGAGATGGCCAATATGAAAAAATTTAGGATGTTCATATTTATCAGAATTTACTTATAATTGAACAAGTGCCCAGTCAGCTGGGGCTGTAGAATACGCTGACTACATCTCTGCAAAGTGGTATGACGCCCCCCCACAACAAGTGTCCTGAATGACTCAAAACAATCTGATGGGGAGGCTTCAGTATGCTGGAGCTTTGAGGAATGCATAATACCTCTTCATTGCCATCACTTCAAGGTCAATAATGGCCCCGAGTGGTAGCACTTGATAGGGTCCTATTTATTGGTCAAATAGAACTGTTAAACATTTAAACTATATGCTCATGCTAAACTGAATTATTAGATATTTTACTGTTTTCACATTTAACTGTGTGTATACAAAAACTGTGAAATTATCCTAAAATGAATAATTTGAAATAGTTGAAGTAGAACCGTTTTATATTTAACTTTGTGTAAACAAAAAAACGTACTTACGCTAAACTAAGTGGTTTAAAATAAAACTGTTTTTACATCTGTATGTAAATAAATGACTGATGTTTAATTGAATTGTTTGTGATACATAGCAATACTTGGATATATTTAACATTGTTGACATGGTGAACTAAATTGTTTGAAATGGAGCGGTTTAATTGTTTAATTGTGTGTTAATAAAAAATTGAATCGTTTGAAATTAAGTGAAACCATTTGTCTGCGTACAAAAACTGAGCTCAAGCTTGTTTGAAAATGTTATCTTCAAAATGTGTTAAGAAATCATATATTTGACATATGTATAAAAAGGATTTGACATTAAATGACCTATGATGGTTGATATGCCATAAAACAAAACAAAACAAACCAATTGAATAATCCACGAGTATTTTAGTGTAAGTATATCTCGAAAGAGAACAAATTATGAACCAAACTCCCGAAAAAATACGACTGAAAATTTTAATAATTTAGTTTATTGAAATCAAATTATATTCTAGACATGTTTTTTTTTTTTTGTTGTTTGTTTGTTTTTGTTTTAGGTGACTTCAATGGTAACAATATCTCATCTTCAGAGAGTGATGCCGACATGCGCATACGAAAAGTACGAACAGTTATTGAAAGGTTAACGACAACATGGAAATCTTATCTTTCTGATAAAATAAAAAGTTCTTCTAAACTGTAACCGTGTCAGTACTACTGTACGGTTGCTCCACTTCGACCCAACGAAACGCTCGGAGAAAAAGCTTGATGGAAACTACACTAGAAAGCATTGTGCTGCTTCAGAAAAAAAAAAGCCGGAAAGCAGCACCCCACAAGGCAGCAACTGTATAGACACTTACCCCCATCACACAAACGATCCATACTAGACAAACAAAATATGATGGGCGAATTGGGAGAAGCAAATTCATAAGTGTTTTCTGATGGAAATACCAATGTTGACAGACCAGCAAAAACTTTCATCAAACATCTCTTTGCAGACACTAGATGCAGTCTAGAGGACCTTTCAAGAGTGATGGCCGATAGAAACAGTTGACGAGAGATAGAGAGAGAGAGAGAAAGAGAGAGAGAGAATCCATGCGGTCACCACGCCTCAATGTAATGATGATGATAATGATGATAATAAAAGTAAGATTTTTATTTATTTTTTTTAATTTTTAGGCAACATTAGGAGATTTTAATTTGAACTAATTTCATTAAGAATGAACGCTTTTAATTGTATCCTACAGCTATTATATTAGCCAGAATTTTTTTAAATTGTCAAAATAGACAGATTTATCTTTACTGATAATCACACCTATGATAAAATATAGACAAGAATCGCAGCCATTTTTTTTAAAGAGTATTAGAACTTAAACACAAAATATGTGAGGTTCATCAAAAAGTTAGTGTAAATTAACTAACACATAAAATGTTATCAATGAAGTCATTTTTATTAAAGTTTAGGATACTTATTCGTTAGCAGTTTTTACCCAGTCGGCTGGGTCTGTAAGACCCCCCCCCCATATGAGAGTCCTTGATATGACACTAAACAATATGATGGTGAGATTCCTGTGATGCTGGAGCTTTAGGGAATGCAGAGCACTCCTTCGTTGCCATTGCTCCCACGTCCACTTCGGCCCGGAATGGTAGCACCAGATAGGGCACTACCTATGGGTTAAAAAGAACTAACTGCATACTTATGTTAAACTGAATTGTTTGAATTGGAACTGTTTGACTAAACTGAATAGCTTGAAAAAGAAATGTTTTTGAAAAATCAACTGTGTACTTACATTTAAACTGATTGCTTATGCTAAACTGAATTGTCTGAAATGGAACTGTTTTTGACATTGAAACTGTACTTACACTAAACTGAATTATTTAATATAGAACTGTTTTGACATTTAACTGTGAGTAAACAAAATCTGTTCTTATACTAAACTGAATTAGCTGAATTAGAATTGTTAGAATAAACTGAATAGGTAGAAATAGACATGTTTTTGACTATTAAATTGTGTACTCATGCTTAACTGAATTGTTTGAAATAGAACTATTTGCATAAAAATGGATTTGGCGTTAAATAACCTACAATGGTTGATATGCCATAAAACCCAAACAACCAACCAACAACCCATATTATGTACGGATTGGTTCATGATCATTATTAAAAATAAAGGATGTTCATATTCGTCAAAATTTAAGTTCAATTAAACAATTTTCGATTATTTCAAGTATTTTTTATCTAAGTGTATCACAATAATAAAAGAAATTATGCATCAAACCACCAAACAATGCGATAGAAAATTTTTATAAGTCAACACATGTTTATGGTGAGTAGATCATATGTCCGGTTCATGTTCTTTAGACGGCTTAAGATATTTTTGGATGACCGAGAAACTGTTGAAGATGAATTTTATTTGGGTCAACCAGTCACTTCAAAAACTGAAGACAATATAGCAGAAAGACAACTTTTATTTTATCTGATAGATGTGTGACAGTGACAGTGATCAGTAATAAATTAACATTGGCACGTTTATTTTCAGTCAGGGTTACCAACCTGAAAAATAAAAACTAGTTCCATTACATTTTTTATTCACAAAAAATAGGATTAAATGAAATTAAATAAAAATGAAGATAAAACACGAAAATACAACGACCACAGACTTTCTTAAGCTGATCTTACGAGACTGTTTCCTGTGCTCGAAATTAAAAAATACGCGAGAAAATAACCTTGTTTGACGGTGAGAGGGATTAGTGATGAGTTACTATTGACCCGTTGATTTTCGGTCATGTAGAAGTCACTGCTCTAACGTGCAGAATAAACAAGAATAACGACATTTACCGACGCAGTGGTCTCAGCTAGTATCCGGCTGGCAGACAAAAAGTAGAACGGGCAATAACTCAATGCCGAACCCGTAATACCTGAAACATGACTGAAGCAAGCCGGTGTATATATGCACTAATATGCCCATTCACTGGGCCAGCATCTAATCACTCTCCAGGGAATTGACTTAGCCACCTTCGAATAGTAGAACGTCCCAATGTCCATATAATCTCACTTCAACTCGTAATTCATTAATCATGTGAGCACTGACTCATTGCTACTGAGCCTTACGATAGAATTCCAACAGGTCAGGGTTACCAACCTGAAAAACGAAAATACATACATAAAATAGTTTTACATACATAAAAAGGCGAAAATACTACAACAACGACATGATCTTATGAGACTATTTCCTCTTTCGAAAACTCCAAAACCATGCCGTAGGTTGTAACGAACAATTAGAAGCGAGAGTCAGTTGAAGATTTCCAGCACTGTTTCCAGAAGTGGAAACGACGTGTTGCTTAATGTGTGGTTTCCAAATGGAGCCATGTCGAAGGTGATAATATCTATTTGTAATTAATTTAGCAAATATTTTTTTAAAATCTCAACTTAATCATTTTTACCTACCCCTCCACTCGGGCAGGATATGACACAAGGTCGATTTTTAAGCGGAGTTTAACAGGTTTGAATTCAGAGTTTTCCTTCTCCTAGACTAGTTACCTCACCAAGGCTGAAGAACCTAGTCTGTCCTACTATTTACCCATAACTGGAGGGAGAATAATTCGATTCATACCTTTCTTAAGGGTATTAATGCTATGTGAAATGCAATCAGTCTTGTCCAGGATTTGAACTCGGGTCGCCGCGTCCATTTCCTACGACGATAACCATTACACCACAGGCACCGCTAATCTCAACTTAATAGTCTGATCTTTTATCTTTTTTGCGTAAAGTTTTCAATGTTTTTATTTATTCATGCATTTATTTAATGAAAAAACAACCAAAATGGTTTTCTACTTTTTTCTACAGTTTCTTAAAAAGGAGGCGCGCTTAGCGTAACGTTGCTCAGCGTTATTTGGTTTTCAATTCGTACAAATGTTCATCCTCATCATCATGTCGCGCTGCCAGCGCGGATCTCCCTGACCCTCGCCCTCCACCCTTCTCTATCGTCCATCGCTCCCGGTCAGTTTTCCCGTATTGGCACAGCGCTGTGTGACGGTTACTGTATCTTTGTTCCGAGGTTACATTATCCTCGAAAGACGGGGAGAATCTCCGTCACAGTACCGTACCAACCAAGCTCTAAATTCTCCGTAACTAGTTATATTTTATTGATAGCTTTGAAAGCCCATATAAGTAGTTAAGTATAAAGCTTGCGTATAGGTTTAATTTTTCGAGATACGGACGAATGTGGATGTGTCAAGGGTAAAGAGGGTGACGTGATATAAATGACCACGTGGGGAATTCCGAACCGGACAAACAAAATGACGCGTAGTTGTTTTTCTTCTTTTCTTTATACATGTATCTTTCTTACATATTTTATTTTACAGAAAGCACAGTTGTAACAACAGAAAAACAAAAAGCAAAACAAATACAACAAAAAAATATACAGAAATGTGAAGGGCAAGCCGCTTCCAATAGTATTTGACTATGTCCTTCCAATAAGACAAAGCTCTCCTTCTTCTTTTTTTTTTCTTTCTCAACTTGTTTTAAAATTATATCCGTATCTTGTTCCCTTGACAATTAAAGGGAGGGAACTTACTCGTTCTTTCTCACATTTGCTTGTTTCTTTTTTTCTTCTTCTTTTAACGAAGAACAAAAGTCTCTCCTCTTCGTCTTTAATATGGATATACAAATTTTAAACAAATATGTTTTCCGCCGAAACTAGCTGCTAATGAACAACCCCAAAAATGTTTCTTTGGAATAGTCTTGATACAGACCTTTATTTAGGTTACGTATATTATTCGTAATAAAATTTTTGACTAACCTTTTCTTTTTCCTTTCCTTTCTCTTGTTATTTTTTTTTTCTTATGTTCGTTAGTTTCTTATAAACAAGTCGCAAGGAACCAGTTTTTTTTTCTTTTACGTTGAGCCTCAATTTCTTACCCAACGGAGTCGACGGCTTCTATTTGGCCATTCTGTGACAAGAATTTTCTCTTTCACCGGACCACGTGAAAAGGCGATCTTTCTCTTCCTTGACGAAGCTTGGAACTGACTTTTTGGGTTTCGTTCTTTTTGGCGGTAAAACGCCCTCCCTGCCTCGACCAATGGCATGTCTTTTCCTTATCTGGGTCAAGACCTTTGCCCCTTCTCGGCTAGTCCTTCACTGTTTCTAGGGCTCGAAGACCCGCCGATCGCCTGCCCCACTTCCGGTCCTCATAGTAGTCCTTGCTTTCCTGCATTATAACCACACCGTGGCCGATGGCCATAACAGCTGTTGTATGTAGTTTCTAGCTGGTCGTCCTGCCTTTGCTCGTCTATGTCAAGAGTTCCACAGGAGTATATCGCTTATGAGTTCGTCCCCACTTCTCCTGCAGTGTCCCACGTATCTGGTTCGTCTAACTTGGATAGTTTTCGTGATGGGTGGTAGGTGGCCGTACAGCTACTGCTTTGTGGGGTGCTGCTTCCAGGACTTGTTTGATATTGCTTACAGGATTCTTATGTAATTGCCATCAAGCTTTTTCCTTCATACGTTTAGTTAGCCTCCACGCAGTGCATCCATACAGCAGTATCGACACGACCGCAGCTTGGAAAAAATTGCGTTTCATTCGTTCATAGGAAGCACATAAATCTGTGTTTTCTAACTGTAAGAAAACTGAATTTATGCCTCACCCTGCCAATGGGAAGACTAGTTGAGTGTAGCTGTAAAATAAACTGACTGCATCTCTGCCTAAGGGGTAAGACCTCCCCCAATCTATATCCAGATATAACACTAACCTACAATGATTGAAGTGTCATAAAAAACCAACTAAACCAAATCGTCCATGGGTTGAGTAAAATGTATTTACCTAATCCTTCCAGGTCGCCTGTCTTAGTGAAGAGTTGCTAGTTGACCCTTGACATATAGAAAGGTTCATCCACCCTTTAAAGGATCTTGTGTTGTATACTCATGTGCCGATGCATGCTGAATCATAACGACGACACAATAAAGACGAGCGACAAATATACCTCCCACTTTATGTGAAAGGGTTCGAAAGGGTTACTAAAAGTTTAACTGTGTGAGAGGTGAGTTGGAGGCTGAACAAAACTGCAACATTTTGACCCCCTCTCTTATGGCCATAACAGTGTTTCTTTCCCGTTCTCCTGGGCTGCTCAACCGGGGGCCTGAGGACCCAGCCTCATTGGGACATGTTCCTCATTCCAGCATCTTCTCTCCAACTAAACTGAACTCCAACTGATTGAACTTCCTGTCGCCGGGGTTATATAATAATTTTGCGCCCACTCTTCTTCCTGTGAGCGTCACAATTTTGCACTCTATTCAACCCATCCATGGTCAAGGTTATATCCTGATATTCATCGACCGGATGCACCTGTTATTTGCACAGGTGCATTTCTTATTTTGACAGCTTGGCCGGGTCGGAGGTCAGTATACAACACTTGATTATTTTTTTCAATCCTTGTGCCATGAAACATACGTTATTTCGCGTTCGACTATTCTTCCGGGCCAGGTATGAGAAATAATACGACAGACTGTGCTCTTTAGACTTGGTTAAACAACTGTTCAAGAAGGAAACCACTGAATTCGAAACCAGTTGTATTCCGCTTGAAAATAGAACTTTTTTCATATCTTGCCTTTGTTGAAGGGACTGGGAATCTTTATTATTTGTACATAGTGGGATAAACTGGGTTTTTAGCCTTGGTTATTCGACTAGTCTAAGAAATGAAAAACTCGAAATTCAAATAAGCTTTAAAACGCTAAAAATTATATATATATATATATATATATATATATATATATATATAAGAAGGTCCACAAAGAGATTTGGGGGTGTCCTCGTGGTGTAATGGTTAAAGCGATGGACTGCGGAATCGTAGTAAGCGAGTTTGTACTCCAGTCGCGCTATTACGTTCACTTTCGGATAAATACCCTCGAGAAAGGTATGAACCCCCTTATCCTCCCAGCTATGGGCTAAGTAGTACCACTACTGTTCCTCTAGGAGAATGGCTTTGGCATTGAATAACCTACGTAGGTTGATATGTCATTAAACAAAGAAACAAAACCAAACGAAGTGATTTGTATTTTTTAAATCTATTTATTTTATTCTTACATATGTGTTATATATATATGAATATTTCCAAGGCCTTTTTAATGAGGTACTCAGTGAGACTTGAACTCACTCTTGTTTCCAGTACACATTAAAAAGGCTTTGTGCCACATATGTTCTCTGAAGAAAGCAAAAATCTGGAAAAATGCAGATATATAACACGTATATAAGAACAAAATAAATAAATTCAAAAAATACAAATCTCTTCGTGGACTTTCTTATTTTAGAATATATCCTTTTTCTTTCTTTGGATCTACAGCAACCATCTTTATATATATATATATATATATATATATATATATATATATATATATACATATATATATATAAATATATATGCAACTGTGTGCATATATCTTCCGTTGGTTTTTCTTTCACCCTCTTTTCATATCATTCTCTCATTCAATTTTGTCATTCTCTCTAATTCATCTTTTAATGTCTATCTATCCTTCTCAACTGTACACTCCCATGACTGATGAGGCAGTAGAGTATGCTGACTGCACCTCTACAAAGGGGTAAAACTCCAACGAACAAGTGTCCTGGGAATGACACTTAACTTTATTTGATGGTGAGGCTCCATGTCCAGGTCAGCTCTGTCTTGGAGTGGTAGTTTCTGTTTAGGTCTAACGATGGGTTAATAGAATTGTTTAATCTCTTACTAAGGATTATTTTTATACTTTTGTTTGTTTTTCACACCAGATTTAGGTAATGGTTTTTCACAGCTGTTTGAGTGACAGCAAGTTCCCTCAAGTCAAAGAGACTTTTCTTTGTATTCTGGCTGATATCCTCTTGTCCTTTTATTTCCAAGTCTTTCAGCCTCTTCATCAATCTTTTGACAATTGTTCCAAGTGCACCGATTACAATTGGTATCACCGTCACTGTCAAGTTCCAATTTTTTTAGTTCTGTTGCAAGCTCTAGACATTTATCTCTCTTTTGGCTTTTATTATAATTATTAGTATTATTATTATTATTCAAAAACCATATAAAGTAAAGTTAGCGACCTTAGTCGATGGTGACTCGAAGGCTCCCTTTTCAATATCTACGACATTGAGGTGTGGGGGAGGGCACTTCTTTATTCTCAGGATTGCTCCTCTTTACCCTTGATTCTTACCTTATACTCTACGACATTGAGGTGTGGGGGAGGGCACTTCTTTATTCTCAGGATTGCTTCTCTTTACCCTTGATTCTTACCTTATACTCTACGACATTGAGGTGTGGGGGAGGGCACTTCTTCATTTTCAGGATTGCTCCTCTTTACCCTTGATTCTTACCTTATACTCCTCAGTGCTAAGCTAGGCGGCAAAAATTAACATTTTCTGAGTCTTTGGTATGACTCGACCTTGATTGAACGCCATCTCCCGGACCATTTGGGGAAAACTACACATTAGATTTAAGTACAAATTATTTATATTACTTAGGAATACTTGCTAAATTCAAATAATCATGTTAAACAGCAATACTTGAAACCATTTAATTGAGAGCCAACTAATTATTATATTGAATAGAATTATTAGGGTTAGCTAGGAATAATTTAAACCATTAAACTGTGTGCGAACAAATGATCAATATAAAATAGAATTATTAGACTTTAACGACAACATTAAAACTTTTTAACTGTGTGTAAAGAAAATACTAATATTAAATAGAATTATCAGTCTTAAATTGTAATTCTTGAAATTATTTATGTTGTATACTCTCATACATGATTTAGGAAATTCAAAGAACGAATGAAACACTTTAAAAATATATCTCTCATTTTATTCTCGAAAAGGGCCCAAAGTTTGTTTTCAGTTTGAGAGATTGATGGAGAGACATATAATCAGAGAGGGGACTTCTTCTTGTCCCATATCTTCTTCCGGGAGCCAGGGGGTGCCAACGCTTGCCGCCCCGTGAAAGCCGTATCGTCTGAGACGACCAAACCCTCTGATCGGCTGCGTGTCTCTCGCTCGACTCCCGATTCTCTGCACTGTCTGAACCTGAGCGCGTGGTTATCACGTGGTCTCCTTCCGGTTACACACCTGTTGGATCTGACTGTCCTGAGACGCCAACATCCCCCTGTATACTAATCACAACCTGACAGCTTGTCAAAACACATGGGGTCACTAGGAACGAACCGAAATCCATGTCATATGTTATATAACATTTAACTGTGCAAACGAAATATCTCTAACAATTTATTTACAAATAAAGTCAGCTACAAATAATCTGCTTACCAAATACACCCCACACACCCTCGCGCGAGCACACACACACACACACATATATATATATTTATATATATATAGTCATTTTATAAGATATATATATATATATATATATATATATATATATATATATATATATATATTGGCATTCTATCTATCTATCTATCTATCTATCTATCTATCCGGTTAGATAGATAGATAATTTGTCGGTGACTTTATTTAATCTAGCTAGCTAGCTAGCTAACAAGTTATCTATCTCTCTCTCTGGGCACCGTTGGTGGTGTAACGGTTAGCAAGCTTGATTAGCAAACCTACACGAGTGAGTTCGATTCTCATTGGGTGCCCAATTCATTCGGCCTTATGCCACATCGAAGCAAAGAGCTTCCTAAATTAAGGGCACCTCTGGTGGTGTAACGGTTAGCAAGCTAGACTAGCAAACCTACACGAGTGAGTTCGAGTCTCATTGGGTACCCCATTCATTCGGCCTCGTGCCACATCGAAGCAAAGAGCTTCGTAAATTACTATCAATCTCTCTCTAAAATATTAAATATATTATAAATATCATTATATAAGATAGATAAATAATTTGTCGGTGACTTTATCTAATCTAGCTAGCTAGCTAACATGCTATCTATCTCTCTCTCTAAAATATTAAATGTATAAGAAATATTATTATATAAGATAGATAGATAGATAGATAGTCATGAAATAACCCATAAATATTGATATGCCGTAAAACACAATTTAACCAACGACTCACTCTATCGAACATATGATTACACATATATAAAAGAAGGAAACTATATGTAAGTGTGCAGCTCGGAGCAAAATATTGAACACGTGATTGAATGGATAATTTTATTTAGAGAGATTCGTGTCTATATTAATGTGTATGATTTGAGGTTAAGATTTTATCGATTTTTTTAATTTCCTTTTTTTGCAGGGGGGGGGCTTTTTTTTCTTCTTTTTTTTTCCTTTTTTGCAATCGTTTAGTCAATCGAATCTTGGGACACAAAATTAGAAGAAAATAAAACAGAAAGAATCAACGAAAAAATAGATTAAAAAAAACTATTTTTCAATTTGCCAAGAACGGAATTGTTGAATGAGTTTGTTGCATCGAATAAAAGCAAGTCCCAATCAGCGTCATGATAGCGTAAGGATTCATATTGTACGTTTAATTGAACGATATAACGCTGGAAAATTTGGGGAAAATTACTTTATGATTTCGGTGGCGTGCAAAGAAAAGAAGAAAAAGAAAAGAAAAAAAAAAAAAAAACGTTGCCAAAGTTAAAAAAAAAAAAAAGAAAAAAGAATTTACTCGTTAAATGGAAAAATTAGAAAAAAATTTAATTTCAACACCAAACAATAAAAACGAAATTAGAATTTATTTACGTAAGTGAAGAAGAAAGAAAGAAAGAAAGAAAGAAAGAAAGAAAGAAAATAGAGAAATAAAGAGAAGAAAGAAAAAAGAGGAGAAGAAAGAGAAGAAAAAAGAGAGAAACAAAAATAAAGAAGGAAGGAAGAAAGAAAAATAGGAGCGATCAATGAAAATAAAAAAAAGAAGGAAACAAAAGAGTAGGGGAAAGAGAAGGAAGAAAAGTAAATAGAAAGAAGGAAGGAAGAAAGGAAGGAAGGAAGGAAGAAAGGAAGGAAGGAAGGAAGGAAGAAAGGAAGGAAGGAAGGAAGAGAAAAGCATGGAAATAAAAAAATGAGAAATAAAAAAAGAAGGAATAAAGAGGAAAAGAAAATTAAAGAAAGCGCTGAGCAAAGAAAGAAAGAAAGAAAGAAAGAGTTTTCGTAAGCAAAGCAATGAAGAAAAATCTTTGACAGAGATAAACAGTGCGAGAAAAGAAAGAAAGAAAGAAAGAAAGAAAGAAAGAAAGAAAGAAAGAAAGAAAGAATTTTCATAAATAAAAGAAGAAAGACGTATGACTCGGAGAAAGAAAGAAAGAAACAAACAAACAAACAAACAAAAAAGCAAAGAAATAAAAGAAGAAAAAAAGAATCAGGACCATTTACGTAAGTAAAGGAAAAAAGAGAGTTTTAAGACCGAAAGAAAGAGTATTGAAAAGGATAAAGAAAGAAAGAAAAAAGAAAGACAGAAAGGAAGGAAAATAAGACAAGCAGAAGAACTAAGAGACAAAAAAATAAAGATAAATATGAAATTAAATTTTAGTATATGTACCGCCGAATAAAATTAAATGTTGATTGGTTGGTTGTATTGATGACTGTTCGATGGCATGCCAACCTTTGTTGGGTTATTTAATGCCAAACTGTGATTTCAACAAATTTATGATAATTTACGCGAGAAAACGAAAATAGATACATGCAACTATCAAAATACAAGCAATTTCCGCATAGTCATCTGATTTGAAGTATTTATATCTTATAGTTATACATTTTTACACAATTATATGATTTTGCCGGTTCATTGGTCTTGTGGGTCGAGTGTCCGCCAATGGTCCGGGTGGCCTGGTTTCAATCCCAGGTTGCGTCATACCAAAGATTTTAAAAATGGTACTTAATACCTCCTTGCTTAACACTCAGCAATATAAGGTACGTATAAAGTGGAGCAATCCAGGGAAAGGAGTAGCGCCCTCCCCAAAACCACAGTGTAGTAGCTATTGAAAAGAGAGCCTTCTAGTCGCCCTCGACTACGGTCGCCAACTTACTTATATGATTTTAATCATTTGTGAAAGTTAAATGATTTAAAGTTGATAATAATACTAACCTTTGATAAACTATTCAAGAGTCAAGTTACACTTCTTTATGCAAACAATTTACATGCAGTTATTTAGTATCAAGTATTCATATCCGTGCAGCAGCTGTTATATAGGATGTTGCTTCAAAATTTGTTCAATATGGCCGGTACCATTCTTATGCAGTTGGGGGTCAAGCTTTTTCTCTATACGCTAAGTCAACGTCCATGTGGTGCATCCAGATAGTAGTATGGACAAGATCACTGCCTGGAAAAAATTAGCAATATTGAACAAATTCTGGAAGCAACATCCAAAAAAACAGCAACTGTACGGCCACCTACTTCCCATCTCTAAAACCATCCAAATAAGACGAACAAGACATGCGGGATGAAACTGGAGAAGTACGGACGAACTCATCAGCGACGTTCTCCAATGGACCCCTTCACACAGACGTGCAGGTGTTGGATGACCAGCTAGAACTTATCTTCTACAGCTCTGTACGGACAAAAGATGTAGTCTAGAAGACCTGCCGGAAGTGATAGAAGATAGAGACGAATGATGAGAAAGAGTTAAGGAAATCATTACAAGCGGAATGACATCATGAAGATGATGAAGATGATGATGATTCCTATCCATTACAAATATTTTCAAACAGTTCAATTCATGTAATAATATTAATAACAAGTATGACAACTCCTGATCAGACCGGACGTGAAATCATGGCAATAGAGCGATGATTCCACACTCTGCCGAGATTCTAACCAAGAAACTCACAGTCGGGTGTTGTTAAGCGTAAGGCACATGTGTTATATAGTCATATACTACAACTATACCAATATACATATATATGCTGGATACATACCGACGCAATGAATAATGACGAGCGAAGACTTCTTTAAAATATATACCTCTCACTTTATTGTAACGTTTGTGTGTGAGAGGGAGCTGGAGACCGAACAAAGGCTGCAATATATTGACCCCCTCCACCGGGCTTTCCCTACCACATCTTATCAGCAACTTCTCTGGACCCTAAATCTCTGACTTCCTGTCTTGACCGAGTTATATAATAGTTCAACGCGCACTCAATCGCCCACTTAATCTTTGGAATGGCATGTTTGATCGCCATCAAGCAGAAATAACTGTCATGCAGTTCACAGGTCACTCTCTTCTGGTGCATGAGTCTATGAGTGTACCATTGGATTTTTTTACCTTGTCCCATTTTATCAGCCAAATCCGCCTACGCGATCTCTTTCGATTACTGGCCATTGGAATGTGTCACTTCCTTCCGGCGCATCACTTTGAAATGGCATGTTTGGCCGGGTCGAAGGTCAAAATACAACACATGGATATTGAGTGGAAAGAAAGTGGAGGAATAAAAGATGAAAAGAAGTGGGGGATGAAATAAGGAAGAAAGAGAAGCGTGAAAGAGGTAATACAGGAAAAAAGGACACAATGGAAACTGGGAGAAAAAAGAAGGAAACAGAAAAGAATAAAAAAATGATGAAACTAAATCTGATTTGAGATACGAGGACCATTAAATAAGTTTCCAGACTTTTTTCGTATGGGCACGTTTATTAATAATACACACATGAAACTCTAGTCCCCTTCGAAGTAATCTCCTCCGCTGCAATTTACTTGTTGTACCGTTCCAACAACTTCTGCAAGGCCCCATGGATGTCTTTTTGTATGAGCGTGTCAAAGACCTTCGTCACAGCCTCTTTCATCTCCTCAATTGCCTCATAACGACAGCCTTTGATCTTAGAGGATAACCATAAGTAACAGGGAGCAAGTTCTGGACTACAGGGAGGCTGACGAACTGTCTTGATGCCCATCTTGGTCAAATAGTCTGTGACAAGGATGGAGTTGTCGACTGGTGTATTGTCCGGGTGGAAAGGCAACTGACCCAATTTGTGCTGGCCTCTTCCAACGGAATCTCTTCCTGAACTCCCTTAAAACCTCAACATAGTAACCCTAACCGTAACCTTTTGGCTAATAAAATCTGGTATATTGACTTCCTTACTGCTCCCACACCTCTTATTATCCCTCACAGACTCCCTGCCTTCCTTGAGTCTTTATGCCGCTCAAAAACCGATGCTTGATTCATGCAAGATGGTCGAAAAGCAGTCTGAAGCATTCCATACGTTTCTGTAGCATTTTTTCCAAGTTTAAGACAGAATTTTATTACATATCGTTCTTCTAAAGTGTGCTCGCGTCCACACTGCATTTTTGAAATTCACCAGCTTTGACAATCAGGCTTTAGTAGGGTGTATTCCAACTGCTGCTCTAGCTGTTCATTTGAACCCGAAATCATAGAAATTGATCAGTCATCTCATAAGATGTATAGCAATAACATACTAAATTTTCAAGAGTCTACGACAACTTTAAATGCCTGTAAAAAAGTCTGGAAACTTACTGAATGCACCACATATCGCCTATAAATAAGGGACTATGTACCAAACTTATCTTTGACCACAAAGTATTGTCAATAGATATGTACATTCTAAACTATTTCTTTATAAAAATATTTTTTATTCTGAACTGAAGATACCGGTATTATTTTTTATTTCTTGTGGAAGAGTATACAATGAAAACGGATATTATTAGCAATTATCTATTACTGAATTCTACAGCACTAACATTTTGTGGCCAAAAATACGAATATGTACCAGTTTTAAAAGTTTTATATGATTAATGAAGATTCAATATAATTCATAAAAATAATTTTAGATATTTATTCAACTTTATTTTTTGGAGTACAGAGACGTTTCAGTTTTATATACTAATTTTGAGTGGTTAGCTTCTTTTAGAAACGCTCTATGAACACACACACACACACACATATATATATATATATATATATATATATAATGTCCTTCTCATATATATATATATATATATATATATATATATATATATGAGAAGGACATTCAGTAGATAGGGGAATTTCTTTGAAAAAATAATTCTTTTTTCTGAATTATTTTCCAAAAATGCAAACTCTGCATTATCTAGAATTGTTTTATAGCAAAAATAATTTTAATCTTAAAAAGTTTTTTTTTCCGGACTATTCAAACGGCCGAAAAATCAAACAGAAGCCCAAGGCTTGAACAGAAGTCAGTCATCGAATTTTTGGTGACTGAGAAATTCAAAACATGTGAAATATATAAAAATATGTGTGATGTATGCAGAAAAGCAAACTTAAGCAAAAGAAAATTTCTACTAGTTTTATAAACATGGGTTTATCATATTGACTTCCCGTTAAAGAAAACATTCTGGGTGTAGCAGTCAGTAAAGAAGGTCATGCTGACAATCTTCTGGGACATAAAGGGACCCATCAATATCAATTTCCTAGAAAAAGTTGCAGTTCTAAACACTACTTCCAATTGCCAACATCATAGACAAAATTCCCTTTTTTTATTGAATGAATCATATATATATTTATATATGTATATATATAAGCTTTTGTATAAATAGTGAGTGTGATGCCATAACATGATGAAACCCTAAAAAGCGTAGAAAATATGCTCGGTGCTAATTCTCGAATGTTCCAGCCCTACCCAAATGATGTAAGTGTTATCTGCAGGCAAACTGTAGACATCAAAAACGCAGGCTCGGCGCCTTGTACTTCCTGGGCCGCCATTCTTGGGAGCGACTGAAGATAAATAAGTGATAAAGAATTACGCTAATGGCAAATAAATTATTGACAAGCTAAAAACAATAATAACATCAACAAATAATAATAATAATAATAATAATAATAATAATAAGAAGAAGAAGAAGAAGAAGAAGAGGAGGAGGAGGAGGAGGAGGAAGAATTATATTTATGTCAAAATAAACAAAACTATATTGTAAACGATGTCTGTATACCCAGATGAAATGATATAAAAATGAACGACCAAAAAAAAAAGCTGCTAACAAAAATAGACATGATTGGTAGGAATGATTATCCACTGAGAACTACTTTTACATAAAAGTGTCTAATTGTAAGGATATCTTTCGAGATCACTAGGGTTTTAATACAGAAATTTAGAGCTCAGAGTAATTTCCAGTCCTCCATCCAATCATAGTAGTCTTTAGGTTTTATTGATAAGGAAGCTTAAAGGTTATTTTGAATTGAAAGAGACGATGACAAAGTTTGGGTTTTAGGTTTTAGGAGTTGGATATCTGCTCTGTTACCGAGCGGACGCTTTTTTTTTTTTTTTTTTTTTGTAGATTTTTTTTTTTAGTCGAACATTTAAATGGCCCCCTTTTGGGATGTTTCGATATTTTCGTTAGCAAATGAAGAGACTTTCCTCCACTATATAAAAGACAGTTCAGAAACTTACAGAGATGGACGGCTAGAATTATTTTGAAAAAGGGAAATTAAACTGCGACAACGTGTTTGTCTATTTTCTTCTTGTGTCACCGCGTGACAAGACCCCCTCGGCTCCCCGTTACATCAACTTCTTCGAAACCATTTCAATCTTGGCCGGTGATCATCTAGTGGTTCCGATAGGGGCACCGCACATTTCTTCACAGCTACAAGAAATACAATCAAGGGAGTGGGAGGAAAGAACAAAGAACACTAAGGCTTGGGTCAACTCAAGTGCAAGGTTAAGTTGTGACACTGCATTCCCTGTAGACTAACGCTGGCGTGTATTTCTAGCCAAAATTCTACAAACCACGAGGAGTGCTGACTCATCTTGACTGGTCTTCCCTCACTGCTGCTGGACTCTATCTCATGCCGACTAGTCTCCGCTGCTGTCCGGTGTCGACTTCCACTGCCCTTCTGCCTCGTCTCATTGGGTGCCCCTTTCATATGGCCTTGTGCCACATCTAAGCAAAAAGCTTAGTAAATTACCACTGCCCTTCTGCCTCGCCCGTCGCCAACTCCTTCCTCTGGGTTCCTTGTTCCAACTGCCGTCTCGTCTCTCTTGGACCTGCCTTTCCTACCCCACTTCCGGTCTCGTCCGGGGTCTCGAGTCCAGGCCTTTGTTTGGTTTCACTCCAAAACAAACAAAAAGATCGTCTGCTTGGCGCAACCGGAATAAAGTGACAACTTCTTTGTCGCTTCATCTCATGACCTTTTCAGAGACATAAGTAGGAATACTTATTATTGTGTGACTAGTATATATTTGGTCTTAGTATTAGTTGCTTTTCATCGCAACAACCCAGATCGTCAATCAATGGTCGTTAGTCTTTTGTACAGGTCAGATTTGAAGAATAAAATCTTGACATGAAAAAATTGCCTTTTGAGTTTTAAGAACTTGATTTCTGCTGTGCTGCAGAGGAGACGCGTGTTTACGTGTTTAACGCCTTGAATCTCTCTTTTAGGGGCTCCGGTATTTTCCTTAGAAAAAGAAGAGATATCCTATTCTTTATGAAACACTGAAAGAAGTTGTATTGTATAGCTGAGAAAGACGACAACACTGATATATAAAGATATAATCATCTTTTTTTCTTTTCCTCTAATTGCCGAAAATCTGTGTATTGGTAAGGTAAAAGAGAGGCGAAGACGGATGAGCTGCACGCACAGGAGCCGAGGTACGACTCTAGGTTAACCCCTTTTTCTTCCTCGTTATGTAACATCCCGGACGTCCACGCAAACTCTCGAGCCTGTCTTCCACACAAAGCAAGTTATGCGGCATTTCCACCGAGAACACTTTGGTGCTGTTTATTTTAAGTACCAGCTGCATTCCTTGTTATTTTCGTTCAACAAAGGTCCGACTTCCGCCGCTGCATCGACAGATTTCAAAGTAGTCTTCAAGTCAATATCCAACAAATAGTAAGTAAAGTTGGCGATCGTATACGAGGCACCCTTTTCAATAGCTACTACATCACGGTTTTGAGGAGGGCGCTACTCCTTTCCCTGGATTGCTCTACTTAACCCTTGATATGTACCTTGTATTGCTGAGCATGAAGCAAGGAAGTATCAAGAACCGTTTTTGAAGTCTTTGGTATGACGCGACCTGGGATTGAACCCAGGTCTCCTGGACCATTAGCGAAAATTCTACTTACTAGACCAATTAGCCGGTCTAAGTAAAGTTGGCGACCGTAGTTGAGGGCGACCTGAAGGCTCCCTTTTCAATAGCTACTACACCGAGATGTCGGAGAGGACGCTACTCCTTTCCCTGGATTGCTCCACTTTACCCTTGATACGTACCTTGGATTGCTGAGTATTAAGCAAGGAAGTATCAAGTACCATTTAAGAATGGTACTTGATACCTCCTTTTTTTCTTTGGAATGATGCGACCTTATAGAATTATGGCCGGCCATAATTCTCGACATATCAATAAACCAATTCAGTTTAGCATAAAGACACAGTTTAGTTCTATTTGACTCCTAGAGAGGATCCTATCAGGTGCTACCACTCCGTGCCAGAGTGGACCTGGGAGTGATGTCAATAAAAGGGTACTCCGCATTCCCCAAAGCTCCGGCTTTATTGAAGTCAGGACACTCATTGGAGGAATCCTACCTCTCTGCAGAGATGCAGTCGATGTATTCTACTGCCCCAGCCATGTAAACATGAACTAATTCAAAGGAGACAGCAGAAACTAATACCATTTGCAAATTAGCTGATCTTTTGGCTAGCAAAACAACATATGTGTATCTGTGCGTACATGATCTTTGAATACAAATATATAGAGGTGTGCATGCACTAATAGATATATACGCACACATACACACATATTTGTATGTGAGAGAGAAAGAGAGCAAGAGAGAGAGAGAGAGAGAGAGAGAGAGTGAAAGAAAGAGAGATGTAAGAATATGCACATATTTGCACACTTCCATGGATATAAATATATTTTTTATGTATAGTTACCGTATTTTTTTCTATCAGCAGGCCGATGCAACACCTACTCATGTCATCGCCAGTTGTTTTTTTAATTTTTTATTTTCTTTAAATTTTTATTTAGTTTATTGTTCTCCTTTCTGGATCATTAACATAGTCGGTCTTCATTTCTTGTTCATTTTATTGCTTCCCTTCCAAAGACCTCATTATCTTCAGTTTTATAGACTACATTTACTACAACTTCTTTTTCTTCTTCCTCTTCTCCTGGGAAAGGCATAATCACCATTATCCCTATCAGCTATGGATTAAATAACACCACTATTATCCTTCTACAAGGATGGTTGTGGTATTAAATAACCTACAAGGGTTGATATGCAATTAAACAAAGTATCCACACCAAACAAAAACTAACACCATTTACAAGTACATGAAATACTGTGCCTGTTCACCCGTCTTCCTCAATTGCTGGAGATATGTTGCATTTGCAATCCGCTATGTCACCGGACGATCTGCCTATCTGCTCACGTTGTGTTTTTCATCCAGACAGCAGATCGATCGCTAACAGAGCCGGCAGTCAATAAATGGAGGCATGAGACCGCACAATGAAAAAAGTATAAAAAAAAGGAGAATACCAACAGAGAACAGGAAATGGGTTGTAACAAACAATAATATTTAGCTTATTAAAAAAAGTGTCAGTAAAATGGTACATACATTCACCCTTTTCGATTGGTAATAGTTACGTGAGACGGTGACGTAGCTCATGATTTAACTGTCTGTCTATTTCTCAGCATTTACAAGCACAAGGCTTCTCAAATTATTGTATTAAGTGTAGGCTTTTTCTGCTTCACGCTTTCTATTGTCTGGTATAAGGCAATCTCAAATTGTAGTTATATTAGTTCTTACCTTCTTCTGTGTTAGAGAGTCTGGTAAAAAGTCATTTATCAGAGTGACATGGAGTATCTTAGCCGTTCCGCTAAGTATGGTATCATGCTAGTTTCTCTTCACTTCACTACTTTTGAAAAAATCTGGCACAAAGTCATCTCAATGCATAGTATTATAGTAGGCTTTTCTCGGTTTCGCCACCCTGGGATGTCTGGCGCAAGACCAGCGCCAGAGTAACGTGGGGTCTCGTAGCTGCCGTCCACTGGTCTCTGACAATCAACAAAAGCTTCATCTTATATGCATTTTCTCTCTTTTGTGGGGCGGTGGCTTTCTACTGACATCAATTTTCTTATTGGATTCCAAAAATGAATACCAACCCCTTCACTCTTCCTTCTACCTCCAAAGTTTTGTTTCCTTCCACCTTTAATAAAAAAAGGGCAAGCTTTTTCTCCCACTTCAATGTTTCATCAACCTATTCCTCCGACTAGGCAGTTAATCCATTCGATTGATGAGGACGTCAACAATCGGTTAATCTTCACTTTTCAGACTAATGAATTTATTTGAGCTTAGCTCCCCCTCCATGTTAACAATACACATTGCACTTTGGTCATTCATATCAATGATTTAACATGATTGGTTGTTTTGCTCTTAGCTTGAGTGCGGAAACATGTACAAATACTTGCATTTAAGCTAGACGGCAATTACACAAGAATATTGCGAGCAATATTGAGCATGAACTGGCGGCAACACCCAACAAGGCACCAACTATACGGCCACCTGCCTCCCATCACGAAAACTATCCAAGTTAGACGAACCAGACTTGCAGGACACTACTGGAGAAGCAGGGACGAGCTGATAAGTGATATACTCCCATCGACCCCCACATATGGCCAAGCAAAAGCAGGACGACCAACTCGAATATACATACAGCAGCTATGTGAGGATACGGGATGTAGCCCTGAAGACCTGCCAGAGGCGATGAATGATAGGGTGAAGTGGCAAGGGAAGGTCAGGGATATCCTTGCTTGCGCCATGATGATGATGAGGATGATATAGGGTGCAGAAGCTAAACATGGAATGATTTAAAAAAACGTTTTTTGATTCCGTTTTCATTAGAATTCAGCCCAATATGTGTGAGCATGAAAAGAAACGACAAAGAATCTATGATTTGCTTAACGTCGAAACCAAGCCGACAAAAAACGTTTCCAAAATAATTGGAGTATGGGCTCCGTCAAGCCAGACATTAAACACCTTGATTATGCTATATGGAGCGATTAAGAAACCAAGACTTTCCATCCAAATATTGGTTCGCTTAAGAGTGCTATTGAGGAAGAATAGAATAAATTGTTAGAAGAATTCCTTTTGAAAGCTTGCATATCTTTTCGATTACGCGTTGGTACAATACTTGAAAAAAAAAAAAAAAAAAAAGACGGCCATTACTCTTTTGTGTCTATCATTTTATTCTGTTATTTATCTTTTTAAATTAAAATTAATCTTGTTTTATAATAGAATTGTTTATAGTTATAATTGAAT
>OY757915.1:91134513-91142013 GCA_963585895.1 Sepioteuthis lessoniana | reverse complement strand
TTTTTTCCTGTTGCAGAGCAATACTTAGCAAACTAGTCACGCAGATCAATTCTTGTGTAATGAGTTCGATATTTGCATTTAATCCTCCATTTTTGTGACCTTGTTCCAGACTTATTTTATCATGGTAAATATCTTTACGGACACATTGTCCCAATGTATTGATGCTCCATATATGTGGCCTTGTTGCTGACTTTTTTTTTTATCTTAGTATAAATATCATTATAAACACTTTGCCCTGATACTCCATAGTTGTGACCCTGTGCCAGACTTGAATAACCTCCGAAAATATATTTATGGAGACATTTACTAGCTGAACCAACATGAGTAAATAAGGACACCTCAATGTAAGGCATCAATTAGAATTATCGAGCAAGTAAGTTATTTCCTTTTATTCTAAGAATAGTGATTTTAATTCCATTCATGCCGTCACTTGGAGTTGTGGAATACTCCGAAAGCTCCCATAAAAAGCGGTAATGTCCCCCACGCTCACCTACAATGAGGCTACCTTTTGATTATGTGTGATGACCTGAAATGTTTGAGAACCGGATATACATATTTACCAACCCCTCCACTCGGGCAGGATATGACACAAGGTCAATTTTTAAGCGAAGTTTAACAGGTCTGAGTTCAGAGTTTTCCTTCTCCAAGACTAATTATCTTACCAAGGCTGAAGAGCCAAGTCTGCCCTACTATCTACCCATAGCTGGAGGGAGAATAATTGGATTCATACCTTTCCCAAGGTTATTAGTGCTATGTGAAATGCAATCAGTCTCGTCCAGGATTTGAACTCGTGTCGCCGTTCCCAGCTATGGGTTATACAGTACAATCAATGTTTTTCTAGAAGAATGGTTTGGCCTTAAATAACCTTCAAAGGTTGATATGCCATTAAACAAAGAAATCAATCAAAGAAATCAATCGTGTCGCCGTGTCCATTTCATACGACGATAGCCATTACACCACGGGATATAATTAGCTGAGCAGATCCTGACATGACTACAGAAGTGATCAAAGGACTAGCATCAGTCCAACTCGGCTCTTACTGGGCTACATGGGCTGTCGGAGAGGCTCGATTCGATCAGTCGTCCGTTGATGTCAAGGCCTAGTACCTATATGATTGCCTTAGTGGTATTTTTCAAATTGCTTTCATAGCAAATAAGGACCCAACCTTATTTTATCTTAAAGGTGCTCAAAGGAGGTGGATGAAAGTGACCTGCGCTGAGATAGCAATAGTTGAAACCATTTAAACTCAGTGTAAACAAATGATTAATATCATTAACTATGTGAAAAAAAATAATTGATATCATATTAGATAGGAATTCTTGATGAATAGAATTACTCATATTAAATAGCAGTGCTTGAAACTATTTAACTGTGAGAAAATAAAGGATCTCTAACAATTCGTTTTAAAATAAAGTTACCAACAAATAATTATTTTACATCCCCATATATATATATATATATATAGGATTTAGCATTAAATTACCATCGAGGGTTTATCTGCCATTCAACCAAATAACCTAACCTAACCTTTAATTGGTCCCGTTGGCTGGGGCTGCAGAATACACCAACCGCATCTCTACAAAGGGGTAAGACTCCCCTAACTGTGCTGGATATGACACTAAACAAAATGATAGCGAGACTTCAGTAATACTCGAGTTTTGGGAAATGTGGAGTAACACTTCATTACCATCCCTCCCATGTCCACGATGGCCGGCAGTAGTAGCACCTGATAACGTTCGATGTATGAATCAAATAGAACTGTTGAACTTTTAAACTGTGTACACATGCTAAACTGAATTCCTTGAAATAGAACTGTTTGATCATCTAACTGTGTATAAACAAAAAAACTGTGTACTTATGATAAACTGAATTGTTTGAAATAGAACTGATTTTGTAGGTTATTTAATGCCGAAGCCATTCTCCTAGAATAACAGTAGTAGTACTATTTAACCCATAGCTGGGAGGATAAGGGGTTTCATACCTTTCCCAAGGGTATTTGCCTGAAAGTGAACGTAATAGCGCGACTGGAATACGAACTCGCTTATTACGATTCCGCAGTCCATCGCTTTAACCATTACACCACGAGGATACCCCCAAACAAATTGAGCATTGTGTAAATGATAGGAAAGGAAAATTGATACTTATACGTTGAAAATCCTTCGCTTACGCGGAGACACTACTGAGTTGTGATGAAAGGAAACAGTCTGTCTGTGGATATCAATATATACACATTTATATATATATATATATATATATATATGTGTGTGTGTGTGTAATGTTTATATATATATATATATATATATATACATATATATGTATATATATTGTCATCCACAGACAGACTGTTTCGTTCTATCAGAACTCTTCAGTGTGGCTTGACACGTAAGACGCTCGAAGCCAGGATCGAAACCCATCCAACTTTACGTTTGACTAAGTCTCAGACCGCTCGGCCAACAAGCGTACCACGTTGGCTAAGGTTATTTTTAAGGTATTTATGTAGCAACAGCTGCAGCAGGGTTCGTTTGTTTACATTTTTATACCCTATCGGCTACCAAAATGCTCAATTCTTTCGAAGAGCTTTGCATTATGCAAGCGGCGGCCGAAAATTCCTTTACAAGAGAGCTCAACCCCCATGGGAGAGGGTATATATTGTCATCAACAAACAGACTGTTTCGTTCTATCAGAACTCTTCAGTGTGGCTAGAAGCTGGGATCGAACTTTACGTTAGACTAAGTCTCAGACCGCTCGGCCAATCTGAATTTCTGAGACGAAATTTGATGATTTTTGTCGTTAAGGGTTTTCGGAATATTGTCTTCATCGTTATTGTTATTTCCACAACGTTTCGGCCGATATGTCATCCGGCCTTTTTCAGGCGTTTCTCTAACTCGGGAAGCTACACAGAACTTCGAACTACGTCCTTAAATGAATCCACAGGGGTCGCCTGTTCTGATTCTGTTAGCCATAACCGGGTACAAGTGTTAAGTATTCCTGTACTCGCCTGCAGTCGGGATTGAACCTGCAACCTCCAGATGATTGTCTCCTTAGAAACTTAAGGAACTAACGCCTATAACCGTTACGCTATGTTAGCTTAATGACAATATATATATGAAGAGTTGTGATACAACGAAACAGTCTGTCTGTGGACGACAATATATATGCTCCCCTACCCCTAGTGAAGGAAGTAATAGTTGCCACTAGCGTAAAGCAAGGCTCTTCAAATGAATTGAGCTCTCGGTAGCCTTTAAGCGGATATATGTAAACAAAACAAATGTGGTAGATAAGCGTTTAAATTTCCTTCGCTTGCACTGGTTTCCTCGTAGCTGAATGACAGAATCTCGGATTCGCGTTTGAGTCAGCTTCGGGAATCTAACCTGTCTAGCCACACTGAAGAGTTATGATACAACGAAACAGTCTGTCAGTCGATGACAATATATATATATATATATATATATATAAACAGATTTTGTTATTAGATAACTCAGTAGAGTTTATACGCCATAAAACACCAACCAGCAACACAAGTGACTTACCAAACCAAACAATCTGCTAAAACCCAAATTGCTTATAGTAGATACTATTCCGAAGTGTTATCCATTTTAGAACTGAACAGGTTCGTCACCGCTTAACTTAGACGTTAGAGACCCTGTACATATATACATAAAATCATACGACCCTCTTCACTGATCATTCCCTCTCAAATAATTCTTCCTAATTCTTCATTGCATCGTATTGCAATATCATCGTAACTCTGCTTTTGTAGACAAACACAAAGGCATACGCACACGCGCACCCAAACATGAATGAGGTGTGCATACACCTATTTGTACGTATGTATTTACGGTTTGAAACCTTACAGTAAAAAGCGTATATATATATATATATACATATATATATATATATATATATATGTATGTATATATATATGTATGTGTGTGTATGTGTGTGAGTGTGTGTAGTTTAAAAATTTAAAAACAGAACGCTATCAACGGAAATAGAATATCATCAAGACATATGAAATATTTAAACAATAAAGCAAAAACAAAAATAACAAAAAACTAAGGGCATTTCAAAAGATTGTCGCTATTTTCAAAATTAATTCTTTTGATTTTAGGGTTTTTTTGTTTTTATATGAAGGGCTCCTTGGATTTGTAGTCGTAGCTCATTAACTTCGTAATAGTGATTTCTACTAGAATTTTGCGAAATTTTTAATTTTTTTAATTCATCAGCATTTTTATCAAACTCTGCTTTTACGTAATTTAGTAATGTTATAAAAAACCTAAAAAAAAAAACTCTTTAAAAAACACTCTTTATACATGCAAACAACCTCTGACGATGGCCTATGAAAGGTCCTAAAGTACTCCGGACAATTTTGGTGAATTCCAACCTGAAGCCAAGACACTTATCAGAAAACCTGGAAGGATATTAATAGTATTATGTTGACAAAATGTCTCTTTATAATTTAATTAAATATGCTTCTATATCATCATCATCATCATGTCATGCCGCTAGCACGGATATCCCTGACCCTCTCAAGCAACTTCTCCCTATCGTTCATCGCCTCTGACAGGTCTTCAGGGCTACGTCCCGTATGCTCACATACCTGCTGTATGTATGTTCGAGCTGGTCGTCCTGCTTTTGCTCGGCCATATGTGGGGTCCATGGGAGTATATCACTTATCAGCTCGCCCCTGCTTCTCCAGCAGTGTCCTGCATGTCTGGTTTGTCTAACTTGGATAGTTTTCGTGATGAGAGGCAGGTGGCCGTATAGTTGGTGCCTTGTGGGGTGTTGCCGCCAGGATTTATTGAATATTGCTCGCAACATTCTTGTGTAATTGCCGTCTAGCTTCTTATATATTCATTCACACATTGCTTCGTTGTATCATAACCTCTCAGTGTGGCTCGACACGTGTGATGCTTCAAGCTGGGATAGAAACCCTGTTGACTTTATGCCAGTCGGATAGCTTACCGCATAAGCGTAAGTAACCTCAGCAAAAAGAAGGTAATTAACGTATGAGTATTATTTTTCTTTTGTTTACATATACACTAAACGGCTACCAAGTGCTCAGTTCATTAGAAGAACTTTAGAATAAGCAAGTGGCAACAGGTAATTTCTTAGCTAGAGTGTTCAACCCCCACGGGGGGGGAGCATATATGTTGTCATCTACAGACAGACTGTTTCGTGGCATCACAAGTCATCTATGTGGCTAGAAACACGAGATGCTTCAAGCTGGAATTGAAACCCGGCAGATTGTATATATATACGAGAGGCATACGATAAATTTCCAGACTTTTTTCGTATGAGCACTTTTATTGATAGTGCAATCATGAAACTCCAGTATCCTTCGAAGTAATCTCCTCCAGATGCAATGCATTTGTTATACTGTTCCAAACAACTTCTGGAAGGCCCCATGGATGTCCTCTTGTGTGAGCCTATCAATGACCTTCGTCACAGGCTTTTTCATCTCCTCAATTGCCTCAGCTTAGGGAATAACCAAAAGTCACAGGGAGCAAGGTCTGGACTATAGGGCGAGTGAGGAACTGTCTTGATGGCCATCTTGGTCAAATAGTCTGTGACAAGGATGGAGTTGTCGACTGGTGTATTGTCCGGGTGGAAATGCCACTGACCCGATTGGAGAATGCTGGCCTCTTCCCAAGGAACCTCTTCCTGAACTCCATAAAAACCTCAACATAGTAACCCAAACCCTAACCCTTTGGCCAATCAACACTGGTGTATTGACTTCCTTACTCCTCCCACACCTCTCATATTCCCTCAGAGTTTCCCTGCCTTCTTTGAATCTCTTATGCGACTCAAAAACTGATGCTTGATTCATGCAAGATGGTCGAAAAGCAGTCTGAAGCATTCTATAGGTTTCTGTGACATCATTTTTTCCAAGTTTAAAAAAGAATTTTATTGCATATCGTTCTTCTAAAGTGTCAGATTGCATTTTTGAAATTCACCAGCTGTGACAATCAGGGTTGAGTAGAGTGTATTCCAATTCCTATTTTAGCTGTTCATTTGAACCTGAAATCATAAAAATTAATCAGTCATCTCATAAGATGTATAACAATAACATACTGAATTTTCAAGAGTCTACGCCAATTTTAAATGCCCGTACGAAAAAAATTTGGAAACTTATCGTATGCACCTCGTTTATATATATATATATATATATATATATATATATATATATATATATATATATATATATATATGTATATAGATCTTAGACCAAGCAGATATTCAAATTAATAAATATTTAGATATATAAATCAATATTAATGCTATAATGTATATATATATAATCTTTATATTAATGTTGTTTGTTACCAGGCAAGTACGCTAAGACTGGAAAAAATACTAAAACCACAAATACCTTATTTATTGAAAAAGAAATAATTATGGCAAATGAGGTTTCTTACTTCCAAGTGGAATAATTTAATTAGATGTTTTGAATGTTTTTTGATGCCAGTGGAAGACTTGTTGATTCTTTTCATTCCTTCATTGCGTCTTATTGTCATATCATCGGAACTCTTTGCAGGGTTTGTAAAATTTGGTAGATAAAATATAAACAACTGAAGTTTCTTTCTTTGTTTTTTTTTAATGGCATGTCAACGCTAATGGCTTATTTTATACCAAACTATCATTGTAGAAGAGAAGTAGTGATACTATTTAACCCATAACTGTGCTTGTGGTGTGATGGTTATCGACGTAAGAAATGGACACGGTGACGCGAGTTCAAATACTAGACGAGACTGATTGCATTTCCCATAGTACTAATACCTTTAGGAAAGGTATGAATCCAATTATCCTTCCAGCTATGGTTAAATAGTAGAGCAGACTAGGTTCTTCAGCCTGGGTGAGGCAACTAGTCTAGGAGAAGGAAAACTCTGAATTGAAACCTGTTAAACTCCGCTTAAAAATTTTACCTTATGTCATATCCTGCCCGAGCAGAGGGGTTGGTAAATATGGATAACTGTGGGGAGAAAAGAGTTCGGACCTATTCCGAAGTCATTAGTCAAAAAGTGAAAATAACAACGTGACTGAATTTCGAACTCACATACTACAATTTCAAAGTCCAGCTCGTCAGCCACTATGTAAAGAAAAATCATTCCTTTTGATAATTCTATTTTATTCAGAACGTTTATTGATCCATTCGATTGCCTTCTCACTTAACAGATCATTTCATTTTCTGGATAACTTCATGCTTAAGACTTGAATATGACGGATCAGGATACTTGTGAAATGGTATTCCTGGATTTTAATATCCAAATATATTGCAAAAATTCTCATTATATATATATATATATATATGTGTGTGTGTGTGTGTGTGTGTGTGTGTGTGTGTGTGTGTTATGTGGATTTTTATCCATTAGATCTGAAGAAGTCCTGTAAATTTCTTTTCGTATTTTTTGCTTTTATCAAAAACATAACAGGATGGAAATAAACTTTATAATCCTAATGTGACTTGTTTTGCTTTTTCTTGAAGAAATATATATATAT
>OY757915.1:91072013-91127013 GCA_963585895.1 Sepioteuthis lessoniana | reverse complement strand
TTATAGTGACATCTCTGATTGTTACATCCGCCCCACACACCTGCGCTCAATGTGTGCAACTAACTAAACCATGCACTAAGAGAAAGGTTCTCAGCCTAACTAAACCGAAATGCAAGATATACAAAACGAAAATTGATAACATAAAAAAAAACCCTCCGCAATTATATTACACAGATTGTTTCGTTGTATCACAACTCTTCAATGTTGCCAGATATGTTATATTGCTGAAGCTGGGATCGAAACCCGGCTCACTCACACGTCACTCTAAGATTCTACTACTCAGCCACGAGGAAACCAGAGCCAGCGCGGGAAATTTAAAGGCTTATGAATCACATATGCTTTGTTTACATATATCTGCTTAACGGCTACCGAGAGTGCAATTCATTTGAAGAGCCTTGCCTTACGGGAGTGGCAACCATTGCTTCCTCCGCTAGAGCGCCCAACCCCACATGGAAAGGATATATATATATATATATATATATATAATTCAGTAATCAATTCAGTTGATCCGAAGTTAGGAACAAATCCCAGCAGGAAAATCTAAATATAGAATATCAAAATTAAATCGTACTGGTCAAGAGCTCAATGCAAATAAAATCTACAGAGCAGATAATTAAAAAAAGACCAACAATCGGATAATAATGATAACACTGCTGAAGAAGTAGATGACCTTCTCCTATGGACCCTTTCACACATACATGCAAGTGTTAGCCGACCAACAAGAACTTATCTACAAAAGCTCTGAAGGGACACAGGATGTAGTCAAGAAGACCTACCAGAAGAGATGAAAGATAGCGAGAAATGGCCCGAGAGTTATCGAAATCCGTGCCAAGAGCACGACAGGATGATATACACATATATATATATATATACATCGTCGTCATCATCAAGTCGCGTTGACAGCACGAATTTCCTTTACACACTCTCTCCATCCGTCCCTATCCTCCATCGCTCTCGGCAGCTCTTCAAAACTACACCCTATGTCCGCAAAGAACAGATGTAGATGATATATATATATATATGTATAAATAAACATGATCTCAGACGGGTTGGAGAGAAACTCTTTTGTCCCGTAGTGGTTGTGTGAATTCTACTATATAGATGCACCACAATGACGCTGACTAAGAGAAAAAGCTAGACGTGAACTGCATAAAAATGCCACGAGCTTTATGGAACAAATCCTGGAAGCAACATCCCATAAAGCAGAAGCTGTACGGAGACTTACCTCCCGTCTCTAAAACTATCCAAGTAAAACGAGACATTCGGGACCTTGCTGGAGAATTAAGGACGAACTCATAAGTGACGTTTCCCCCATGGACGCCTTTACACGGACATGCAAGTGTTGGCCGACCAGCAAGAACTTACCAACAACAGCCCTTTACGGACACAGGATGTGATCTAGAAGACCAGCTAGAAGCGATGGATGACAGGGACGAATGGTGAGAGAGTATCAAAGAAATCCGTAGTAGCTGTGTGACATAATGATGTTGATGATGATATATATATGTAGGTCTTCAGAAGGTAAGAGATGGAAAATTTTAATTCAGTTGGTAATTACGATGGTAAAACAATCTCTTGACGTTGAGACCAAGTTGATTAGTAATATTTGCGTCAGAGTCAATTCTGTGAAAATGATGGGTATATTCTGTCCTGAAAAGTCGTTTCATTTTTTTTTTTTTTAGAAAAACTCATTTATTGAGCGCC
Source organism: Sepioteuthis lessoniana (assembly GCA_963585895.1). Lineage (NCBI taxonomy): Eukaryota > Metazoa > Mollusca > Cephalopoda > Myopsida > Loliginidae > Sepioteuthis > Sepioteuthis lessoniana. Next base: position 91,125,309 of record OY757915.1, on the reverse strand, counting down.
ATCATTTTAACGTTCTTGTTTTGGCGGCAGATTATTAGCTTTCACAAAGCAATTAATTATGATTATTTTATACGTGTTGTATCGTGGTAAGGAAAAGATACACAGTGAAATAAAGTTAATTGTTTATTAACTTAAGTAGTACAGTTCGACTTGTATTATAAGTCTCGCGCTGTTGGTGTTACGTCCGAAGTTGGTTTTACTATTGACCGACACGGCGTGTTACGTCCGAAGTTGGTTTTACTACTGACCGACACGGCGTCTTTTATACTTCCGCGATACCAGAAGTCACGTTGTACGAGCCAACGTCCATATTCAAGTATCGATAGACCTAATTTACAATATTTAATTAAATGTGATTAATTATTTCATAAGACAGGGGCTTTCGACGTAAGAAATTCCATCTGCCGCATGATTCCCGTAAATTGTTCTTCATTGTTTGAGAACACTTTCGATAAGTGTCCTTATTTCCCCACAAGAAGTAATTTTTTTAGATAACCCACGCCCCATTTAGTTTACTACGTATGTATGCAAACTTTGATCGCTATACACGAAACCGTTTTATCATCTAAAGAAGCCAAAATTCTTTCAATTATATATATATATATATATATATATATATATATATAGTATTATTGGGTTAGTTACACCGGAGTTGGGAATAATTCCATCAGGACAAAAAAAAAAAAAACATTCAACAGAGAACATTAAAATTTTTCCTGCTAAAGAGCTCAATGTAACAGACATTACAGAGTAATAATTTATTTCAGAAAAAAACAAAACCGGTCACATTAGGATTATAAATTTATTTCCATCCTATTATGTGTTTTTGATAAAATCAAAAAACACGAAGATTTTTTTTTTATCCATAAGATCTGAAAAAGTCCTATTAATTTTTTTTTTTCGTGTTTTTTGATTTTATCAAAAACACATAACAGGATGGAAATAAATTTATAATCCTAATGTGACCGGTTTTTTTTTCTTAAAGAATACACACACACACACACACACATATATATATATATATATTTCAGGGAGAGGAGTAGCACTTTCCTCTACACCTCAGTGTTGGAGTTATAGAAAAGAGAGCCCTTGGGTCATCCTCAACTACGGTTACCAACTTTACTTTTTATAAATTTATACCAACCCCTTGTCACGAGCAGGGGTTGAACTCGGGTCACCGGGAACATTTCCTATGATAATAAACATTGCACTAATAGCGCTTCTCTCTCTCTCTCTCTCTCTCTCTATATATATATATGTCTATATATACATGTGTGTGTGTGTGTGTGTGTGTGTGTTTAATTTCTACGAATGGAAAATATAAAGGACACCATTTGATTTTCTGGCAGTCCTTTTCGTGACAGTGTTCAATATTCATGATAGCACAATGTAAAAATAATACATTAAAAAACATTTTAGTAACTACTATCCGTTTTACATTTTCGCGATCATCACTAAGCGGTATTATAATTGGCATAGTAACTTCTGGTTATCATGTCAGTCACCGGTAGAGATGGGCAGTTTAACCGAAAAACCGACTTTTTTTTATTCCATGAAACCGTAAAACCGCATCAATTTTTTTACGAAACCGAAATCGTTCGATTGAGTGACCATATCCAAGGAAACACTGTTGAAAAATACATTTAGATTTTAACAAAATTAAAGTTCATCAACATTATACTATTGTAAGAGGAAAAGAGTGTACAAAAATATGATAAAAAACATTTAATTGAGAAATTTTAGGAAATAAATATGAAATCTATTTGTTTAAAAAAGAAATAAAGAAGAAACAAAAAATGGAGAAATATGACAGATAGATATTGGGAAATCTTTCATATCATTGAATGTTTTCAAATAAAAAAAAAAGAAAATACGACATGGTGTCTGAAATCTATTTATTTCAGTTTTCAAAAAATACTTTTCGTGTTAAAATTAACAACAAAATAGCTAGTAATATTTAAAAAATAATTGCCAGTTTTGTCCTAATATTAAATTTTATTTTATTCAGAAAGATTATTTTCTTTTCCTTCCTGTCATATAAATGTTTTTAAGACTGGACCAGAAATACAAGAGAAATTGCGAGTTAAACGGAAAAAATTCCAAATTTGTCACTCCCAAACGAAATCAGATATCAACTGGATATGCTATCAATACAAAAGAAAATAAATGGATTCCTTAGAAAATTAAAATACTAAATTAAAAACTGAAAAACCGAATAGAAACCGCGGTATCAAGGAAAAATAACCCGAAACCGATACCGAAATAAAAATTGCCAAACCGCCCAGCTCGTTACCAGAGCAGTGACAAGTCAACCTAAATTTCTGGTCTAAGTGAAATCACCTCTCCACTCCTCGAAGTCGAAGTTCTACCACAGATATTGCAAAACCACTTCATATATTCATATAGCCTTCATATTTGTGTGAGGTAGATAACAGAAATAAATGTGAATGGGATTTTCAAAATAATTGTAAGCGTGTGCCTGTCTTTTCCATTCCTAAATTGGTGAATCTTTCATTACTTCGACTACTTTCTATAACAATCTGGGTGTCTCGGTTAGTGTAGTGGTTAGCAAGCTAAACTATCAAACCTCCAAAACTGAGTTCAAGTCTTAGTGGGTGCCCCGTTCATAAGGTCTTGTTACACATTTAAGCCGAAAGCTTAGTAAATTACTACTATGTTAATCTGTATCTTTGAAAAATGACTTTATTAAAATTAAAATAAGATTACATATAATTGAATTATAAATGATGTATAAATTTAAAGAATATGGCTAAAATATCTAACAGAATGGAAGAAAAATAAAAAATGAAAAGCAATTTCGTAGATTGTTTTTATTTTCCCGTCGTTGGAAGTGGATTCTGCTATTCAAATTCAAAATCCTGGACGAGGCTGTTCGAATTTAACATCTTGCTAATACACTTGGAAAAAAGACGATCAAACTATTCGTCCTCCAGCTCTGAGTTAGTAGAGCAGACTGGTCTTTTTTAACCTATGTATGGTAACCAATGTAGGAAAAGGAAAGTTCTGAATTCTAACCTGACCAGGTGAGAGATGGGATCCGTTTGGCTATTCTCGTCCAAGAGACCTCGCGTGAACTGTATCACGAGGACTTAGCCAAATTACAGATTACGTCATTTTTATATCTGTTATGACGTTTAGTATTGTAAATATATAAATATTCCATTGGTTTTCATGTTTTCATTGCTGTTTGGTTGGTTGAAGGATGGGAGGATAACCAATCCGGGCAATATTCTTCGGTTCATTTCTTTTTCTTTCTTTTTCTTCTTTGGTGGGGGTTTGGTTTGCTTTCTTTGTAAAGTTGGCGACCTTAGTCAAGGGAGACCAGAAGGCTCCCTATTTAATTGCTACCACACGGAGATGTCGGAGGAGGGCGCTACTCCTTTCCCTGGATTGCACCACTTTACCCTTGATCCTAACCTTATGATGCTGAATGTTTAGCAAGGCAGAATCAAGTACCATTTTTTGGAGTCTTTGCTAATACTCGACCAGGTACTCGATACATCTTTACTTAACACTCATCATTATAAGGTATAGATCAAGGGTAAAGTGGAGCAATCCGGCGAAAGGAATAGCGCCCTCCCCTGCACCTCGGTGTAGTAGCTATTGAAAAGGGAGCCTTCGGGTTGCCCTCGACTACAGTCGACAACTTTGCTTTCACTTTACTTTGATTTCTTTGTTTAATGGCATATCAAGCTTCGTAGGTTATCTAATGCCCAAGCCACTCTTCTAGAAGAACAGCAGTGGTATTATTTAACTCATAGCTGCAAGGATAAAAGGGTTTATGCCTTTCTCAATGATATTCGACCGAAAGTGAACGTAATGACGTGAGTGGAGTTCGAAATCGTTTACTCCGATTCCGCAGTCCAGCGCTTTAACCATTACACCATGAGGACACACCCTTTCTTTTGGGGTGTTTTCCCCCGCCCTGTTTTCATCAAAGAATTAATGTATTTATTGTACTTCATCGCTTCTGTAGGGGTTTAAGTAGGATTCATGAACAATGGTTGTGGTATTTTGGTGGTTGTACCATGGAAGGTCAGTGTGATTGGAATTATTGTTTAGAATGAATTGGTCGACGACTGAGGCTAGTTAGGGTCACTTAGCCGAGCTTGAGAACTGGTTGGCCGTTCTTCTTCTCCCCCCCCCATTCACTTTATGGAGCTTCATGCTTCAAAACATCATTGTATTTTGCTTTTAAGTAATCTAAAAATGTTGTTTCCAATAGAGTGGTTGGTTGGTTGGTTGGTTGGTTGGTTTTACGGCATATTGTCTCTTACTGAGTTATTCTATGCCGAATTTTTTTTGTTTTTTGTTGTTTTTTTTTTGGTGGGGAGCGGTGGTGTTTACTGGATATTTTTTACAATATCAATGTTTTAAGAAATACTGTATCAAAAATGTTTACAATCATTTTAAAAAAATGAACTCTTTATACCTTGTTGCAATATCAATGTTTTAAGAGCCAATCTATTAATTTCAGCACAAAATCATATAAAACCTTTATTTGAGCCATAGATGGAATCCTAACAGGTACAGCCACTGTTGGTCATTTTAGACCCGGGAGTAATGGCAATCTACAGAACTAGAGTTTCTATATCAGATGTGGTTTTGTGTCATATCAGGACATTCCTTTTTTGGTGAGGCTTACCTCTTTGAAAAGGATACATATACTCATGAAGAGTGGAGAATTAGCATAGAGGAAGAATGACCATAATACTTGTTTATAAAAATATATAACTCGCACATTTTATTTCTCGACAGGGATCAATGCTTCTATAGGCGTGTGGAGAGACAGACGGAGACAGGAAGATAAACTATCATATTGGTCTTAAAGTTCTTAGCCACTCTGGGGTGCCCAGCCGCTCGATAGCGCTAACCGAATCTCTTCTGGCCGCAAGCTGAGACTGCCTCTCTCAAGACTGAGTGTCCGACTGAAACTCTCACGTGAAAATCAGCATATACACAGTGAATTCAATAAGTTTCCAGACATTTTTTGTAAAGACTTTTAAAATGGTCATAGACTCTTGAAAATCCAGTATTTTATTGCTATACATCTTATGAGATGACTGACAAATTTTATGATTTCAGATTCAAATGAACACCTACAGCAGCAATTGGAATACACCCTACTAAATCCTGATTGTCACAGGTGGTGAATTTCAAAAATGATGATATATTTGTTGTTTTAATTAAAATCATCACTACATATAAAAATATGTTTTTTATTCAGCCAAATCCCTAACGGTCTCGTGACTTCCTCTACACATCGCTACACGTGTAGCACTATGTGGGTAGGCCGCCAAAGCAGACGAGTCTGTTTTGGCGCGAAACCAGACAAAGGATTCTTGGACATGAAATCTCGCCGTATCCGGAAGTGGTAAGGGGACGCGAATGGCAGTTGACGACGCGACCGAGAGAGGGAAGTTGGCGGCTGGAGAGCAGAGAAGGCAGTTGGCGGCTGGACAGCGAGAGAGGCGAACAGCAGAGGGTTGGCGTGGAAGAACGGACAGGGGCAGTCAACACCAGACATCGGAGCAGAGAGGCGAGGCAGCATGGGATAGTGTCCAGCGAGAGTGAGTCAAGATGAGTCTGATATATATATATATATATCGAAGGTCTTTCTAAAAATTCTTAGCTTAGCTTAGAAAGAAGAAGAGTCATAGCGGAACATTTTTTTTGTGGTAGCACTCTACCACTTCCTATAAAACAAGAAAAATTAATTCAGATTCCCGTTTTAGTTTTTCATGCAACTGAGGCCTATAAAAGGTGAGAGATGTTCGACAAATTTAAAATATGGGTGAGGCAGAAAATTTTTCAAACGACTCACGTATATATATATATATATATATATACCTTGAAATGAATAAGTCCACAAGTAAATTTGCTTTTAGCTTATCTATTCTTCTCGAACACATGTTTCTGACCCTTTTGAAGTTTTATGTTGTCATCAGGAAGTAAATGGTTTATTTTAGTATCCCATATGATTTTTATAATTGCGAGTGTTTTGATAGGGCTATGGATCTTTTAATTACAGGATCTGTGTCTGTGAATGTCCAGTTCGAGTTAATTGTCCGTGACAAACTTTCGTCTTTGCAGATGTTGTTTCTTTCTTTCTTTCTTTTTATTTTTTTTTTACAAATATGTATTCTGTGTTTCTGTGTTTGGGAGTGTGTTTGCATCCATGTAGTAATTTACAAAGCTCTTTGCTTCGATGTAGCACAAGGCCAAATGAATGCGGTACCCAATGAGACTCGAACTCACTCGTGTAGGTTTGCTAGTCTAGCTTGCTAACCATTACACCACCAGAGGTGCCCTGGGTGTTTGCATCCATGTATGTGTATATACTTTCGGGTTTTTCATTTTTTGTTTTTCTCTTTTATTCGTCTCATCCCCTTAAATAGTCTATGATGGTTGATATGCTCTAAAGTTCAACTATATATATATATATATATATATATATATCACAAAGATCAATGCCGTTAGAAAATCATAAACTCCTTTATCCCCTTCTGCTATGGGTTAAATAAGAGATGTACTCTTATGGATCCCCACACATGGCCGCGCAAAAGCAGGGCGACCAGCTCGAACGTACATTCAGCAGCTATGTGAGGATACAGGATGTTCTCCTGAAGACCTACCTAGGCGGATGAACGATAGGGAGGAGTGGCGAGAGAGGGTCAGGGATATCCGTGCTACCAGCACGATATGATGATGATGATGACGTTGGTTTGATTTGATTTGGTTTTATAGCATATGAACTGTTGTTGGTTATTTAATGGCAAATGGCCTTTATATTAAATATATATGATTTGGTTTGGTTTGGTTTGGTTTTTAGGGCATATCAACCATTGCATGTTATTTAATGCCAAATGTTCTTTGTACATATATATTGAATATATATGATTTGGTTTGGTTGGGTTTTATGGCATATAAATTTTTGTAGGTTATTTAATGTCACGTCCTTTTCATATATATCAGATATATAAGATTTGGTTTCATTATGTTTTATAGCATATCAACTATTGTAGGTTATTTAAAGCTAAATCAGGTGCGTAAGTGTCCTCATGTTGTAAGGTTTAAAGCGCTGAACTGCGAAATCATAGTAAGAGATTTCGAACTCCAGTCACGCTATTACTTACACTTTTGGACAAATAGCCTTGGGAAAGATACGAACCCTCTTATCATCGCATCTACGGGTTAAATAGTATCACTGCTGTACTTTCAGAAGGATGGCTTTGGCATTAAATAACCCACGAAGGTTGATATGTCATTAAACAAAGAAACCAAATCACAAACCTGAGCTCATTTTCTTTACTAACAGAAATATAGTTTCGTTTATTTCTCATATGAATAATTCTATTAATTATTAATCATTTGTTTGAACACAAATAAATGACTCCAAATATTATTATGTATCAGTAACAATTATATTAAACTCCTGTCATTTGTTCATATACAGTTAAATGACAAAACAGTTCTATTTCAAGTAATTCATTTAAGCATTAGTTTATTTGTTTGCACTCAGTTTAAATATCAAACAGGTCTATTTGACCCACAGATAAGTCTCAATCAGGTGCTACCACATCGGGCTAAAGTGGACCTGGGAGCTATGGCAATGAAGAGGTACTCCATTCTCCCCAAAGCTCCAAAATTGGAGCCTCGCCATCACATTGTTCAGTGTTATATCCAAGACATTCGTTGGGAGAGCCATACCCCTCTGCTGAGATGCAGCCGGTGTATATTCTGAAGCCCCAGCTGACTTGGCCAGTCGCTACTTTCTTTCAACAAAAATAGCTTTGGCATTAAATAATCTCTGAAGGTTTATGTACCCTTAGACAAAGAAACCAAAACTTATTTTAGATAAAGAGAATTTTTATCTGTAAAATCATTTTTAGTGCTCAAAGCACGAAAATACAGAGCAATATCACAATATATTACAAGTATAAAATAAGATAATCATAAAACAGTACAAAAACTCATGACTTTTAGTTTTCTCTTATCGATCCTCAGGTGAGCTAGTATTCAAAATGTTTCTATCTATCTATCTATCTATCTATCTATCTGCGTGTGTGTTTGTATGTGTGTCTACTCAGTATTTTCTCTTTGAAAACAGTTTGAAACAAGTTTGAATAAATAGGACTTCGTGCCTGTCTATTCTATTTTTTTATGCATTCAAGTCTGAGTATAAGACCTTTGACTTCTGGGTGGAATGAATTCCGGAAGGTGCCTTATTTTTCCCAACGACTTTGGGCCAAAACAGGAATCATCTTTGGGGAACGAACAATGAAATGATAAAGCCAATGACGAGTCTTCTACATTTATATAAAAGTTGTAGGAAAAATATCACACACACACACACACACACACACACTCTCTCTCTCTCTCTTTCTCTCTCTCAAACACACACACACACACACATATATATATATATATATGTATATATATATATGTTCAAAATCCGAAAAGCTCTAATATAATCTGTATATAATCTAAAGGAAATTCTGATTAAATAAAATAATTCCAGCTTTTACATTCATGTACTACAGCCCCTAAATTTGGTGATGCCTTCTTACATTTATATTTAATGGTACCTAAGTGTAATTGTCACAATGCCAATTCTTGTCCATGAGAGATAAGATCATATCGTTTTTTGTGAGATTAAACTTAGTCTCTAAAATCCAGCTCGTATCTCAAATCAATGTGGCGAGTCATAAATATTTATTTCTAAATGTTTTTAGTGTACCTATATATCAGCCCTTCTCAAACGTTTTAAGCTTTTTGTTCATTTATTTATTTATTTTTCCACCTCGTCCACCTCATCATTTCTCAACGTACAAAGAACCCCACGTCACCCCTAAGAGTACAAACAAAGACACAGCAAGAATAGATAAAAATAAATCATTTTATTAGTAAACACTTAGTAGACTTCAACATTCCTATTGCCCAGTCGGCTGGGGCAGTAGAATACACCGACTGCATCTCTGCGGAGGGGTAAGACCATCACCAAAGAGTGTCCTGTATATGACAATAAACAATCTGGTGAGGTTCCAGTGATGCTGGAGCTTTGGGGAATGCAGAGCACCCCTTCATTGTCATTGCTTCCACGTCATCACGGGTTCGGAATGGTAGCACCTGATAGGGCCCTATCTATGGATTAAATAGAACTAACCGTATACTTATGATAAACTGTATTGTTTGGATAAGAACTGTTTGACTAAACTGAATAGCTTGAAATAGAAATGTTTTTTGACAATTACACTGTACTTACATTTAAACAGCGTACTTATGCTAAACTGAATTGTTTGAAATTGAACTGTTTTTAACATTGAAACTTTACTTACACTAAACTGAATTGCTTAATAAAGAGCTGTTTTGACATTTAACTGTGTGTAAACAAAATCTCTACTTATACTAAACTGAATTAGAACTGTTTGAATAAACTGAATAGCTTGTAATAGAAATGTTTTTGACAATTAAACTGTGTACTCATGCCAAACTGAATTCTTTGAAATAGAACTGTTTATTTGCATAAAAATGGATCTGGCGTTAAATAATTTACAAAGGTTGATATACCATAAAACCCAACCAACCAACCAACCAATCAACATTTTTATATACTGGATAAGAACTTTAAAAAAAGACTATACGAACAGTATTGAAGCGTTATTTCTTCATTTTGTTTAATGGCATATCAACTTTGGTGGGTATTTGATGCCTAAGTGTTGTGAGACTGAAATTTACCTGCATCATGGACCGTTCCAGCACTATATTACTATGTGAGATAACACTCTCACGGTAGTAGTATCAGCAAGAGTACTAGTAATACGACTACCAATATTGGACACCACCGGATAGTAAGTACCTTTACACTATCCTTTGTAACTTTTGTTAATATATCTTTCTTACCTCTAACCCGTGTTCCGTGTTTTCCTTCTGTTGTCCCGATTTTGGGTCCACATCACTAAGCCATCATTGTTGCTGAACAATAGGGGTTCTTTTTAACACATAACTGAGGAATGTGGGTGTTCATACCTTACACAAGGCTGTTTAATCCAAAAATGAACGTAATACTTCAACTAGAGTTCGAACTCGCTTACCACGATGTCGTAGTCTTTTACTGTCAAGATACAAATTGGTTCCTCTGAGAGTGTATTAATAATTATCAAACATATCAATTTAATTCGTTGATAGAACTCAAACAGGCTTTATCGTTCCTAGTAAGAGTAAACCTGGGGGTAGTAGTAGTAATAAAAGAGTTACTCCACACGTGGAGCCTCACTGTCAGATACAAGGTAAATAATAGTTTTCATCTGTATATTTCATGTCTTATAGTTATTTTTTACACTGAGAAAAAATAACTATTGGTGAAATCTGAAACCACTCCAACACATACACACACAACGTATCAAATATAAAAAAAATGAGGAGTAAAGTTGGCTAAGAGACAGCACTCTAAGAAAAAGAAAGGACCGACATTTATAATAAAAAACATAACCAAGTGAAAACCATTCAAATTACAAACACGAGTGAGTTCAAGTCTCAATGAATATACCATTAACAAGGCCTCGTACCATACATGTTCTCTGAGGAAAGCATCAAACTGGAAACATTCACGTATTTAAAAACAAAATGAATAAATAAATAAATTATAAAATTTACGAATCTCTTTGTGGACCTACTCATTTTTAAATATTCTTATTCTCTCTTTGGACCTCCAACAAAAAATTACACACACATATATATATATATATATATATATATATATATATATATATATATATATATCCTGTAGAAAGTGAGTTTAGAATATTTTACTTGTTACTTTATTGTGATTTCAACCGGTAATAAAAAGAAAAATCGGAAGTGAACAAATGGGTAGGAAACTCTTCACCCCTCTTTTACCCCTTCCCACCCTTCACTGCTGTGTCTATTCTGACTGTAGTTATTTTATCCTTTTGATCTTAAGAAGTCCTCTTATTTTTGGTGTTATTGATTCATATCAAAACCAATAACAGGATGGAAATAAATTTATAATCCTAATGTGACCGGGTTTTGTTTTTCTTATATATATATATATATATATATATATATATATATATATTAGCACATGGGGGATAATTCTTCAGAGTGATTTGAAAAACAATAAATAAAAGGGAAAATAGAATATCTTTTATAATTTTTATTAAATACATGGCAAATATAATTTTAGGAAAATAGTTATCTCTTTAACGAGAGATATGATTAGCCTATTGAGTAGAGTGTTCGCCAATCATCGGTCCGGATGATCGTGTTTCAATCGCAGGTCGAGTCATACCAAAGACTCAAAAATGGTACTTGATTCCGCTTTACCTAACACTTAGCATTACAAGGAAATGATCAAGGGTCAAGTGGATCAATCCAGGGAATGGAATAGCACCCCTCCTTACACCTCGGTGTAGTAGCTATTGAAAATGGAGCCTTCGGGTCACCCTCGACAAAGGTCGCCAACTTTAATTACTTTATTATTCCTACTTATTTTACGTATGATTTTAAGTGGAATAATCTTCTCTATCAATGAGTAGATATTATTCTTTCTCGGCTAACGTATAATTGAAAGGAAATAATTTTCTTTTTTTAGTGAGGGATAATTATTCCTACTTACTTCCCATATAATTTAAGGGAAAAGAGTTTCTTTTTCAACGTGTGGATATTATTCTTCTTACCTCACATATGATTTAAAGGAAATAATTTTCTTTTTTTAGTGAGGGAAGATTATTCCTACTTACTTCCCATATAATTTAAGGGAAAAGAGTTTCTTTTTCAACGTGTGGATATTATTCTTCTTACCTCACATATGATTTAAAGGAAATAATTTTCTTTTTTTAGTGAGGGAAAATTATTCCTACTTACTTCCCATATAATTTAAGGGAAAAAAGTTTCTTTATCAACGTGTGGATATTATTCTTCTTACCTCACATATGATTTAAAGGAAATAATTTTCTTTTTTTAGTGAGGGAAAATTATTCCTACTTACTTCCCATATAATTTAAGGGAAAAAAGTTTCTTTATCAACGTGTAGATATTATTCTTCTTACCTCACATATGATTTAAAGGAAATAGTTTTCTTTTTTTAGTGAGGGAAAATTATTCCCACTTACTTCCCATATACTTTAAGGGAAAAGAGTTTCTTTTTCAACGTGTGGATATTATTCTTCTTACCTCACATATGATTTAAAGGAAATAATTTTCTTTTTCTAGTGAGGGAAAATTATTCCTACTTACTTCCCAAATAATTTAAGGGAAAAAAGTTTTTTTTTCAACGTGTGGATATTCTTCTTCTTACCTCACATATGATTTAAAGGAAATAATTTTCTTTTTTTAGTGAGGGAAAATTATTCCTACTTACTTCCCATATAATTTAAGGGAAAAAAGTTTCTTTTTCAACGTGTGGATATTATTCTTCTTACCTCACATAGGATTTAAAGGAAATAATTTTCTTTTTTAGTTATAGGATATTATTCCTACTTGCTTCCCGTATACTTTAAGGGAAATAATTTTCTTTTTTATTGAGGGATATTATTTCTGTTTACTTCGCGTATAATTCAAGGGGATACTTTTCTTTTTGGTGAGTGGAAATTATACTTTCTTGTGTCACGTACAATTTAAGTGTAATAAATTTTTTTTTTTTTGGAAGGGAAAATTATTTGTACTTGTTTCTCGTAAAATTTAAGGGAAATGGTTTTCTTTTTTAGAGAGTGGATATCATTCTTGCTCGCTTCACATATACCTTGAATATACATGCTTAAACCGGCGCCAGTAGGTGTCGTCAGTGATGTTTAAACTTCTGGGTCATTGGTGAGTTTCGGATCTTGCAACATCATACTCCCCTCACCAGAACGACCCACTCAGAGATGATCAAATTCTGAGTCATTTACCCTTTAATACGCAAAAACAAACTTATGGCTTGGACGGCTCGAAATAAATAATCCCTCCGACCAGGCCGAGCATTCGATTGGCTGTTGAAACCGGCCAATCGTACGCTCGGCCTAGTCTATTTTACGGTGAGTATGCGACTTTTCATTTTTTTAAAAATTTTACGACAGGATTATGATGTTTGGCGTGGAAGGTACGTGAATTCTTTTTTTCTACCACATTTAACGTTGTTTTAATTTCATTTTATCTCTCTCATTCACATCCCCTCTACTTTTTTTCTCTATTTCCCCTTTCTCTCCCTCTTCCTTTTTTCTGTACATGTTTACTTGGTTATCATCATCATCATCATCATCAAGAGCAGCTAGCACTGATATCCCTGACCCTCTCTCTCCACGTCTCCCTATCATTCATCGCCTTCGGCAGGTCTTCGGGGTTACATCCCGTATCATCACATAGCTGCTGTATGAATGTTCGAGCTGGTTGTCCTGCTTTTGATTGGCCATATGCGGGGGTCCACAGGAGCACATCACTTACGATCTCGTCTTTGCTTCTCCAGCAGTGTCCGGCATGTCTGTTCGTCTATCTTGTATAGTTTTCGTGATAGGTGGTAGGTGGCCGTACAGTTGGCGCCGTGTGGGGTGTTGGTGCCAGGACCTGTTCAATATTGCTCGCATATTCTTGTATAATTGCCGTCGAGCTTCTTCTCCAACCGTTTAGTCAACGTCCAAGTAGTGCATCCATACAGCAGTATCGACCCGACCGCCGCCTGGAAGAAACTGCGTTTCATTTTATCGGTCAGGTTTGATTTCCTTGAGTAAATAAATAAATAAATAAATAAAAAATAAAAGTTTTTAAAAAAATAAATGAAATAAAAATTTTTTTTAAAAATTGATTTTTTTAAAAAAATTAGCATATGCACGACATAATACAACAAAGAAAAGACTGTGTGCATTAAAAGAATGTCGACACGTAAGATGATAAGCAGTATTACGACTAACGTTTAAAATTCCGCAGGTGCACGTTTAAAATAAAAACCGCCCATCAAACTACGTATTGACAGTATGTCGAATGAATGGTATTCAGTAGACTTCCTTATAAATACGTTTAAAATTATATAATTTAGGGGAAATAATTTCCTTTTAGGAAGGGAAGATTATTTTTTCGCGTTATTTAAGGGAAATAATTTTCTTTTTTAGTGTGTGGATATTATTCCTGTTCACTTTACGTATAATTTACCCGTCAAAAAAATCAGATTTTAGTTAATCAGGTCACAATATCAGAAAGATTTCATCATGTCCGTCCGAGGTACGTACTTACACAACCTATTCTTTATGGATAGGATATAACACACATGGTCAACTTTTTTACTATTTCCCTTTACTTGGATAAACATGTGGATTGATTTCATTCACAAGAGCATTGGCCCAAAATCAAGCAAAAAGATTCTCGTCCAGGATTGAACTCGTGTTGCCAATTCCATTTCTTAAAACGGTTACTCTGCCGCGAGAGATTTTTTCATCAGGTTGTCCAGATTCTGTTTATTTGCTAGTTTTTGTTTTATGGCATATCAACATTTGTGGGTTATTTAATGCAAAATCCATTTCTATACAAATGAACAGTTCTAATTTAACAATTCAGTTTAGTATAAGTACAGAGTTTAATTGTCAAAAACAAATCTATTTCAAGCTATTCAGTTTAGTCAAACAAAACTGTATATTATTCAAACTATTTAAGCAATTTAGTTTAGTCAAACTCTCTCTCTCTCTCTCTCTCTCTCTCTCTGTGTGTGTGTATTCATCTCAATTTATCCATTTGCATATGTAGATGTGTGTATATTATTCAAACAATTCAAACAATTTTGTACAGTTTTTGTTTACTCACAGTTAAATGTCAAAACAGTTCTATTTCGAACAATTCAGTTTTGCGTAAGTACAGCTTCAATGTCAAAAACATTCCTATTTCAAATAATTCAGTTTAGCATAAGTATAAAGTTTAAATATGAAAACAGTTCTATTTCAAGTGATTCAGTTTAGCAAAAGTACGCAGTTTAGTTCTATTTGACCCATAGATAGGACCCTATTATTTGCTACCACGCCAGGTCAGAGTGAACCTGGAAGCGATGGCAATGAACGGGTACTCCAGCATTACTGGAACCTCACCATCAGATTGTTTAATGTCATATCCAGGATACTCGTTGGGGGGGGTCTTACCCTTTTGCAGAGGTGCAGTCAGTGTATTCTACAGCCCCAGCCGATTCGGGTAACTGGAGATACCACACTCTAATCCTAAAGAGAACTGTGATTATAAGTAGATTTAATGAGCATTAAGCATTATTGTTTGGGTTCCGACCCGACTGTTAATCCTGCGCAGCAAAATCTCACCCAAAATTATAATTAAGAGTTCAACGTGGCCGTTTCTAGCTGGAGGGCGGTACCTTCCACTGAAAACCGATTTTAAATAGATAATCGAATCTTTAGCCATAAATGTCCCTATCACCGATTTCCATATGTTTCTGATCCTCTCTCGCAGAAGAAAACATCATGGTTGAAATATACCTGACAAGATTGAAAGCGATAATATTTCGGCCACTGGACAGGCATAAAACTGGTCAGGCGCTTGATAAAGCTGTCCGACTGGCTTTATAGATAGCGATATATGATCACTTGACTTAAGCGGCCAGGTTTGGGGAGTGAGGAAGAAAACACCCCACTCCGTCATCATCCGCCGCACCTAGGGTCCTATGTTTCGGATACAGCATCCCCCAGATAGGCAACAGGTTTATATTTGGATATTAAAAGCAGGCCTCATTAAACCCCCTTGGTGGCTTTCCGGCATGGTTGTTGGATAGGATTCTGGTTGCAAAGGTTTTATGGCGGGAAATTTAATGTGGACGAGAGAAAGAGGAGAGTGAGGAATGGAATAAAGCGCAGGAATGAATGAGAGAAAAAAAAACGAGAAAGAAATCCGTCTGGGAAGAAGGATTTCGAGTTGGAAGAATATTGTTATATTTCAGAATATTTTAATAAATAAAACAGAGCAAACCTATTTCTTTTCTACCTTTTCTTATCTATATTTCTCTGTCTGTATCTGTCTGTCTCTATCTGTCTGTATGAGTCTCTCTCTCTCTCTCTCTCTCTCTCTCTCTCTCTCTCTCTTACCTTCTCAGTTTCCCTAGTTTTCTTCATTTCTCTCACTCTCTCTCTCTCTCTCTCTCTCTCTCTCTTTATCTTTCTGTCTATCAACTGGTTTGTGTCGTTCATTTTATTATCTTTTTAAATCCATTTACTCTCTCTCTATATATATATACATATGTCCATCTAACTATCTTGTTCTATACTTTTATATCAACTGGTTTATCCCATTCTCTTCCTTTTCTTTCTTAATCCTCTCCCCCTCTCTCTCTCCCTCTCTCAATCTATCTTTCTATCTGTTTATCAATTGGTTTTTCTCTTTTTAAATTCATTAACTCTCTCTCTCTCTCTCTCTCTCTCTTAATCTATTGAACCGTTTACTTCAATCTCTTTGTCATTCTTTCTTTCTCTTCCCATTCTCTCTTTCACTCTCCCTCCATTTCTCTTGCTCTAAATCCATCGATTGGTTTCTCTTATTTATTATTTTTTAAATTACTTTTTCTCACTTTCTCTCTCAATCTCTCTTACTCCTACCCCCCTCTCTCTCTCTCTTACTCTTATTTTATCTCATACCATCATTTTTCCCATCATTTGTCCCTGAAACTTTCTCTCTCTTCCTTTTAGAGTGTCCCTCTTACTTAACTATGTTCTATCCTCTCTGATTCATAGACTTCCTGTTTCTTTTTCTCACTCACTCGATCTTTTACACAGATCATTTAGTTTCTTCTTCTTCTTCTTCTTCTTCTTCTCTCTCTCTTTCTCTTTCTCCCCATTTCTATTTTATTCTCCCTTCCTTATTCTTCCTACTCCTCTGATTCTTTTCTCGTGTTCTTCACCAATAGATTCTACTTACTCGTCTGTAAAAATGATTTTCTCCCGTGGTGTTACAGCTAGTGAGTTAGTCTAACAAACCACTTCTTGTGAGGTTGATTCGCACCAGGAGGCCCATACATCTGACCTTGTGTCAAACTAAACTAATCTTTAGAAATAACTGTTGTATATGATTGGGGATATATACATTCGGTTAAATCATTTTAAATGATTCATCTCTTTTAAACCGTTTCAGTTTCTCCCAATAAAACAGAATAGATAAATATCCACTTCCTTATCCGGTTAATTACAGTCTCATTATGATCCTATCTCTATCTCTCTTTCTCTCGCACTCCCTCTCTCTCCCTCTCTCTCTCCCTCTCTTTGTATTCATCTCAATTTATTCATTTGCATATGTAGATGTGTGTATATTAATCAGCTTGTTTTGCTATATTCATTAATAAAGAGAGTTCACTACCATTGGTAGAGAGTACATATTTTAGTCAGGATAACCTCGAAACAGTCATCAATGCTAGGCAACTTTTATTTTCTTGGCCTGATGAACACATAGGTAATAAACAAACTGTTGTCAAGCATCGTTCACAACTATATATATATATATATATATGTGTGTGTGTGTGTGTGTTTCGTCTTGTTTTCCTTTCCCTTTTGTGTGTATAGGTTTCGTTTTCCTTGGTTTCCTGTGCTTATATCAAACTTCATGATTTATCTAATTGCAAAGGCGTCCTTGTAGAAAAACAGTAGTGATACTATTTAACTCGTCGCTTGGTATATATATATATATATATATATATATATATATAGTCATCCACAGACAGATCTGTTTCGTTCTATCAGAACTCATCAGTGTGGCTAGACATCTAGCTTCCCGTAGCTGGGATCGAAACCCGGTTGATTCAAATGCCAATCCAAGCTTCTACCCCTTAGCCACGAGTAACCAGTAGCATCGAAGTAAATTTTAAACGGTTATGAATCACAATTACAATTGTTTACATACATCTGCTTAACGGCTACCGAGATCTCAATTCATATATGAAGAGACTTGCAATAAACGCTGATGGCAACACGGTTACTTCATTCGCTAGAGAACTCAACCCTACGGGGGTAGGGGAGTATATATGTATATATAGTCATCCACAGACAGATCATGAGAAAGGACTGTATTTGGAAGATTATTATCTAATAATATGGACATCTAGAAAGTCAAAATGGTGCCAAAACTACGGAAGGATGATCAGAAAGTCCAACGCATACAGCTATGTCAGGAAATAACTAAGCGTCTAAAAACTGAACCAGACTTACTTCTTAGAATCAACCCTGATGATGAGAAATTGATTTTTAAGTACGACATAGAAATCAGGCGTCAGACGTTGACGAGGTAGGGAAAGATTAGACTGTTGAGTGTGGTTCTTCTTTGTTTAGTCAGTCAGTGAGATCTGATATTCTAGTGCTTTTAGGGTAAACAATTAATGAATTGTCAATGTATTAGAGATATATTGTATCTAGGTCTTTTCCAATATATCTCACCTACAGATACATCTCCAATACATTAACTTTGTCTGACTGCTTACAGTAATTGCTTTTTCTTACTAGTTATCCATCTAAGTACTGAACAAGCTTATCACTACTTAACTTTGGTGAACTGGTGCTTTTAGTATGAATGACTACAATTAAATTGTATGTCATTTTGATCACCTTGTTAATGTGAGGAGCTTTGTCCGCTGTAAATTCTTGCCAAATGATAAGTCAGTCGGTCTAGAAGAGATCGTACGGCATATACTTTACTATGGGCACTAGAAGAGTAATGGCAGGACAACTCGTGGTTGCTTCACCACGACAATGCACCTGCTAACTACGTCCTAAGCATCCGTTAATTTCTGACCGTGAACAATTTCGCCGTTCAGGAACAACCTTCCTTTTCACCAGCTCTTGTGTCATGTGAGGTTTTTCTTTTCCCTAAGCTTGAAGGCATTGTCAGTGAGACCTGTTTTGAATTCGTCGAGGCCATCAAGAGAGCCATAATGATGGAGTTGAGGAGCATCCCCGTAGAATCCTTCCAGCTGTGCATAGAAACGTGATGGAAAAAGATGGGAAATTGCATTTGATTTCAGGGGTATAACTCTAGTGAAGAAAGTATGTTATTTGTTGTTTGGAATTGAAATAAATTGCTTATGACACCAGAATTTTCGTCTTACTTGAATGGGTTGGTGAGATGGGAAGTAGGTGGCTGTGCAGCCCCTGTTTTGCGGGGATGCTGCCACCAGTATATGTTAAAAACAGCAAGCTGCATTCTAATGTAGTTAACAACTGTCTTTATGCGGACAATACAGATGACCTAGCGTTTCTTACAACTACAAATTCCCAAGCCGAATCCTTGCTGATTAGCCATAAGCAACCTGCAAAAAGCGTTAGTCTCTACGCGAATGCAGACAAAGCAGACATAATGTGTTTTAAAAATGGAACAATATCTACATTAACCTCTAAAATTAGAAGAACAGTTCACATACCTCGGTAGTAATATCTTATCTATTGAAAGTGATGTCATCATACATATAGTGAAGACTACTAGTGACAGGTTGTCGATCATATAGAAGTCTAATCTCCCTGATAAAATAAAAGGGCATTTCTTTTAAGTAGTAGCTGAGTAGGTACTACTGCATTATTTAAACATCGTATTGATAAAATGAAAGACAACGGCTTCAAGTTGACAAAGGAACGAAGCAGAAGGTACCCCCGCACAAACTATTACCGACACCGACTACGCCGATGACATAGCGCTTCTGGCAAATACACCCGCCCGAGCGGAAACCTTTCTACATAGTCTGGAACGAGCAGCTGCAGGCATAAGCCTCCGTGTCAACGCACACAAGACAGAATACATGTGCTTTAATCAAACAGGCGACATCTCCACACTAAATTATAGCTCTCTGAAACTAGTTAACAAGTTCACCTACCTAGGAAGCAGTGTCTCATCAACCAAGACAGACATCAACACGCGACTAGCAAAGGCATGGACAGCCATCGATTGGCTATCGGTCATATGGAAGTCAGACTTGACCGATAAAATAAAACGCAAGTTTTTTTTTTTTTTCAAGAGGCGGTCGTGTCGATACTGCTACATATATGGATGCCCTACATGGATGCTAACTAAATGTATGGAGAAAAAAACTTGACGATAACTACACAAGAATGCTACGAGCAATATTGAACAAGTTCTGGAGACAGCAAGCACCCCACAAATCAGCAGCTATACGGCCACCTACTACTCATAACGAAAACTATCAAAGTTAGACGAAACAGGTATGCGGGACACTGCTGGAGAAGTAGGGACGAAATCACAAGTGATGTACTCCTGTGGACCCCTTCACATGGACGAGCAAAGGCAGGACGACCAGCTTGAACCTTTATACAACAGCTCTATGACGATACGGGATGTAGCCTTGAA
This sequence comes from Sepioteuthis lessoniana, assembly GCA_963585895.1. NCBI lineage: Eukaryota > Metazoa > Mollusca > Cephalopoda > Myopsida > Loliginidae > Sepioteuthis > Sepioteuthis lessoniana. Next base: position 91,104,972 of record OY757915.1, on the reverse strand, counting down.
GACCTACCGGAAGCGATGAACGATAGAGAAGAATGGCGTGAGAGGATCAGGGAGATCTTCGCTGTTGGCTCGACATGATGATCTTGTTCAAGTCAAATAATGTATTAGTAAATAGCATATCTAAGTTCAAGTTCAATTTAGACGACAATTGGACAGAGGCAAATAAATAAAAATACCCTCTTTATATCTGATATCAACAGAAATGTTTCAAATACTCAGTTTTTTAGTGTACGCATTGAGTAGGCCTCTCATTATACAAATAAGCGCACTTAGCGTAACGCTTATCGTCGTAAGAAATGGGATAGATGAACCGAATTAAAAACCCTGAGAAGGGCTTTTTTTCAGTTAATACCTGTAAGCATGAATGCTTAGTTTGCTCAGACTTCAGTTCTGAGTAAATACTTGGTCTGGCTAGTTTCTATAGCCTTGTTTAAACAACCTCTCTCAGAGAAAAAAAGCGAGGCGTAGACAGCGGCGCTTGGTGACTGTAAGTTCCTCTTTTAAGCGAACCAGACACACATTTCTCGTCTTAATCTGATGATCACATCGGCGAGAGAATGGGAGTCAGCAAATACCGTTCACTCAGTGTCTTGGCAATACAAATTTACCATATGATGACTGTCATATACTGATAGATCATAACCGTCATTACCACCAAAATTACAACTCAAACATCCTGATTAATAAATTAGGAAAACATAAAAAGACGCTGAAGATTATACAATAATAAGACATTTGCGTGCTGTTGGATTGGTATAAGACTCTAATGCCTCTCTCTGGGTCTCTATAACCATATTTACTAAGCCTTCCGCTCGAGCAGGATATGACACAAGGTCAATTTTTAAGCGGAGTTTCACAGGTTTGAATTCAGAGTTTTCCTTCTTCTAGACTAGTTGCCTCACCAAGGCTGAAGAACCTAGTCTGCCCTACTATTTACCCATAGCTGGAGGGAGAATAATTGGATTCATACCTTTCCCAAGGGTATTAGTGCTATGTGAAATGCAATCAGTCTCGTCCAGGATTTGAACTCGTGTCGCCGTGTTCATTTCCTACGACGATAACCATTACACCACGGGCACCTCTGGGTCTCTATAACAGTAGCCTAAAGACAAACATACAAGATGCGTAAATTGATCTTTACGATGTCGGATTATGGTGGCATACGCTTGAAAGAGACATACACCACTCACAGAGACAACATGACTACAACTTATTGTCAAGTATAGCAAGGAGGAATCCCAGTGGTTTAGTGTCTTACGTACCGGACAGTAACTTCGTAGTGTAATATAATTAAGGTTGGTAATTAGTTATATTATTTAATTATGTCTTTTAGTGGCGATAAATTGAGATTTGGCTAAAATGTTTGAATTGAAGAGTTGGTTACATTGAAAAGGTTGAACGCATGCAAAAACCATGATCAAATATCAGCTCATGTCAAAATAGGGTTTTGCTTTGAAATCGGGGTTGTAGACAGGATTGAATGCAATGTCGGCTGACTTAAAATAAGATGATGTAACTCTAAAAGTTAATGACTTATTCTTATCATCATTAGTTGAGGAGAATAATTAAGATATTATATAAGAAGCAGAATTTGGGAGCCGAGTTCAGAATCAGGGCAGTTATTCAGAGACAGTTGATGAATTAGTCCTGGCATTTTCGAGCAGCCCTCTTGAGGATGATGCCCTAGTCGGGGGAGAAAAGTGAAGTCGATTTTATTTCATCTACCACCAATGAATATCACCGTGTTTCTATGAGACACAAGTCATTATTTCACTCAATTTCTCTCGTTCGTTAACAACTACTCTGTAAATGTTGCTGTCAGCTAATACTCTTTTTGTATTTGAAACAAATGTATCCATTTGAGAAATATAACAACCATTCATATTTATCATCCCTTAACATCACAGGAGCGAATTCAAAATTTAATCCCCGTATAATGTTTACTTTCGGACTAATACCCTTGAAAAAGGAATTAAAACTTTAATCCTCCCAGTTTTACAAGAATGGTCTTGGCATTGAATAAGTCACGAAGGTTGATATGCCATTAAATGAAGAAAGCAAACCAAACAAGCATAGAAAGATATCTGGTGGCAATGCAAATTTTAGGTATTATTTCAGAGCACCTTCTCCAAGACTTTTTCGTCAAAATATACCATTAAGTCAACAACGGTTTGATACCGGAACTTCCGTCTTCAGTTTTCATTTTTTAATTTTTTTCTCGAAAAATTACTTTCACCACGGCTTTGTTATTTATTAAATTACATCCCCTTCTACTACATATATACATACATATATATATATATATATATGGAAATGAATAAAGAATTCGATAGTAGGATGAAAATAAAAAAACGAAATAATCCAAGAGTGATGAGAGGTGTTTCGTGGTGTAATGGTTAAAGAGCTGTTCTGCGGCATCGTAGTAAGCGAGTTCGAACACTAGTCGGGCTATTACACTCACTTTCAGACAAATACTCTTGAGAAAGGTATGACCCCCCCCTTGTCCTTCCAGCTGTGGGTTAAATAGAATCACTGCTGTTCTTCTAGAAAGATGGATTTGGCATTAAATAACCTATGAAGGTTGATATATCATTAAACAGAGAAACCTAGCCAAAAGTGAGGAATTCATTATAATATAATCATTATCATCATGTCGCGCCATCAGCACGGATATCCCTGGCCATCTCTCGCCACCTCTCTCTATCGTCCATTTCTTCCGGCAGGTCTTCAGGCCTACATACCGTATCGGCACAGAGCTGCTGTCTGTAGGTTCTAGCTGGTCGTCCTGCCTTTGCTCGTCCATGTGAAGGGGTCTACAGCAGTACATCACTTATAAGTTCGTCCTTACTTCTACGGCAGTATCCCGCATGTCTGGTTCGTCTAACTTTGAAAGATTTCGTGATGGGTGGTAGGTGGCCGTACAGCTGCTGCTTTGTGAGGTGCTGTCTCCAGGATGTGTTCAATACTGCTCGCAGCATTCTTGTGTAGTTGCCGTCAAGCCTTTTCTCCATACGTTTAGTTAGCGTCCATGTAGTGCATCCATATAGCAGTATCGACACGACCGCTGCTTAGAAGAAACTGCGTTTTATTTTATCGGTCAAGTCTAACTTCCATATGACCGTGAGTCTATCGATATCTATCCATGCCTTTGCTAGTCGCGTGTTGTCTGTATCGATTGATGAGACACCGTTTCTAAGGTAAGTGAAATTGTCTACTAGTTTCAGAGAGCTACCGTTTAGTGAGATGATCTTGCCTGTTTGATAAAAGCACATATATTCCGTATTGTGTGCATTGACATTGAGTCCTATTCCTGCAGCTGCTCGTCCCGGACAATGTAGAAGGGTTTCGGCTCGAACAGGTGCATTTAATAGAAAGTCAACGTTAAAACGTTTCGGTTTTTTGTAAACTTTCATCAAGACTTTAAGATGGCGAAATAAGTGTTGCTAGAACAACGATAAATGTTTTCATTAAATGAAACAACAGGGTAAATATATATATATATATATATATACAAAGAAAGATCATAAAACCATTCTTTTTTAAAAAAAACTATTACGTGAGTGGCACAGGCAATGCTGTTTAAATGTGTTGAACTTGGAGACACAACGGATTGAAAGATAATAAAAGCAAAAATTTGCCAAAACACTCCTGAGGAAAGAATGGAAGAAAGGAAGAAGAAAAAAAAAGAAACGAAAGGAAATGAAAACCAATATAAATACGTGTGTGTGTGTGTGTGTGTGAGAATGTGTATGTGTTATTATCGATATCAAATATACTGTATTCGAATTTGTATAATTCGCTGACCTCTGAACACCTTTGACCAAATTGTGTTCGATAAACTAATATGGAAAAAAAAGTCAGAATGAAATGCCGAATCACTAAACTTATTTTATTGTTGCTAATAAGACAAAGTCCAGACCGACACACACGGTAGGCTAGAGTCCCCAACCACCATCACCACCTTGCTTTCTCTTCCTCCTTCTCTTCTTCCTCGACAGGAACGTAATTTCATTTCTAATTGCACCGGCAGTAGACGAGACAAAGGTGACATATAGAATCGAAAGAATGGTTTCACAAATTTAGAACAGACAAGAAAGAAATAAATGTCACTCAAAAGACGGATTGCTTGTTGTCTGGGCTAAACTCGATGGACGTGACTTCCCACATCACCCTCGCAAAAAAAAAAGTGGCTATGAATATTTGTTTAAAAACCTCATATTTAGAATATTCATTTGTCTTTTTATTCATTTTATCTTTCATATTAGGATGTTTTGTGGTTTTTTTCTGAACATTTAGAGACGTGAATTTACGTTGACATTAATGATTACGTTGATGCTTGCAGCAGGTCCTCACTTAACGTTATTGATTGTTTCTGGTGAAGTGCGACTTTAAGAGAAACGGCGTAAAGAGAAACTATTACCTAAATCACAAACAACGCATAAAATCCCACGGTTATCTGTATTATCAACTCAAAGGTAAGTAGTGAGTTTGAAAATACGAGCCCTTCTGCATGTTGGTGCCCAAAGAAGATCGGATCCATAAAACGTATTCTACTGTTCTACATATTTTAATAGTATTGGTGTATAATCATTCAAATTTCTTCAACACTTACAAAAATAAGCAACTCTTTTAAAAGATTCTTCTTTGAAGGGAGAATTCTTCTACCTTCACCTTATATATATATATATATGTGTGTGTGTGTGTGTGTGTGAGAGAGAGAGAGAGAGAGAAGAGAGAGTTTTAAAATATATTTTCGGAAAAGCGTGAATCAATATTTTTTCCCCTAGTTCCAGCTAAGTACCTGGGTAGACTGAGTTCTTTAGCCCTGGTACGGCAACCGGTCTAAGACAAAGAAAAATTGAATCCAAAAGAGGTTTACTCCGCTGAAATATTGACCCCATGTCACTTCCTACCCGTGGGTGGCGGATGGGCTGAGTAAATACGCACCTTTATCATATTTACCATTTATATGACACAAGGTCAATTTTTAAGCGGAGTTCAACAGGTTTGAATTCAGAGTTTTCCTTCTCCGAGATTAGTTGCCTCACCAAGGCTTAAGAACCTAGTCTGCCCTACTATTTACCGATAGCTGGAGGGAGAATAATTGGATTCATACCTTTCCCAAGGGTATTGGTGCAATGTGAAATGCATTCAGCATCGTCCAGTATCTGAACTCGTGTCACCGTATCCATTTCCTACGACGATAACCATTACACCACGGGCACCTCCTGAAAAATACGCACCTTTATACAAATTATTTGTAATGGATAGTAAAACTTGAAGCTATATGATTATCCACAACTGATTTATATTAAAAACAATTACTTCAGACCTAACCGATAAAATGAAACGCAGTTTCTTCCAGGCAGCGGTCACATCGATACTGCTATATGGGTGCACTACTTGGACTCTAACAAAACGGCTGGAGAAGAAGCTAGACGGCAATTACACAAGAATGCTGCGAGCAATCTTGAACAAGTCCTAGCGGCAACACCCCACAAGACACCAACTGTACGGCCACCTGCCTCCTATCACGAAAACTATTCAAATTAGACAAACCAGACATGCAGGACACTGATGGAGAAGCAGGGACGAACTCATAAGAGATGTACTCTTATGGACCCCCACACATGGCCGTTCAAAAGCAGGACGACCAGCACGAACATACATTCAGCAGCTATGTAAGGATACGGGATGTTGTCCTGAAGACCTGCCTAGGGCGATGAACGATAGGGAGGATTAGTCACTGGGAAGCTATATTATTGTGTGTCAAAAAGATTGATTTCGATATTAAATGACCTAAAGTGAGTCAACCTGCCGTAAAAAATCAATCAGACAAAGTTCCTACTCCTAAATGATAAGAATATTATTTTCTTATGTCACACATTGGTCTAGTCGGTAGAGTGTTCCCCTATGGCCTTGAAGACCGGGGTTCAGTCCAAGGTCGAGTAATACCAAGGACTTAAAAATTGGTAAGTGATACCTCCTTGCTTAAGACTCGGCATTATAAGGAATGCATCAAGATTAAAATGGAGCAATCCAAGATTGGATTTCTTTGTTTTGTGGCATATCAACCTTTGTAGGTTATTTAATGCCAAATCTACTCTCCTAGAAGAACAGTAGTGGTACTATTTAACCCATAGCTGGAAGGATAAGAGGGTTCATACCTTTCCCAAGAGTATTTGCCCGAAATTGAACGTAATAGCGCGACTGGAATACGAACTCGCTTACTACGATTCCGCAGTCCATCGCTTTAACCATTACACCACGAGGACACCCCCTGGAGCAATCCATGTAAAGGTGTAGCGCCCTCCCTCAGGTCACCCTTGACTATGGTCGTCAACTTTACTTACTTTTATGTCACACAAACCGTAAAATAACGAACCAATAGACAAATCTTAGCACAATCAATACCTCACAAAAGACCATGATATTACCTCATATTACCTCATTAACGGAAAGTTTTACATAGCTATTTCTAAATGAAAGGAATTCAAGTACTAGAAAGCAAAGACTAAACAACCCACATCAAATAAAATGTCTTTTATCATGTGTGTGGAGCCGTTAAAGAACATCTAATACATGTACAATATGCTTCATCCGATGACAAATGGCAGGTCAGTGATTGGTTTATAATAGTGTATATATATATATATATATATATATACACTAAAAGTCAAAAGTATATTGCAACCCTTAGAATTTTTTTATTCCTCATCCTAAACGTGTTATTTTTAATGAAACAAGATAAGCCCCATAACGTTTTTATTTATTATACTAAATATGTGTCTTCCTCAGTAACTTTGACCTAAGTACGAGGATCATTAAATAAGTTTCCAGACTTTTTCGTATGGGCACTTTTATTGATAGTACACACATGAAACTCTATTCCCCTTCGAAGTAATCTCCTCCGGCTGCAACTCAAATGTTGTACCGTTCCAACAAATTCTCGAAGGCCCCATGGAAGTCCTCTTGTGTGAGCGTGTCAAAGACCTTCGTCACAGCCTCTTTCATCTCTTCAATTGTCTCAAAACGACAGCCTCTGAGATTAGGGAATAACTAAATGTCACAGGGAGCAAGGTATGGACTGTAGGGAGGCTGAAGATCTATCTTGATGCCTATATTGGTCAAATAGTCTGTGACAAGGATGGAGTTCTGGACTGGTGCATTGTCCTGGTGGAAATGCCACTGACCCGATTTGACGAGTGCTGGCCTCTTCCCAAGGAATCTCTTCCTGAACTTCCTTAAAACCTCAACATAGTAACCCTAACCCTTTGGCACACTCTGGTGTGTTGACTTCCGTACTTCTCCCCCACCTCTCATCATCTCTTACAGACTCCCTGCCTTCCTTGAATCTCTTATGCCACTCAAAAACTCATGCTCGATTCATGCAAGATGCTCGAAAAGCAGTCTGAAGCATTCCATACGTTTCTGTTGCATTTTTCCAAGTTTAAAACAGTTTTATTACATATCGTTCTTCTAAAGTGTCCTCACGTCCAGATGGCATTTTTTAAATTCACCAGTTGTGACAATCAGGTTTTAGTAGGGTGTATTCAAATTGTTGCTGTAGCTGTTCATTTAAAGCTGAAATCATAAAATTTGGTCAGTCATCTCATAAGATGTATAGCAATAACATAGTGAATTTTTAAGAGTCTACGACAATTTTAAATGCCTGTCAAAAAAAAATGTTTGGAAACTAATCGAAGGCACCACGTATAACTAGATATCTTTCGAAAAATTGATTAGAAGGTGTTTTTTTTTTTCTTTACTACTAGAAATATAAAATTCCCGGAACTACAGTGGATTATAAATTTAGGAGACATCAGCGAACAGGACAAAACAAGACCAAAAGTAGTGCTGGTAGACCAAAAGCAACAAGAGGAGAGGACAATTTCATTAGACACACCAGCTTGCGTGACAGATGGCTAACTGCACAACTGAACCAATGTCGTGAAAAAATGTGTGAACATCCACTGTGAGGAAAAAACTCTGTGAAGCTGGCCTATATATCAGAAATGCGGACAAGAAACTATTTACTGAAGAAGCAAACCAATGTCAAAAGGCTCCAATGGGACAAAGCACGTAAAGACAGGACAATAGAGCCGTTCAAAGTTCGAAATCTTTCGGTCAAATAGGAGTATTTATGTGCGGTGAAAAGTTAATAAAAGAACTGTAATTACCGATATCATACCAACCGTAAAACATGGAGGAGGTTCTGTTATGGTGTAAGGAGGCTTTTACCAGTTGCAAATGTAATATAATGGCCGAGGGATTTCGTTTTATATATCTTGCCTTTGGGTTTAGTTAGGCTGAGAACCTTTCGGCTCAGCACATGGGTTAGTTAGGTGCAAACTTGAGCGCAGGTGTTAACGCGCGCGCGGGGAGGATATGTCGTTCACAGATGTCAAAAAATAATCCCAGATAGGGGATGTGAATTACGTCATGCACCGGAAGCAAGCACGGAGGATTTTGGGAGATTTGAAAAAGGCAGTTGAGTTGAGTTTTGCCTCGGAAGAAGACGGTTGACTTTCGATAACTCGCTCGCAGTGGCCTTGTGGCGGGTGCCACACGTGTTGGGAGGGGGCGCAGATGGAAAAGCCAGCATAGAAAGATTTGGCCTCTCTCTCCATATGTCGAAAAACCTTTAAACTCAAAGGTAATACAAAGTTTCGTACCTGAACTGAGAATCGTAAGTGTTTTTCGTGTTTCGGGATTCCTATGTTCTATGTGTATATGTTTCGAACATTCTATGTACGTTTCACATATACGTCTCTGGCTATGGTACAGTACCTTTTTATGCAATTGTTTATTTGCATTTGTCGCGTGTCATTGTATGTGCGTGTGTAGTGGTGAATTCTTTTTTTAATGGCATATGACTCTTCCTATGTTATTTAAAGCCGTAACCATCCTTGTAGAACTGTAGTTTCGGGATTCCTATGTTCTATGTATATATGTTACGAACATTCTATGTACGTTTCACGTATCCGTATCATGGCTACGTTACACAAAGTCTGGGATTTACACTAGGTAAAAGGCAAATTGAATCAGACCGGCTTTCATAGTATACTGCAGGATCACACGATCACATCTGGAACGCGGCTTGTGAATCAAGGATTAGTAGAATACTAGTAAACTCAGCCTAAGGTACATTAAATGCAAATAGGAACAGCCCACCATTAAGTGATTTTTTTAGCTGGTGTAGTCAGTGAACTTTAACCCTATTGAATTGGTGTGAAATGATCTTGATCGAAAAGTCAGAGATAAACAATCCACAAGTGCGGCTCACCTCAGGGAAGTTTTGCAAGAAAGCAGGGCCGAAATAACTTCAGCCTTCCTGCTAAGGAAAGAGGTATCAAGTACCCTTTTTTGATCTTTGGTACGACTCGACTTGGGGCTGAACCCCAGTTTCCCGGGCCATTAAGTGAACATTCTACCGACAGGGCCAATGAATGATGAACGAAAATCTTTAGAAGCTTTTTGTGATGTTTTTTGTTTAACTTGTATATAATAGATGAAGGAATAAGGTGCTCCATACCTTTCTCAAGATTATTAGTCCGAAAGTTAATGTAATAGGGCCAGTGGAGCTCGAACTCGCCAACTTCAAGGTCATTGTCCATCTCAAAATAACCGGGCCATTGGTCTAATGAGTAGGGTCTTCACCAATCATCAGGGAGATCAGGGTTCATTCCCAGGTCGAGTCATAGCAAAAACTCAAAAAATGGTAATTGATTCTGCCTTGCTTAACACTCAGTATTATAAGGTAAGGATCAAGGATTAAGTGGAGCAATCCCGGAGATAGAGTAGCACCTTCCCTTACACTAGGGTGTAGTAGCTATTGTAAAGGGAGCCATTGGGTCATCCTCAACTGTGTTCGCCAACTTTTAGTATATAATATGGCTCAGGAAAACTTGTATTCAGAATAAAACAATTGTCCTGCTTAATTTGTTTCATTAAAAATAATACTTTTAGGATGAGAAATAAAAAATACTGAAGGTCGCCAAATGCTTTTGACTAGTATTATATATATATATATATATATATATATATATATATATATATATATATATATATATATATATATATATATATATATATATATATATATATATATATATATATATATATATATATGCAAACAAGAGTAATTGTGATTCATAAGCGTTTAAAATTTACTTCGCAGCTAATGTCTCCTTGTGGCTGAATGGTTAGAAACTTTGGCTTGGCGTTTGAGTCAACCGGGTTTCGATCCCAGCGATGGGAAGCTACTGTCTGGCCACACTGATGAGTTCTGGTAGAACGAAACAGTTCTGTCCCTGGTTGACTATATAAATATATATATTAAATGAATTGGTTCGCAAAGGAATTTGAATATGGTATTCTGAGATGAAATAAAAAATCAAAGTACAACTTTAAAATTCATTTTTAGACCTATTTATTTTAAAATATCTACTTTTCTCACGTTGAGCCAACGATATATATGTGTATATATATATATATATATATATATATATATATATATATATATACTGATTAGATAACTTTCCTTTCTTATGATTCTTTTCAGCTTTCTTATTAGTTTCTTTGTATCAGAGCTCAATAAATAGAGAAGTTTCTCTAGCTTGGGAACATAACTTGGGCAGATCTTTTACAACTGTGCCCTAATATAAAGAAGCCTGCAACAAAATTGTGAAAAAAAATTAGCTTATCAAAAGGTGAGTTCAGTAGTCTTTTGCTAAACAATAAATTTCGGATATCTATCAATCAATCAATCATTCTCTCTCTCTCTTTTTTCTCTTCCTTTCTCTCTCTTTCTTTCTCTCTCTCTCTCTCTCTGTCTTTATATATATATATAGAGAGAGAGAGAGAAAGAGAGAGTGACAGAGAGAGAGAGAGAGAGAAAGAGAGAAAGAGAAACGTTTATGGCAATATTCATAAATAGTGTTCAATATTGATGATAACGGATGTATATCTAAGAAAGAATAATATCGATACAGTCAACAGCGCATGGTGACTGTCAGTTTCTTTCTCATGCGATTATATATATATATATATATATATATATATATATATATATATATATATTGGATAAATGTGTAAATGATTAGTTAAAACACCGATCTACGAATTCAATGAATTTTATTATTTAACTTGTACAAAAAAGGTTATTGAAAAATAGAATTTAAAATGTTTTTTTCTTTTAAGAATAGATAACGTTTGTTCGAACATAAATATTCACCAATATTTACATTACAAGAAAGAAAATTCATACATTCAATGTAGCAGTTTGAGCATATTTAAATCTAGTTGATATATTTTGTGTTTGTAAAAGATCTTTGAGTGAACATGTGTCTATATAGAAGAGAAAATATATTGAGCGCTATGAAAGTGGTACGGCTAAATATTTCATCAACAAGTGAAAGATTATAATATTAGTACTTTTATGTATGTAAACAAAATATTTTCGTTTAATTCAAAATAATAAAGCAATTTTGAACTTAGATGCCAACTTAAAGGAACAGAATGTAAGGTGTTCACTAAGAAAAAGTTGAAAGTTTTGAGTAGATTTACAGAACGATTCATAAATCTGTGTTTTATTGCTTATTAGTTGAACGTAGACTCGAAATTAGATGAAAGAGTCGATAATTTATCTATGATTTTAATTGCTGAAAAAATATACTTTAAACAATCTTGGAGGGAAAAGATTTCTTGAATTACTTTGATTTTTGATCCTTCAAATTTTTCGCGGTTTGTCAAATATTGTCGTTTGAGAAATTTCAGACATTTTGAGAAGACTGCGTAAAGCGCCGATTGAGCAATGAATGTAAATATATATGTACAAAAATTTATCTCTTCGCAAGCTTATTTTTGTACGAAAATTAAGGTTTTTAGAACGCAAATCAGTTGATTATATATATAGTTCTATCAATTGACATTACATGGTATATATGTAGAATAACTGCCCACATATTTAAACTACAAACAGCGTTATGAGATAAATTGTTGTCGAATTATTTTTCTATTCTAAGTTTTAGTCGATGGTTTGGTTTGGTTGGTTTCTTTGTTTAATGGCATATCAACTCTTTTTAGGTTTTTTAATGTCAAAGCCATTCTCCTAGAAGAACAGTAGTGGTACTATTTAACCCAAAGCTGGGATTTTAGTCCATGAATTAAAAGATTATATTGCAAAGAAAAATAAATTGAAATTTTAAAAAAGTTCTTGCATGCAAATATTCAATATTTGGTTTTGTGAAGTTGCTCATTTTTGTGAGTAAGTTTATCAGATTTCTAGAGAAAATAATGACTCCTTTCGATTTCCGATTCGCTGTTTTCCGAGATGGTCAAAGTAGATGACAACGTTATCACAGTCCATAATAATTATGGATTTTATAAACAAAGTAATCACTTGCCCAGTCGGCTAGGGCTGTAGAATACACCGACTGCACCTCTGCAGAGGGGCAAGACACCCACCAAATTTGAAGCTCCATCATCGTGTTCGTTTATTAAAAAAAAGTCTCTGACGATCAAGTTTTACTAATTGCCCTCTAAATTAATTTAATACAATATATATATATATATATATATATATATATATTGTAATGTTATAAAAAACTTTAAAACTTAAAAAAAAACAATCAATCTTTCCACTATCAAACAACCCCTGGTGATGGCCTATGAAAGGTCCGATACAACTCGGAACAATTTCGGTAAATTCATCTACTAACCCCAAACTAAAAACGAAACCTACATAAAGAAACTTGAAAAGACCCTAATAGAATTATAGAAACAAAACGAGTTTTTTATTATTTAATCATGCATGCTTAAATAAAAGACTACTGACTAAACACACACACACACGCACACACAGACACACACACACACACACACACATACATACATACATATATATATACATACATGAGTTTCATTAACTGAAGAAGAGGATTGGGGTGGGGAAGTTAAATACATCCTTTTTTTTAAAATCTTTTTTCCATAAGTGCATTGTTCGAAAATGTTTTAATAGAAAAACTATTTTAATCTTGCATATATATTTGTTTTGAAGATATTCAAAATGGCTGCAAATTAAACTAAAATGCTTCAGGTTTGAACAGAGATATGTCATAAAGTATTTGACGGCTGAGAAGTGCAAACAATGTGAAATTTAAAGAATTATGTGTGATGTGTATAGAGAAGCATGTTTTTGACAAAACCATCTTTTCAAATGCGCATCGACTCTCAATTGAAAAGACAAATCAAAGGGTAGAAATACTGAGACTCAAATAAAGAAAAAAAGATGATCGGTAAAAATGGTCAAGCTGACAATCTCCTGGGATATGAAAGGAGTGCTTCCCATTCCTAACTAGTTAAACAAAATTCACTTCATTTAATTACTTGCCCAGATATATATATATATATATATATATATATATATATATATATATTTACACACACACACACACACACACACATATATATATATATATATATATATATACCTGCGTGCGTGCGTGCGTGCGTGCGCGTGTTGGTTGGTTGTTGGTTCTGTTTTATGGCATATAAACCTTTGTAGGTTATTTGATGGCAAATCAATTTTTATGCAAATAATCATTTCTATTTTAGACAACTCAGTTTAGCATTGATTGTCAAAAACATTTCTATCTCAAGCTATTCAGTTTAGTCGAATAGAGTTGATTCAGTTTAGTATAAGTATAGATTTTGTTTGCATGCAGTTAAATGTCAAACAGTTCTATATTAAACAATCCACTTAAGCGTAAATACAATTTCAAAGTCAAAAACAGTTCCATTTTTAAAAATTCAGTTTAGCATAAGTAAGCAGTTTAAATGTAAGTATAGTTTAATTGTCAAAAACACTTCTATTTCAAGCTATTCTAACAGTTTTACTTCAAACAATTCAGTTTAGCATAAGTATGCAATTTAGTTCGATTTAAGCCATAGATATGGCCTTATCAGGTGCTACCATTCCGGGCCAGAGTGGACGTGGAAGCAATGGCAATGAAGGGGGGATCCGCATTCCTCAACCTCCAGAACCATTGGAACATCATCATCAGATTGTTTAGTGTCATATACAGGACACTCATTAGGGTTTTTTCACCTCTTTGCGTCGGTGTGCTCTACAGCCCCAGCCGACTGCGCAATATATATATATATATATATATATATTCGTGCGCGTGCGTGTGTGTGTTTGTGTGATTTTTTGCACACGTGTGTTTTTATATATATATATATATATATATACATCAATTATATGTACATATATACATATATTTGAATTAGTTTACATTCATACGATCATATCTGCGAAATTTGCTTATATTCATATGAATACATACTTACGTACGTAAACGCACATATCCCCACAAACAAACATCATTATATAAACGTGTCTATGTATAAGTAGCCGCAAATGTGTATGTAATTACAGCTCTTTCCTCGTGTATGTGTAACGTGGGACTGGCAAGGAATTCATTTTGTTGATTAATGATTTAATTGGTCTGTTAGTCAATTCAGAACACATTTAATTGGTTCATTTATTTGAGATCTCTCCTACTAAAAGTGTCTCCGTGGGCGTCTCTATTGGTATAATATTTTGATAGCTCGGTAGGCAAACCAGTATCAGATTGACTCTCACTGGGTGGCCCATACTTCTGGTCTCGTGCCAAACCAAGTTAAGCGTAGTAAAAAGCGGATATTGTAATTTGTAAAGATTAAATAGCGAGACTAATAGACCATTGTGTGTTCAGTTTTCACCGGGTACCCCATGAATATTGACCGTGTATCAAACCAACCCAAGTAAAAAAAAAAGATATCATGTCTTGTAAGTATTAAATCACAAACTATGATTAGATTGATTCTCACTCTGCACTCCACGCTTCCGACTCTGCGGCGGCTCGTTCCAAACTATGCAGAGGTGTTTCGCCTTGGTTGGGTGTATTTGCCAGTATCGCTATGTCATCGGCGGAGTCGGGTCGGTAATTCTGAGTTTTCCTTCTTCTAGACTGGTTGTCTAACAAAGGCTAAAGAACCTAGCAGGAGGGAGAATAATTAGATTCATAACTTTCCCTTTATATAAAATCCAATCAGCCTTGTCCAGGTTTTGAACTCGTGTCGCCGTGTCTATTTCCTACGGCAATAATCATTACCTCACGGGCACCTCTCTATGGTACCATTTAATCCATAGCTGGAGGGGAATAAGGGGTTTCATATCTTTCCCGAGGGTATATGTTCGAAAATAAACGTAATAGCATGACTGGGGTTCGAACTCGCTTACTCCGATTCCGCAGCCCAGTGCTTTGATGAGGATATCCCCAATTTGCCGATTGTTAAAAGGATTCAAAAACTGCTATTTAACGCTAATACTTCTGTATTTGTTTTTTGAATGGTCGTTATACCTCCTTAGGCATCTCCCCTTTTTACTAAATTGTCACATCAATTTTATAAAATATGTATATACAGATAAATTTTTATGATATTTTCAAATGATATTTCCAAAAAAAAAAAATGCCTATTTTAATTCTTTTTCTCGCCATTATTTCTTAAATCCTCCAATTTAATCTTAAAATCTTTGACATTGTTGCTGGTTTTTTTTACATGAATAAGCAATTTTTTTTCCCAAAATGTATTACCCTACTTGCAAAAAAAGTCTAATAAGTTAATTGATTTAAATTTTGAAAAGTACGTGGTGCCTTCAATACGTTTCCAGACTTTTTTGTACATGCATTGAAAACTGTCGTAGACTCTTGAAAATTCACTATGTTATTGCTATATATCTTATGAGATGACTAACCAATTTTTATGATTTCAGCTCCAAATGAACAGCTACGGCAGCAATTGGAATACACCCTACTAAAGCCTGATTGTCACAGCTGGAGAATTTCAAAAATGCAAAGACACTTTAGAAGAACGATATGCAATAAAATTCTTTTTTAAACTTAGAAAAAATGATACCACAGAAACATATGGAATGATTTTGGAGCATCTTGCATGAATCGAGCATCAGTTTTTGAGTGGCATAAGAGATTCAAGGAAGGCACGGAGTCTGTGAGGGATGATGAGACGTGTGAGGGGAGTAAGGAAGTCAATACACCAGAGTTGATTGGCCAAAGGGTTAGGGTTAGCGTCCCTATGTCGAGGTTTTAAGGGAGTTCAGGAAGAGATTCCTTGGGAAGAGGCCAGCACTCGTCAAATCGGGTCAGTGGCATTTTCACCAGGACAGTGCATCAGTCCAGAACTCCATCATTGTCACAGACTATTTGACCAAGATGGGCATCAAGACAGTTCCTCAGACTCCTAATATTCCATACCTTGCTCCCTGTGACTTTTGGTTATTCCCTAATCTCAGAGGCTGTCGTTATGAGACAATTGAAGAGATGAAAGAGGCTGTGACTAAGGTCATTGACACGCTTGCACAAGGAGACTTCCATGGGGCCCTAGAGAGGTTGTTGAAACAGTATAACAAGTGCATTACAGCCGGAGGAGATTAGTTCGAAGGGGACTAGAGTTTCATGCATGTGCTATCAATAAAAGTGCCCATACGAAAAAAGACTGGACACTTATTTAATGATCCTCGTATCTTTTCAGTAAATTCCCGGCTAGTGAAGAAATACTGAAAAAATGTTTACCATTATTTGAAATTCCAATAATTATTTTGAATGTTTCAAGTAAATCACATGTCATTCTTCTTTCTAGTAAAGTAGTTAATCCTGTAACTAATTTATTTTTCATTCAGTTATTTTAGTCACTCTTTTTTGTGTTCCCACCAATTTCAGTATAACACATCGAATTCCATATCTTGACTCTATCACCCTGGCCTGAGTACAGTATATGTCGGCTCGAAGCTAATTTTGCTTATTTTACCACTTTTCCGGTATGTAGAATGCTGAGCTTTCCCTTCCCATATCCAGCTGATGGTCGAATATTTTGGGGCCCTTTGTAATCGATACATACCTGGTTAAATTTAACGCAATACAGTTAACCTACCATTGCTATGTTCTGTATATATGTTATTCAATCAAACACAATGACAATACATTTTAAATCCCAGCTATTAAATTAACGAGACTAATTGATATATCTATCTTGCACAAGTACGATATGACAAGATGTAATTTTTAGTGGATTGTAATATGTTTACCGGCTCATTGGCCTAGTGGGTAGAGTGTTCGCCAATGGTCCGGGAGACCGGAGTTCAATCCCAGGCCGAGTCACACCAAAGTACAATGGTACTTGATACCTCCTTGTTTAACACTCAGCAATATAAGGTACGTATCAAGGGTAAAGCGGAACAATCCAGGGAAAGAAGTAGCCCCCTCTCCTACATCTCAGTGTAGTAGCTATTGAAAAGGGAGCCTTCTGGTCGCATTCAACTACGGTCGATAACTACTAAGGTAATATGTTTGAATTCAGAGTTTTCCTTCTTCTAGACCAGTCACCATACGACGGTTAAAGAGCTCAGTTTGCTCTACGATTTACCCATACCTGAAGGAAGAATAGTTGGAAGCATATATTTCTCAAAGGCATTAGTACAATGTGAAATTCAAACAGCTTCGTCCAAGATTGAACTCGAGTAGCCTTGAGCCCAGTCGATTGAGGCTATAGAATATACTGACTACATATCGACTGAGGATTAAGACCCTCCCCTCAACGAGTAGCCTGGGTATGAAATTAAAAAGTCTGATAGTGAGGCTCCAGTAATGCTGGAGCTTTGAAGAATCCAGAGTTCTTCATTGTCATCGCTCCCAGTTCCGCTCTCCCCGGATTGGTAGCACCAGATAAAGACCTATGGATGGGTCGAATAGAACTGCTTGACATTTAAACAGAGTGCGAGCAAACGACTTATGCTAAATTGTATTGTTTGAAATAGAACTGTTTGATCATTTAAGTGAGTGCAAAAAAATGACTAATGTTTAATTGAATTGTTTATGATACATAGAAACTCTTGGAACCATTTAACTTTGTTGACATATGCTGAAGTGACTTGTTAGAAATAGAACAGTTTGATTATTTAACTGTGTGTGTCCACAAAATGTGTTTACAAATAATAAATTAATATATATATATATAAACAGGGCTTGGCAATAAATAATCATCTATCCTTGATATGACATAAAACCAAACCAAACCAAACCAATCTGGTTGCCATGTTCCTTGTCTTCGGCAATAACCGTTGCACCACAAGCGTATTAAAAATATCCGTTGCTTTTTAGCATCCAATTTATTTCCTGTACCGGTATAAACTAAACTAGAAAATAAATTAGTGATAATGAAGAACTTATTGACTAACAGTGTTGAGATAACAACAACAATAACAACAATATTATGAATATAAATACTTGCCCAGTCGGCTGCGTCTGTAGAAAACACAGACTGTTAGACCCCCTTCACGAGTGTCCTGGATATGGCACTAAACAATCTAATGGTAAAGTTCCAGTGATGCCAAGGGCTTTGGGGAATGCGGGGCATTCCTTCATTGCCATTGCTCCAACGTCCACTCTGGCCTGGAATGGTAGCACCTGATAGGGCCCTATCAATGGGTTAAATAGAACTAGACTGCATACTTATGCTAAACTGAATTGTTTTAATTAGAACTATTTGGATAAATTGAATAGTTTGAAAAAGAAATGTTTTTGACAATTAAACTGTGTACTAACATTTAAACTGTGTACTTATGCTAAACTGAGTTGTTTGAAATAGAAATGTTTTGACATTGAAACTGTACTTACGCTAAAGTGTTTTTTTTAATATAGAACTGTTTTGACATTTAACTATCTGTAAACAAAAATTATACTTATACTAAACAGAATTGTTTGAATTAGAACTGTTTGATTAAGCTGAATAGCTTGCAAAAGAAATGTTTTTGACCATTAAACTGTGTATTTACATTTAAACTGAGTATTTATGCTAAACTGTACCCACATTTAAACTGTGTACTTATGCTAAACTGAATTGTTTGAAATAGAACTGTTTTTGACATTGAAACTCTACTCACACTAAATTGAATTGTTTGATATAGAACTGTTTTGACTTTTAACTGTGTGTAAACAAAATCTATACTTAAACTAAAGTGAATTGTTTGAATTAGAACTGTTTGAATAAACTAAATAGTTTGAAATAGAAATGTTTTTGACAATTAAACTGTGTACTAATGCTAAACAGAATTATTTGAAATAGAACTGATTATTTGTATAAAAATGAATTTGGCATTAAATAACCAACAATGATTGATATGCCATAAAACCCAAACAACCAAACCAAACTAACGAATATGAATACGCACCACTCATTCAATTGCTTTGAGAGCTGGTAAGGTGACATATTTCGATATCCCAGTTTTTGTTTACGATTTCCTGAACTACTCTCTTCAGAAGATCAAATTCCATGGCCATATCACAGATGATGCACTGTCAGACATCTTAAACGCACACAATGTTGTCTACCACAAAAGTCATGAAGATAGAATAAGCTTGGTGAATTGTCAGTGAAACTTTAGAATTTGACATTCCATGAAATCGTCAATGAGAAATTGGGATATCGAAGCAAATGACTGAAGAACAATTGACTGGAAACCACGTTTTTCGAAGAAGGTATTTATGCGCTCATAAACTGATACCGCAAATACATCAATCTCACTTGCCACTACATGGAACATTAGGTAATTAATAATGGTTAAAACAGTAAAATTATATTTTATAGTGTTAAAAACATTCAGTTAGTAAATGTTTGTACCTTGCTTTTTAGACATACCTCGTATGATAGTTCCCGGCTAATTTCTAGAATTGTTTTGGTGCCTATTACAATGTAGGAGCACGTTTGGAATATTCAATGAAGGTTTTCCATTAGACTTCTCAGAATCCTCATTCCATTTTGAAGGCTGAAACTCTGAGTGACTTTTCAGAGCTTGCTGCCAAATCTTACACTTAATATATAATCGATGGCAATTTAACTCCGACTCGGCCGGTCCAATCCTGCTTGTGACACGTTTAAACCCACTTACTTCGATCTAATCTTTGTCCAAAGTCCTTAAATCGGGAAGTAATAAAGAGGAAAGGTCTGTTGTAGCGCGAAGAACTTACGGAGTTGATCCTTTCAAGAAAGTCTATACGGCTCAGATCTTCCCGGAATGTAACGCGCTTTTTAATGACATTGACTTGTCACCGTTATTTGAACTTAGGCTCAACTTTGAGATTGTAAAGGAAAAAAAAATGAAAGTGAAAGTGAAAGTAAGAAAAAGCTAACAAAAGTCAACGAAGAGAGAAGTAGAAGAATTATCATCAACCAGAAAGAGAAAAACAATCTTTATCAGATGGAAAGTTTTTACATAAAAGAAAGAGAGTGTTGCCTGGGAATTGATGGGGTTATCTTACAAGAACGTCCAATGTAGGAATTGCCACGAGTGAAAGACGGAGAGACGTCGAAGGAGTGTTGAATTGAATCTGATCGGGCTCAAACAGGTATTGATTGTCTCAAAAAAAGAAACATTTGAATGATTGAGATTTAGAAATGATGAATATGTCTGATATAGAAACATCAGAAGAATATCAATTTTTTTTAGAATATAACAAATGCTAAGTTAGATTCCCTTAACAAGGAAAAAGAAAAATAATCTCATGATAGGCTTTGCTCTCTTTCTCTCTCTCTCTCTCTCTCTCTCTCTCTCTCTCTCTCTCTCTCTCTCTCTCTCTCTGTGTGTGTGTTGCAATGAAAAATTATTTAAGATTAATCATATAAACCCAACAGAAACAGTGAGCTAAACCAAGAAAAAAAGTTTCATATGATAAATACAGAAAGCAGTTTTTACAATATATTGCAAAAGTATTGTTAACGTCGAACGACCTAGAAACCGTTTTGTCACGAAGCTACCCACGAACGTTCACAATTTTCAACTACAAAAGCTTAAAAATATTAGAGGTACTTGTGAGGTTCCTGTCTATGCTTTGAATATATCTGCTAAAAGATTATTCGTATTAAATTGGAATACTTGATACCATATAATTGTACATAAATTATTTTTCTTTTTGGTGTGGTTTGTTTGTTTAATGGCATATCAACTTCCGCTGATTATTTAATACCACGACCATCCTCGTAAAAGAACGGTAGTGATACTATCTAACCCATAGCTAAGAGGATGATGAGGTTCATAGCTTTCCCAAGATTATTAGCGCGAAATTGAACGTAATAGTGAGACTTTGTTTTTATGTTATTTATTCTTCTCCAATACGTGTTTCTGACGTTTTACGCAGTCTTCGTGAAATAAATAAAACTATTTACTTCATGAAGACTTTCGGGGTCTCTTCGTCTTTCTCCTTTATTGTGAAAAGAGATAAAGAAGTAATAAAGGAGAAAAAAAAACAAACAAGAAAACTCCAAAAAGTATACTATTTACTTCCTGAAGGCGACATAAAACGTTGAAACGTATTTGAGAAGAACAAATAATCTAAAACAAATTATCTTGTAGACTTATGCCATATCGCTACTGGCAAATACGCCTACCCAAGCCGAATTCATGCAGCATAGTCTTGAGCAGGCAGTAAGTGGAATTGGTCTCCATGGGAATTCAGACAAAATAGAGTTCATGTGTTTTAATCAAAAAGGAAACATCTCCCCACTAAATGGCGGTTCTCTGAGATTACTGGACAAGTTCACCTATCTCGGAAGCAGTGTCTCATCTACTGAAAATGATATCAATATTCGACAAGCGAAGGCATGGACTGCTATCCTATCCGATTAAAAAAAATGCAATTTGTCCAAGTGTAACATTCGGGTACACCAAAAAATTCAAGATATGAATATGTGAAATAAACATAGGGAATCCGCGAAACACTCGAAAAACTTACGACTCTCTTTTTTGGTTCAGGTACGAAACTTTTTATTACCTTTTTGAGTTTAAGGTTTTCCAACATGGGGAGAGAGAGACACACAATTTCTTACTATGCTGACTTTTCCATCTGACCCCCCAACCTCACCCCTCGTGTGGCACCCCGCCGCAAACTACTGGTCTGGCCTTGGCGAGCTCTGAAAATCGACTTACTCCGTCTAAGTCCAAATCTCAACTCATTGTTTTTTTCAAATTCCAAAATCCTCCTCCCATCGCCTCCGGGCACGACGTCATTTACGTCCCCGGTCCTATTTCCAATCTGGGGTTTTTATTGTGACATCTATTGGGCACAACCAACCTTAAAAACGACAAAGAGAGATAACAAACTTATCAATGAGCAAATACCTTCTTTTTCTTTTTTCTTTTCATGCCTTTTTATTGATTTCGCTGATTCTAATCTTTTTTTTTTTTTTTTCATTTGTCGCCTGTTTCTGGAATTGAGTTCTCTTTCTTTTCCTTTCTTTCTTGTTGCTTGTTTTTGGAGTTGAGTTCTCTTTCTTTTTCTTTCTTTCATTCTGGGGGGCCTTGTGTCGACAGTTCTCTTTCTTCTTTTTCTCGCTCTTGGGGTGCCGCATTTTCTTTTTCTTGTTTTCGGAGTTGATTTTTTTCTTCTTTTCCTGTTGATTCTTTTGCGTTTTCTCTCTCTCCTTCCATCACCTGAACTAGCCGTTCAAAATTAGTTCCCACGTTCTTGGCCGTTTCCTCGATCGTGCGGACCCAGATTCGAAATCATGCCATGGACGGCATGCCTTGGCCTCCGGCACCAAATAATATATGTAATATATCCACGTCCATAAATATGACTATGATACGAACACGTGAAATAGACATATTCATACGGATACGGAAAACGTTCACAAATGTTCATAAACATAGGAATCCGAAAAACACGAAACACTTACGACTCTCTTTTTTGATTCAGGTACGAAACTTTTATTTTCCTTTTTGAGTTTAAGGTTTTTCGACATGAGGAGAGAGAGAGACACAGTTTCTTACTATGCTGACTTTTCCATCTGAACCCACCACGTGCGGTACCCCGCCGCAAACTACTGGTCTGGCCTCGGCGAGCTCCGAAAATCGACTTCCCCCGTTTAAGTCCAAATCTCAACTCCCTGTTTTTTTTTTCAAATTCTAAAATCCTCAGTTCATCGTTTCGGGAATGACTTCATTTACGTCCCCGGTCCTATTTCCAATCTGGGTTTTTTATTGAAACGAAAAATTATAATATAGAAAAAATCCTTCCGCAATGATATAACACAAGCAATCGTGTCGATTCTATAATATGGATTCAACACATAGACACTGACTAAGCATATCGTAAAAAAGGTAGACGGAAATTGCAAAAGAATGCTACAAATCCTGGAAGTAACATGCTACAAAACAGCAACTGTTCGGCCACCTACCTCCTATCTCTAAAACCATCCAAATAAGACGAAGACATACTGGACACTGCTTGAAAAGTAAAGACGAACTATCAAGTGACCTTTTCTTGCAGCCCCATCACACGAACGTGCAAGTATGAGATGACCAACTAGAACTTAACTTCAACGGCTCTGTTCGGACACAGGATGTGGTCTAGAAGACTTGCTGGAAACGATGGAAAATAGAGAAGGGTGACGAAAAAGAATCATGGAAATATGTGCCAGCAGCACGATATATATATATGTGTGTGTGTGTGTGTGTGTGTATGTGTGAATGGGTGTGTGTGTGTGTGGATAGTTTGTAAGTAACGTTATTTTGTTAGTTGTAAAAATTCATTTGTTTGCGCACAATTAAATTATTCACAGCATTTCTTCCTAACACGAATTTTATATTAGTTATTTGTTTGCACACTGTAAAATACTTGCAAGTATTGCCATTTAACATTAGTAATTATTTTTTATCAAGCATTCTTGTCTAAAATTAAAATTTGCACTATATATCGTGGTTTCAGTTAGCTAGTAATAATCATTGGTAAACGATTGAATAGTTCTATTTGATCCATTGATGAGACTCAAACAGGTATTAGCAACCTGGTTCAGGTTGAAGTAATAGTAAGGAAGGGGTGGTCTACATTTCCCAATTTTCCAGGAATGGAACCTCACCATCAGATTCAGTTTAATGTCGTGACACTCGTTGGGATGGGTATTATAATAATATAATTAGGGACTCCAGTTAATTGTTTTAGTAGTAAGTTGTTTCCAAGCTAAATTTGAGGTCAAACAGACGACAATAAAAAAGAAGGGACATATGTGAGAAAGAGAATAAAGGCAGTAAGAGAGAGAGGGGGGTTCTATGACAAGGAAAAAAACGAATAGAAAAGTGGACAGTGGGTTACCGAAATCCAAATCGTGATAGAAGCAGACGCTCAAGTTAAAATAGAAATGTATCAGCAGCAAATCATCCGCGGGCTGTGATTGGCTGAAAAAAGATCTAGTGGAAAGGCCTTTGGAGTGGATGTGGGATAGAAAACCGAAAAAAAGTTGGTAAGAGACTAATGACAGAGATGTGGAGACGGGCCGAAATATACGACACCCATTTTTGGGTGAATTCTGTGAGGATGGGCCATACCTGCCGCAAATATGGGAAAATGGGATAACGAGTAGTCACATACAAGAAGAACAACAAAAGACAAAATATCAAGGTCTGTTTCGGCCTCTCTCCGCCAGTTTATTTCTCTGTCTATCTAAAGCGGTTGATTCATTTTTCATATTGTTTCTATCTTTTCGACGACGACGAATGATGGGTAGTAGCGAAAAAACTTCGTATCAAATGAGCTTACAGACGTGTGTTCGTCACTTTTCCCTCAGTGAGGTTACAACGGGGGTCTGACAGAAACTTAAGGCGTAGTGCTACACTCATAGACTGCTTAGATCGGTAGTGTTACGCTTGTCTATGTGGTACAGTATCGCTACAAACGTCTGTTGAGAACCATGGTGGTGCAAGTGTCCATTTGATGTCGTAGCCTTACAATACTCTTCTGCAGATGTGCAGACGGTGTATCCTACAGCTGCAACTAACAGTTCAGTCAAAAACTGGAACTTTGCAGCACGTGTTGTTGGTGAGCGTACAAAAGACTTGTAGCACTTCTTAGTAGAGAAAACAATTGGCTTCTTTCAAGACTGCAACCCATTGATGCAATCATCCAAAGACATTAAAAGAAAAAACATAGGAATGAATTTCAATGATTATAAATGGAGGCACTCGTTTTGTAAGTTATCATCATAGGAAATAGACACTGCGACCCGAGTTCAAAACCTGGACGAAGCTGTTTGCCTTTAACATAGCGTTAATAGCCTTGGAAATGGTTCCTGGCTTTGGTGCAATCTGTACGGGGTGGTTGAAAAAGCCATATTAGCTTGGTTAAAGGGGTCTCCTCTACATAAGAAATAACCGCTGAGCATGGCTAAAATTACAAGAAAAAACTAGATATGAATTTCTATGATTATGAATAGAGGCGCTCGTTTCGTAACAGTTATCATCACAGGAAATGGACACTGCGCCCGAGTCAGCATGGCTAAGCTAATCACTGAGCGCCTGAGGTGCCCCAAAAAGAAATGCCGACGAGACAAAACATTTTTTTCTTAGGGCCACTGACGTGCTTCAATTTGTACGTGGCCCCCTCTATAAAATGACTCCCAGTCAGTCCTGACTTGGTGGGGAGCCCGATAAGTAAATATCCTTGGGAAAAGGTATACAACCAGCTATGGGTAAATAGTAGGGAAGATTGGGTTTTAACCTTGGTGTGGCAACCTGTCTTGGAGAAGGAAAATGAATTCGAAATAAGGGGGCTCCTCTCTTCTCATTAGTCAAACTACTTTGAGAGCACCTTCTCTATTCCTCCTCCTCCTCCTCCTACTACTACTACTTCTTCTATTCCTACTAATTACTAATAAGCATGAATCTTCCACATACAGACAGCAACTTCTCCTTCCAGCAGATTCCGTATTACTCATACTGCATTTTCCTTCGACAAATCCTTTCAATTCATCAGTTAGCTGGCAGATAAAGATGCAGAAGAAGATGAAAAAGCAGACAAGGAAGAGAAAGAAGAAAGTGTTGAAGAGCTTTAGAAAATTAAATCTTAACTAAAAGCATTTGACAAGATCTCTAACAAGAACCAAATTGCTTCTGGTCTGGATAGTGAATCTGATGGTAAACACTTCTTAATTAACAATTCTCTTTGAATCTTTCAACCATAGACAACGACTCCCACCACAAGTAAATTACGCATAATTCATGCAGCATTTTCCTTCCAAATTTCCTTAAAATGCATCAGTTTCCAATTTCTGAGACCCTCTAGACCATTCTGTGTCCTTGAGATCAAAACACTTTCTTCCTTAACAAACTATACACACAACGTACTAGCACCTACTGAATAATTACGGTAAGCCTTACATATATAATAATTTACATCTGAAATAATTTTGAGGGGTCTGTACTTGTTCTGAAGGCTTTAATAATCATGAAAATTCTCGACGAATTCTGTCGAGCTCTAGCTGTTTCAGTATTACCATGAACTCTTACGAAACGCTTGGAGAATACATTAGATGGGAACTAAACAATGTTACTGTTTTTTTTAAATCCCCGAAGCAGCACCCTAAAAACAATAATCAAGTAAAATGAGCAAGGCAGGCTGGGCACTGCTGGTGAAGTAAGGATGAACTCATAAGTGACGTTGCCCTATGAACTCCTACACATGGACACACCAGTGTTAGCTGATCAGCGAAAACTTACATTCTTCAGCTCTGTGGAGATACTTGATATCGTACTTACCAAGAGCGATTGATGATGATGTGTGTGTGTGAGAGAGAGAGAGAGAGAGAAAATAATCCGCGCCATCAGCAGGTCTTGATGATGATGCTGATGATGAAGAGGAGGAGGAGGATCAATCAAGGAGGCGCTCGTGGCATAAGGTTTATCATCGTAAAAAATGGACTCGTCGACACAAGTTCTGAGCCAGGACGAGACTCTTTGCAGTTGACAAAGAGCTGATACCCTTCGGAAAGGCATGAATCAAACTATTCTCCCTGGAGCTATGGGTAAATAGTCGAGTAGACTAAACTCTTTCATCTTGGTTTGGCAACCGGTCTAGAAGGCAAAATCTGAATTAAAAACCTGTTGTAGTCTTCTTCAAAATTGACCTTATGTCACATCCTGTATGTGAGGAGGGGTTGGGTAAATGCATACGGCAACCTATTATCTGTTTATTATTAAAAATAATACAACTCTTAATTTCTTTTTTTTTTTAATTCTCCCTTCAAAATTTTGCATATTTTATTTCATTCTATAACATAAAAAGAAAAAAAAAGATACTTAAAGGGTTTTATTTTGATATTCTTTGCTTGGATGGGAAAAATCGGGACTCAGAGTTTCTCTCCAACCTGTCTGAGATCATGTATATATATATATATATATATATATATATATATATATATATATATATTATTTACAGTAGCTCTTTGCGGACACAGGGTATAGTTTGAAAGACATGCCGAGAGCAATGGATGACAAGGATGGGGGGAGAAAGAGAGAGTAAGGGAAATTCGTGCTTTCAACGCGACTTGATGATGATGACGAGATACATACATACATACATACATACATACATACATACATACATACTATTTATGATATTGAGCGCTCTTTTTGAAGAGAGAAAACACTATATACATATATATATATATATATATATATATAAGTAAAAGTAAAGTTGGCGATTGTAGTCGAGGGCGACCTAAAGGCTCCCTTTTCAGTAGCTACAACACCAAGGTATAGGGGAGGGGGCTACACCTTTCGAAGGACTTCTCCAATTTACCCTTGATACTTACCTTATAATGCTGAGTGATAAGCAAGGAGATATTAAGTACCATTTTTGAAGTCTTTGGTATGACTCGACCTGGGACTGAACCCCGGTCTTTCAGACCATTGGCAAACACCTACCCACTAGGTCAATGAGCCGGTTTCAGTTTTATACCTATTCTATAATTCTGAAGGCACGAAAAAAAAAACAGCTGATAGAATTTGTAAATAAAAAAAGAATTAAACTGATATCTGGGGAAAAAAATTCCATAAAAAAAGAAATACTAAAATCATTCGTACTGCTTGAAAATAATCAATCAATATCGCAATGGCTTGTCAAAAGAAAAAACACCGACAGAACTCCTTAAGCTAAAACGTAAGTGTGGTCAAGTAGAGCAAAGCAGAGCAAAATAAGAATACATACAGAGCCAGAAGCAATCTACCTAGGTTTCACCTAACTGGATCATGAGGAAAATTCGTGCAGACACACACACACACACACACACACACACACACACACATATATATATATATAGATATATTATTCGTTCCAGTTAAACGAGAGTTAGGAATAATTCCGTCAGGACAAAAAATAATTCAACTATGAACATTTAAATATATATATATATATATATATATATATATATATATATATACGAAAAGTAATAATACTGCGTTCACAATTTATTTCAATTCCAAACAGCTAACGGCATGGTTCGCACTTCAAAGTAATAACCCACAAGTCTGATACAATTTCCAATCCTTTTCTACCACGCTTCTATTTACTAATGGAAGGATTCTTCTGGGATACCCCATAGCATCGTCGTAACAGCTCTCTTTATGTCTTCCACTCCTTGGGATTGGGGAAAAGAAAAGTTACTCTGAGCCAGATCAGGTGAATAGAGTGCTAGTTCCAGTACGACAAAGTTCCACTCAGCCAGAAACTGCTGGATGCTCAGGCCATTACGAGTAGGTTCATTATCGTGGTAAATCAGCCACGTTTTTTCCTGTGACGTCTTTTCTTGTTCACTGAACAAACCATACGCCAAAGGAACGCCTTGTAGGCTTGTTGATTGATCGTCTGGCTTTGTGTCTCTCTTCGAAAAGCGTGATCAACATTACTTTGACTTTTCACTTTGATTGATTCACTTTCTTTGGCCTCGGCGACGTTAGAACCAACCACTGAATGATCTGGCACTTGGCTTTCTGTTCTCACGCAAAAGTCCATCTCTCATTAACAGTGATGAATCTTCGAAGCCAGTTTGGTTCAGTTTGAAGACGCTCGATGATACCGACATGCTTAAATCCTTTTGATTATCATTCAGTAGTCATGGCTCTAATTTTGTGCTGACTTTCCGCTTGCTCTAATTATTCGGTGATAATCATCCGAATACACTTTTTTCATGCCCAATTGATTTGCGATCATTTAAACAATCGACCGTCGATCACCACTTCACCTGTTTTCATTCCCTCGATGGTGACTTCAGTCCTGCTTATTAAGGCCTCCCGCTCGTGGAGTTAACTTTCACCTTTTCGCATCTTTTTTAGAACCTCTGGTAATACTAAAAAAAAACATTCATTTACGGAAGGATTCCAAGTACTTGTGACGGAATTTTCTCCAACTGGGTAAAAATTTCCAGTTTATTTGTTTCTCGTGGTTCATCGTCTTTTGGTACTTTTTTTTTTTTTGTACCAAAGTGCACATAGGTTAACTACCTGAAAAGTGGAAATGTAAACAAACGCTTGCGAAACTAAATAGATTGGCTATAGAAGCTTGAGATTACAGTTATATACTCGCAAGATATCGATGGACTGCGGAATCGTAGTACGCGAGTTCGAACTCCAGTCGCGCTATTACGTTCACTTTCGGACAAATACCCTTGGGAAAGGTATGAGCCCCCCTAATCCTTCCAGCTATGGGTTAAATAGTACCAGTACTGTTCTTCTAGGAGAATAGCTTTGGCATTAAATAACCTAAAAAGAGTTGATATGCCATTAAACAAAGAAACCAAACCAAACCATCGCAAGATATAATGTTATACGATAACACAATCTGTTTACCCGTCTTTCGCTCGTAACTTATCCAGTAACCCCAGTTCCGTTAGTTTTCAGACTGACCTCATATATATATATATATATATATATATATATATATATATATATATATATATATATATATATATATATATATATATATATATATATATATATATATATATATATATATATATATATATATATATATATATATATATATATATATATATATATATATAGGTATTATTCGGTCCAGTTAAACCAGAGTTGGGAGTAATTCCTTCAGGACAAGAAAATCATTCAGGAGCTGAACATTTAAATTTTCCTGGTGGTGAGCTCAAAGTAATTTTTTTACAGAGCAATATTTCTTTAAGAAAATACATATTTTAATACATAAATTGCCTGATAAGTTATTAGATAAGAGAAGTGAATTAATAGCTAGATGTAGACATAAGACTAAACTTAAACTATAGACTAAAAAATTTAAAAACATACAAATAAATAGTGAAACCGGAAAAAAAAACGTATCCAATATACAGACTAGGAAAAAATAGGTAGCTAAATAAATGGTATCGAAATTAATATAAGCATTAATATTTCTCTTAAAAGTTAATTATCGAATTTAACATGAAAAGAAAATAAATTAAACAAATAAATAAAAAAGTTAAATTACCGTAGTTATAACTGACGGAAGAAATTTGAAAATAAAATAAATAGATAAATAAAAAACGGAAATTCAATAAAACGAAGAGGTAACTACTTAATCTCTTCCACCTCCCCCTCCACCAAACGTGTCTATTCTGTTTTATTTATCCATTGGATCTGAAGAAGTCCTGTTATATTTTTCTTCGTGGTTTTGGTTTACACCAGAAACTGAAAAACAGGATGGAAATAAATTTATAATCCTAAATTAACCGGTCTTTGGTTTTTTCTTAAAGATATATATATATATATATATATATATATATATATATATATATATAATATATATATATCTGTGTGTGTGTAGGAAAAAATAAAATACGCAAAAAACAAAGTATTCAGAGAATAAATTTATTTCACACTTTAATATTCTGTTTATGTTAAACGCTTCCGCTTTTTGGGGGGTGGGGGATATTAAACCATCATCCGAGAAATGTTAATACCTAACGCATCTTTTAAATTATATTTAAATTTGAAAATGAAACCAAAGAATGGCAATATATATATATATATATATATATATATATATATATATATATATATATATATATATATATAGTTTTCCCATATCTCTATTTCTTCTTCTAGTTGAATAACAAAGAAGCAGTGAGTCATTACATTATATCCTACTCGTTTCTTTACTTAAAAAAAAATGAAATAAATATTTTTTCAAAAATGCTCTGTGCTCTGCTTCGGCTAAGAAGAGACTCCTCCCTTGCAATTCTTTTCTTTTATCCGTTAAACATCTTGCGAAATGAGATAATTCTTTCTTTAATGTAAAAATATTTGATAGCAACTGAAAAAATAAAAGAACCCCGATCTTAAACAGATGACTCCTCACGCAGTAAAATAGGATTCTTTCTATCAAGTTGGAGGGTACAAAGGCCTCGTTCATACAACTGTTTGTCGAGAGTTGCGAAGAAAAGGATCCATATCAATTTCGATTTATGAGGTGTAATAAGAAAATGTATTGAGACTGAATCCTTAAACCTTTTAAAATTTTAGATTAAATGAAGACGCATTCAAAGCTGACATTCTAATAAAGGGTCCGATGCAATGATACAACAGATATAATATTGCCACCGCGCAGGTATTACAAGTCGTAAGCTCGTCTTTCAACAGGTGCGACCATGTCATGGCGTTGAATAGTAAGTATCGTGTGTTTATGATTGAAACTTATTTTTTAAAATGCTGACTTTGGTTTGGTTTGTTGGGTTTTATGGCATATCAACCTTTGTAGGTTATTTAACGCCAAATCCATTTTTATGTAAATAATCTGTTCTATTTTAAATAATTCAGTTTAGCATAAGTACACAGTTTAATTGTCAAAAACATTTCCATTTCAAACTATTCACGCAGTTATATGTAATAATTCAGTTAAGTGTAAATACAGTTTTAATGTCGAAAAACAGTTCTATTTCAAATAATTCAGTTAAGAATAAGCATGCAGTTTAAGTGCAAGTACGGTTTAAATGTCAAAAACGTTTCTTTTTCAAGTTATTGAGTTTACTCAATTCATTTTAACGTAAGTATGCTGTTAGTTCTATTTAACCCATAGATTGGGCCCTATCAGGAGCTACCACTCCGGGTCAGAGTGGACCTGGGAGCGATGGCAATGAAGAGGTACTCAGCATTCCCCAAAGCTCCAGCACTGCTGGAACCTCACCATCAGATTGTTTAGTGTCATATGAAGGACACTCGTTGGGGGGTGTTCTTACCCCTCTGCAGAGCAGTTGATGTATTCTACAGCCCCAGCCGACTGGGCAAAAATGCTGACTTTACCGTTGCAATACAGAGGTCATTTCGTAAATTTTGTGATTACTGTTTTGTATATCCAAAGGTTAAAATTCTTCAAAAATGTTGGTCGTAAACAGCTGACGAATTGAAAAGAATATCCATGAGATTGCTGCAATATCAGAGAGAGTGATTAATCGAGCTCTGCAGAAAATCAGAGTGATTTGCTTTTCTTGTTAAATGGTATCTCAAACATTGTAGGTTATTTAATGTTAAAGCAATCGTTGAAGAAAAACAGTAATGGTAACATTAACCCATTGCTGACGTGCGGTGGGGTTAAAAGAGTGAATACCTTTCCTAAGTGTACGAGTTCGAAAGAGAACGTAAAAGCGCGACTAGAGTTCGAACTCACTTACGACGATGTTAGAGTCTAGCACCACGAGGACTCCAGCCAGCTTTAGAGTCAGTTAGTTGGTTGGTTGTGTTTTATGGTTGGTTGGTTGGTTAGTTGGTTGTGTTGTAGGTTATTTAATGCCAAATCCACTTTTAAACAAATAATCAGTTCTATTTCAAACAATTTGGTTTAGCATGAGTACACAGTTTAATTGTCAAAAAACATTTCTATTTCAAGCAATTCAGTTCATTCAAACAATTTTAATTCAGCCAATTCAGTTTAATATAAGGATAGATTTTGTTTAAATGTTCTATATTAAAAAATTCAGTTTCATTTCAAACAATTCAGTTTAGCATAAGTACGCAGTTTAAATGTCAGTACACAGTTTAATTTCAAGCAATTCGGTTTAGTCAAACAGTTCT
>OY757915.1:91059513-91067013 GCA_963585895.1 Sepioteuthis lessoniana | reverse complement strand
GGCTTGCAATGGGAGCACCTGATAGGGCCCTATCTATGGGTTCTGCATACTTATACTAAACTGAATTTCTTGAATTAGAACTGTTTGACTAAACTGAATAGCTTGAAATAGAAATGTTTTGACAATTAAACTTTGTACTAACATTTAAACTGTATACTTATGCTAAACTGAATTGTTCGAAATGGAACTGTTTTTGACATTAAAACTGTACTTACACAAAACTGACTTGGTTAATATAGAACTTCTGTGCTTATACTAAACTGAATGAGCTGAATTAGAACTGTTTGAATAAATTGAATAGCTTGAAAAAGAAATGTTTATGACAATTAAACTGTGTACTCATGCTAAACTGAATTATTTGAAGTAGAACTGATTATTTGTATAAAAATGGATTTGGCATTAAATAAACTACGGGGTGGAACGACAAAATTTTCGCCCTAGAAAAAACAACATGATTCCATTTCCGTTTAATGAAAACCGTTTTTTTTTTTTTTTTGTTGTTGCAGACCATCTACTAGTTGGCCAGTTGTGTACAAATCCCAAGAACGATAGGAGCCTTCTATCATGTCTGAAAGTGACACAATATTCAACGAGCAAGATCGGAGATGCGCCGCTGTACAAGTCATGCTCTCTACCGATCCAGTTATGACAACAGGACCATTGCCAGCACCCTCAAAATGCAAATATTGATTCCCACGAATAACAGGAACGTTATGGTCTTTGGTGTGGTTTCAAGTGACGGCCACATCATGCCACCTCACATTTTCGAAGTCGGCTTAAAAGTCAACACCAAAATGTATCTGGTTGTGCTAAAGAGTGTGGTGATCCCCTGGTGCAATCGGGTGGTCGGTGACAGACCCTGGGTGTGGCAGCAGGACTCGGCGCCGGCCCACAAGTGCAAAGAGACCCAGGCTTGGCTTCAGAAGAAGTGCAACGACTTTGTACCCTTCTCTCACTGGCCTCCCTCCTTCCCCGACCCGAACCCGCTGGACTACTTTGTTTGATCATACGTCGAGAACATCACCAACATGACCTCCCACAACACCAAAGCCAGCCTGATCGCCACCATCCGCCGAGTATTCGCCGAGCTCCTGCCAGCGCTTGTGGAAAAGGCATGCTCCCAGTTCCGGATGCGTATCGAGGCGGTGATTGAGGCTGGAGGCGGCTACATTGAATAGATGTCAGCTCTACTGCATAATCAATTTAGCTGAATTGATTTTTTCAATAAAAGTTTTAAAATAAAGCTGTAGTGTTGTTTTCTTTAGGACGACAATTTTATCGTTTCACTCTGTACAAAGGTTGATATGCCATAAACCAACCAACCAACCAACCAACCAAGCGTACTATGGAAAGAAGTTGACAAACATGTTGTTTATTTTTAATTACCCGCTTTAACACTAATTTTTTTTTTTTTTTTTTTTTTTTGAAGCGTCATTTATAAGATCTGAGTTTTCAAGTAATCGTTTGGAGAGGAGGAAGAAGGAAAGGAAGAGAAGAGGGAGGAAGAAGGAGAAGGATTCTCTCAAATGCCAGCAATGTGAGAGGTGCCTATGATGTGTATGAGGCAAGTCGACCTCCCAAATATACACACTGGAAATGAGAGAATAAATGACTTAAGCCAAAGAAAAAAGTTCAAATAAGAACGTTCCCTGATATAAAATCAGAGTGCTCATTAAAGTTGGAATTTGGGATAAAAGGTAAGCAGGGTGAGCTAAAATTGCAAAGGATTTCTCATACCACGGTTACCTTTTCATGCGCTCATTGTGTAACGGTTACCGTCGTAAGAAATTTATTCTGCGAACCGAGTTCAAATCCTAGACCAGGGTGTTTGCATTTCACGCTGAACTAATTACCCTCTGAAAAATGTGAATCCTACTATTCTCCTTCCAGTTAAGGGGAAATAATAGAGAGACTTAATTCAAACCAGCTCTAATCCGCTTATAACTGACCTTGTGCAACATCCCGCTCATAACTAAGGGGATGGAAAATAGATAACTTTTTTATGAATCAATTATCCATTAGTTTTTTTCTTTTTCTTTCTTCCTTTCTCCACAACCTTTGCAGTTTACGTGTTATAATTCAGGACCTCCCCACCACCCTCGATGAGTTGTAGCATTCAAAGTCCTAACTCTCTTCTAGATCTACAGCACAAAGAATCTACGATGACATGAATCTATGATTATAATGGACCAACGGACACCGAAACAGACTTCATCTGCTAGTATATATGTAACATAAAACAAACTAACTCATATCTAATATGGATTCTATTGAGTAATATGTCTATGCCTGCGAGATAAATTTTCCAGGTGATTGCTAGATGTTATTAGGGGCTTCGAAAAAGACGCTTTTCACAATAAGCACATTACATAAGACAAACATAACATATGGCTTTTTTGAGTTACGAAAACAGGGTGCGGAAGCAAAATTAGGAATATTTTAGAGTAATAACAATAATAAACGACTCAATCATAAAACAAGATTGATTTAAAGAAATGGACAACAAAATAAAAAAGATAGACACCAAACAGTAAATTTACTCAACATGGCCATCATTTTTTTTTCAATTATTATTTTAACATAAAACGATTTGCATGCCTTCAAAATAAATTCTTTTATTCTCTTCCTCCCCAAGAGGAGTCTTAAGCGAACAAGTATTTGAATGGGAAGTTGCATTTGTTTTGTTTTATAAAACGCCCCCATGTAGCGTAATCAAAGGGGTTATGGTCTGGGCTTGATAGAGGCCATAAAGAAACTCCAATTATTTAAAAAAAGTTTGGGAGTGGGGCTGCTTTCGACTTTAAGCAAATCATAGATTCTTTATTGTTTCTTTTCCTGCTCACTTAAATTGGGCTGAAATTTAATTAAAACGTGTTTGAAAAATAGAGTTAATCATGAAAATTTAGATTTATTGCGTTTTTTTTTTTTAAATGGACTAATCAAACCAAAACAAAAAGTTTTTAAAATTATTTCATATTTTGCTTCCGCACCCTATTTTAATAATATATTTTTATGAATCAGCCGTTGAAAAGTCCTCAAAATTAATATATGTGATTGTAGAATCCAAATTTATAATACTTAACTATGTTTGAGTTGAATTGGGTTCTGTAGTTGCATAACATGTGAGTGCTTGCAAAGTAAGAGGGTTGTTCAAAAAGTCCTAACCCTCTTCTAGAATGAGAAGCAATAATAAATTTTGGTTTCTTCGTTTAATGATATATCAACCTTCGTAGGTTATTTAATACCAAAGCCACCCGTCTATAAGAATAGTATTGGTACTATTAAACCCATAGCTGGGAGGATAAGGGGATCCATACCTTTCCCAAGGTTATTTGTCCGAAAGTGAATGTAATAGTGCTACTGGAGTTCGAACTCGCTTACTATGATTCCACAGTCTTGTGCTTTTATACAACGAGGACATACCATTAAAAGCAATAGCTTAAACTTTTTCTTCTGCCAACACACTCTCCCTTCTTATAAAACCAAGCCACCTAAATCAGATTTCTGTCTTAATTTCTGTGCAGGTGAAACTCTTATAAAGATGAGAAGTGTGTTACAACTTTTTGGCTAAGAACTCTTTAAACGACCCTCATATGTCAATGTGAAGAAAAGATCTTGAATAGCCCATCTTTTTGGTTCGATTTTATGGTAGAGCAACCATTGTTGGTTGTTTAATGCCAAATCTTGGTTTTAAATAGATATGAAAGATATGATTTGTCAACATATTTTGTTGATACATTTTTAAACGAGCCTGAGCTTATTTCTTTTGCCCACTGTTAAATATTTTCAAGTATTGCCATGTAACAGTAATAATTTAACATTAGTTTTTTGTTTGCACATATCTAAATAGATGTATGATACGTAAGAAATTAGTCTGTGGGTAATTTCATTTTTAAATGAGGCAGAACTATTTTTTGTATATTAGTATGGCTATTATTTCGAAACATTCAATTATTGTCATCTAACACGAACAGTTTATTCAATATTAATCATTATTTTGCACTCAGTGAAGTGTTTACAAGTATTGCTTTTTAACACTAATAAATCTATTCGACATTACTCATTCCTTTGGACAGAGTTAAATGATTTTAAGTATTGCAATGTATCATAAACAATTCAATTAAACATCAGTCATTTATTTACACACAGTTAAATGATTACACAGTTCTATTTCTAAAAATTCAATTTAGCATGTCCTTTGTTTGCACTCGGTTTAAAGATCAAACAGTTCTATTTGACCCGAAGATCGGACCCTATCAGATGCTCACACTTCGGGCTACAGTGGACCTGTGAGTGATGGCAATAAAGTGGTACTCCGCATTCCTCAAATCTTCAGCATTACTGGAGCCTCACCATCCGGCTGTTTAGTGTTAAATCCAACACACTCGTTGGAGGGGATTTATCCATCAGCAAAGATTCACTCGGTGTATTCAGGCACAGCCTACTGAGCTATTGTGCATCTGTCTTATCTCTTGCTGAGTTGTAGTACAATATTAGAAGTGGTTTACTTAATTTTTAGGGCATATCAACCCGCCCAAGGTTATTTTATTCCATGGGATTAGAAAATTGTATTCATTTTACGTTCGTGTTTAAATTTGTTGTATTGTCGTTTCTTCAGGGTTTTTTGGATTATTTTGCACTCTGCCCAATCGATTACGAATAGTTTTCAAAATGATCGATTTAAACATCGATAGAATCCTAATGGATACTTCTATTCCGAGTCAGAGTTCGTCTTGGAGTTATGGTATTGAAGGGTTGACATAACAGAATCTATATCTCTAGAGCTAGATGCTTTAATGTTTTACCCACAGATACGTTTTATTGGGATTGTCTAACTCCCCTGCAAGTGATACTGTCAATATATGCAGATACTGGCTTGAAGGAGTAGGGAAAATAGAGTTGGTTTTTATTTCTGGGTGTTTGAAAAATTCCTCAATGTGAACAGTTCTTGCATAGCCGGTCTGTATTTACCTATTTTACAGTTTACCTCTTGTTGAGTTCTTATATAATGGTAGCAGTGGTTTGTGGTCAGTCCCGCTGGTATAGTTATTGCCACCGGAGATAGTATCTATACATTTCTTGGCCACATGCTTGGGCTAAACTATTCCTTTCAACCGTAGAATATTCTTGCTATATGGCTATTTGGAGTCTGTTATCATGATAAAATTGTACCCAGTTTTCTTCGGCTACCAACGGTTGAGGTATCTGCTACAAAGGGCTTGATTATGCATTGGTGATAATATCGGAATGTTGTTTAAGAGTTCAATATATAAATATAAGGGGTAAGATATCCGACTGACGTAAAGTAAGCCGGATTTCGAGCCCAGCATGAAACATCATGCGTGAAGAGTTATGACACTACTAAAGCGTCTGTCTGTGGATGACAATATATATATATATATATATATATGCCCTCCCCCTTGGGTTGAGATCTCGAGTGGGAAATTTGCCGGCCACAGAATAAGCTGAAATGGAATAGTTCTTCTTAAAACGTGAGGACTCCCAGTAGCCGATAAGCCAATCAGATCCTCCAACAGCAGATACAAAACATTGTTTTTTTTCATACATGAAAATGATAATCTCTCTCCTTAGAGTTATCGTGCTTTCAAAGATTTACAAAAGCATATACGTGGTGCTTTCAATAAGTTTCCAGACTTTTGTTGTACAGGCATTAAAACTTGTCGTAGAGTCTTGAGAATTTTTATGATTTCAGCTTCAAATGAACAGCTATAGCGGCAATTGGAATACACCCAACTGATTATCACAGCTGGTGAATTTCAAAAATGCAATCTGGACGTGAGGACACTTTAGAAGAATGATATGCAATAAAATTCTGTTTTAAACTTGGAAAAATGCCATAGAAACGTATGGAATGCTTTAGACTGCTTTTCGACCATCTTGCGTGAATGGAGCATCAGTCTTTGAGTAGCATAAGAGATTCAAGGAAGGCATGGAG
Organism: Sepioteuthis lessoniana; assembly: GCA_963585895.1. NCBI lineage: Eukaryota > Metazoa > Mollusca > Cephalopoda > Myopsida > Loliginidae > Sepioteuthis > Sepioteuthis lessoniana. Next base: position 91,061,057 of record OY757915.1, on the reverse strand, counting down.
TCTGTGAGGGATGTTGAGAAATGTAGGAGGAGTAAAGAAGTCAGAATACCAGATGTGATTGGCCAAATAAAGAATTTAAAGGATAAGGAGCGTCGTGTGTGTATAGAGACAATAAGTGCACAGTTTGATGTCAGTGTGGAAACTGTACACGCAATTATTCGCGAGTAACGTATGATGCCGAAAACTTGCGAGATGTTTGTCCCAAGAGTGCTCAGAGAAGATCAGAAAGAAAGACGTTGTCATGACAGCAGGGAGATGGTCGAGCTGATCAATTCAGATCCCGCAGTTCTTGATGCTCTGGTGACCTGCGATGAAAGCTGGATCTACTGCTATGACCCAGAGACCAAGAGATAGAGTTCCCAGTGGAAGCATGCTGGCTCTCCCAGACCCAAGAACGTCAGACAGAGCAAATCCACCCACAAACTTTTGATGATCCCTTTTTTTGACAGCACTCATATGATCTATATGCACTGGGTTCCCACTGGACCGACGGACAACAATGAATACTATGTTGAGGTTTTAATGGAGTTCAGGAAGAGATTCCTAGGAAAGAGGCCAGCACTCTTCAAATCGGGTTCGTGGCATTTCCACCAGGACAATGCACCAGTCCACAACTCCATCCTTGTCACAGACTATTTGACCAAGATGGGCATCAAGACAGTTCCTTGTCTTCCCTATAGTCGAGACCTTGCTCCCTGTGACTTTTGGTTATTCCCTTAGCTCAAGGAAAAACTTACAGGCTGTCGTTATGAGACAATTGAGGAGATGAAAGAGGCTGTGACGAAAGTCATTGACACGCTCACGAAAGAGGACTTCCATGGGGCCTTCCAGAAGTTGTTGTAACGGTACAACAAGTGCATTACTTCGAAGGGGACAAGAGTTTCATGTGTGTACTATCAATAAAAGTGCCCATACGAAAAAACAAAGTCTGGAAACTTATTTAATGAGCCTTGTATATTTATTAAGCTACTTAAAAGAAGGCCTGGCGAAACGTACTGAACTATGAGATTGTTGTGAGTTCGAACTCAAGTCGCGTTGTTACCTTCACTTTCCGACAAATATTTTTTGATAGTTCTGAATACTCTTATCCCCACAGCTATGAGTTAAATTACGCTGCTGCTGTTCTACAAGTTTATCTTGGGCATCAAATAACCAACGAAATTTGATAAGCCATTAAATCAAAGAATTCTCACCAAACTACTTTTATATTCATAAATCAGTGAAGGGTATTTTTTACCTATGTAACCAAAATAAAATAGCTAATATGTATATATATATATATATATATATATATGATCGGTGAATTTATTTTGACAGCAACGTATTCACATTTTTCGTTATATGTTTGGCATGCTTGGAAACTTTTTGGCTTTTTTGGATATTTAGATAATGATTCCTGAGGACATAAGTGTATTTTAGCAAGTGAGAAACAAATTTTCATTCAATTAATTCTTCCAAAGAAAAATATAAATTCATTTTTTTACACACTAACATCACTTCCGAAGATTTTACACAGAAATAATATTGTTCTTTCTTTTCGTATA
>OY757915.1:91049513-91054513 GCA_963585895.1 Sepioteuthis lessoniana | reverse complement strand
ACAAAGTAGCAGCTATCCAGCCATCTCAAAAACCATCCAAATAAGACGAAAAATACATGCTGGATACTGCGAGAGAATTAAGAACGAACTCATTAGTTCTATTTCTAAAATTCAATTTTACACAAGTCATTTGTTTGCACACAGTTTAAATGTCAGACAGTTCGATTCGACCCATAGATAGCACCCTATCTGTTTCTACCACTCCAGGCCATCGTGGACCTGGGGGCAATGACAATGGAAGGGTACTCCACACTTTCGGAATCTCTAAGATTGGAGACTCACCATCAGATGATTTTGTGTCATATCCAGGACACTGGTTGGGGTTGGGTTTTCCTCCGCCGCAGAAATGCAGTCAGCGTATTCTACAGCCCCCGTTGAATAGGTTACACGTCCCGAGTAGAAGACAAAAAGAAATACACTGAAATATTACACGCATTAGTAGTGACAGTTGCCAATATTTGATACCCATCTAAATTAACAACATTTTTTCATATCGAGACTCAAAAATTGTGTAACGCCGAGAAGTAGTGACAATTATTGGTGGATTGTTAAGACTCGTTAATGGGGGGGTTCAATGAACAAATTGGTCGACAGCTAAACATAACACCTACAATAATTAGCCGTAAGCTGAAATCGCTTTGTAAGCAGTGTAAAGCTTGTTTTAATTTAAAGTTTACTTTTTAGAATGCTTGCCGAGCCAAGGCTTATAAGCCCAGTATAGCCTACTGTTTATTCATAGCCGTGAATACGAAACAAAGCGGTTTATGAGCATTATACCATTGAGCGTTCAAACAGCGTATTTGTTTCTGACAATACTTTACCGTAAAGTGACCTTATAATTAAGTGGTTTGAATGGAGGGATTCCTTCTCCGGAACTCTATGCTTAACAATTACTAAAGAAGCCAGCCCACCCTACTTTTTATGCATTGCTGGAAATAAAAGGGGCAAAGAGGTATATGTGAAGTACCACATTTTCGTCAAATGAAGCCAGCTCACCCTACTTTTTATGCATTGCTGGAAATAAAAGGGGCAAAGAGGTTTATGTGAAGTACCTCATTTTCGTCAAATGATGCCAGCTCACCCTACTTTTTATGCATTGCTGGAAATAAAAAAGGGCAAAGAGGTCTATGTGAAGTACCTCATTTTTGTCGAAAGAAGCCAGCTCACCCTACTTTTTATGCATTGCTGGAAATAAAAGGGGCAAAAAGGTCTATGTGAAGTACCTCATTTTCGTCTAATGAAGCCAGCTCACCCTACTTTTTATGCATTGCTGGAAATAAAAAGGGGCAAAGAGGTCTATGAGAAGTCCCTCATTTTTGTCGAAAGAAGCCAGCTCACCCTACTTTTTATGCATTGCTGGAAATAAAAGGGGCAAAGAGGTCTATGTGAAGTACCTCATTTTCGTCTAATGAAGCCAACTCACCCTACTTTTTATGCTTTGCTGGAAATAAAAGGGGCAAAGAGGTCTATGTGAAGTACCTCATTTTCGTCTAATGAAGCCAGCTCACCCTACTTTTTATGCTTTGCTGGAAATAAAAAGGTGCAAAGAGGTCTATGTGAAGTACCTCATTTTCGTCCATCATGCTTTGTTTTCATTTGACTGTGTTCAGATCTGCATAATATACACATTTTTTTGCATTTTTACTCTTCGTAAAAGTATGCAATAGCATTTTAGGATTCAGGACAATTTTTAAATTTTGCAAAAAACAAAAACAAAACAACAACTTCAACAACAAAACAACTGGTGGACCTTAACTTTTTGGCAAGTGTATACATGCATAGAAAAATATGTATAGAATTATAAATATATGAACCTATGTCTATAAGTAGGTACGCATATATATATATATTTATACAAACACACACACACACACACACACACACACACACACACACACACATATATATATATATATATTGATTAAATAAATTACTGACTACTACTGAAAATACTGAAGTCAACAGATCAGATTAGATGAATTAGGATAATATATATATATATATATATATATCTGTGTGTTTGTGCCTTTGCGTGTTTGTATGGGTGTACATGTGCGTGTGTGTATGAATGTGAGTGTGTGTTTGTGTGTGCAAACGCATCCGCATGTGCATACGGTGTTACACTGACCAACATGTGCTTTCCATCTGCTTGAAATACGTTCATCGCGTTCCAAGGAGAATTTTTACAGTGGGGGTGTTGAGCACTGCGTCAAAATTGCTGACGTTCTGCCCCAAATAATTGCATCTTTCTGCAGATGCGTTTCGCGAAATGCCAGACGTCCGGTGTCAAAGTGATGTCTCGCGAAATCACTAATTAGTTGAAAGCAGGATTTGGCACTGAGCGTTAATGTACATGCAAGCTATATATATATATATATATATGAGGAGAGCTTTAAAAACTAAAGCCTCCAATTTATTTCTACTAAAGAACCGATAGGGGTAACACAATTAGACTAAGTTTTCAGCTAAAAAATAACATTCGTCCAGATAGTTACAACCATTGATTAAGAAGTGTTGCTGTTTCTATAATGTGTTTTTGTTATATAATTGCTGGGGGATATTTTTTATATTATCATTTTTTCGTTGGTTATATCTTTTCTTTCGTTTTAGTTAGGCTTAGAACTGTTCAGCTTAGTGCACGGGTAAGTGCACACATTGAGCGCAGGTGTTCACACTCGTGTGGGGAGGATATGACAATCAAAGATGTCATAATAAAAACCCTGGATAGGAAATGGTCTGGGGATGTGAATGACGTCATGCCCGGAAGCGATGGGCTGAGGATTTAGGGTGATTTTTGAAAAAAAGCAGTTAGTTGAGATTTGAACCTTGAGGAGGCGAGTTGATTTTCGAATCTGGACGAGGCCTGTCCAGTTGCGTCTACGTGATACGCCGCGCTTTGTTGGGTCAGATGGAACAGTCAGCATAGTAAAAATTGTGTTTCTCTCCCTTCGTGTTGAAAACCTAAAAGTCAAGAAGGTAATAAATGTTTCGTACCTGAACTAAAGAAAGTCGTCAATGTTTCGGGATTCCTATGCATGTGATCGTTTTACAGATCCGTACATTTTATGCATATGTCTATTTGAACTATTGATATTATGGCTATATTATATTTTAAATTCAGAGTAAAATGGAGTTATCTATCTATCTTTACCAACCCCTCCATGTGAACTTGATGTGATACAGTTTTAGAGCTTTGAATTCAGGGTTGTATTTTTTTTGCCTTGACCTTTTGTCATACCTAGGTTTAAGAGATCAGTCTGCCCTACTACTTAACTATAACTGATTGGTTTGGTTGGTTTCTTTATTTATAGGCATATCAACTTTCGTGGGTTATTTAATGCCAAAGCTATCCGTTTAGAAGAACAGCGGTTATGCTATTTAACCCATAGCTGGGAGGATAAGGAGGCTCATACATTTTCCAAAGGTATTTATCTAAAGTGAACGTAATAACTCAACTGGAGTTCAAACTCGCTTACTACGATTCCGCAGTCCAGTGCTTTAACCCTTACACCACGAGGATACCCCCAAATTATAACTGAAGATTTGGATTGGTTTGCTTTGGTTTTATGGCAAATCAACTATTGTATGTTATTTAATTCCAAATTAAAAGAATTGATGAAAAGAAAAGAATTGAGTTTGGGTACAGAAGTCGGCAGATAAAGAAATCGGCTTCCAGCCCGCTCCGGAAAGAGTGGAATAGAATCCTTAGACAAGAAGATAACAGGTGCCTTCCAGCCAGATTCTACAGAACACCGCTCGCCCGTAAAAGATAAGAATCTGCGAAGTAAACCCGTTAAAAGCTAAGTACATCTTAAACTGTTTTTCCTCCTAAACTTCCTAAATATTGGAACTTATATGTATTAAGAAAAGGAAAGAAATAAACTGAAGAAATACTTTTCATATACTGTAAACGGACGAGTGGACTTAACTACCTTTTCAAGTTTTAAAAGTAAAGAAAGAAAGAAGAAAGAAGAAAAGGACTGTCGAGAGAGACATTTGTATTTAAGACTGTCTGCTGGTGATATAGCCGGCACCTTAAATATTTGTTTGGTCCTCACGTATTAAAATTTTGTTATAATTTAAATGTACCCCCCGTGTCGAAATTAATTCATTATGTTGTTCATCTGTCGAGTTGACTTCTTTTGCATATATCTGTTTCAACTTCATTCACTTTAATTTATTCTCTCTAAATGTTTTACTCGCCTTTAAAGACATTACATGGGAAATTGGAATTGCCGACTACAGTGAATAGTATTTTATCTTAACCTAGATGTCCATGTTTTCCGTTATCCAAGGGGTAGGAAGACTAAAGGATTTGGTGACGTATGTAAAGTGGATTTAGAAACCCCTTTCCAGCGGCGGTCAGTCCAGCCCCAAATTAACCCCCACATTATTTGCTAGTTCCCATATGACCTTAAAAGGAATCTTAACTAGGACCTATTTTGCGAGGGGTCAAATGCCAGACTGCCCCGACATCACACGTGCGTAAAATAAATTCCCGTCTTGGGATAAATATCTACGCACTGTTACAATAGTAATACTTGGAACTATTTAACAGTGTGCAAACAAGTGATTGACAATAAACTGAATTATTTGTATTAGACAGAAATAAATGAAACCATTTACCTGTGGAAAAAATGAGCTCAGGCTCGTTTAAAAATATTATCAACAAAATGTGTTTACAAATCATATATTTAATAAGTACGTATAAAAAGGCTTTGGGGAATGTGGAGTACCTCTTCATTGGCATTGCTCCAAGGTCTACTCTGACGGGGAGTGATAGCACCTTGTAGGTTTCTATCAGTCGGTCAAATAGTTCAAACTATGTGTGCAAACAAATGACTAATGTTAAATTGCTACTGTTATATAGCAATACTTGAAATCACTTAACTATGCGCAAAAAAGAGTTCAGGTTCATTTAAGAATGTTATCTAGAAAGTATGTTTATGAATCTTATATATATATATATATGTGTGTGTGTGTGTGTGTGTGTGTGTGTG
>OY757915.1:90917013-91042013 GCA_963585895.1 Sepioteuthis lessoniana | reverse complement strand
AAATTTATATATATGTTTAATACTTTTGGATTATAATCATGGTATGATGTATAAGTAATTTCCAGTCAAAAATAAATAACTGTCGGCGTTGCATTCTGGAAAGAATGAATCTTCTAATTTCTATTTAAAAAAAAAAAACTAACTATATAATCCATTTAATGTGACGTCTGCCGCATGGAAAAAGATATATCGCCGATATTGGATTTACCATTTGGATTTGCCTATTTGAAATTTTACCCTTTCTAGATTTAATACCAATTGGGTTATATATTCTTAATTGATTCAGGACTTAAAAATCAATCATCTGTATTTTAACTGGATGTAAACTTTTTTCACGAGTTTATATAGGCCAATGGCTTGAATGTTTACTAATGACCTGGGAGACCGGGGTTCAATTTCAGTTTGAGTTATACCAAAGACTAAAAAAATGGTACTTGATGCAACCTGGCTTGACACTCAGCATTAGAACGTAAGGAACGAGGATAAAATGGAACAATCCAGGGAAGGGAGTACCGCTCTCATCTATACCTTGGTGTAGTAGCTATTGAAAAGAAAGCCTTTGTGTCGTCCTTGACTACAGTCAGCAATTTAATGTTTAATATGCCGCTTCTTACAGCAAACATATCCTACAAGTTATATCACGGATTACAACTTATCTGATGAATTAATAAATGTCCTTATTAACTAATTCAAATATTCCAATCTGAAATATTCAATCATGAAATGATAGAAGAACAAAATAGAGCAATAAGATATGCATTATTAAGCCAACAATATTCGAGAAAAGTAACGAGGATTGTTCAAAAGTTTCCAGAGTTTTTTCTTATAGGCACTTTTATTGATAGTACACACATGAATCTCTAGTCCCCTTCGAAGTAATCGTCTCCGGCTGCAATGCACTTCTTGTACCGTTCCAACAACCTCTGGAAGGCCCCATTGAAGTTTTCTTGTGTGAGCGTGTCAATGACCTTCGTCACAGCCTCTTTCATCTACTCAATTATCTCATAACGACAGCCTCTGAGCTTTGGGAATAAGCAAAAGTCACAGGGAGCAAGGTCTGGACTATAGGGACGGTGAGGAACTGTCTTGATGCCCATCTTGGTCAAATAGTCTGTGACAAGGATTGAGTTCTGGACTGGTGCATTGTCCTGGTCGAAATGCCACAGATCCGATTTGAAGAGTGCTGGCCTCTTCCCTAGGAATCTCTTTCTGAACTCCCTTAAAACCTCAACATAGTAACCCTAACCCTAACCCTTTGGCCAATCAACACTGGTGTATTGACTTCCTTACTCCTGTCACACCTCTCATCATCCCTCACAGACTCCCTGCCTTCCTTGAATCTCTTATACCACTCAAAAACTGATTCTTGATTCTTGCAAGATGGTGCAAAAGTAATGCGAAGCATTCCATACGTTTCTGTGACATTTTTTCCAAGTTTAAAACAGAATTTTATTGCATATCCTTCTTCTAAAGTGTCCTGACGTCCAGATTGCATTTTTGAAATTCACCTGCTGTGAAAATCAGGATTTAGTAGGGTGTATTCCAATTGCAGCTGTAGCAGGTCATTTGAATCTAAAATCAAAAAAATTGGTCAGTCATCTCATAAGATGTGAAGCAATAACATACTGAATTTTCAAGAGTCTACGACAATTTTAAATGCCTGTACAAAAAAAGCCTGGAAACTTAGTAAAGGCCCAACGTATATGCTTTTGTGAATCTTAGAAAGCACGATAACTCTAAGGAGAGAGATTATACTCATTTTTATGTATGAAAAAAATGTTTTGTATCGGCTGTTAGAGGATCTGATTGGCTTTTAATATACGTGGGATATTATGTGCATTTCTTCTTGGTAAAATTTCTTACTTATTCTTTTATTTGCTAGAATGTATAAACAACATTAAAAGCTCAGTCTGCTGGGGCAGCAGAATACACTGACTGCACCTCTGCAGAAGAGTAACCCCCCACCCTACGAGTATCCTGATATGACACTAAACAATCTAATGGTGAGGTTGCAGTAATACTGGAGCTTTGAAGAATTCGGAGAACCTCTTTATTGCTATCTCTGCCAGGCCCATTCTGGACCGAAGTGGTAGCACCTGATTGGCTCCTATCTATGGGTCAAATACAACTAAACTGTGTACTTAAGCTAAATTGAATTAATAGAAATAGAAGTGTTTTGACATATAAATTGCGTACTTGTGCTAAACTGAATCGTTTGAAATAGTACTGTTTTGACTTTTAAACTGCGTACTTGTGATAAGCTGAATTGTTAGAAATAGAAATGTTTTCATGTATAAAAATGGAATTGGCATTAAATAACCTACAATGGTTAATATACTATAATATCAAATCAAACCAACTTAAAAAAAAAAAGAATTTTTTAATATTCACAGAACAGGCACAGAAATAATTTTGCCTCTTCTAATGTGTGCGTTAAATAAGAAAATTCAGGTTAATTATGCATATTTCTATGATGTTTCTCCTTCTGTAAGGGTTGAGTCCCTTTGGCGTAATGACTAACACGCTGGATTCTGCAATCCTAGCAAGTTTGATTCCCACTCACGCAATTACATTCGCTTTCAGGTGAATACCCTTTGGAAAGTTATGAACTTCCTTGTACCTCTAACCATGGGTTAAATAGTACCACAACAGTTCTTTTACAAAAAACCTTAAGCATTAGATAATCCATGAATTTTGATATGTTATTAAACAAAGTGTTAAGCATTGGCCTAGTAGGTAGGGTGTTCGCCAATGTTCCGGGAGACCTGGGATCAATCCTAGGTCGAGTCATACCAAAAACTTTAAAAATAGTACTTGATACCTCCATGCTTAACACTCAGCAATATTAGGTACGTATCGAAGTTAAAGTGGAGCAATCTAGGGAAAGGAGCAGCGCCCTCCCCTACACTTCGGTGTGGTAGCTATTGAAAAGAGAGCCTTTTGGTCGCCCTCGACTACGGTCGCCAACAACTTATTAAACAAAGAAATTAAAACCACAACAATGAATAGGCCAATTTAGTCTAAGGAGTTGAAAATAGGAAACACTCTTTGCATTTTTACCTTTCACAAGGAAAGCAATAACGATGAGTGCTTTCAATTCCCAAAAGATAGTCAACACAACTTTTACAGACCGCTGCGCGCAGAACTTTTTCTTTCCCGGAGAGTCCGTTATCTATTCCATAGATTGTTTTTTCAACTCAGTCGTGACAAATCTATGTTTAGCCTATTTGCAAAGATTCTTTTGACGAAAATATGCTTCTCACATACTTTTCATTTCTTGTCCAATAAAATTTGGTAACAGAACTTTGTTGAGGGTTTGAGTAATCTTGTTGAATAGCCACATACATATACAAATATATGAGGAACATAATCAAACATAATGACGAACTTCTATGAACGAACGAACACACTTCTTTATAAAAATGTATCTCTCACTCTTTATTCTCGAAAGGGTTGATGTTTGTTGTGTGTGAAAGATGAGCTGGAGACGGGGACAGACTGCTATTTGACCCAAAGTTCTTCTCGCGACCATAGCAGCACTTCTTCCTCGTCTTCACAAGGTTGCTCAACCGTGGGTCACTGAGGGCCCAAAGCCCTCTGTCCGCCTCCGGCTCTCAATTCGGCATCTTGTCTCCAACTGATTCTAACTGCCTCAAGCCGTCTGTGCCCTGGTTATTATTATTGTTTAACGTCCATCTGCTTCCGCTGTTCTTCCGCTTAATTACACAGGTGTATCTCTTGACTGACGGCTCGGCTGAGGGTCAATATGTTACAATCTGTCTGATTTGCAGTTAATTTGAATTACCCCAAAAGAAATATTTTTGTGGGACGAAATATTTTGGTTTTGGTTGATTTGGTTTTATGGTATATCAACTATCGTAGCTTTTTACGTATGTATATATTAGATATATATATAGGATTTGTAAACACATTTTGTTGAACATTTTCTCAAACAAGCTAAGGCTCTTTTTTTGCATACAGTTAAATGCTTCTAAGTATTGCTATGTAACAGTCACAACTTAACATCTGACATTTGTTTGCACACAGTTTGTTCAATTTGACGCATTGATAGGTCCAAAATCAGGTGCTATCACTCTTGGTCACAGTGGACCTGGGAGTGATGGCAATGAAGGGGTGCTCCACATTTTCCATCCGGTGGTTTACTGTCATACCCAGAACACTCGTTGCGGGGTTCTTATTCTCAGCAGAGATGCAGTCAGTGTATTCTACAGCCCCAGCCGACCGGACTGAAATTTCTTTAGTGTTGGGGGGGGGGAGATAAACTAATTCCAAACAATGCTGAAAATTTTTTTTTTTACTTTTTTCAATTTATTTAATTTCATATCGATATGTAAAAAAGACGTCTTCGAAATTGTTTTTACAATAATCATATAAATACTAATGTATTTATACTATTTACTTTATACAATGACAGAATAATTATTGCTCCCCAAAATGGAATTAAGGTTAGTTTTACTCCTTTAAAATGAAGAAAGATAATGATGATCATTGCCGGAAAAAAATAATGACCGCTCTTTACATTGAATGTATCATCAATGAAATAAATTGTTTTCAAACCCTCAGACCTAGATGTATACAAATCAGTCGACCGGGGCTGGAGAAGACACCATGTAAATCTCGGCAGAAGGGTAAGGCTCTCCCAATGAGAATCCTGGATATGACATTAAGCAATCGGATGGCGGACACCATTTAACTTTGTTGATGCATGCTAAATCGAATTGTTAGAAAGAGAACAGTTGGATCATTTAATCGTAGGTATCTACAAAATTTTTTTAATAATCATATATTTGATATATATCTAAAAACTGGATTTGGCATCAAATAACCAACAACGGTTGATATGCCATAAAACCAAACCAAACCAAAACTTGATGTTAATCTATATCTCTTTCATTGGTATGTGTGTGTGTGTATGAGCGTGCACGCGCGCGTGTGTGTGCGTTTATGTGTCTATGTATACATATATTGCTCAAGTTTTAAATTGATAGCAGATTCGTGTTGACAAAATATATGTGAGAAAAGCATAAGGCACTGTCTGAAAAAATAGACAATAAATGAACAACTCAAAAGAAAATAAAGCGAAACATGATGAAAGGAAGAGAAAGAAAGAGGGAGAGAGAAAGAAAGAAACAGCATGAGATCATACAAGTGAAAAGAAAGAAAGAAAGAAAGAAAGAAAGAAAAATTAGGAAAGAAGAAGAAAGAAAGAAAAAAAGGAAGAAAGAAAGAAACAGCATGAGAGCATACAAGTGAAAAGAAAGAAAGAAAGAAAGAAAGAAAGAAAGAAAGAAAGAAAGAAAGAAAGAAAGAAAAATTAGGAAAGAAGAAGAAAGAAAGAAAAAAAGGAAGAAAGAAAGAAACAGCATGAGAGCATACAAGTGAAAAGAAAGAAAGAAAGAAAGAAAGAAAGAAAGAAAGAAAGAAAGAAAGAAAAAGCATGAGATCATACAAGTGGAATAAAAGAAAGAAAGAATAAGAGATCATAAAAGAAAGAAAGAAACAAACAAACAAACAAACAAAAAGAAGAAGTCAGGAGAAGAAAAAAAGAAAGAAAGAAAGAAAGAAAGAAAGAAAAATTATGGAAGAGAAGAAGAAGAAGAAGAAAGAAAGAAAGAAAATGAATATAAAACATTATGCAGTGCATGATGTGTTCAATCGAGAAATTGGGTCATAGCATTAAAAGACATCTTCCAATTCCCCTAACTGACCCAGAAAAAATCTTGTCTTTGACACAGATGTAGGCGTGGGATAAGACAGGAAACAAGAGCCTCACCAACCTCCTCTCCACTCGCTTCTTGTACCCCCACCCAAACAGCGTTTCAAATGAATATTCTCTTGAGGACAAAGTTCCGTTTGACGATGGGGTTTGTAAATTAAGAACTTCTGTCGTGTCAAAGAATAGTTGTCTTATCATATAAGATCATCTGCTTTCAACTCATTAAAACATAGCTTGTTCTAGACACTGCACGATAGATAGATAGATAGATAGATAGATAGATAGATAGATAGATAGATATGAAGCATCTGTGTTAGATAGATTATAGAAATAGACTTAGATCTCTTGTCTTGGTAGAACAACCGGTTGAGGAGAGGGAAAACTTCTGATTTCAAAATCAGAGTGGTGGGTGTAGCTCAGATAATCTATTGCTCACCATTGAACCCGTCTTCTGCTGTCAGTTCATCAAGGCTGTATCTACACAAGTCTTCATCACTACAAAAATCACTTAAATAATTGTTTATAAAGCTTTTCCTTATTTAATGGCTAATATCAATTATTTTACTCTCTGTACGTTTGTCACACTAGCGTTGGCTGATGGGCTTTTACTGGATTCTGAGCGACAGCAAGTCTCCTCAGGTTGCCAGGACTCTTCTCAGCATTCAAGTCGATCTTAACATATAATGTATGCTGGATAGTCTCGATTCTTCCTCTGATTTCCAGATATTACAGTCGTTTTTCGCAAGCTTTTAGGGGACCGTTCCAAGTGCACCAACTACAATTGGTATCACTGTCACCTTCATGTTCCATAGTTTTTTCAGTCCTCTTGCAAGGTCCTAGTATTTGTAATTTTTTTCACTTTCTTTTATGGTTATTATTATTATTATTATTATTAGTAGTAGTAGTAGTAGTAGTAGTAGTAGTAGTATTTTAGCTCTTGTGAATTTTTCCCACCAGAACTTGCTGATGGGCTTTTATTGGAGTTTGAGTGACAGCAAGTCTCCTCAAATCTCCAGGACTCTTTTTCGTATTCTTGCCAATCCTAATAATGCTGTAGTCTGGATGGCCTCTACTTGTCCTCAGATTTCTAAGCCTTCTAAGTCCTCTTTACGAGGCCTTTGGAGATTGTTCCTTGAGCATGAATTATAACTGGTATCAACGTTACCTTCATATTTTATTATTATGATTATTATTGATATGATTTTACTCATTCGAAAGATTTCCTCACAATCGTTAACTGATGGTTTTCTACTTGAGTTTGAGTGACAGCAAGTCTCTGCAAGTCTCCAGGACTCTTCTTAGTATTCAGGCTGATTTCAACAATTCTGTAGTTTGAATAGTCTCCACTCGTCTCCGAATTTCCAAGTCCTCTTATCCCTTTATTAGTCCTTTGGTGACTATACCGAGAGCGTCAATTACAGTTGGTATCACTGCCACCTTCGCGTTCCATAGTTTTTTCAGTTCTCTACAGAGTCCTAGGTACTTATCTCTCTTTTCGCTTTTCTTCAGTTCTACACTGTAGTCAGCTGGAACGTCTTTGTCCACTATTCGGTGGGTTCTCTTTTTTTTTCTTTTTTTTTTTTTTTGTTGACTATTACTTGGTTTAAACTTCTTAATTTGTTCTTTATTTTCTTAAATTGAAATTAATCTTGCTTTCTAATACAGGGTGGAACGATAAAATTGTCGTCCTAAAGAAAACAACACTACACCTTTATTTTAAAACTTTTATTGAAAAAATCAATTCAGGTAACTTAATTATGTAGTAGAGCTGACATCTATTCAATGTAGCCGCGTTCAGCCTCAATCACCGCCTAGATACGGATCTGGAACTGAGAGCATGCCTTTTCCACAAGCGCCGGCGGGAGATCGGTGAATACTCGGTGGATGGCGGCGAGCAAGCTGGCTTTGGTGTTGTGGGAGGTCATGTTGGTGATGTTCTCGACGTATGACCAAACGAAGTAGTCCAGCAGGTCCAGGTCGGGAAAGGAGAGGGGCCAGTGAGAGAAGGGTATAAAGTCGTAGCACTCCTGAAGCCAAGCCTGGGTCTCTTTGGACTTGCGGGCCGGCGCCGAGTCCTGCTGCCACACCCAGGGTCTGCCACCGGCCACCTGATTGCACCAGGGGATCACCACACTCTTCAGCACGTCTAGGTACACTTTGGTGTTGACTTTCAAGCCGACTTCGAAGATGTGAGGTGGCATGATGTGGCCGTCACTTGAAAGCATACCAAAGACCATAACCGTTGCCGGAAACTTTGTTTTCATCACCCTGGGCACGTTGAACCGTCCGGATTTGCATTTTGAGGGTGCTGGCAATGGTCCTGTTGTCATAACTCTGATCAGTAGAGAGCTTGACTTGTACAGAGGCGTATCTCCGATCTCGTTCGTTGAACATTGTGTCACTTTCAGACATGATAGAAGGCTCCTATCGCTCATGGGATTTGTACACAACTGGCCAACCACTACATGGTCTGCAACACAAAAAAAGAAAACCGTTTTTTTATTAAACGGAAATGGAATCATGTCGTCTTTTCAAGGGCGACAATTTTATCGTTCCACCCCGTAGTCATATATTATTATACTAGAATATTCCTAATTTTGGTTCCAGACACTATATTCTTTTAGTTCTTGAAGTGATTAATCTGTGAAGCCCTTATGACAGCTGAGTCTTTTTGGTTCCCTCTTTTCTTGACACATCGTCTCAGCCTAGTTGGCTGGGACCGTGGAATGCACCAACTGCATCTCTGTATAGGAATAAGACCTCATCCAGCAAAAGTCCTGCATATGACTCTAAACAATCTGATAGCAAGGCTCCAGTCTTGGAGATTTAAGGAATCTGAAATGCCTTTTATTGCTATGGCACCCAACTTCACTCTGATTCGGAGTGGTAGCACCTGATAGGGTCCTACTTATGGGTTAAATAGAATTGGTCGCATTAAATTGAGTGCAGACTTATGCTAAATTGAATTGTTAGAAATCTTTAAAAAAATATTATTTAACTGTGTGTAAGCAAGTCACTAATGTTTAGTTGATTTTAGTTACATAGCAATTCTTGTGAGCATTTGACTGTGTGGCAAACAAATGATTATATATAAGCATAATAAATCGCGTTAAATAGAAATACTTGAAACCATTTAACTGTGTGCAAACAAATGAACTTATGCTCATTCAAAATGATATAAACAAAATGTGTTTACAGATCATATTATATATATATATATATATATATATATATATATATATATATATATATATATATATGAGGATCATGAAATAAGTTTCCAGACTTTTCGTATGGGCACTTATATTGATAGTACACACATAAAACTCTATTCCCCTTCGAAGTAATCTCCTCCGGCTGCAATGCACTTGTTTACCGTTACAACAACTTCTGGAAGGCCCCATTGAAGTCCTCTTGTGTGAGCGTGTCAAAGACCTTCGTCACAGCCTCTTTCAACTCCTCAATTGTCGCATAACGACAGCCTTTGAGTTTAGGGAATAACCAAAAGTCACAGGAAGCAAGGTCTGGACTATAGGGAGGCTGAGGAACTGTCTTGATGTCCATCTTGGTCAAATAGTCTGTGACAAGGATGGAGTTCTGGACTGGTGCATTGTCCTGGTGGAAATGCCACTGACCCGATTTGAAGAGTGCTGGCCTCTTCCCTAGGAATCTCTTCTTGAACTCCCTTAAAACCTCAACATAGTAACCCTAACCCTAACCCTTTGGCCAATCAACTCTGGTCTATTGACTTCCTTACTCCTGCCTCACCCCTCATCGTCCCTCACAGACTCCCTGTCCTCCTTGAATCTGTTATGCCACACAAAAACTGATGCATGCAAGATGGTGCAAAAGCAGTCTGAAGCATTCCATACGTTTCTGTGGCATTTTTTCCAAGTTTAAAACAGAATTTTATTGCATATCGTTCTTCTAAAGTGTCTTCACGTACAGATTGCATTTTTGAAATTCACCTGCTGTGACAATCAGGCTTTAGTAAGGTGTATTCCAATTGCAGCTGTAGTTGTTCCTTTGAACTTGAAATCCTAAAAATTGGTCAGTCATCTCATAAGATGTATTCTCAAGAGTCTACGACAATTTTAAATGCCCGTTGTTATGACCCTCCCCCACCTGAATCTCTCGTGTTTGATTTTTTTTTTCTATCTCACACCCGCACATACTCTTCTTACTGGGGAAGGAGAGGACGGAGAGAGTTGGAGTGTCCTGAGTAGAAAGCGAAGACGGAGAGAACCGGAAGTTGGGTACCAGCATAAACAAATTGCAACAAGGTTTGTGTGTCCACAAATCAGTCGAGATTGGACTATCTTCTGCGTTCGGTTCCCACTAAAAGAGAAAGATTTGTAACTTCTGAAAAAGGGAAGATAGTGGTTGGTACTTTCTTTTTGCCTTATCTATCTTTTAGTTGGTTTCCGCGAGTGTTTGGCGATTTTTGCCCCCTCCTCCGTTGATGTTGAATTGTTACTTTTCTGATTTTCTCTGGGATGATTGTGTCCCATGCGGAGGGTTTGTCAGTGCTGAAGTGGAATGATCTACAAGTTAATTCGTTTTGTTGCGGTGTGTTGGATCTGTTGTTCCTTCCACTGGTGTTCGCGGTGGAGTGACGACCCGTAAAATCTTTTTGTTCGTCCGAGCTGATACCACCATAGTGGTTGTTTTTCCCAGCAAGGACTAGGTATGTCCCCCTCTCTAACAAGAAAAGGAAGGTCGTAATACCGTACAAAAAGTCTGGAAACATATTGAATGCACCACGTATATATATATATATATAATTCATGGAATTTAGACTGCGACCCCTGGGTTCTATGTTCTATGATCCATTTGTCTAAGTTCCTTCCTTGTCCATTTGAAGAATTATCCCAGAGTATTTTTTAAGGAGTACTGCCTTTGTATTTATTCTTTGATGAGGTTTCTGCTGCAGAGTTTAGTCTCAGTAAGTTTTCATGTTCTTCTAAGATACTGTTTTCTTTTTTTTTTTCTTTCATTTCTGTTTGTTAGATGTTGTCCACTTCCCAAGTATTTGTAATTTTCTTTTTCTCCAAGCGTTGCTTTCCAGATTTGGTTAGTTCTATTCTTCCTAATGTTGTTTTTCCGAACGTTCTTATAATCATTGCGGAACACTATTACTATTATTATTTTACTCATATGAGAGTTTTTCACACCAGCCTGTAGCTGATGTTTTTCCACTGGAGTCTGAGTGACTGCAAGTCTCCTCAAGTCTCCAGGACTCTTCTTAGTATTCTATCCGTTCTTAACAGTGCTGTAATTTGTATGGTCTCTACTCGTCCTCTTATTTCCAAGTCCCCAAGTCCCTGTACCACCTACCTACCTAGGAAGTAGCGTCTCATCAGCCGAAAAAGACATCGACACACGACTAACGAAGGCGTGGACGGCTATCGATAGGCTCTCGATCATATGGAAATCAGACCTAACCGATAAAATGAAACGCAGTTTCTTCCAGGCAGTGGTTGTGTCGATACTGTTATATGGATGCACTCCATGGACGCTAACTAAACGTCTGGAGAAGAAACTAGACGGAAATTTCACAAGAATGTTGAGAGCAGTATTGAACAAGTCCTAGCGACAACACCCCACAAGACACCAACTATACGGACACTTGCCCCCCATCACGAAAACTATACAAGTTAGACGGGCCAGACACGCAGGACACTGCTGGAGAAGCAAGGACGAGCTCATAAGTGATGTACTCCTATGGACCCCCACACATGGCCGTGCAAAAGCAGGACGACCAGCTCGAACATACATACAGCAACTATGTGAGGACACAGGATGTAACCCTGAAGACCTGCAGGAGGCGATGAATGATAGGGAGAAGTGGCGAGAGAGGGTCTGGGATACCCGTGCTGGCGGCACATGATCATGATCATGATGATTATTTAAATCATTTGAGTTTTCCACACCCGCGTTCAATGATTGTTTTCCAATGGTGTCTGAGTTTCCAGGACCCTTTTTTGTATTCTGTTCGATCTCAACAATGCTGTAGTTTGGTCCCCACTCGTTTTCTTATTTACAAGTCCTTAAGTCCTTGTACCAATCCATTGGTGACTGTTATTATTATTTTATTCATTTGAGAGTTTTCCACACCACCGTTAGTTGATGGTTTTCCACTTGAGTTTGAGTGAGAGAGTTTCCTTGGCTCTTTAGGACTCTTCTTACTATTCTAGCCGATATCAGCAATGCTGTTGTTTGAATGGTCTCTACTCGTCCTCTAATTTCCTAGTCCTCTTGTTCCTGTACCAATCTTTGGGTGACTGTACCGTGCGCCCTTATTAAAATTGGTATCATTGTCTCTATGTTCCATAGTTTTTTTTTCGGTTCTCTAGCAAGATCCAGATATTTATTTCTCTTTTCGCTTTCCTTCAGTTTTACCCTGTGGTTAGCCAGAACGGTAAAGTACCCTATTCGGCAGGTTCTCTTTTTTTTTTTTTTTTTTTTGTTGTTGACTATTACTTGATCCGTTTGTATATCAAAATTCGAAATAATTTTTTGTGTCTCATTTTCTAGGATGGATTCTAGGCTGAGATTTTGACTATTACAAGGTCAGGTCATCTGGCTGAGAATTTTGGGCGCCTCATTTTCCAGGACAGATTCTGGTTTGTGCAAATACCATTTGTTCGTATGGTTACATTTAAACTTCTTACACAATCCCCAGTGGATCAACTTCCCCAGCCAGTCGCATGTAGTCTTATACGCTCTTTGAACTAATTTACTTCCTTCGCTTATTATGTGAATTGATCGTTTCATCTTTATCACCCCATAGTCTACATCTGCTATTCTGTTGGGTCTTGTTTATTAATGCTTTGATTGAGTTAGTCCTTATGGCGTTTTGGGGCTGCTATCAGAAAAGATTTAATTTCTCTTTTAAAGATTTCTTTTCATTGCCCTGTCCATGTATTCCCGTGTGAGATTTTGCTTGTTTGTTGCTTGAAATGTCCATACCATTTGTACCATAACCATGATACGGCTATGTGTGAAAGGTACATAGAATGTTCATAACATATATACATAGAACATAGTAGTCCCGAAACACGAAAAACACGTAACGACTTCTTAGTTCAGGTACGAAACCTTTTATTACCTTTGAGTCAAAGGTTTCGACATAAGGAAGTGAGATGCACAATCTTTCTATGATCCTATTTACCCAACCCCTCCGCTCGGGCAGGATATGACACAAGGTCAATTTTTAAGCGGAGTTTAACAGGTTTGAATTCACAGTTTTCCTTCTCCTAGACTAGTTACCCCACCAAGGCTGAAGAACCTAGTCTGTCCTACTATTTACCCATAGCTGGAGGGAGAATAATTGGATTCATACCTTTCCCAAGGGTATTAGTGGTATGTGAAATGTAATCAGTCAGGTCCAGGATTTGAACTCGTGTCGCCGTGTCCATATCCTGCGACGATAACCATTACACCACGGGCACCTCCAATCTTTCTATGATGACTTTTCCATCTGTACCCCCAACACGTGTGGCACCCGCCACAAAGCCTCTGGCCGGGCTTCGGCAACCAAGCGAAAGCCAACCGTCTTCTCCTGAGGCAGAACTCAACTGAACTAACTGACTTTTTCAATCAGTCTTCCTTCCCGCTTTAAATGTAATCTTCTAGTCGTTGTATCGATGCATCGATGCTATTAAAATGGTCCCGGATATCTTACGAGGAGGACAACCCAAGTATTTACCACTTTGATGACATTTCTATATAGTTTGGTTTTGAGTTGTTTTCTGGTTCTTCTAAGATATTCTTTTTTCGTTTTTCTTTCATCCCCACATGTTTAATGGTTTCTGCTTCCAATATTCCCAGGTTTCCTTTTCTCCGAATGTTCTGATTTTATCTAGATTTGGTTGTTCCATTCCTTCCGTTCCAAGTCATTTTCTGCTTTTTATTATCAACATGGCGCATTTTTCCGTACCAAATTCTATCTCTATGTCCTGACTGTATATCCTCACTGCTTATGTTAAGGTTTCCAATACTTTGTCATTTTTGGCAAACAGTTTATTATTATCATTATTATTATTATTATTATTATCATAATTTACTCCTTTAGAGTTTTTCACATCAGCGCCAGATGATGGTCTTCCTCTAGAGTTTCAGTGACAGCAAGTCTCCTCAAGTCTCCCGGACACTTCTCAGTATTCTGACCGTTCTCAATAATGCTTTCGTTTGGATGGTCTCCACACGTCCGCCAACTTCCCTCCTAGCCCTTTAATAATCCTTAAGTTACTGTACCAAAAACACCAATTACAATCGGTTTAATTGTCACACGCATGTTCCACAGCTTTTTCAATTCCCTAGTAAGGTCGAGGTACTTATCCTTCTTTTCATATTCTTTCAGTTTTATTCTGTGGTCAGCCGGGACAGCAAAGTCGACAATTTTGCAATTTCTCTTTTTGTTGATATTATGTCTGGTCTTCTGGCCGAGATTTGGTGAGCCGTGTGTATGTCAAAGTCCCATAGGAGATTATGTGTGTTTTTTCTAGGACAGGTGCTGGGTTGTGCATATACCATTTGTCAGAATGGTCAAATTTAAATTTCTTGCACATCTCCCAGTGTATCACCTTGCCGACCCAGTCGTGTCTAGTCTTATATCCCTTCTATGCTAATTTGCTGCATTCGCTTATTATGTGATTGATGGTTTCCTCTCTGTCACCGCGTAGCCTACATTTCTTATTTTGTTGCGTGCTCCTTAAGAAATTTTCCCATCAGTTTTAGCCGATGGTTTTTGCTGGAGTTTGAGTGACAGCAAGTCTTCTTAAGTCTCCAGGACTCTTCTCAGTATTCTAGCCGTTATCAATAATACTGTCGTTTAGATGGTCTCCACTCAGCCGCCAACTTCGAAGGCATCCAGTCCCTTTAATCCTATTTACCAACCCCTCCGCTCGGGCAGGATATGACACAAGGTCAATTTTTTAAGCAGAGTTTAACAGGTTTGAAATCAGAGTTTTCCTTCTCCTAGACTAGTTGCCTCACCTAGGCCGAAGAACCTAGTCTGTCCTACTATTTACCCATAGCTGGAGGGAGAATATTTGGGTTCATACCTTTCCCAAGGGTATTAGTGCTATATAAAATGCAATCAGTCTCTTTGAACTCGTGTCACCGTGTCCATTTCCTACGACGATAACCATTACACCACAGGCACCTCCAGTCCCTTATTAATCATTTGGTGATTGTACCAAAAGCACCAATCACGATTGCTATATGGTCCCAAAGAAGATACGAGGACTATTTAATCAGCAAAATTGTTTAAGGTGACAGAAACTATTATTATTGTGAATTTTGGTAGAATTCAGACGGTCAATTGATTTCTAACGATATTTAACGGATGCCTCCGCTGTGAAGAAAGAAATAATAATGCTACTACTAATAGTAATAAAAAAAACAAGTGATTAAGTTTATCCTGAATAGGTCCCGCGCGATTTAACTATAATATATGAGATCTCGTTTTTAGTGAAAATGCGTGTTAAAAGAAGTGATCATTATGTATTAAATTTCAATGCAAATCAAAGTTCTGCTATTCAAACAGTCATTTCATCATTTGTTGAACGATCAGAGCGCTTAATTATTTAAGAGCTTTTTATACCCCACCCAACTCATGACTTTGCAAACATTTATTTCATTTCTTTAGCTCTTTCTTATTAATCGAGGTCGGATTTTAAAATGGAGACGACAAGAACTTTTGTTTTTTTTTTTTGTTTTTTTTTTTTAATCTATTTTTTCAATCTTCTTCGATTAAAGAGTTCTTTCTATACTGGGAATCCTTTTTTTCTTCTTTATACTTTTTTTTTTTTTATTTGTATCAGGGTTTAATGGTTTCAATCATATTTAACAAGATTCAATTTTCGTTTTGTTTTACGCTTTTTATTACTTCTGCAGAAACCATTTCTCAATTATGTACACGGATAGAAATACACTCATGTACACATCGATGTACTTAAAACACGCAAACAAATATACGCACACTCGTACAAACACATACACACATATCGACATATACACACACGAATGAATAAACCCATATATATATATATATATATATATATATATATATATATATACAAAAAACACTCATGCTAAAAATAAATATACACACACTCGTACAAGCGCATACACACACGCTCAAATATATATATATATATATATATATATATATATACTCAGACACATACACACACACATATATATATATATATATATATACGTATATTCACATAATCATATAAATATATACATATATATGAGAATTGATTTTTATTTATTTATTTATTGCGGACTTTCCCCCCTCATCTTGGTAGTTTTTTGTGTTGTTTCTTCTTTCTCTACGTTTCGGCCAAATTCCCTCTGGCCTTCTTCGGGGCCCCGTGGCGCAGCGGATAGAGGCGTTGAGTCTCTTCGGTTCCAGGCGAGCATTGTCAGAAGATAGCGGTTTCAAATCCTACCCAAGCTGGCCAGAGGGTACTTGGTCAAAAACGTGGTGCGATAGACAACAACTATGGAAGACAGTAATTACTGGGGATACGGTTACAAGACTCAGCATTCCTATCCAAGGTCGCGGTAAATCACCTGAAGAAGGCCAGAGGGAATTTGGCCGAAACGTAGTGAAAGAAGAAACAACACAAAAAAACTACCAAGATGAGGGGGAAAAGTCCGCAATAAATAAATAAATAAAAATTAATTCTCAGATTAAGAGCCTCATCTCAAAAATGATTCCAATTAGGACAATATACATATATATATATATATATATATATATATATACAAAAACATACACACGCATTTAAACATAAAATACTTGTACGTATATACCTATCTACTTAAAGGCACACATACATTTTTACAATTACATACACTCATATGCACATACTCATATATATGTATATACACATGTACAATAACACACACATTTAGAAACAATTATACAGGTTGGAACGCTAAATTTGTCGCCCTAAAGAAAACAACACTACACCTTTATTTTAAAACTTATATTGAAAAAATCAATTCAACTAACTTGAATATGTAGTAGAGCAGACATCTATTCAATGTAGCAGCCTTCAACCTCAATCACCGCCTCGATACGGATCCGAAACTGGGAGCATGCCTTTTCCACAAGCGCCGCCGAGAGCTCGGCGAATACTCGGTGGATGGCGGCGATCAGGCTGGCTTTGGTGTTGTGGGAGGTCATGTTGGTGATGTTCTCGACGTCTGACCTAACGAAGTAGTCCAGCGGGTTCAGGTCGGGTGAGGAGGGGGCAGTGAGAGAAGGGTATAAAGTCGTAGCACTCCTTCTGAAGCCAAGCCTGGGTCTCTTTGGATTTGTAGTTCGGCGCCGAGTCCTGCTGCCACACCCAGGGTCTGCCACCGGCCACCTGTTTGCACCAGGGTATCACCACACTCTTCAGCACGTCTAGGTACACTTTGGTGTTGACTTTCAAGCCGACTTCGAAGATGTGAGGTGGCATGATGTGGCCGTCACTTGAAAGCATACCAAAGACCATAACCGTTGCCGGAAACTTTGTTTTCATCACCCTGTGAACGTCCCTGTTATTCGGGGCAATCCAGCGATGGTTCTGGCTGTCATAATTTGAATCAGTAGAGACATGAGTCGTACAGCATTGAGCTACCGAAACTGTGTTATCACCCTGGTTGGAAGCTGATGAGGACAAAGTATTGCACGTGCTTTCACCCGTTGTGATGAAAAAAAATAGGAAAAAATATATATATATTATAAAAGTGTTGGTTGATTCCATCTTCTTAACTGGCTGATGATTGTTGTTTTGCAAAAAACTTCATGAAACCCAGGGTTGCAGGCCTTTTTCCCTGGATTATATATATATATATATATATTTACTAACACACTGTTTTAGGACAAGCCTATCGTACTTTTTCTGGAAGCAGTGGAACTGGCCCATTGTGATTTGCTTTCTTCTGTTTATAATAGAAATGATTTAGTTATAGGAAGAGCATCTGTATTACTTAGTACGCGAACAGGTCTATGGTTTTGGACACATCAGCCAAGGCCACCTGAGATTCGTCCTGGGGGAGCCTAACATTCGTGTCGGGTAGCTGAGAACGATAATTCTCCTAGCTTCAAGGGTTAGTCCTCCCAGGCTTTCGTCTACTTCAGCAGGGTTAGGTTTATTGCCAGTTGCCTGAGTCGCCCTTTTTAGGGGAATGGCGACAGGACTGTATTTGTTTTCCAGCCCCAAAACAGGACGTGTACGGTAAAAGGCCTTTTTGAGGTGGGTCCGACCGCAGAGCCGTAGTCCACACGCACCGGGCATTTTTAAAAACGCCTCAGGCCCCTAAAAAGGGGCGCCTCAGGAAACAGGCGATAAACCCAATCCCGCCGAAGAGGGTTAAAACCTGGGTGGGGGGACAGCCCACTGAGGCCAGAGGTATATCCAGTGATGAGGCACACCCGTGCAGCCCACCACGCGTCCGGCCGAAGTGTGATCCAAAAAGTGGAGTGGCGCACCAACACGATGATTGTATCGCACATTTGAGCTTCGGCTTGTACCCGGCCTCCCACATTAAAAAAGACTATGCGCCATATTTTGCCAGGGTGGGGAGATGGATAAATAACATCAAGTCATGCGGTTACTTTTACGCGAACCAGCTAATACCAACTCTTAGCACTCTGCTACGAACGACTGAACATTCTAAGTCTCGGTATTCAACACAAACGTAAGGAAATGTACACGCACAAAAACAAACGCATATACACACGCACACCCACACCAATACCCGTTGCATACAAGAGCGGAACACGTGAGTGCACGGATATACAGCAATGCTGCATTCATGCAAACAAACGCTGACCCACATAAACGCACGTGCGCACAAATTCACGCCAAAAAAAGAAAAAAATGCGCAAACATGCTAACACACTCTCCTGTACAAATGTTAGCACTCGCATGTATTCACATATATATATATATATATATATATATATATATATATATATATGTATGTATGTATATATACTCACACAACAATCGCACAGACGTGCGCCTACGAGCACTCATCTGGAGAAAAAAAAATTCTTATGGATGGCTTTGTTTTGGATTAATTTTTTTTTTTTTTGTTAAATGGCATATCAACCTTCAGGGATATATAATGCCAAAATCATACTTGTAGAAAAACGGTAATGGTACTATGTAACGTATAGCTGGGGCAGTAATAGGGTCCATACCTTTACCAATGGCATGGGTCCGAAAGTGAATGTAATAGCGTGACTGGAGCTTGAACACGCTTACTACGGTGTCGCAGTCTAACCACGGTGCTATTGGTACTCCCTCTGACTTTGGCCTGATATTGAAATCCGGTATCTATATGTGCCCCTAAGCCTTGGGTTTAAATTCAGACCAGACCCGGTAAAAGGGGGGAAAAGAATTACTCTAAACGTCACGTCACTCACAAAGACTTTTAAACTGAGCAAATGCTGCATAAATAATATCACGGAAAGGTTGGGCATCTTAGCGTTTTGAAACGGTTAAGAAGCAAATCTTGCAAGTCAGTTACTCCAGAGTAACGAGTTCGATCATCACCAGATGCACTATACTTTTCTTTTGCCATGTCTAAACAATATACTTAGTTTTAATGATCAGTATGTCAAGCTACGCCGACCAATTGCTGGTTGGTTGGTTGTGTTTTATGGCATATCAACCTTTGTAGGTTATTTAATACCAAATCCATTTTTATGTAAATAATAAGTTATATTGCAAACAATTCAGTTTAGCATGAGTACACAGTTTAATTTAATTTCTATTTCAAACAATTCAGTTTATTCAAACAGTTATATATAACAATTAAGTTTAGTGTAAGTACAGTTTCAATGTCAAAAACAGTTCCATTTCAAACAATTCAGTTTAGCATAAGCACGCAGTTTAAATGTAAGTACAGTTTAATTGTCAAAAATATTTCTATTTCCAGCTATTCAGTTTAGTCAAGCAGATCTTATTCAGCTAATTCAGTTTAGTAGAAGTAAAGATTTCGTTTACACGCAATTAAATGTCAAAACAGTTCAATGTTAAACAATTCAGTTTAGTGTAAATACAATTCTTTTTCAGATAATTCAGTTTAGCATAAGCACGCAGTTTTAATGTAAGTACGGTTTAATTGTCAAAAACATTTCTATTTCAAGCTATTCAGTTTAATCAAACTATTCAGTTTAGCATAAGTGTGCCGTTAGTTCTATTTAACCCATTGATAGGACCCTTATCAGGTGCTACCATTCCGGGTCTTGCTGGAACCTTACCATCGGATTGTTTAGTGTCATATCCAGGACACTCGTTGGGGGTGGGGGTCTTACCCCTCTGCAGAAAAGCAATCAGAAAAGCAGCCGACTGGGCAACGACCATTTGCATTGGCAAGTTCGATTCTCATAAGGTGCTCCATACAAAAGGCCTTGTGTTGAAACTCAGCATATCATAGTAAATTATAACGCAATAAAGAAACGCAAATATTTACAAAACCACTCGGCTACCGGTGGGACGTGTCACAAGGACAATTTCTTTTGATGGTTTGATGGTTTTTGTACCTTTGTTTAATGGCATATCAACATTCTTGGGTTATTCAATGAAAAAGCGATTCTTGTTGAAAAAACAAAAAAACGTAATAGTACTATTCAACTCATATTTTACCTCTTATGCAAATCTTCAGGATTCATCTAGACTAATATATATTTCAATAACATTAAATGAGAATTACAGTAACTGCAGGCATGTAAGACCCATATGTTTCCGAAAAATGGCTTAAAATGTCCCCGAGGTGTTATGTATCAGTAAAGGTAAAGTTGGCGACCCGAAAGCTCCCTTTTTGTTGGTTTCTACACCAAGGTGTAGGGAAGGGCGCTACTCCTTTCCCTGGATTGCTCCACTTTGCCCTTGATCCTTACCTGAGTGTTAAGCAAGGAGGCATCAAGTAACATTTGTTTAGTCTTTGGTATAATTTGACCTGTGATTGAACCCAGATCTCTCGGGTCATCGGGGGAACACTCTAATCATTATGACAATGACCGGTCTTTAATCTTATGTATACAAAGTTAAAATCTTTTCTGCAATATCAAAGTTGCTTTCGTTTTCTATTATAAATGACATTATTATTGTTAGAGACGTTTTCCTTCTGTCCTGGTGGATGTTTTGTTCCGTTTTTTTTTTAATCTGATATAAGCAAAGTTGGCGACCTTAGTTGAGGGTGACTCGAAGCCTCCCTTTTCAATAGCTACTACACCGAAGTGTAGGGGAGGGCGCTACTCCATTCCCTGGATTGCTCAACTTTACTCTTGAGCCTTACCTTAGAGAGCAGAGTGCTAAGCAAGGCGGCAACAAGTGCCGTTTTTTCGAGTCTTTGGTATGACTCGACCTGGGATTCAACCCAGGTCTTCTGGATCACTGCAGAACACTCTACTCATTAGGCCAAAGGCTAGTTAAATAATCTAATATACTTTAACTATATATTTCAGTAACATTAAATTCTTAGCCATAGATACTCTAAAATGTTTTTCCAGATAATCACTGCTGAAATGAAGGTCTTATATACTCATGAGTCTAATGACATCAAATATACTACGTACATTAGATTATATGTATTATCTTGCACCAGACTCATTATAAGCATAACGCAATAATGGCTTGGTTTGGTTTAGTTTGATTTATTTAATGGCATATCAACCACTTATGGGTTATTTAATGCAAAAATTTGATTGATTTGTAAATGTTTGATTATTATCATAATTATATCTACAACACACCAATGCAATCATTTTTTTATTTGTCTATAATAATCATTTTTTGCACACAATTATATTGTATCAAGTATTTTTATCTAATACTAATAATTTACATAGAATTATATGGTTTTGAGAATTCCTATCTGAATGACAGCAAGTCTTCCCAAATCTCCAGGTCTCTTTTAAGGAGCTTTATATTTCAATAACATTAAATGCTTAGCTATAAATAACCTCTGCTGAAAAGAGGGTCTTATATACTATCAGATATGTTACATTTATTAATTTATATGTGAATTATCTTGTGCCAGATTCATTATAAGCATAACGCAATAATGGCTTGGTTTGGTTTAGTTTGATTTATTTAATAGCATATCAACCACTTATGGGTTATTTAATCCTATTTACTACCCCCTCCGCTCGGGCAGGATATGACACAAGGTAATTTTTAAGCGGAGTTTAATCGGTTTGAATTCAGAGTTTTCCTTCTCCTAGACTAGTTGCCTCACCAAGGCTGAAGAACCTAATCTGCCCTACTATTTACCCATAGCTCGAGGGAGAATAATTAGATTCATACCTTTTCCAAGGGTATTAGTGCTATGTGAAATGCACTCGTTCTCGTCCAGGATTTGAACTCGAGTCGCCGTGTCCACTTCCTATGACGATAACCATTATACCACGGGCACCTCCCTTATGGGTTATTTAATGCAGAAATTTTATTCATTTGTAAATGTTTGATTATTATTATCATAATTATATTTTCAACATGCCACTGCAATAATTTTTTGTCTATCATATTTACCAACCCCTCCGCTCGGGCAGGATATGACACAAGGTCAATTTTTAAGCGGAGTTTAACAGGTTTGAATTCAGAGTTTTTCTTCTCCTAGACTAGTTGCCTCACCAAGGCTGAAGAACCTAATCTGCCCTACTATTTACCCATAGCTCGAGGGAGAATAATTGGATTCATGCCTTTCCCAAGGGTATTAGTGCTATGTGAAATGCAATCAGTCTCGTCCAGGATTTGAACTCGTATCGCCGTGTCCAATTCCTACGACGATAACCATTACACCACGGGCATAATAATTCTTTTATACCGTCTCAAATATTTTCATCTAATTCTAATAATTTACATAAAATTATATGGTTTCAACTGTCTTTATACAATTCCTATTATTTATACCCAATTATATGGTTTCAAGTATTTTTTCTAATACTAAAAATTTATACACAATTACTTGATATCAATTATTTTACCAAATACTAAAAAATTGTACACGATTATATGATATCAAGTACTTTTATCTAATATTAATAATTTATAAACAATTATATGTTGGGGCTGCGGAATACACCAACTGCAAGACCCCTCACCCCCGATTGAGAGTCCTGGATATGACACTAAACAATCTGATGGTGAGATTCCAGTAATGCTGAAATTTTGGGGAATGCGGAGTACCCCTTTCTTGCCATCGCTCCCAGGTCGACTCTGGCCCGGCGTCGTAGCACCTGATAAGGGTCCCATCTTTGGATCAAATAGAACTAAACTGTGTACTTAGGCTAAACTGAACTACTTGAAATTGTACTGTTTTTGGCATTTAAACTGCGTACTTATCTTATACTGAATTGCTCGAAATAGAGCTGTCTTTATATCTAAACAACGTACCGGTGCTAAACTGAATTAGCTGAAATAAAACAGTTTTTACAATTAACCCTGTGTATTGCCCAGTCGGGTGGGGCTGTAGAATATACCGATTGCTTTTTTGCAGCGAGGTAAAAAAAAAACACAACGAGTGTCCTGCATATGACACTAAACTATCTTATGGTAAGGTTACAGTAATTCTGGAGCTTTGGGGAATGCGGAGTATCCCTTCACTGTCATCATTCCCAGGTCCACTCTGGCCCGGAGTGTTAGCACCTGATATGGGTCCTATCTATGGGTTAAATTGAACTAAACTGCGTATTTATAAAACTGTTTTGATATTTAAACTGCGTACTTATGCTAAATTGAATTTTTAAAAACAGAACTGTTTTTGCCTTTTAATTCTGTGTAAACAAAAATTGTACTCAAACTAAAACGTATTTCTTGAATAAAAACTGTGTGTTTCAACTAAATAGCTTGAAATGGAAATGTTCTTGACAACTGAACTGTGTACTTATGCTTAACTGAATTGTTTGAATAGAACTGTTTATTTGTATAAAAATGGATTTGGCATTAAATAACCTACAAAGGTTGATATGTCATAAAACCCAACCAACCAACCAACCAACCAACAATTATATGGTTTCGAGAATTCTTATGTGAATGACAGCAAGTCTTCTCAGACCTCCCGGACTTTTATAAGGATCTATAGATTTCAATAACGTAATATTCTTAGGCATGAATACACTCTGTTGAAAAGGGAGTCTTAAATACTATCATATAAGCTGCATTTATTAAATTATATGTGAATTATCTTGAGCTTTTCCATCTGTTTTTATTTAAAAAAAAACAATCTAAGTTTAGTCGCTGTGCCTTAGTAGTTAACGTGCTGATCTACAACAAGCATATTATTATAGACAAATAGGTCAATGATAATAATAATCATTTGCTTGCATTGAGTTATATGGCAACAACATGCATATAAAATAATAATAACTAATACACAAAAATATCGTTTCATGTAACAATTCCAATTTAATGATAGGGGAATGGAGAGTCCTCATGGTTAACAAGCTTGACTGCGACACCTTAGTAAGCGAGTTCGAATTCCAGTCGTGCTATTTTGTTGACTTTTGGATTAATAATTCTTAGAAATTTGTGAATTTCCTAATCCCCTTATGATAGAAAAATATTGCTAATGTTCTTCTACAAGGATTGTTTTGGCATTGAACAACCCACAAAGGTTGATGCGCTATTTTAAAATAGAAACCAAACCAAACGTATTTGATCGTAATCATTTGTTTGCAGTTACATGGTATCAAGTATTCCTATTCAATACAAATAATTTACCCTCTATTTCATAGTTTCAAGTATTCCTAATCAATCAAACAGATCTATTTGATCCATAGGTCGGACACTAACAGATTCTCTCAGTCCAGGTTTGAGTGGACCTGGGAGTAATGGCAATGAAGATGTACTCAACGTTCCACAAATCTCCAGATCTGGAGCATCACCACCGGGTGCAATTTTGTATCATACGCAGGAAACCCCTTTTATGGGTTAGTAGTCGGCGTATTCTGAACTTGGTCGACACAGCGATACCACTGTGATTAGTGGTCTGCAGCAATTATCTTAGATAAAATTACCACTGATAATAACGTCTCAGTCGGCTGGGGCTGGGGCTGATAGAATACTCCGACTGCATTGCTGCAGAGGGGTAAGACACCCCTAACGAGTGTCCTGGATATGACATTAAATTATCTGATGCCAAAGAGTTTGGGGAATATGGAGTAACCCTTCATGGCCATTGCTCCCAGGTCCACTCTAGCCTGGGGTAGTAGCACCCTATCTATGGGCCAAATAAAACTGTTTGAAATTTTAAACTGTGTAGAAACAAATGACTTATATTTAATTGGATTGTTCGAAATATTATTTTATCATTTAACTATGTGTAAGCAAATGACAGATTTTTGTGCAAACGAATGAGTAATGTTGAATTGAACTGTTAGTGTTAAATACCAATACTCGAAATTATTTAACTGTATGCCTAAATTGAATTATTGGTGTTACGTACCAATACTCGAAACCATTCGACTGTGTGCAAATAAATAAATAGGTTTGGTTTGGTTTCTTTGTTTAATGGCATATCAAACTTTGTAGGTTATTTAATACCAAAGCTATTCTCCTAGAAGAACAGTAGTGGTACTATTTAACCCATAACTGGGAGGATAAGGGGGTTCATACCTTTCCCAAGGATATTTGCCCGAAAGTGAACGTAATAGCGCGACTGGAGTACGAATTCGCTTACTACGATTCCGCAGTCCAACGCTTTAACTATTACACCACGAGGTCATCCCCTGAATGAATAGTCTCGAATAGAATAATTAATGTTAAATTGCAGTACTTATAACCATTTAACTTTGTACGAACAATTGATTAATATTAAATAGAATTATTAGTGTTAGGTTGCTATAATTGAAGCAATTTAACTGTGTAGAAAAAATAGCAATACTAATGTGCAAAGAAATGAGTTTTAACTCGTTTAAAAATAAATGCATCTACAAATCAATCACTTTGAAATCATAAATGTATATTTTTTTAAACGTGTGCAAACTAATGACTGATATTAATTTTTTCCTGTTACATAGCAATACCTGAAACCATTTAACTGTGTACAAAATAAATTTGGTTCAGCTCACTTAAAAATGTTATCAAGAATATGTGTTGACAAATCATATATATTGAATCTATGTATATCAAAATAAATAGGTCCATTAAGAGGTTTATATATTTTTAAGAATTATTTATTTCGTTCTTACGTATGTCTGTGTTTCAAGCTTGTTGCTTTCGTCGGAGAACATTTAGCAATTTACTTGTTTTTTTGTTAGGATGTGGCACAAGGCTAAATGAATTGGGTATCCAATGAGACTCACAAGTGTAGGTTTGTTTGTGGAATGTTTTTTTCAGTTTTTGTATCAGTTTATATAGAAGTCTCTGTTTTCAGTTGGATTTTTTCTTTTTCCTCCTCTCTCTTTCTCAGAGTGTATCTCCTGGTCTCCCTTGTGGGTTCATTTTTATTTTCTGAATTAGTCTTTGATATCTGATATATTATAAAGTTTTT
This sequence comes from Sepioteuthis lessoniana, assembly GCA_963585895.1. Taxonomy (NCBI): domain Eukaryota; kingdom Metazoa; phylum Mollusca; class Cephalopoda; order Myopsida; family Loliginidae; genus Sepioteuthis; species Sepioteuthis lessoniana. The sequence goes on along the minus strand of OY757915.1, from coordinate 91,015,759 downwards.
CTGAGTAGTATGTGTTTTTGTGTAGGGGTGTGTGTATAGTTGATATGTTATAGAGTTTATTGGTCGTTTTTTTTAAATGGTTTTGAATTCAATTAACTGTTACTTTTTGGATTTTTCCCTTCTCTGTGTTTTTGTTCCTCTTTATGTGTGTATAGTTTGATCTTGATTTGTTCTTCTGTGTGTGTGTGTGTGTGTGTGTGTGTGTGTGTGTGTGGTTTAATCCATTTGTATAAGCAGGATTTGGCATTAAATAACCAGCAAAGGTTAATATGCCATAAAATACAGCCAAACCAAAACTTTGATAATTTGAAGTATAATATCGTTGCTAATGTGCAGACAGGGGTTTAGAGTATGGTTTTCAGCCTGCACGTCTGTTTGTAGAAATGCATTTCACGCGTGTGCGCGCACACACACACACACACACATATGGGAATAAAGGGATTAAAAAGATTTTCCAATCAGATTAATTGTATATATTATTCAATTTAATTCTACCTGATATGTCATACTTATCTATGGATTAAATAGTGCGACAAATCCTCTCCTACAAGGATTGCTTTTGCATAAAATGACCAATGAAAATTGATATGTCGTTAAACAAAGAAACCAACCAAGAAGTTTAAAGGATACAACCTGAGTGCGTTGCGTAGCAGTTATTGTGTAAGGAAATTGACTTGACGTACCAAGTTCAAACCTTCGTGGAAGCTGTTTGCATTTTAATCTGGCACCGGTACCCTTAGGAAAGGCATCAATTCTTCTCTTCTCTCCTTCTCTGCTATAGGTAAATGATAAGATGGACTGTTTAGCTTTGGTAGGGCAACCACTCTAGAAGAAGGAAATTTCTTAATTTAAACCCTGCTTCGACATTGTTCTTGTGTCGCGTCTGACCTTTAGCAGAAGAGTTTCGCAAACATTTACACCCATTCAATTGTTATTTGCTAATATTATCTGGTTTTTGGCACAAGGTCAGATGTATAGAGCACCCAATGAGAATTGAAGGCATATTGTTGGTAAGAAGGAAGCAACTCTGGATTTAAAACCTGCGGGTGTAACGCTGACAACTCCACCACATGAAGAGCTACTTGCTACAAAACTGCAATACCGTCACATACTCGATTTGGCAGTGGGATACGTTTACATTGTATATACTCTTGCTTAATAATATGAAATGCCAACCCTTAAATACACAAAGGACCCTTTTCTTAAGATCTGTTGAATTGACGGTGGGGGTAAACTACTTATATAACTTGAACTCAACAACCCACACGCCACTGGTGGTGACTGTCACAGTAAAATAGTGAAATTTATCAGCATCTTGTTTCGGCTGTTTGAATATCTACATTCAAATCTTAAGTCTCTCTATTTAAATGACACTTTATATAAACAAAATGTGGAGGGCTTGATGTTTATAATCTAATGTAAATGTGCCAGGCCCCGAGGGCATAGGGCCGCAGCCACTTCACGTGTGTGATGGGGTTGCGGTTTCATGGTTTTACGGTTTCGTTGTAAGTAGTTTTTTGATGGGGTTGAGTTGCTGGCACTATACCCACAAGTATTGAATTTAGGTTTTCCTTCTCCTAGACTAGTTACCTATGCAAAGCTACAGAGCCAATTCTGTCCTATTATTAATACATAGATGGGTAGAGAATATATGGATTCATGACTTTCCAAATCACCTGCGTAAAGTGAAACTCTGCTTTATCCAGAAGTCTCTCTCTCTCTCTCTCTATATATATATATATATATATATATATATATACAGTGGAACCTCTGTTGTCGAACATAACTCATTCTAAGATTATGTTCGTCTATCAATTTGTTCGAAAACTGAAACAATGTTGCTATGGTAGACTCAGCCAAACGTTCGGCCGTGTTCGGTTTGTCTCGGCTTTCATTCGCGCGCGTTTCATTTTCATCAGTTCGACTCACGTGTTCGAATTCCGAACATTTTTTCAATACCTGAGGCATTTTTTACTCAATTTTTTTGGTCGAACTCTGAATTGTTCGACTTGAGAGACGTTCAATAACCGTGGTTCAACTGTATGTATATACATATGTGTGCGGGTGTGAGAGAGTTAGTTGTGGGTGAGTATATATATATATACATATATATATGATAGAAATATGTGGAAAGTTGGATAAACCAAGCACTTAAAAGCAATTTAGAGGTATGATATTTCGTTATTTTACTTCTAAGAACTTATTTAACCTGAAACCGTTTTCTGAGCTTTTCTGTTTATTAGCAACTGAGGAACATGATAAGATGATGGAGAGAATAAAGGTGTGGCAAGAAGAAGGAGAGGGTTAGAATAAAATATATCAGGTTTAATTAAAGATTTTTGATTATGTGAAAGTGGAAATAATTTTAGTGAGTATATAGGAAAGAAATAAGGAAAAGATAGAGGGGAAAGGGGTTTCGGCATTATTCGAAAAACATTGACCAGAATGTGATGTTTTGACTTTAAACCCTTTCCTTCTGCTTGCTATACCTTTATGCTCTCCATCATCTTATCATGTTCCTCAGTTGCTTATAAACAGAAAAGCTCGGAAAACGGTTTCAGTTTGAAAAAAGTTCTTAGAAGAAAAAGAACGAAATATCACGCTTCTAAATCGGTTTTAAGTGATTGATTTATCCAACTTTCCACATATTTTTATCATATTGTCGGGTTTACCACAATCTTTCATTTCAACACACACACACATACACACATATATATATATATATATATATATATATATATAGGCTCCCCTACCCCTGTAGGGTTGAGCTCTCTAGCGGTGGAAGTAAATGTGTTGCCATCAGCGCAGTGCAAGGCTCTTCATATCAATCAAGCTCTCGGGAGCCGTTAAGCGGATATATGTAAAACAATAACAATTGTAATTCATAACCGTTTAAATTTCCTCCACTTGCGCTGGTTTCCTCGTGGCTGAGTGGTAGAATCTTGGATTGGCGTTTGAGTCAACCGGGTTTCGATCCCAGCTTCGGGATCTAGCCTGTCAAGCAAAAGTTAAACGCAAACAGCCTCGTTCAAGATTTGAACCCAGCTCGTCGTGTCTACAACTATATTTACCCAACCCCTCCGCTCGGGCAGGATATGACACAAGGTCAACTTTTAAGCGGAGTTTAACAGGTTTTAATTCAGAGTTTTCCTTCTCCTAGACTAGTTGCCTCCCCAAGGCTGAAGAACCTCGTCTGCCCTACTATTTACCAATAGCTGGAAGGGAAATAATTGGATTCATACCTTTCCCAGGGCTATTATTGCTATGTTAAATGCAATCAGTCTCGTGCAGGATTTGAACTCGTGTCGCCGTGTCCATTTCCTACGACGATAACCATCATACCACGGACACCTCCTCGTCGTGTCTATAACAAACGTTTGATATTTTCTTTACGGAAAAGTGGCCTTGACATTGATTATTGAAATATTTTACTGAAATTGACTAATTTCAAATTTAACTTCCTTTTAACCGTTTAATCTTTACTACGTCTTCATAAACGTCACAGTGACTCGGCTTCATGATTTTCTTTGCAATTAAATGAACGAGACGAATAAAAAAAAGTGTATATCGAATAACCGCGCTATGAGTGCTACAGCAATCTGTCTCCAGTAAATTGATCCTTTGTTTACTCTGTCGATGGGACATTTCGTCTCCGATCACTACTATAATTGATTAGCACTTATTAATTTGTACAATAATCATTGGATTAACAGGGTCACGCACAAGCTCACCTTTTCAGAAAAGGAAGAAAGCAATATAAAGAAATATATATATATATATATATATATATATATATATATATAAAGGGAAAACAGGACTGTTAAAAGATGTCAACAAACTTTAATGAACTTGTGAACTTTTAATATTAATGTTGCGATACTGACAAAATAAAGACACGGGGAACACAAAAAGGGTTAATAGAAAAACATATATATTCAAGTAGCAGAAACAAGATACAAGTGAACCTGGTTAAACAGTAGTTAGTTGATTGGAAGCTGAGAGTCCAGTGGGGTAGTGACTATACGTCCACTACGCAAATGGTATCACACGTAATTGTGTCACACTGATTGGTAAACTCCGTCTGACGCTCTCGTTGACGTGTATTCATGGAGGAGGGCGAGTCCATTATGTAGGGAGTACAACAATTAAAACAATAGGATGAATGAAATAATGGTAAAAAGCCTCACTCAGAAGTGTTGTAAATCCGATGACCGAATAAATTCTCAGTACGTTAAACTCTGAGTCATGGGTAGTACTTCGTATGGTAGCTTATAATAATAGCAATGACAAAATGAAAAAAAAAAGCAATTATATGGATTATTTTAAGCAGCAAACAACCGAAATCTCATACAAGAAATCTTGAACATGGCTGAAAAAAAAGGAAAACTTCTAAAAGAAACCGAATCTCTTCTGACAACAGCACAAAATAACACCAAAAAAGACAAACTATGGAGGTACCAGTGGTGTAATGATTATTGTCGTAGGAAATGGACACGGTGACACGAGTTCAAATCCAGGACGAGACTGATTGCATTTCACAAAGCCATAATACCCTTGGGAAAGGTATGAATCCAATTATTCTCCCTCTAGCTATGGGTAAATAGTAGGGCAGACTAGGTTCTTCAGCCTTGGTTCGGCAACTAGTCTAGGAAAAGGAAAACTCTGAATTCAAACCTGTTAAACTCCGCTTAAAAATTGACCTTGTGTCATATCCTGCCGGAACGGAGGGGTTGGTAAATATGATAAAGACAAACTATGTTAAAGCAAACATAGATAAAATGAAACACAATAGCAAATGTAGTGATAGAGAAGAAACGATTAAATATATAATAAGTGAATGCAGGAAACAAACGCAAAAAGAGTTTAAGACTTGTCACATCTGAGTGGGAAAGGTGATCCCCATTAAGAATTGTATAAGAAATTTAAATTTGAGCATATGAACAAGTATTATATGTACAACCTAGAATCCGTCTTGGAGAATGAGATGAACATAGTTCTCAGAGATTTTGAGATACAAACAGAACACCTAATATCGGCCAGACAAACAGACATTGTGATAGCCAACAAAAAAGAGATCCTGTCGAATAGTGGACTTTGCTGTCCTATCGAACCACATAGTAAAAATAAAAGAAGGCGAAAAGAAAGAGAAGTACTTAGACCTTGCCGGAGAACAATAAAAAATTATGAGTAACGGTTATAATCATTGTAATCTGTGTCCTCAGAATAATCCCTGAGGATTTTGAGAAGGGTCAAAAAGACTTAGAAATTAGAAGACAAGTGGAGATCATCCAAACTACAGCATTTTTAAGATCAGCTGAGAAGGGTCCTAGAGATTTGAGGAGGCTTGCTATCTCTCAAACTTCAATCAATGGTAATCAGCTAAAGCAGGTGAGGAAAACTCTTCAGCAATAATAATAATAATAATAATAATAATAATAATAATAATAAGAAGAAGAAGAAGAAGAAGAAGAAGAAGAAGAAGAATGCTCTAAGAAAAGGAAACCTACAAATACTTGGGCATCTTGGAAGCTGACACCATCAAACAAGTAGAGATGAAAGAAAAAATTAAGAAAGAGTATCTCTGGAGAACCAGAAAGCTACTCGAGACAAAACTATATATATCAGAAACATCTTTAAAGGAATAAATGCCTGAGCTGTTCCCTTCGTAAGAAATTCGGGACCATTCTCAAAGAGGACAAGAGAACTCAAACAAATGCACCTGAGAACAAGAAAACTAATGACCATGCATAAGGCGTTACATCCCAGAGATAACGTTGACATGCTATATGTATCAAGAAAAGAAGGAGAAAGAGGACTTGTCAGCATTGAAGACAGCATTGTCGCATCAATACAGCAATTTGAAGACTACATAGAAAAGTGCAGAGAAAGACTGATTATTACAACCACTGGAAATAATTCTGACAACATGAGGACCAACGGAACGACAATAACCAGAAAAAATTGGGACGAAAAACAACTCTATGGACGTTTTAAGCGACTAATAAGCAACATCTCACTTGAAAAATCATGGACTTGGCTAAGAAAGGGAAAACTTACAAGATAAACTGAATCTCTCCTAAAAGCAGCACAAAACAACGCTATAAGAACCAATCATATCAAAGCAAGACTAGATAAGACGTAACAAAACAGCAAATGTTGGTTTTGTGGTAATAGAGTCGAAATGATCGAATGCAGCAAAATGTCACTGAAGGAGTTTAAGACTAGATACAATGGGTGGGTAAGGTGATCCATTGGGAATGGTGCAAGAAATTGAAATTTTACCATAAGATCAACGGATATATGCACAATCAAGCATCTGTCCTAGAAAATGAGACATTTAAACTCCTCTGGGATTTTAACATACACACAGATCACCAAATCTCGGTCAGACGACCAGACCTTGTAATAATCAACAAAAAATAAAAAGAACATGCAAAATTGTGGACTTTGCTATCCCCGCTGACCACTGAGTAAAACTCAAAGAAAGTGAAAGAAGAATAAGTACCTTGACCTTGCTAGGGAATTGAAAAAGAATGAGGAACATGAAAGTGACGTTTATGCCGATTGTAATTGGCGCTTTTGGTACCGTCACCAAAGGATTGTTAAAGAAACTGAAGAACTTGGAAATAACAGGACGAGCTGAGACCATCCACACTACAGCACTCTTGAGATCGGCCAGAATACCTGTAGACTCGAGGAGACTTGCTATCACTCAAACTTCAGAGAGAGACCATTAGCTAACGCTGATGTGAAAAACTCTCAAGGAGTAAATGGTAATATCTTGTGGAAAATACTAACGGCAAAAATTAAGGGAGGATTTACTACTCGTTGATAAGCAGCGGACTGTTCCCTAAAGAAGAGAAGGGATGTCACAAAGGGAACAGAGGATCAGGAGAGCTGCTGTATATTAATCAACTCATCCTTACGGAGAGCAAAATGATATGCAAAAATTCTAACAATGACGTGGTTTGATAACAAAAAGGCAGACGATATGGTCCGGCAAAGCTGGATGACAGACAATCTTAAACTGTACAAGATATCCGACGAAGTCATAAAATTCATCGAAAAAAACATGAAAAACGGGAAAGTGAACTGACAGCAGGAGGAAAAAGCTTTGCTTTGGTCAAAATCCAAAGGGATATCTTCCAGTACTATATATTTTGATGTTGTCCATGTATATTAGGTTATTGATTTTTTTTTTTTTTTTATTTTCGTCATGGAAAAATGTGCAGTGCTAATAATGAGAAACGAGTGTTGCGTAGTCAGATACTCGAATATGGCCATGTGGGAAATGGACATATAATGTTCATAACAATTGAACATATAAAGAACATAGGAATCTCAAAATACAAAAACATGTAACGACTTCTTGTTCAGGTACGAAACCTTTTTATTAACTTTGAGTTAAAGGTTTCGACGTAAGGAGGAGAGACACAATCTTCTATGCTGTCTTATTCATTTGGTCCCCAACTCGAGCGGCCCCCATAGGGCGCAAGTTCGCCTCGCGCCTGCGAGCTCCAAAAATCGATCCTTCTCGTTTGGCGTCTAGTACACAACTCTAACTTCCTTCAGATTCTCACACAAACCTCCGCGCGCTTCCGGTGCGTGACGTCACCCGCACCCGGTCACCCCGTTTCGTCTCGGACTATTATGACATCTGAGTGACACCCGCCAGCGCGCCCGCGTTAACACCTGCCTCAATGTTGCACCCAAATAACCCATGTGCTGAGCCGAAAGGTTCTCAGCCTAACTAAACTCAAAGGCATGAACCGAAATCCCACGGCTATTATATAACACGAGAAACGACACATGATGGAAGGAATAGAACTACCTAACAAAGAAAAGATCAGAATTTACAGAGAAAAGGAAACTTACAAATACTTGGCAATGTTGGACGTGGACACCAACAAACAAGTAGAGATGGAGGAAAAATATTTTAAAGGCGTATCTCAGGAAGACGAAGAAACTGTTGAAAACCAAAATATATAGCAGACATCTTTTCTGAGATACTTAAGACCATTCATGAAGTGATCGTGGGAGGAACTTAAAGAAATGGACGAAAGGAGAAGAAAACCCAAGACTATGTATAAGGCCTTACATACCAAAGGGGTATTTTCCAGGGATACATACTACCACGTTACTATTTGTGATAGCGATGATGCTACTCAATCGCTTACTTACAAAAAGTACAGGTGAATACAAACTTTCTAAATCGGTGGAAAAAAAATCAATAACCTAATCTACATGGACGACATCAAACTGTTTGTAAAAAGTCAGAAAAGAATTGGGAACCCTAATACAGGCAGGGAGAATACACAGTCGGGACATATGGATGGAATTCGTAATTGAAAAATGTGCAGCGCTAATAACGAGAAACGAGAAACGACACATGATGGAAGGAATAGAACTACCTAACAAAGAAAAGATCAGAATTCTCAAAGAAAAGGAAACTTACAAATACTTGGGAAGGTTGGACGTGGACACCATCAAACAAATAGAGATGGAGGAAAAATATTTTAAAGGCGTATCTCAGGAAGACGAAGAAACTGCTGAAAACCAAAATATATAGCAGAAATCTCATCAAAGAGATGAACGCCAGGGCTGTTTCCTTTCTGAGATACTTAAGACCATTCATGAAGTATTCGTGGGAGGAACTTAAAGAAATGGACGAAAGAAGAAAACCCAAGACTATGCATAAGGTCTTACATACCAGAGATGACGTTGACAGACTAGCGAGTGTCTTCGTGTTATAATGGTTACAGCGATGGACTGCGAAATCCCAGTAAGCGAGTTCGTATTCCAGTCGCGCTATTATGTTCACTTTCGGGCAAACACCCTTGGGAGAGGTATGAACGCCCTTATCTTCCCAGCTATGGGTTAAATAGTACCACTACTGTTCTTCTAGGAGAATGACTTTGGCATTTGATAACCTAAAAAAGGTTGATATGCCAATAAACAAAGAAACAAAACAGACTGTATGTGTCAAGAAAAGAAGGAGGAAGAGGACTCACCAGTAGTGAAGATAGCGTTGACGCCTCGGTTCAACGATTAGAGGACTACATTACAAAATGCAGAGAAAGACTGATTACAGCCTGCAGAAACAATACAGGCAACAGAATCATCAACAGAACAACAATATCCTGAAAACAAAAGAAAAATAACAGAATGGACCTTTCAAGTGACAAACAAACGAAATCTCGCATAAAAAAAATCTAGACATGACTAAAAAAAAGGAAGCCTTAAGAGAGAAGCTGAATCTCTTCTAATAGCAGCAAAGAACAACGCCATAAGGACTAATTATTTCAAAGCAAAAACAGATAAGACGCAACTGAATAGCTAATATAGATTATGTGGTGATAGAGAGGAGATAATCAATCACATGATAAGCAAATGCAGTAAGTTAGCTGAAAAAGAGTATAAAACTAGATACACGTTTCTGAGGAAGATGATCCACTAAGAATTCTGGAATAAGTTTTAATATAACTCTGCAAACAAATGGTATATGAACAGCTCAGCGTCCTAGAAAATAAGACGCACAAACTTCTCTTGGGTTTTGAGGAATAGATGGATAACCGAATGTCGGCCAGACGATCAGACCTAGTGATAGTAAAAAAAAACGAGAACCAGTCGGATCGTGAACTTTGCCTTTCCGGATGACCACAGGGTAAAACTAAAGGAAAGCGAAAAAAGAGATTAGAATTAGTAGAATAAACCAGATTTTTAGGTCAATATAAGCATTGAACAAAAAAATACTTAATATAAGAACCTTTTTTGTTTTACATATATTCTATATATTCTAATATATATATTGGAGGTGCCCGTGGTGTAATTGTTATCGTCGCAGGAATTGGACACGGCGACACGAGTTCAAATCCAGGACTGATTGCATTCAAATCCAGGACTAATACCCTTGGGAAAGGTATGAATCCAATTATTCTCCCTCAAATTATGGGTAAATAGTAGGGCAGGCTAGGTTCTTCAGCCTTGGGGAGGCAACTAGTCTAGGAAAACCCTGAATTCAAACCTGTTAAACTCCGCATAAAAAATTGACCTTGTGTCATATCCTGCCCGAGCGGAGGGGTTGGGTAAATATGATATATTCTAATATATATATATTAGAGTGTATTTCATAAATTATAATTTTTACATATTAATTAAGTACCCAACCGCACGTCGTGTCACACTTACACCTTGCTTGAGAATTGAAAAAACTGGGGAACATGAAGGTGATAGTGATACCAATGGTAATTGGAGGGCTCGGCACAGTCACTAAAAGATTGATACAGGTAATAGTGGAATTAAAAATAAGAGGACGAATGGAGACCATCCAAACTACAGTATTATTAAGATCAGCCAGAATTCTGAAAAGGGTCCCTTGCTATCAATCAGACCCCAGGAGAAAACCATCAGCTAACACTGGTGGGAAAAATTCTTATGTTGTTTTATATATATATATATATATATATATATTAGAATGTATTTCATAAATTATAATTTTTACATATTGATTAAGTACCTAACCGCACGTCGTGTGACACTTACACCTTGCTTGAGAATTAAAAAAAAGGGGAACATGAAGGTGATAGTGATACCAATGGTAATTGGAGGGCTCGGCACAATCACTAAAAGATTGATACTGGTAATAGTGGAATTAAAAGTAAGAGGACGAATGGAGACCATCCTAACTACAGTATTATTGAGATCAGCCAGAATTCTGAAAAGGGTCCTGGAGACCTTAAGAGACTTGCTATCAATCAGACCCCAGGAGAAAACCATCAGCTAACACTGGTGGGAAAAATTTTTATGACTATGATAATGCATGACTTCCACAAATCAATGAGAGAAATTGAATAAATAAGTCGATGATTTTATCGATGCTTCTAATTGGTTAAAATATGTATTTTGAACTATCTAAGAGGGAAAGTATTAGATTATTTTGAGTTTTGATATTTCAAAGTTTTCGCAGCAAGTCGACCACGAAATCTCAAAGCAATTTTAAAAAGAGCGTGAAAGTGCCGATTTGTCAACAAATGCAAAAAAATACAGAAAAATTACTGCTTCTTGAGCCTATTTTTTGCACACAAATTATGACCTTTTTGTCAGTATAAAATCAGTTGACTTTCCATATATATATATATATATATATATATATATCATCATCATCATGTCGCACCGCCAGAACGGATATCCCTGACCGTCTCTCGCCATTTCTCCCAATCATTCATCGCCTCCGGCAGGTCTTCAGGGTTACATCCCGTGTCCTCACATAGCTGCTGTATGTAAGTTCGTGCTGGTCGTCCCACTCTTGCACATCCATGTGTGGGGGTCCACAGGAGTACATCGCTTATGAGCTCGTCCTTGCTTCTCCAGCAGTGTCCCGCGTGTCTGGTTCGTCGAACTTTTATAGTTTTCGTGATGGGGGGGCAAGTGTCCGTATAGTTGGAGTCTCGTGGGGTGTTGTCGCCAGGACTTGTTTAATACTGCTCTCAACATTCTTGTGTAATTTCCGTCCAGCCTCCTCTCCAGCCGCTTTGTAAGCGTCCATATGGTGCATCCATATAGCAGTATCGACACAACCGCTGCCTGGAAGAAACTGCGTTTCATTTTATCAGTTAGGTCCGACTTCCATATGATCGAGAGCCTATCGATAGCTGTCCATGCCTTCGTCAGTCGTGTGTCGATGTCTTTCTCGGTTGATGAGACGCTGCTTCCTAGGTAGGTGAATTTGTCGACTAGTTTCAGAGAGGCTCCGTCTAGTGTGGCAATGTTGCCCGTTTGGTTGTAACACATATATTCAGTTTTATATAGCGTATGTATATTTCATTTAATATTATAGACAAGGATTTGCGGGGATTCTATTAGACTTTTCATGTTCGTGAACGGGATGTCTCATATCTGGGGGAACCCCTGGTGTTGTAACCTGTTTACCTAAACGTTTGATCTTCATTAGTTATTGTCGACGATGTGATTACGGACTCAGCATAGATTATCTGACGTTTTCTGCGAACAATGAATTGTTTAAAGGAGAGCGTTCCTCGCACGCAGCTGACGTCACGTTTGAACGCGTCGTCACTTGGTGTTAGTTTGAATGGATAGAAATTACAGATCAGTATCACCTGACTATGAATCACTGACGCTGTAGAACTATGTATCTATGACATATGCATTTAAGTATTCCAGCAAATAAACTGAAAGATTTTTTTTTTTTAAGTGGAGGGTTGGTCTGTCTATTATAAGAATTGCTTATCGCATTTGGAGTCTTTTTATTGTTTGTGTTGTGAGACTAATCCTAATAGTCCCTTAATTATGCGTTTGAGGAACACTGCCATGTCCCGAATCCTTTTTGGTCAAGTGAGAAGGTGAACCATGTAATCCGCATCTTTCACGAACAAAACTAGAGAAGAGCAGATGTTGTGGTTCGCTCCTCAGAGGTGAGCACAAGAGAAGTGTGAGTGGTTTCCAGTTTTTTGCTGTATGGACTTTTCTGTTTGCTCTTTGAATGCTGGTGACTCTTGTATTGACTCGAGAGGGAACTGAGTTCCTTACTCGTATTGTGTACAATTAAATCTCTTATTATATCAATTGACTTGTTCTGTTTCCTACCAAATATTCTGTGTTAGGTTACTCTCTTTGGGATAACCAAATGCATTTTAAGAAATGGGATGTTATCCACAAATTAACACCTCGTTAAATCTTATAGGTGGTAACCTCGATGTGACCACACACACACACACACACACACACACATATATATATATATATATATATATATATATGGTGGGGAGGGGAAATCAACTGATTTCCTTACTAAAAACAAGCGTTAATTTTTGGGTAAAAGATACGCCCGAGAAGCTGTAATTTTTCCATTTGTATTTTTGTATATATTGACCAATCAGCGTGTACGCGCCCTGTTTAAAATCTATTTGAGATTTCTCTGACGATGATATTGAACTTGCCGCGAAAGATTTGAAGTATTAAGAACAAAATAATTTAAGAAATCTTTTCCTTCTAAAAATGTTAGAATCACACCTTTTAGCCAATTACTCTCTCAGATGAATCCTCATCTTTTAAATCAAATTTCGAGCCTTCCTCAATCTTATAAATAAACTAATAAACAAACATTTTCCTGTAGGTTATTCAGATATATTCTTTAAGTTTATTTCTTTTGAGTGAAATTCTAACATTCTTTTCCTTTGGGCACCTCTGGTAGTGTAATGGTTAGCAAGCTTGACTAGCAAACCTGCAAGAGTGAGTTCGAGTCTCATTGGGTGCCCCATTCATTCGGCCTTGTGCCACATCGAAGCAAAGAGCTTCGTAAATTACAACATTCTTTTCCTTTAAGAATGCATTTAATTTCAACAGCACTTAAATTGAACGAAAACAGTTTGTTTATATTTGTATTGAATCAAAAATATTCGTACAACTATTCAATTAGTTCCTTGCTGATGAAAATTTCTACTTTAGTCGTGTGCGTTTATAAGATTGTGATTATTGCTCAATTTTTGCAGTAATTGGATTCTTTTGAATCGTATAAAGATTAAAAAACATCTCTACATCAGGAGATTAAAATAGCGAACCAGCCCAGTCGGCTGGGGCTGTAGAATACACAGACTACATCTCTGCAGAGTGGTAAAACTTCCCCTGACGAGTGTCCTATATATGACACTAAACAATCTGATGGTAAGGCTCCAGTTAAGCGGGAGCTTTGGAGAATGTGGAATAAGCTTTTACTGTCATCGCTCCCAGGTTCACTCGGAGCCAAAGTGGTAAAACTACAGGGTCCCATCCATAGTATGAGTCAAAAGAAGATAAGACAAAAAGATACGTTTTATCCTCCAACTTAATTTCAGGTTTTAATGACGATTCTGTGAGCGTGGGAATTCTTCCAGAAACCAATAAATATAGTCATGTCTTACAGACTAGGTGTTGAAAGATATTAAGAATCATTTTCAGCGGGTTAATGAAGTTGGGGTTTTGTGATATGCCTCCAAGATGTTTTTCAATGGAGGCCACCGTTAGCAGGAGACGCAACCTTCTGCCAAGCCCAAGACTTGGGCGAACACGTGCGCTAACCACAGGCAGCCGAATGAATGAGGGTCTTTCCCGTTCTAGCGGTGAAGGCAGAAGCGAGAACAGATTTTTTTTTGTTGCCAGTATGTCTTTCAGGCATGCACGGATTTCACTTCCTGTCAGAGGCTTATAGGAACTGCTAAATATTTTAGATTTTTTAAATTTACTTTTTATTAATCCCCGCAATAACACTGTTTGATATGTAAACTGAGTGTAAATAAATGACTTATGCTAAATAGATTTGTAAGAAATAGAACTGTTTGATCATTTAACTGTGTAAACAAATGATTAATGATTAATGTTTAATTGTTAGGTATCCATAGCAATACTTGAACTTATGCTAAATATGATTGTTAGAAACATTACTGTGCGTACCTACAAAATATGTGTGCAAATCATATATTTAAAATATATGTGAAAATAGGATTTGGCATTAAATAACCAACAATGGTTGATATGCCATAAAACCATCCTAAAACAAACTAAAATGGTAAACGTCACCTGATATTAGAAACATTCCGTTACTTCATCGAGAGACGTATTTTAAAGAAACGAACGCTGATTCATTGATCAAACGGCCAATTTTTCTTGTCATAAACAGCCAACTTTTCTCGTTATACAACTTTTCCAAATTTTTATATATTTTTACACTTTTTATACATCCATCTATACTTAACATCACTAATATAAGCCCTCACAGTTCTGATGATGGTTCAGCAGAACCGAAACGCTATAGTGTCGACTTTGTTTCTCAATAAATCTCCCCTTTCTATTTGGATTACTTGTTGTCATATATATATATATATATATAGTTTATTTTTTAATTTATAAATTTCTTCGAGCTGATTAAAATAAAGTTCTGAAAATCAAATCTCATACCCCTGCCCCATTGCTTTTCTAGTCAGGATAATGAATTGTTTTATTGACCAATGGCCATCTTACTGACGACCAATTGACCTAACACAGTTCTATGTTTCCAGTCTACTGAAGAAAAAATTCCTACATTTCCCCAAATTTTTAGCAACATTCTTACCAATCAAATCAGTGCTACGACTGACCGTTATATCCAATGAGGTTCAACAATCAAAATGCTAGCTCCTTCCCGTCATGCATTTAGAAAAAAAAAGTCTGAGTTAATCTATCGTACAAAGAACAGCTTTGTTTGATGAATTTGAACAGTTTTTGGCAAAGATATCAGCTGGCCTTACGATGGCTGCTGATTGACTGGCTTGCGAGATCAGATTCAAGTTCTGATTATACCTGTGGAATGAAATTGCGGTCTGTATTTTTCATCCCTCTCCACCCACTTTTATTCACTCCCTTCCTCTTCCTCCATTTTTACTTCATTCTTTCATTCGTCGAGTGCTGTCAAACGTTCTTCGAGGAAAGTACTGGCATTCATAGGGATCTTGATACGGATTTGGCAGGAGCCTGTAAAAAGAGAATTCCCGCCACACCTCCCTTACTTCCATACCCACCACCTCCGCTAAAAGACATAGCATGTTTATCGAGAAGGTATAACCGGTATATCAGATCGACATGAATTGAGAAAGGAAGAAAGATATTAATTTATCAAGAATGGCTTAGTTTGGCATATGGCAAGAAGTATGGGCACCCACTGAGCATCGAACTCACTAGCCTGGCTTGCTAACCATTACGTCACGACGAAATCCTAAACGAGAAGTGGTAATTTACTAAGGCTTTTGCTTAGATATAGCACAAGGCCGTATGAATGGAGCACCCAATGAGAATCGAACTCACTCGTGCAGGTTTGCTAGTCTACCTTGCTAACCATTACACCACCCGAGGTGCTCATCCTAAACGAGAAGTGTGTTGTGCCATGAATTTAGAAAGAAAGAAAGAAAGAAAGAAAGAAAGAAATTCATTAAGTATAGCTTAGATGGGCACAAAACTAGAAGCATAGCACCAAGTAAGAATCAAACTTACGAGCTTAGCTTGCTAAAAATTACTCCAAGATGAAATGCTAGATGAGAAGTGTGTTGTTTCAGTAAGAAAAAAAGAAAAAATATATTAAGCATGGCTTAGTTCGACACAAAGCCTGAAGTATAGCACCCAGTGAGAATCGAAATCAGTAGCCTAGCCTGCTACTCATTTCTTTTTAATAAAACTCTAAATTATTTTCTTTCAAAAATGCATTTAATTACAACATTAATTAACTTTCTTTAATTGAACGAATATGCTGCTGTTTACATAGATTTATTAATACTACGACATCAGCCTAAGTTTGCTGATGAAAATTTCAATATCAGACCTGGGTATATACGTTTAACATAGCTATATTTTCTTTCATACATAGTATCATACTCATACTTTTACGAATACAAAATGCATCCTTTTAGATTAGGCTTGCAATAACTGCTATATTTCCGGAATGAATCTTCACTTTCTCTCTTAAGATATTTACGCTCAATCTAATATTATCCTTTCTTGCTAGAAAAGACTTAGTAGCTTCTGTGATTCAGTAAACTTTTCTCCTAAGTTAGAAAAAAAAATTAATTTATTAATTTGCAGACGAATGTTTCATTTACACCTTTTCCCGCTACATGTATTTTTGTAATACAATGGCCGAGGGATTCCGTTTTATATATCTTGCCTTTCGGTTTAGTTAGGCTGTGGACCTTTCGCTTAGCGCATGGGTTAGTTAGATGCAACATGAGCGCAGGTGTTCACACGCGCGCGGGGTGAACGTGTCATTCAGAGATGTCACAATAAAAATCCCAGATAGTGGGTGTGACCAGGGATGTGAGTGACGTCACGCACCGGAAGCGTGGGCTGAGATTTGAGAAAAGTCAGTGAGTTGAGTCCTGCCTTGGCAGAAGACGGTTGACTTTCGCTTGCTCACCGAGGCCTGGCGGCGGGTGCGCACGTGGTTTGGAGCAGATAGAAAAGTCAGCATAGAAAAATGGTATCTCTCTCCTTATGTCGAAAAACCTTTTAACTCAATGGTAATAAAAAGTTTCGTACCTGAACTAAGAAGTCGTAAGTGTTTTTTGTGTTTCGGGAGTCCAATGTTATCTATATATATGACCTATGAACATTATGTACATTTCACATATTCATCATGGTATTTTGAAAATTTTTTTTTCGAAAATATTTCAGTCAAATATTTTAGAGACAGACCAAATGTCTGCTAAATGTATTGAATAAAAAGAACAAAGAAAAAAAGAAGTACGTCAACAAGGGCAAAGTGATGTTTGTGTGTTGCTTTGTTTTTCTTTTTGTTGTCATTTATTTCGTTTTAATATCAGACATTGGCATAATGGTTAGAGTGTTCAGCAATGGCCTGGAAGACCTGGGTTCAATCGCAGGTTGAGTCATACCAAAGATTCAAAATATAGTACTTGATGCCTCCTTTCTTAGCACTCAGCATTATAAGGTAAAGATCAAGAGTAAATTGGGACAATCCAAGGAAAGGAGTAGCGCCCTCCCTCACACCCTGGTGTAGTAGCTTTCGAAAAGGGAGCCTTCGGGTCACCCTCGACAATTGTCGCCATCTTTACTTACTACTTATTTCATTTTAGTTTTAGCTTATTCGCTACAGAATCTCATCTACGGAATATATTGATATTGGACTCTTCACTGCTTTAATTGCATTTTTTCTGACATAATAGTGTGTTATTGTAGCACCGATTAGTGTTTCGGTTTGATATGATATATTTATTTTCCTCTACATCTCATTCTTTCACTTTCTTTCGTTTGCTATCCTTTGCTCTCCCTTCTATCTGATACCTTCTCTCTTCTTTCTTTCCAGCCAACACTGCGCATTCTAATCCCCCCCCTTTCTCTTATTTATTCAACTGTGATTTTTTACTCCAGTTCATTCTTTTTCCTCCAAGCTTCTTCTTCTTCTTCTTCTTCTTCTTCTTCTTCTTCTTCTTCTTCTTCTTCTTCTTCTCTCTCTCACGTATTTATTCTACTGTCATTTTTTTTATTCAGGTTATTCTTTTTATTCCAGTTTCATATTGTCTACTTAATTATGCTTCCTCTCTCTCTCTCTCTCTCTCTCTCTCTCTATCTATCTTTTTCTCTCTTTCTCTTCCACTCTCTCTTTTTTTACTCTTATTTCTTTCATTCATTCTTTTCTTTCCTGGGGGTATCCTCGTGATGTAATGGTTAAAGCGATGGACTGCATAATCGTAGTAAGCGAGTTCGTACTCCAGTCGCGCTATTGTTCATTTTCAGACAAATACCCTTGGGAAAGGTATGAACCCTCTTATCCTCCCAGCTATGGGTTAAATAGTACCACTACTATTCTTCTACGAAAATGACTTTGGCAGTAAATAACCTACAGAGGTCAAACCTTTTCATTCCAGTCTTATGATATCTTCCTTCCTCTTCTATATATATATATATATATATAGTCTCTTTGACACATCCCCCGATCTTTTTTCACTTGTCTATTTCTTTGTCGTTTTTTATTCAGATTATTCTTTTTCTTCAGTTTCATATTATCTACTAAATTATGTTTCCCCCCCCCTCTCTCTCTCTTTCTTTCTCTCTCTCCCTCTCTCTTTCTCTTCCACTCTCTCTTTTTTACTCTTTTTTCTTTCATTCATTAAATATATATATATTCTCTTTGACATATACTCCAATCCTTTTTCTCTTGTCTATTTCTTTTTCCAATCTAATGTTGTCAATATTATTTTTCTTCATCCCCACCCAACCCTTCTTTCTCTGCCTCTCTCTCTCTCTCTCTCTCTCTCTCTCTCTCTCTCTCTCATTTATCATCCTTTTATTTTTTCTCCCTTTCATTCTTTTTCTTCCAGTCTCATGTTTACTTCATTCTTCTTCCCAACCCTACTATCTCTCTCTCTCTCTCTCTCTCTCTCTCTCTATTTTCCCCATCATTTTTCTCTCTTTCTTTCATTTTCTTCCTGTCACACGTTGTCTACCTCAAACTTCTTCACCCATCTCTCTCTCTCTCTCTCTCTCTCTCTCTCTCTATTTTCCCCATCATTTTTCTCTCTTTCTTTCATTTTCTTCCTGTCACACGTTGTCTACCTCAAACTTCTTCACGCATCTCTCTCTCTCTCTCTCTCTCTCTGTTTGTCATTATTTTATAGCATACTATAGAATCATTAATCTTAAGAAAGCTGTTAATTTTCGGGCTGATTTTATTATCTTTTACTTTTAATAAGCAGCCCATATTTCTTCTTACTACCGTATTTTCGTTTGTACAGTTAATTTCTCTTCTCATGGTTTTCTCAGACCATGAACTGTGATGTTTTGAAAATCCAGCCAAATTAGATAAGGAATAGGATGAGTATTGCCTTTCCTGACTAGATTTTCAGGACAACAATTGTTTTAGTTAATATATATATATATAAACGTAAATTCTAAGCTAGGTGGGTTTTTGGTGAATAAAAGACGGCGATTTCTCCTTTAGAATTAGTCGAAGTTAGGCTTCATGATGGTCCGATAAGGTGAAACTTTAGTAGAAGATTTTCGACTCGTCATTTAAGTTAATTTTATATATATATATATATATATATATATATATATATATATATATATATATATATGTGTGTGTGTGTGTGTGTGTGTGTGTGTGTGTGTGTGTGTGTGTGTTCTCCATTGTTGAAAGGGTTTTTTTATTTTAAATCGCTTGGAGGAACACATATCACAATACTTTCTTTCGGACTCTCAAGCTGGTTTCAACTCTGGACGCGGCACGATTGAGATGATCTCGGCTCGCTAACTGTATGAAAAGTGCATTTAGCAGAATCTTGACTTCAATCAATGTTTCATCAATCTTGCAAAAGCTTTTGACATGATCTACTGTGAGGCATTCTCGAGATTTCTTGGGAAATTAGGTTGTCCTTCCCAATTTATCGTCCTTATTTGCTCTATTCATGACGATATGAAAGCTTAGGTCACCTAAAATGGTTACCCTTGCAGATCTATTCACTTTGGTCATCTATAATGATCACTCTCGAAGAGCTATTCAGATTGGTCACCTATAATGGTCAGCCTTGCCTAGCTATTCTCTTTGGTCCCCTATAATGGTCACCCATGCTGAGCTATTCTCTTTGGTACTATTTACCAACCCCTCCGCTCGGGCAGGATATGACACAAGGTCAATTTTTAAGCGGAGTTTAACAGGTTTGAATTCAGAGTTTTCCTTCTCCTAGACTAGTTGCCTCACCAAGGCTGAAGAACCTAGTCCGTCCTACTATTTACCCATAGCTGGAGGGAGAATAAGGGGGTTCATACCTTTCCCAAGGGTATTTGCCCGAAAGTAAACGTAATAGCGCGACTGGAGTACGAACTCGCGTACTACGATTCCGCAGTTCATCGCTTTAACCATTACACCACTTTGGTCACCTATAATGGTCACCCTTGCAGAGCTATTCTCTTTGGTCATCTATAATGATCCCTCTTGCAGAGCTATTCACATTGGTCCACTATAATGGTCACCCTAGCAGATCTATTCTCTTTGGTCGCTTATAATGGTCACCCATGCAGAGCTATTCTCTTTGGTCACCTGTGGCGGTCACCCTTGCAGAGCCATTCTCTTCGGTCATCTATAATGGTCACCCTTGCAGAGATATTCTCTTTGGTCACCTACAATCGTTATCCTTGCAGAGCCATTCTCTTTGTTCCCCTAAAATGGCCCTCCTTGCAGAGCTATTCCCATTGGTCACCTATAATGGCCACCCTTGCAGAGCTAGTCTCTTTGGTCACCTATAATGGTCACCCATGCAGAGCTATTCTCTTTGGTCACCTATGACGGTCACCCTTGCAGAGCTACTCACATTGGTCACCTATAATGGTCACCCTTGCAGAGCTATTCTCTTTGGTCACCTCTAATGATCAACCTTGCAGAGATATTCACATTAGTCACCTATAATGGTCCTCCTTGCAGAGATATTCTCTTTGATCCCCTATAATTATCACCCTTTGCTGAACCATTCTCTTTGGTCACTTCTAATGGTCACCCTTGCAGAGTTATCCTCTTTGGTCACTCTTGAAGAGCTATTCTATTTGGTCACCTATAATCATCACCCTTGCAGAGCCTGTCTCAGTTATGAATGGTGTAAAACAGGCCTGCGTTCTTGCACAATGACTATTTAGAATCTTCTTTGCGGTCGTATTTAAGATTGCTTTAAAAATTAATATCAATGGCATTTACATACGTTACAGATCATCTGATAACATATTTATAAAAACATCAAAACGTGGGTTCACAGACGTTATGCAGGAGCTGCTATACGCAGATGACTGTGACTTGGTAACCCACACAAAGGATGAGGTGCAGAATCTCATGGATTGTTTCTCCGGATCCTGTGCATCCTTTGGTTTGACCATCAATGTAAACAAGACTCTTTTTATCTATCAACCTGACCCGAACAAGGACTTTGTGGATCTTGCTATCTTTGTGTATGGTAAGCGTCTCAAGGTTCTCGTTCACTTTGTTTATCTTGACAGTAAACTATCTCAAGACAACTCTTTGATTTGGGAAATTTCCTTCAGGTTGCAGAAAGCAACCAGATCCTTTGCTTTGCTTAAGAAGAGGCATTGAAGCCAATTTAGCAGTTCGATCTCTAGCAAGCTGGGTGAAATCCGAGTCTGTGTACACACTGCCCTTTTGTGCGTCGGTGAGACTTGGGCTGAAAACAAACGACGTTTAAGGACACTTTAAAGATTCCATCAGAACTGCTTTTGCAATCATTTACACCAGATTCCACAGGAATTAAAAGATGCCTCCTACCAAGTATTGAGGTTTTGATACTTGGATCCTGACTTTGCATGTTTGGTCATCTCATCATCATCATCATCATGTCGTGCCGCTAGCACGGATATCCCTAACCCTCTCTCGCCACTTCTCCCTATCATTCATCACTTTTGGCAGGTCTTCAGGGTGACATCCCGTATCCTCACATGTATGTCTGTTCGAGCTGGTTTTCCGGCTTTTGCTTGGCCATATTCGGGGGTTCATAGGACTACATCACTGATGAGTTCGTCCTTGCTTCTCCAGCTGTGTCCTGCGTGTCTGGTTCGTCTAACTTGTATGGTTTTAGTGATGGGAAGCAAGTGGCCGTATAGTTGGTGTCTTGTGGGGTGTTGTCGCCAGGACTTGTTCAATATTGCTCGCAACATTCTTGTGTAATTGCCGTCTAGTTTCTTCTTCAGCCATTTAGTTAACGTCCAAGTAGTGCATGCATATAGCAGTATCGATACGACCACTGCCTGGAAGAAACTGCGTTTCATTTCATCGGTCAGGTCTGATTTCCATGTGATCGAGAGCCTATCGATAGCTGTCCATGCTTTCGGTAGTTGTGTGTCGATGTATTTTTCGGTTAATGAGACGCTACTTCCTTGGTAGGTGAATTTGTCTACTAGTTTCAGAGAAGTTCCCTCTAGTGTGGTAATGTCACCTGTTTGGTTGTAACACTTATATTCAGTTTTGTGTGCATTGACATGGATGCCAATGCCTGCGTCGGCTCGTTCCAAACTATGCAGTAGTGTTTCGGCTTGGTTAGGTGTATTCGCCAGTAACGCTATGTCATCGGCGTAGTCGGCGTCGGTAATTGTTTTTGCGGGGTACCTTCTGCTTCTTTTCTTTATCAGCTCGAATCCATGTCATCTAGTTAACATAAATAATTACCAAATCTTGAAACAACTATTTTACGTGGAAATCTCAGGCTGTGCGTGAAAACCCAAATTTAGATTTAAAGACTGTTCCGAGGACACTTTAAAAAATACTGTCATCCCGTGGAGGAATGGAAAAAGCTTGCTTCTGACAGACCTGGCTGGAGAGCCACTATCCACCAGTCTGTGGAAGAATCTGAGTCCAACCGGATTAAACCCCAACAATTGAAACAGGCCGTTTGAAAAGATCAATTTGAATCCATCAACATCAGAAATGTAGAAATTTAGGCATATATTTTATGTAGAAGATTGTGTCTCTCCAAGACTTGTCTGGTGAGTAATCAGAGAAAACAGGATACAGTGACAAGTGCTATCAGTACTCATGTATGTCTACTATGTGGTATATTCTTTAGAATTCTCAGTGGACTGAAAAGTCATCTACGTGCTCACATCCTTTGGAGTGTTTGCAAAAAAAAAAAAAAAAAAGAAAGAAAGAAGGGAAAGAAAAAAAATAAAAGAAGGAAGAGGAAAAAATACGAAATAGTCTTGCTTATGCGTGAGTTAACAACCAACATATAACCCAAAATCGACAACATCCTTAGGAAAAACTAAAATGGCTTCCGAAGAAAGAGATCCACGGCCTCACAAATATTAACCATCCGTAGAATCCTTGGAGGTGTACGGGCAAAAAACCTACAAGCGACATTACTATTTGTCGACTTTACCAAGGCCTTCGATTCCATTCACAGAGGAAAGATGGAACAAATCTTACTAGCATACGGCCTACCTAAAGAAACCGTAGCAGCAATAACGATTCTCTAGAGAAACACCAAAGTAAAAGTACGATCACCAGATGGAGTCACAGAATACTTCGACATTGTAGCAGGAGTACAACAAGGGGACACGCAAGCTCCATACCTCTTTATCATTTGTCTAGACTACGTACTTAGAACATCGATTGATAAAATCAGAGAGAACGGCTTCTAGCTGACAAAGAAAAGAAGCAGAAGGTACCCCGCAAAAACAATTACCGACGCCGACTACGCTGATGACATTGCGATACTGGCAAATACACCCAACCAAGCCGAAACACGACTGCATAGTTTGGAACGAGCAGCCGCAAGCATAGGCCTCTATGTCAATGCACACAAAACAGAATATATGTGCTATAATCAAACGGGTGACATCTTCAGTCTAGACGGAACCCCTCTTAAACTAGTAGACAAATTTACTTATCTAGGAAGCAGCGTCCCATCAACCGAAAAGGACATCGACACGAGGTTAACGAAAGCATGGACAGCTATCAATAAGCTATCGATTATATGGAAATCAGACCTAACCGATAAAATGAAACGCAGTTTCTTCCAGTCAGCTGTCGCATCGATACTGCTATATGGATGCACTACATGGACTCTAACAAAATGACTGGACCAGAAGCTAGACGGCAATTACACAAGAATGCTGCGTGCAATCTTGAACAAGTCCTGGCGGCAACACACCACAAGACACTGACTGTACGGCCACCTGCCTCCTATCACGAAAACTATTCAAGTTAGACGAACCAGACATGCAGGACACTGCTGGAGAAGCAGGGACGAGCTCATAAGAGATGTACTCTTATGGACCCCCGCATATGGCCGAACAAAAGCAGGACGATCAGCATGAACATACATTCAGCAACTATGTGAGGATACGGGATGTAGTCCAGAAGACCTGCCAGAGGCGATGAACGATAGGGAAAATTGGCGAGAGAGGGTCAGGGATATCCATGCTACTAGCACGACATGATGATGATGATGATGATTTCTGTGTGGTTAGGGTTTGGTTTGGTTTTATGGCATATCAACCATTGAAATTTATTTAATGTGAAATCCTCTTTATGTATTATTATGGCCCTTGAAGGGGTCACAAAGAGAACAGAACACCACGGTTATAGTATAGGTATATATTAACAAGAACATAGGACGGTAAGCTAGTTCGCATTAACCGCGCAGGCGCGAGGTTAGCTTCCGGATCTAGATTGACTGCGTATTGCTGCGTCTTCCGGTATCAAGGAGAGTGGTTGAGTCCATTATTAGGTGATTCCGCCACAACATGTATATATATATATATATATATATATATATATATATATATATTAGAAGCTTTGGTTTGGCGTTTGAGTCAACTGGGTTTCAATCCCAGCTACAGGAAGATACTGTCTAGCCACACTGATGAGTTCTGATAGAACGAAACAGATCTGTCTGTAGATGACAATATATATATATATATATATATATATATATATATATATATATATAATTTGTAAACGCATATTTTGTAGATAATTCTTTTAAACGAGCTAGAGCTCTTTTGAATGCATACAGTTAAAATGGTTATAGATATGATTTATTAAGTCAATAGTTTGTAGGCAGTCGTATTTTTAAATGAGTCTAATTTCTTTGCACACAAGTATTACTATTGTTTGCACACAGTTAGATAGTTCCTAATATTTTAACACGAATTGTTCTATTTAGTATTAATCATTTTTCGCACTCGCTTAATGGTTCCCAATATTGCTTACATCAATAATATTTTGCACACAGCTAAATGGTTCCAAGCATCGCTAAGTGACACTAACAATTCAATTTAGGCATACAGTTTAAGAATTTCAAGTATTGCTAATCAACACGAATAATTCTTTTCAATGTTTCTCATTCGTTAGCAGACGGTTAAAGGATCCCACATATTGCGATGTATCGAAATTAGCTAAAAACGTTGATTATTTATATATGAATTTAATTGGCTAACAAATTATATTTTTAAAGTTTTTTTACGGGAAAAGATTTTTCTTGTTATTTCGGGTTTTGATCCTTGAAATTTTTCATGGCAACTAAAATATTGTCGTCCTTGAAGTACATCAAAATATAAGAACTTTCACGAATGCGCCGATTGGTTCATAGATGCAGAATTACAATATAAACTAATTACTGTGATAGTTGATTGTATTAATTATTTCATGACCTAATTTGGACGGGCCGCGAGTTTTTCAGTTAGCTAAGTTAGCTAAAATCTTTGAGCTGAAACATAAGACAAATTGAAAAGTTCAAGCGCGTGAGCCCGCGACCAGAACAAGGGACCTGTCTTTTCTACGCAGGAAGAATAAATGAAAACAAAATGGATTCGTATCTTGTCACAGGTTTGAATTGGGCGATTAAAGGCACAGTGGAGAATTGATGACACGTGTGAAATGATGCAATAATTTTGTGAGATGACATCTCTAATAATATCCTAAATTTAGATATATGAAAATTAGCGAATCTTTTAAAAGTTCTCTCTCTCTCTCTCTCTCTCTCTTTCTCTCTCTCTCTCTCTCTCTCTCTCTCTCTCTCTCTCTCTCTCTCTCTCATCGAATAGTAGATCTGAATAATGAAGCGACAACTTCTATAAATGTATTGGACGTACGTATTACTGTTACACCAATACGTTCAATTAAAAGATTGTTAATTTTTGACGGAGAGTTTTTCTTGTCTTTGAGTTGCCAATACCGAGGCAATTTGTTCCAACGAATCACCGTATAGTATTACATTTGATATGGTGAAGCATATTAATACAACAAATAAACAAATTAAAGCTTCTCAAGCTTATTTTTAAAAATAAAATCAAACATTTTTAGAATGAAAATCAGCTGAGTTCCCATATATATATATATAACCCTGGGAAAAATTATGAAATAAACGCACAAAGATGGTGTTCGTGGCAGGTTTTTATTTAGCGGTAAACATACTAATAATACCTAAGAAGCAAAACAGTTTTTCATTTAATTGGTGAATATTCTAGCTTCATAAAATATACTTAGAAATAAATTGTTTTTCTTTGGGTTTTTTGTTTCTTTTTTTTTTGTTTGTGGGAGTTAAAAAAAAACAACAAATGTTTTGCTGCCATTTTTTATAACTATTCTCGGCTTTGATAGAAGTATCGTTAACCATCACCTTCTCGCGAATCGGCAACGAAAGTCTCTTTTCTAATTGACTAACGCATCAAAAAAAGTTTACTAAATATTTTCTTTAAAAAAAAGGGGGGAGTAAATATATTTACCAACAAAATTAGCTACTTAATTCACAAAATAATTTGGAAGTGTACTAAGTGTAACGGTTATCACCGGATGGATATAAATGGCCCGGGTTCGAAACCTGGATGAGACTGTTTGCATTTCTTTTTTTGAAAATGCCCTCGGAAATATTTTTATCCATCTCTTCCCCACCCACACATACCATCCAAGCAATGGATAAACAGTCGGGTAAACTGTTTTTAGCCTTGGTGTGACAACCCGTCTAAGAGAAAAAAACTCTGAATCCAAAACCATCAATACCCCGCTTAAAAACTAACCTTGTGTCATATCCTGTGCGCGATGAAGGGGTAGATACATTCTGACAATATTAAAATGAATTTTCACCTTTTTCTTTCTAGTGCTTTCTTTTCCGTTCTTCCGCTTTTCTTATCATAAGGATATATTTCATACATTCTTGTTCAATGTATGTATTGGTTTAGAAATCACAAAATCTTAAATGGTCCAGGTATTGAATAGAGCATATATGTAAGTATTGCACAAATCAAACTTACATGTTAAAATTAATATTTGTACGCCTTAACGATAACCAGGCGGTTGCTAGATAAATATGAATTACTCGGTATTGCTCAAATTGAAATAATATCGTAAAGTTCACTTTGTTTAACCAAAAAAATATTCAACAAGAAATTTAGGGCTTCTTCCCAAAAATTAACCTTGTTAGACATTTTAAACTGTCTATTCCAAGATGCACACCTAAAAGAAAAGTTTGGTTTGATTGTATTTTATGGCATATGCACCCGTTTTAAAATTTGATTTCTTTAATATTTTTTCTTTGATTCTTACAGTAGTTTATCCTTTCAAAGGGCGGCTAATAATTTTGTTTCTTTCCATATGAGATAATTCTGATTAATTTTAGCTCAGTCAGCTGGGGCTGCAGAATACACCGTCTGCATTTCTGCAGAGGGTTAAGACACCACCACCTACGTGTCTTCTTGATACGACACTAAACTGTGTGAAAATAAAACTATTAGTGCTAGATTGTAAAATTTGAAACTATTTGTTATATAACATATGACATGGATTTTCAGTTCGTTCCTAGTGATCCCGTGTGATTTGACAAGTTGTCAGGTTGTGATTCGTAAACAGGGGGATGACAGCGCGTCAGGGTAGTCAGGTCTAACAGGTGTGTAACCGGAAGGAGACCACGTGATAACCACACGATAAGACTGAGTGCAGAGAATCGGGATTCGAGCCAGGGACACGCAGCCGATCAGAGGCGTTTCGGGCCTCTCTGACGACACCGCTTGCAAGGGGGTGCAAGCGTTGGCACACCCTGGCTCCCGGAAGAAGTTATGAGACAAGAAGAAGTCCCCTCTCTGAGTATATGTCTCTCCATCTATCTCTCAAACTAACAACAAACTGAGGGCCCTTTTCGAGAATAAAATGAGAGATATATTTTTATAAAGAAGTATTCTGTTTGTTCATTATCTTTGATTATGTTCCTCGTTGTTCATAAAGACACAGCTGAGTATACAACATATTTAAGTGTGTACAAACAAGTGAGCTCTAGCTCGTTTAAAAGTAATTTTACCCCCAAATTATTCGTTTATAAATCATATAAATTTGATATACGCGTAAACAGGATTTGGTCAGAAATAACCTACTTGGGTTGATATGCAATAAAACACAATCAACCAATCTGATTAATTTTACGACAAAATGTTTTGCAACACCCTTCTTTGTTAGGTCTTAGGATACGCTCCCATAGACACTGATCTTACTTGCTTTTTAGATTAAATAAACCCTCCGGCTGAATCAAAAATATTTCCGACTTCCCTTTGGGGCAAGGGCAGTCTATCCCCTACCTCACGTGAAGTAAAGTTAAAGTTAAAACTCTCTTTGTGGTTTCATCAAGACCGACTCGTTAGCCTCGGAGTTTACCGGTAACAAGACAGCAGCAAACCGGCAAACACAGATAATTGTATATTAAATAGTATCATTCATTTATAAAAGATAGAAGACCTTTGAAATAGTTCTTGTCACAAAAATAATATAATTTTCATCGTCAAGTCGCACTGCTAGCATGGATTTCCCTGTCTCTCTCTCTCTCTCTCTCTCTCTCTCTCTCTCTCTCTCTCTCTCTCTCTCTCTCCACCCGTCGTTATTATCAATAATTCCCTTTAAGAATAAAGTAGATAAGGATTATTTGGTTTTATTTTCTGGCATATCAACTTTTATTGGTTATTTAATGCCAAATCTTGTTTTTACATGTATATTATAAATATGATATTTAAACACATTTTTAGATACACACAATTAAAAGATCCATCGGTTCTATTTCTAACAATTCAATTTAGCATAAGCCAACCAAGTTAAATGGTTCCAAGTATTGCTATCTATGTAGCATATCCAGATATGGATATGTGAAACGTACATAGAATGTTCATAACATACATACATAGAACGTAGGAATCCCGAAACACGAAAAACACTTACGACATCTTAGTTCAGGTACGAAACTTTTTATAACCTTTGAGTTTAAAGGTTCTTCAACATAAGGAGAGAGATACTCATTTAAAGGTTCTTCGACATAAGGAGAGAGATACACATTCTTTCTATTCTGGCTTTTCCATTTGCATCCCATCACGTGCGGCACCCGCCACAAGACCACGGCGAGCTAGCAAAAGTCAACCGTCTTCTTCCGAGCCAGGAACTCAACTCACTGACTTATTTTTAAATCCCCCAAAATCCTTCGCGCATTCTTCCGGTGCATGACGTCATTTTCATCCCCAAGTCCTATCTGGGATTTTTATTTTGACATCTCTGTATGACACATCCTCACGCGCACGCGCGTCACACCTGCGCTCATGTTGCACCTAACTAACCCATGCACTAAGCGAAAGGTTCTCAGCCTAACTAAACCGAAAGGCAAGATATATAAAACGAAATCCCTCGGCCATTATATTACATCTATCACTATCAAATTCAATTGAACATCAATCATTTATTTACAGACAGTTAAATCATCAAACAGTTTTATTATATTTTAGCATTAGTCATTTGTTTGCACTCAGTTTAAATGGCAAGCAGTTCTGTTTGATGCATTTATAGGAACCTATTAGGTTCTATTACTCTTGATTAGAGTGGACCTACGAACGATGGTAATGAAGGAGTACTCCCCTTTCCCCAAAAGCTCCAGCATTACAGGAGTCTTGCCATCAGGTTGTGAAATATCAGAAACAGGACAATCGCTACTGGAGGGTCTTAGCCTTGTGAAGAAATGCAGTTGATGTATTCTACAGTCCCTGTCGACAGTCTGTAGATAAGGAATTTCACCATTCAAGACCGAAGGAGAGGAATTTAACACCCCGTAGGAAGAAGATGAGAAAAGAAAAAAAAGAAAAGGAAAAAAAAAAGAAAAAGAAAAGTAAAAGCAAAGCTGTACAAGAATAGACGATCAAACGTGATAGTTAATGTTTTTTAAGTCTTCTTTGCTATAACTATTGCAACAAACGTATTTTTTTATTTTGATTTTATATTATTACATATTTTTTATCCTTTCGTAATATTTCTCTATTTGAATACATAAAGCTAGAAATTGTTAATTTAGCCGTGGAGGGTTAGGAAAAGTAGCAATTAAGAGGGGCAGGGAACCGTGACCGTAATTTGAAGTTCGGAAATATAATTTTACATGGACCATAATTTATTTCTACATTTCTGGAACATAATACACCAGAAAAATATAAATTCCATTATTTAGTTATAATTTGACTGTGAGGCCAATAATTGCAAAAATCGGCTTTAAGTGAGTATGAAAAAAGGTTTATCTATCTATCTATCTATCTATCTATATAAGTCTGTCTGTCTATTTATCTATCTATTTATCTATCCATCTGTCAATTCATCTATCTATCTATCTATCTATCTATGTGTTTGTCTGTCTGTCTTTTTGTCTGTCTGTTGATCTCTTTGTCTATTTGATTACTGACAGAAACGATACTTTGTTGTCCGTGTTAGCTTCTATGTATGGGCGAAAATATCAAATGTTTATCTTGAAATTAAAACAAGCTCCTCATCCGTGAATGATCCAGCCCAGTTGGTTGGGGATGCAGAATACACCGATTGAGTATGCCCCCCGCCCATCAACGTGTGTCTTGGATATGACATTAAAATCTGATGGATAGTCTCCAGTAATAGTGGAACTTTCGGGAATACGGTGTACCTCTTCCTTGCCATAGCTCCTTGTCCCCTCTGGCATTGAGTGATAGCACCTGATAGTGTCCTATCTACGGGTCAAATAGAACTGTTTGACATTTAAACGATGGGCAAACAAATGATATGCTACATTGAATTGTTTGAAATAGAAGTGTTTGATAATTTAACTCATTATAAAGAAATAACTAATGTTTAATTGAATTGTTGGTTATACATTGCAATACGTTTAACAATTTAACTTGGTTTAATCATGCTAAATTTAATTGAATTAAATTGTTAGAAATAGAACTGTTTGATACTTTAATTATGTGTATGTACAAAATGTGTTTATAAATTAAACATTTAATGTGTATGAAAAACAGGATTTGGCATTAAATAGCCAACAAAGGTTGATATGCCATAAAACCAAAGCTAACCAAACAAACGATGTAAAAGATCATAGTTACAAAATTTCCCTGTTTTAAACATTCAGTGGATTGCTTGACTTGTAAAATCAGCCGAAGTCACGCACTACAAGAATTAATTTTATATATATATATATATATATATATATATATATATATATATATATATATATGAAGAAAGCATACTATGGATTATTCTGTTTTTCTGCTTTCTTCATAACGTCGGATTTTGATCTATATTTACTTTCATACTGTCCTTTCGGAAAAACAAATACCAAATACATTCTTACACGACATCTAACATGTATGACTTCAAAACGATCGGTGTATATGAAAACTTACCTATCTTTGCATATTTCTTTAAAAGACGGGAGGACTTTTCTCGTCTCTTGAAAAATCCAACATTTTCAAATATCTTTCCACGTGCCAAACACGTAGTTAATACTTTTGAGTTAAGAACGCTATGTGCACGTTTGTATGTTTTCGTTGTATTTTATTTGTTCCTGTTATTTCAACAAGCATCCATTGCAGTGTGAACAATTTTCCTGATATCAAAGTCCTAATGAATGGTTTTTGAAACCGAAACGTTTAACGTCGACTTTACATCACAATAAATTTACCTATTTGGATTATTGTAGGTTTTTTTTTCTTTCTTCTTACTGTCGTATTTTAATCCACATTTACTTTCATATATATATATATATAGTCTTCGCCAATGGCCCGGGAGACCTGGGTTCAATCACAGGTCGAGTCATACGAAAAACTCAAAAAATGGTACTTGATGCTACCTTGCTTGACACTCAGCATTATATGGTAAGGATCAAGGGTAAAGTTGAACAATCCAGCGAAAGGAGTAGCGCCCTCCAATGCACCTTGGAGTAGTAGCTCTCGAAAAAGGAGCCTTCGAGTCACCCTCGACTATGGTCGCCAACTTTAATAACTTTTATATATCAATTATATATATATCAATTATATTTATGGCTCCCAGGTCCACTCCGACTCAGACTGGTAGTACCTGTCCGGATCAAATAAGTGGGCCAGTCATTTTCTATGCTTAAAACCTTTTAACTGAGAGCAAACAAATAAAGTTGAGTTATTAATATAACATACAAATACTTTGAACGATTTAATTTCGTAGAAACAAATGATAAATATTAAATAGAATTAATGGTATTAATGGTAGATTGTAATACTTGAAACTATTTAACTGTGTGCAAGCAATAAACAGCAATACTTGAAACCATTTAATTGTTTGCAAGCATAATATCTAACTCATTTAAAAAAAACAAAATTACCTACAAACTAGTCCCTTGCAAATTATATATATATATATATATATATATATATAGTTAGTGACCATAGTCGAGGGTGACCCGAAGGCTCCCTTTTCGATAGCTACTACACCAAGGTGTAGGGGAGGGCGCTACTCCATTCCCTGGATATATATACATATATATATATATATATATATATATATATATATATATATATGAACTGGAATTAGCATAAATTAACTCTCATGGGTTAATATACTAACTAACCTAAACCGCTCTGTGTCTGTTTTTGTCTGTTTGGCTCATTCTCTCTCTCTCTCTCTCTCTATATATATATATATATATATATATATATATATATATATAAACAATTTGATTTAATATAGAGTTTTTTATCATCATGATAATTTTCATTCCAACTTATATATATATATAGAGAGAGAGAGAATAAGGATAATAAATAAATATATATTAGATAGATATATATTTAATCCATGGAAAATATTCTGCAACTTTATTATATAATTGCTCGATCCTAGATATTGAGCACTCTCCATATTATATTGCACTTGATTCGACACATAATCATAAAGTGATTTACTGACGACCAACACTCTTATAATATAATATATAGATTTATAATTATATATAAGGTTAAACAAGAATCAAAGCAAATGTATTTACCAATAACAGATAATTTTTCTTTAATAGTTCTTTTGCCACTTCCACTATCCGTGCCGAAAACCTTCATGCCACACACATATACTCTGTCCTTTTCTAATAATCCTAAGGTTTCAAAACTACTCTCTTTTTTTCTTTCCTTTTTGTAATTGCTGTTATTTCTCCCGCCAAACCCAATCGATGCTTAAGATTCCAGAGAAAAAAAATCCAATCCCGATTCAGTACGTATGCCCAATTTCCTGGTTTTATCTTTTGCTCAAACTTCCGGCAAGGTGGAGTCTGCGCAATCAAGCAATCTAATATGACTGCCCCCTGGTGACGGACGCGTCGAAGGTATTCACAAGGAATTCAAATCTTCGAAGCGATTCTTTTTCCTCCAAAAATCCCTCAACAGAGATCAATGTCCTGTATCATTGCACTGTAAAAAACACTTAAGTGTACCACCCTCGGCTTCTGTTTCATGCCCGACCGAAGGAAAAAATTCCGATTGTCATTTGAGAATTGGGAGTTCCACTTAAAACGCTAAAGGATACGCTTTACTCTCAGGACGAAGCAGTAGATCTAAACCATTTCAAGGTGTCCTTTACTAACGCTGTCAGTCTCAAAATTCAATTTATATTTGTTTTATTACAGCATCATTCTTTATTTAATTTTTACTACAGAACAAACAGAGCACGTGTCAAAAAATGATGGAATGATTTTCGTATGGATCGCAATTCTGCCTAAGATGAGAGCATCTGTGTACCCGGCCCTGTGAATAAGATCGAAGCGACACAATTCTGTCTTGGTATGAGAGTACCATTCCTAATTCCTCAGCCGTGCTCTTGTGGCCCAGGTGGGCGCAGTAACATATACGGGAATCATTCAGTAAATATGGGATTTTTTTTTTTTGATGAAGTAAAATATCATTCTTAATTCAGAATTTTTCCATAAATGTAAACTTCACATTCTTTAGAAACGATTCATAACAAAAAGTGAATCGAATCACGCAGAGATATTTGCTTTGAGGCTATTCAAAATGGTTGCAAGTCGAATGCATAATTCCAGGTTTTAACAGAGGTTTGTCATCAAATATCATCATCATCATCATGTCGTGCTGGCAGCACGGATATCTCTGACCTTCTCTCGCCACTTTTCCCAATCGTTCATCGCCTCAGGCAGGTCTTCTGGACAACATCCTGTATCTTCACATAATTGCTGAATGTATGTTCGTGCTGGTCGTCCTACTTTTGCACGGCCATGTGTGGGGGTCCATAGGAGTACATCACTTATGAGTTCGTCCCTGCTTCTCCAGCAGTGTCCTGCATGTCTGGTCCGTCTAACTTGAATAGTTTTCGTGATAGGAGGCAGGTGGCCGTACAGTTGGTGTCTTGTGGGGTGTTGCCGCCAGGACTTGTTCAAGATTGCTCGCAGCATTCTTGTGTAATTGCCGTCTAGCTTCTTCTCCAGCCATTTTGTTAGAGTCTATGTAGTGCATCCATATAGCAGTATCGATCTGACCGCTGCCTGGAAGAAACTACGTTTGATTTCATCAAATATATGATGGCTAAAAAGAGCAAACCTTGTGAAATTTTCAGAAGAAGAATATGTGATATATACGGGGAAGCATGTTTTACTTGAAAAAGGTTTTTTTTTACAAATTGCCTAAATATGGGTTTGCCACTACGACCCTGAGGCAAAAAGATAGTTCATGAAGTAGAAAAATACTGACTCACAGGTAAAAAAAAAAAAACGTTTCGGGCACTGTAGAAGGTAATGGCAACAGTCGTCTGGGACATGAAAGGATCCATCACTACTAGTTTTCTTGAAAAAGGTGCAGCTGTAAACAGTGCTTCTATTACATATTGACCATTGACCGAGCTGTCAATCAAAGACGCACCTGTGTAAATAAATGAAAGAATCTAATCGGAAATAAGTGGGTGTTATGAAATAATACATGCAGACACCCTCGGCAGTTGAGTCAATTGGTGGGAGTGAAGGCCAGAGCCAGAGCCAGCTTGCAGTTAGTGAGAGCACCTCGCCGAGAGCCGCTGCCCTCAGCGGCCCCTGGTTGAACAACCCCGACCGAGATGCTGAAGAAGTGCTACGTGGGGTCGTAAAGATAACACAGCGTGCTATGGTCAATAGAAGAAGTTATCGGTCAATATAGCAAACTATTTGAGTCTGTCCCTGTCTCCGCTCGTCTCACACACACCGTTTCCCAGTCGGCTGGGGCTGTAGAATACACCGACTGCTTCTCTGCAGAGGGGTAAGACCCCCCTAACGAGTGTCCTGATATGACACTAAACAATCTGATGGTGAGGTTCCAGCAGTGCTCGAGCTTTGGGGAATGTGGAGTACTCCTTCATTGCCATCGCTCCCAGGTTCACTCTGGCCCGGAGTGGTAGCACCTGATAGGGCCCTATCCATGGGTTAAATAGAACTAACAGCATACTTATGCTATAATGAATTGTTTGAGTAAACTGAATAGCTTGAAATAGAAATGATTTTGACAATTAAACCGTACTTACATTTAAACTGCGTGCTTATGCTTAACTGAATTATTCGAAATGGAACTGTTTTTGACATTAAAACTGTATTTACACTTGACTGATTTGTTACATATAACTGCTTGAATAGTTTGAAATGGAAATGTTTTGACAAACTCTGTACTTATGCTAAACTGAATTGTTTTAAATAGAACAGATTATTTACATAAAAATGGATTTGGTTAATAAATAACCTACAATAGTTGATGTGCCATAAAACACAACAACCCGACCAACCAACTCACACACCATAGAAGCTTTAACCCCTTTCAAGGATAAAGTGAGAGAGTTATGTTCTTATAAAGATAGCTATGGTCACTCTTCATCCATGTACATCGATCATAGTGAGTATATAACACTTCCTCTCACGGAGTCCACAAGTAAGATTCATTTTATTTATTGAATGACATTCGTATAAATTAAATATGAAATAAAAATTGAAGTAGAACTGTTTTGACATTTAAACTGCGTACTTCATTTAAACTGCGTACATATGCTAAACTGAATTGTTTAAAATGGAACTGTTTTTATATACTAGACTGAATTGTTTGAAATAGAACTCTTTTGATATTTAACTGTGTGTAAACAAAACCTATACTTATACAAAACTGAATTAGAACTGATTGACTAAACTGAATAGCTTGATATAGAAATGTTTTTACAATTAAACTGTTCTCATGCTAAACTGAAGGGTTTGAAATAAAACTGCTTATTTGTATAAAAATGGATTTGGCATTAAATAACCTACAAAGTTTGATATCTCATAAAACCCAAACAAAGAAATAAACAAATTCTGCTGAAGAGTAAGACCCTCTCCAAAAATGAAGGGTCTCTTATGTATGTCAGTAAACCGCGTCTGATGGCAAAAGTATAGTTCTGGAGATCTAGGTAATGTAGAATAACTTTTCATAGCTATTACTCCCAGATCCACTCAAACAGGGAGCAGTGATACTTATTACGATCCTATCGATGGTTCGAATAAATATGTTAAAAAATTATTCGTATTCTATCGGGCAAAAAACTCTTTAGAAACAAGTTTAAAGTAAGTAAAGTTGGTGACCTTAGTCGAGGGTGACCCGAAAGCTCCCTTTTCAATAGCTACTACACCGAGAAGTGAGGGTGGGCGCTACTCCTTTCCCTGGATTGCTCCACTTTCCCTTGATCCTTACCATATAATGGTAAGTGTTAAGCAAGGCGGCATCATTTTTTGACTCTTAGGTATGACTCGACCTGGGATTGAACCTCGGTCTCCCAGACCATTAGCGAACATTCTACTCATTAGGCCAAGTATACAAAAAGGTAAATACGAAAAGAATAACCCTAGATTAGTTGACATGCCGTTAAAATCAATTAATTAATGAAGCACAACTCACAGGTTGCTTTCAAAGCTCGAGTTGCTCACAATACCTGCTGTTGCTCGAGTGGTTACCCTTCTGAGAATTTCTATCGGGTCAATGCAACTGGACTTAGAGGATCTCAGGAGAAACCACTGCTTTCAGCTTGACGACTATAAATCATGGGAGATACACTGTTAAACCTATTAGTGGTCGAATTTTGTTTTTGTTTGGATTGCGAATATTAGGACCAAAGTGTAGTACCAGCTTACATTGTGTAAAATATCACACACAAAATATTTATATAATATTAATATATTTAATATAATAATTATTTAATTATTTAATTTAATGATTATTTAATATGATAATTATAATATATTCATAATAAAAATATAATAATTAATATATTTATATAATAATGTGTATCTTCTATTTTTTTTTTATTTTGAGGGGGTGCTTTTTTTCCATATTTGTCTGCCTATAATTTCTGCTAGAATGAGTGTGTAGTGTCTTTGTATACTGTCTATAATAAAACGGTTGCTTCACCGCTACTTTTGCTTAACACATGACCTCCGCTTTCAGGCCTTATTTCAAGAATTAGAATGTAGTATCTGTTTTTCTTCCTCATATTTTTTTTACTTCTTCTTCATATTTTTTTACTTCTTCGAACAGAATGCAAACAAAACAATTATGTTTATATTGATGAGCTTACTCCTTGTTATTCCAATTCACGACCAACGCCTCCCCATGATATAAAATATAGGATCTGAACAATCTACGCCTTAACATTAGTTATTTTGGAGTGAGGAACATTTTGTCTTCCACCCATATGAACACGTATGGGTCTCTTTTAAATGTATTAAGTGTCTAATTCTACTGCCAACTAAAACGGTATTGTGGAGAGTCCCATCGGTGTAGTGGTGGCAGGAGTCTCCGTGATATAGTGGTTGACGTGCAAGACTCAAGCATCGGAGTTAGCGACTTCGAACTACAGTCAAACTATTGCATTTACTTTTGGACTAATACCCTTTATACCCTTAACCTATTAGCTAAATTGTCTTCTACAAAGGTAGATTTCGCATTAAATAACCCATGAATATTAACATGCCTTTAAAAAAGATAAATAAACCAAACCAAACCAAGAAATAATAGTTGTCAGAAAAAGTAACGAGTCCTTATTTCCCAATGGTTTCTCGTAGAGTGATTTGTTGTTGTTTTTTTTTTTTTTGTTTAGGTTTGTTTGGGTTTTATGGCATATCAACCTTTGTAGGTTATTTAATGCCAAATTAATTTTTATACAGTTCAATTTCAACAATTTAAACAGTTCAATTTCAAACAATTCAGTTTAGCATAAGTACACAATTTAATTGTCAAAAACATTTCTATTTCAAGTTCTTCAGTTTAGTCAAAAAGTTCTATTTCAAACAATTCATTTTAATATAACAATAGTTTTTTGTTTACGCACGGTTAAATGTCAAAACGATTCTATTTCAAAAAATTCAGTTTAGAGAAAGTACATTTTCAATGTCAAAAACAGTTCTATTTCAAACAATTCAGTTTAATATAAAAACTGTTCCGTTTTAAGTAATTCAGTTTAGCTCAAGTCCACTCTTTGAATGTCAAAAGAGTTCAACTTCAAGCAATTCAGTTTAGCAGTTGTACAAAGTTTAGTTCTATTTGACTCGTGGGTAGGGCCTTATCAAGTGCTACCACTCCGTGTCAGAGGGGACCTGGGAGCGACGGCAATGAAGCGGTATTCTTCATTCCCCCAAAGCTCCAGCATTACTGGGACATCATCATTATATAGTTTAGTGTCATATCCAGTACACTCGTTGTAAGGGGTCTTACTCCTAGGTAGAGATGCAGTCGGTGTATTCCTCAGCGCCAGCCGGCTGGGTAAGCGTGATTTTGTTTTGGTTTGCTTTGCTTTGCTTTTACGACATATCTAACATTGTAGATTATTTAATGTCAAATCTGGTTTATTCATATATATTAGATATATATTTTTTAGTACTAGTAGACAAATTCATCTACCTAGGAAGCAGCATCTCATCAACCAAAAAGGACATCGACACACGGCTAACGAAGGCATGGATAGCTATCGATAGGCTATCAATCATATGGAAATCAGACCTGACCGATAAAATGAAACGCAGTTTCTTCCAGGCTGCGGTCGTATCGATATTGCTGTATGGATGCACTATTTGGACACTAACAAAACGGCTGGAGAAGCTCGACGGCAATTACACAAGAACGTTGCGAGCAATCTTGAACAAGTCCTGGCTGCAACACCCCACAAGGCACCGACTATACGGCCACCTGCCTCCCATCACGAAAACTATCCAAGTTAGACGATCCAGACATGCAGGACACTGCTGGAGAAGCAGAGACGAGCTCATAAGTGATGTACTCCTCTTGACCCCCACATATGGCCGGGCAAAAACAGGACGACCAGCTCGAACATACATACAGCAGCTATGTGAGGATACGGGATGTAGCCCTGAAGACCTGACAGAGGCGATGAATGATAGGGAGAAGTGGCGAGAGAGGATCAGGGATATATGTGCTAGTGGCACGACATGATGATGATAAGATATATATGATTTGTAAACATAAGTCAAAAGAAACAAATGGTTCGAAGTATTACTATGTTTCACAAACAATTTAATTAAACATCAGTCATTTGTTTATACGCAGTTAAAAAATCGGACAGTTCTATTTTAAACAATTAAATTTTGCATTAGTCATTTGTTTGTACTCAGTATAAGTATCAAACAGTCCTACTTAACCCATGTACAGGACCCTATCAGATGCTACTACTTGGGGCCAAAGTAGACCAGAGAGCAATAGCTATGAACGGGAACTCCACGTTCCCCAAAGCTCTAGCATTACAGGAGTCTCACCATCTGATTGTTTAATGTCTTATCCAAGACAATCGTTACTGGAGTCTCACTATCAGATTGTTTAACGTCTTATCCCAGACAATCGTTACTGGAGTCTCACCATCAGATTATTTAACGTCTTATCCAAGACAATCGTTACTGGAGTCTCACCATCAGATTATTTAATGTCTTATCCAAGACAATCGTTACTGGAGTCTCACCTTCAGATTGTTTAACGTCTTATCCAAGACAATCGTTACTGGAATCACACCATCAGATTGTTTAACGTCTTATCTAAGACAATCGTTACTGGAGTCTCACCATCAGATTATTTAACGTCTTATCCAAGACAATCGTTACTGGAATCACACCATCAGATTGTTTAACGTCTTATCCAAGACAATCGTTTGTGGGGTTTTACCCCTCGATAGAGATAGAGTCGATGTATTCTGCAGTCCCAGTCGACTGGGTTCAGACAGAGTGGTAATTTACTAAGCTTTTTGCTCAGATGTGGCACAAGGCCATATGAAGGGGGCACCCAATGAGACACGAACGGGTTCAGACAGAGTGAGTGAAAACTTAGCACGTTTGTGCTCGTTTATAAGCACGTTATTTGCATATGAATGTCACGTGCTAACTGCGCAGTCACATGTCACATTTTACTCTACATTAATTATTTTAAAGGGAGAGTTGAAGAGGGAGTTTTGTTTGTTTATTCTCTTTGCCTTCGTTGCGTTTGATCTCGCTTATAGACTTACGTAAATCTACCTCGATTAAATCACATCACAATAAGACTTTAGTTACGAAGACTACCAAAACAAGATCGCAACACCGGCAGTCTTGCAAATCCATGTCTGCCGAATCCGGATACAAGAAGCGAAGTCTCTCTCTCTCTCTCACTCTCTCTCTCTCTCTCTGTCTCTCACGCACAAACATCGCAATTGCTTTCCTTCTTTTTTAGGTTATACTCATTTTTTCTTTCTTTCTTTCTTTCTTTCTTTCTTTCTTTCTTCAAACAGTCTAAATCAGTCTAACACTTTTGTATTTCCAAATCATCTCTCTCTCTCTCTCTCTCTCTCTCTCTCTCTCTCTCTCTCTCTCTCCGTCTGTCTCTATCTCTGTCAGTCATCGTTGTTCGATTTGGGAGTCATTTTTTCCTCTACTTCCCTCTTATTGCTAAATCTTATTCCCAACACTAGAATGCTACGTAGCTTTCGGATTTCTATAAGTATAGGATGTTCTTACTCAGCCATCGTGCCGTTTAAGGACAGGACACGGATAAAATACTCCCCATTGCACAACAAGAAGAAACCCGGAGGAATATGGCACCTTTGTGACAGCAATTTATTCTTTAGAGCGATTGAACTTACAACCGTCATCGTCGTAGTAAATAAACTCGATGTGTCTCGTTCAAATCCGGTGACCATACCATATTTCACATTTGATAAGACTCGAATCCTGTTTATATTGATGGAATATAGTTGGGCATTTATCTTTTTCTAATATTCAGGTAGCTTTTTGAAAAATTGATTTCATGGATTAATTAGTTTTTATTTGTTCCCTGGATTAATTAAGACTTCTAAAGAGTGGATAACAATATTATTTGCTATTATATGTGTGAGATATTTCCGAAATATTTGATAAAATTTTCCCGCGAAATCCTTCCCGGCTAGGTTGTGGGAACGATCTAGTTTTTTGAACGGGATTGAAAATTTCTATCACAAAGTCTCAAAGAATTTTTTTCGTTTCATTTTCTAGAAC
Organism: Sepioteuthis lessoniana; assembly: GCA_963585895.1. Taxonomy (NCBI): domain Eukaryota; kingdom Metazoa; phylum Mollusca; class Cephalopoda; order Myopsida; family Loliginidae; genus Sepioteuthis; species Sepioteuthis lessoniana. The sequence goes on along the minus strand of OY757915.1, from coordinate 90,973,943 downwards.
AAATTCTGGTTTGTGTCAATACTATTTCAGAGTGACAATGAGTTTCTTCAAATATCCAGAACTCTAATAATTGTTCCAGATGATCTCAACAATTCTGGGGTCTGGACGATCTCATTTCTTTTTTGGATCTCCAGTTCTCCCAGTCTCTTTCCCTGGTTCTTTCTGATAGCTAGAACGGTGAGGTTTATGAGCTGACAAATTATTTTCTTCTTTTTCGTAATTCTTACAATAAATTGTCTTTTGACCTAGATTGAATGATTGGATTCTGATTGCAAAATCCCAGAGAATCTTGAGTGTTTCATATTCTAACACAGATTCCATTTCTTTCGTTTTTCTGTTCGAATTCCATTCGTTTGCACCGATCTCAATGGATCAGCTTCGTCACCAAGTCATAGCTGTTCTTCTGTGGCAGTTAGCTGTATTCGCTTATCCATGTTTACCGACCCCTCCGCTCGGGCAGGATATGACGCAAGGTCAATTTTTAAGTGGAGTTTAACAGGTTTGAATTCAGACTTTTCCTTCTCCTAGACTAGTTGCCTCACTAAGGCTTAAGAACCTAGTCTGCCCTAGTATTTTACCCATAGCTGGAGGGAGAATAATTGGATTCATACCTTTCCCAAGGGTATTAGTGCAATGTGAAATGCCACAAGTCTCGTCCAGGATTTAAACTCGTGTCGTCGTGTCCATTTCCTACGACGATAACCATTACACCCCGGGCATCTCCATATTCGCTTATCTCTTGAGTGATTCATTTTTTCTGTCTTTATTATCATTGTTATTCGAATTTTCCTCGCCAGTGTCAACTGGTGGTCTTTCATTGGAGTCTAAGTGACAGCAAGTCTACTCAAATGCAGGATTCTTCTGAGTGTTCAAGCCGATCTTAATAATGCTGTGGTCTAATTGTTTCGATGATTTTTCAGATTTCCAATTCCTCTAGTATCTTTCAAAGACTAAGAGGACTGTTACAAGTGCACTATTCATAAATGGTGTCACCGTCACCTCCACGTTCCATTGCGAGGTCCATTTGTTGTATAGCCTGATTCAACTATACGTATACATATGCATGCGGAAACAAAATCAACAATAATGACAAACGAACACACTTCTTTAGAAAAATATTCCTCTCACACTTTATTCGAAATGGTTGCGAAATGGTTGCGAAAGGGTTATGTGCGAGAGGTGAGTTGGAGACTGAACAAACTGCAACATATTGACCCCCTGTTCCTTTGTCTTTAGCAGCACTTTCTCGTTCTGCTGGGCTGCACAATCGGGGGTCCTGAGGGCCCATAGCACTCTGCTGGGTGCTGGTTCTCACTACAGCATCCTATCTCCAACTAACTGACTCCAACTAACTGAATCTGTCTGTGGCACCGGGTTATATAATTGTTTGACATCCACCTGCTTCTTGTGGGCGTCACATCTGCTCCCAATTCAACCCGTCCACAGTCAAGGTTATACCCTGATATCTTCGACCGGATGCACCTGTTATTTACAAAGGTGCATTTCTTATTTGACAGCTCAGCTTAGGGTCAATATGTTACACATTAGATGGTAATTTTATTTTGTTCTTGATAATTAACACTGATTATGGTCTTCTGTCCGTAATTAGGTGATCCAGTTTTATCTAAAAATCTATGAGAATTTTTGGCATCTCATTTTATAGGACGGATTCTGGCTTGTGCAGATACCATTTGGTAGTATGGTCAACTTTTAATCCCTAGCACAAATTCCACGGGACCACTTTTCCCACTCAATAGTACATAGTCTTGTATTCTTTTAGTACAAGTTTTCTTAATATGTGATTAACCATTTTATCTCTGTCACCGCATAACTTACATTTGATATTCTGCTGCGTATTATAAATTTTCGCTTTTATATAATTGGCCTTTATGGCATTATTTTCTACTGCTATTAACAGAGATTCAGTTTCTCTTTTGAGGTTTCCTTTTCTTAGCCGTATCCTGGTCTTCTCGTTTGCAATCTCACCGGTTTGTTGCTTGAAGTATCCATACATTTGTTTTTACTCTCATTGATGTTTTCTTGACTTTGTTGTTTTTCTGTTTGTTTTTATGGTACCCTTGCTGTAATTGGCTGCTGTAATTTGTCTTTTTTATGTTTTCTTCGAGTCCTCGTATTGATACATCATGCACCATCCTCCAAGCCAGTGATTCCTCTTCCTTCTTCTTTTCTTGACGCATATAGTCTATGTCATCAGCACATTTTAAGAATAGTTTAGAGTATCTTATTAGGGGGATTGCCCAGATGTTTATTCCTTTGATGAAATTTCTACTGTAAAGTTTGATTTCCGCAAGTGTTTTTGTTTTTCAGAGGTACTATTTTCATATTTTTTCTTTCATCTCTGTTTGATTGCGTCCGCTTCCACTATTTCCAAGTTCTTGTAATTTTCCTTTTCTCAGCTGCTCTATGTTTTCCTGATTTGGTTGGTTTATTGCCTTAATTGTTACTCTTTTCATATTTTTCTATATCAACATGGCACATTTTCGATGCCAAATATGTTTTATATATTCTGACTGTAATTAACATTATTTTCTACTGGTAAGTTTTTCACACCAGTACCTAAAACCAGGTCAGGTCAAGTGGTTGGTACTCGGGGATTCGATTCAGGTCTGTGTATATACAAGGGGTTTTGATGGTCAAAATTCATTGATTTGTACACTCTCACTATAAGTTTTCTCTGTTTGGCCATATCTTTGTTTTCTCGTGGGAAATTATTTTCATTTGTCCTCTGAAGTGACTATGATCTTAATTGTCTTCATATTCTTGTTTCCTCGATTTTTATTATTACTGTTTTATCATGGTTGGTTGGTTGGTTGGTTGGAGTTTTATATCATATCAATCCTCGTGGGTTACTTAATGCCAAGTCCTGTTTATATATATATATATATATATATATATAATTTGTGAATTAATAGTTTGTAGATAACATTTTTGATGAGGCATATCTCATTTGATAACACACAGTTAAATGGTTTCATTTATTCTTAATTAATAACCCTACTAAGTTTTAATCATTGGCTTTCACATGCTTAAATAGCTTCAAGTATTGCTATCTAATACCGATAGTTTGATTACAATACAGCTAAATGGTTTTAAGAACTGCTTTGTAAAACTAACAATTCAGTTTAATATCAGTCATTTGTTTACACATGTAGCATATACACGTCCAAAAATACGACCAAGATACGTGAAATGTACATATGTTCACAAAATGTTCATACGCATATACATATAGGGTTGTGAAAACACTCAAAACACTTACGACTCTCTTTTTAGGTTCAGGTACGAAATTTTTTATTACCTTTTTGAGTTTAAGGCTTTTCGACATGAGGAAAGAGAGACACAATTTCTTTTTATGCTGACTTTTCCATCTGACCCCACCACGTGCGGCACCCCACTGCAAACAACTCGTCTGCCCTCGGCGAGCTCCGAAAATCAACTCTCATTCGGAATTTAAATCTCAACTCACTGATTTTTTAAAAACCCCAAATCCTCAGCCCATCGCTTCCGGGCATGACATCATTCACATCCCCAGATGTCATTTCCTATCTGGGGTTTTTATTATGACATCTGTAATTGTCACATCCACCCCGCGAGCGCGTGAACACCTGCACTCAATGCGTGCACATATCTAACCCATGCACTTAGCCGAAAGGTTCTCAGCCTAACTAAACCGAAAGGTAAAATATACAAAACGAAAAATGATAATATAAAAAAAAATTCCTTCCGCAATTATATAACACACACAATTAAATGATTAAACAATTCTATGACATTAATTAATAGGATCTTATCTGTTACTACCACTCCAGGTCAGAGTGGACCCGGGAGTAATGGCAATGAAAGAGTACTCTGCCTTCTCTTGAACGCTAGGACAGAAGTATCACCGTCAGATTGTTTACTCTCGTTTAGGACTCTCTGGTTTGAGAGGGAAGCGGTATACTCCTGTCCAGAGATGCAGTCAGTGTATTCCACAGCCGTGGGTGACTAGTCTGGTTTTATTCAGTATGTTTTTCGTGAGTGATCAATTTCAGTTGAGTTTGAATGATTTTGGTTTGGTTTGGTCTTATGGCATATCAACTATTGTAGGTTATATAATGCCAAATCCTGCTTATACATATATATTGAATCTATTTGGTTTTGTTTTCAAACCTGTCCGATAAAAGGAAACGCAGTTTCTTCCTGGCTGCGGTCGTGTCGATACTGCTATATGGATGCAGTACTTGGACGCTGACTAAACGGCTGGAGAAGAAGCTAGACGGCAATTATACTTCTACTTTGGGCTTCAAGTTTGGGCTTAATTTGGTTTCTTTCTTTAATGGCATATCAACCTTCGTAGGTTATTTAATCCTGAAGCCATTCTTCAAGAAGAACAGTAGTGGTACTATTTAACTCATATCTGGGAGGTTCATACCTTTACCCAGAGTATTTGTCAGAAAGTGAACGTAATAGTGTGACTGGAGTTCGAACGCACTACTACTCCGCAGTCCAGTGCTTTAACCATTACACACGAGGGCACCCCCACCCCAAAAGGATTAACATGATGCATTACCTTGATGCTTGACACCGAATTTGTTTTGGCTGGTTGGTTGGGTTTTATGGCATATCAACCTTTGTTGGTTATTTAATGCCAAATTTCTTTTTATACAAATTGTTCTATTTCAAACAATTCAGTTTAGCATGAGTACACAGTTTAATTGTCAAAAATCTTATCTATTTCAAGCTATTCAGTTTAGTCAAACAATTCATATTCAAACAATTCAGTTTAGTATAAGTATAGATTTTGTCTACACACAGTTAAATGTCAAAACAGTTCTATATGAAACAATTCAGTTTAGCATAAGTACGCAGTTTAAATGTAAGTGCACAGTTTAATTGTCAAAAACATTTCTACTTCAAGCTATTCAGTTTACTAAAACAGTTCTAATTCAAACAATTCAGTTAAGCATAAGTATGCAGTTCAATTCTATCTAACCCATAGATAGGGCCCTATCAAGTGCGACCATTCCGGGCCAGAGTGGACCTGGGAGCAATGGCAAGGAAGGGGTGCTACGCATTCCCCAAAGCTCCAGCATTACAGGAACCTCACCATTAGATTGTTTAGTGCCATATCCAGGACACTCTTTGGTGGGGTCTTACCCCTCTGCAGTGGTGTAGTCGGTGTATTCTTCAGCCCCAGCCGACTGTGCAATACACATAGTTAATGTCATAACACTTTTATTTCAGATAATTCAATTTAGCATAAGTACACAGTTTAGATGTTAAAACAATTCCCTTTCGAACAATTCAGTTCAGCACAAATACACAGTTCACAGGTCAAAACAGTTATATTTCAAACAATCTAATTTAGCTCAAATATGCAGTTTAAAAGCCAAAAACAGTAAACTCAAGAAACCACGGTATAGTTCTATTTACCCCATAGAAAGGACCCTTATTAAGTGCTACCACTCCAGACTAGCGTTGACCTGGGAGCGATGGCTTTAAAGGGATACTCCGCATTCCCTAAAGTTCCAGCATAACTGGAACTTCACCATTAGTTTGTTTTGAGTCATATCTAGGACACTCGTTGGGGTGGGGCTATAGTCCTCAACAGAGAAGCAGTCGGTGTATTCTAAAGCCCCAGCCGACTGGGCAAGAATTTGGCGGGGGCTTCTTTTTCGTGGTCCTTAAATTAAAACACGAGTTATAATCCAAGATTATCAGTTGAATATGACTTCAGAGAAGCAGAATATTTTTTGTACGTGTTCAAAGACAACATTCATCTGAATATTTTTCAATTAGGTTTGCCAACCTGAAAAATCAAATTGACCTTGTATAGCTGAAAAAGATAAAAAATAAATAAATACTCTAATTTACAATTATTCCATCCAAAACAAGTGTGTTTTGTTTTGGGGTAATGTCTTTAAAATTGAGGAATTAAACCACTTGAGACCCTAGAGTACGGAAAATCTTGAGAGAATATTTTAAAGATGCTCGGAGAAATATGTTTCGATTTTAGATTTTAAAATCCAGACCTCTTTGTTGAAACGAGACTGTTAAAAGATATTCCAGACAGATTTAAGTACCAGGAGACATTTATAGCCACCATTCGTGGTTTAGCCACCCAGGAGGGAAATATACACAGTTAATTCGGAAACATATGGGCACAAGAAATCTATTGTTAAAGTTACGAAGTCCTTTTTTATTAATTGAACTTACCAGATTTATTCCAAATCAGACAAGCATGGCTCCTTCAGGGTTTTATTATGATGAATTCAGTTTTTTTTTAAATTCAAATGATTCCATGACATAGTAATTTACTTAGCTTAGTTTATCCCAAAACCAGAAAAATTGGCCCAAAGTGAGAATCGAACTCTCTTACAATAATTAATATATTGGGTAACATATAGATTGCTTATGCTATTATTTAGGAAAAGAACTATAAGAGACAGATTGGCTTGGGTTGTTTAATTTGTTGAATGGTGCACCAACTCTCGTGGGTTATTTAATGCTAAAGTTATCCTCGGAGAACAAAGTTTGCATGGCGAGAAGTATAATACCAAAAGTATTATTCCGAAATGCAACTTTACAGTGCGACCTGAGTTCGAACTCACTTCGATATCTCAGTCTAGCACTTAAGCCACTACTCAACGGGGTACGGCCCTGCGACTGATGGTGATAAGTTTGCATGATATCGACTGTAAATAATTCCATTTCCCATGCTTTTAACTTTTAGACCAATTCCATATAACATTGCAATTTTAATCTTGTTTTGGACCTGCATGGTGGAGGAGCACTTTGCCAAATCACTCTCCCATAACTATCCCGGCAGAGGAACCAAAAAACAGATATCTCAACGGGGGCAGATGAAAAAACAAATCAGAACAGTCAAGGTTGGCCTTAGAAGCTGAAACTTTTTAGTAGCAGCTGTCCGAGAAAGTAATGCAGACGTTAAAAGAATAATCACCGAGCCACTGCATTCTTTACTATCGTGGCATGTCAGTGATAAGAGTATATACTTTTTCTGGGGGTAATAATTAAGAAATCAATGTAAACAGATATATAATACAATGAGGTTTTCCATATATATTCTTCGGTCACACAACCTGGGGTAACAAGGAAGAATTGAAAAAATATCCTTGTTATAGTAACCCTATGAATCATACACACATTGGTATATAAAGTTTTTAACAATGTATTCTTAGACTGGAATCGCTGGTGAATCATGAGAAATTCCATTCATTGGTATTGTTTTATTGATTTTATCAAGTGAACCAAATTTTGTCAGCTGGGACTGTAGAATATACCAACTGCATCTATACAGAAGGGTAAGATTTATCCCCACAACGAGTGTCCGGGATAATACACCAAACCAACTGATGGTGAGACTGCTGTAATTCTGGAGCTCAGGGGAACGTGGAACCACTCTTCAATGACATTACTCCCATGTCAACGCTGTTCCAGAGTGGTAATATGAGTTAGGGTCGTATCTATGGGTCAAATCGAACTAGCATCCTGTTTACACCACAAAACTATCTACTGATGAGGTTCCAATTCAGGGGCTTAAGAAATGTGGGCTATTCCTTCAATGCCATTACACTCATGTCCATGCTGGCCCGCAGTAGTAGTATGTGTTAGGTTTCTATCTATAGGTGAAATCGAACTAGTATCCTGTATACGACACAAGACAATCTACTGATGAGGATCAAATTCAGGAGTTCTAGAGAATGAGGAGTATTCCTTCATTGCCATTACTCTGACCCGGAGGGGAAGTACCTGTTAGGGTGCGCATGTATCAATCAAATAGAACTGTTTGGCCATTGAACTGTGCGCAAACAAATGATTGAAGTTAAATTGAATTGTAAGTGCTACGTAGTATTACTTGGAACAATTTAACTTTATATCAAATGAATAAAAAATATTTAATCCAATAGTTAGTATTGAATAGCAATACTCGAAACCCTCTTACTGTGTGCACAAACTGAACTATTGATATTACGTAACAATATTTGAAACTATTGACGGCAATTACACAAGAATGTTGCGAGCAATATTGAACAAGTCCTGGCGGCAACACCCCACAAGGCACCAACTATACGGCCACGTGTGCAAATAAAACTTAGTGTGAGGAACACTTGAAACCGCTTCACTTGAAGATTTATCAAAGATATTCATATTGAATAGAATTATTAGTTATTTAGCAATAGTTGAAACCATTTAACTGTGTACAAACAATAACAATACTTGTGTGGAAAAAATTACCTCTAATTCATTTAAGATAAGATTATCGACAAATCTTATCTTTACAAATCCTATAGGTGTAACCATTTAATCGGTGCAAATAAATAACATATGTTAAATTGAATTATTACTGTTGCATAGCAATACTTGGAACCATTCAACTATGTGTCAAAAAATGCGTTCTGGCTGGTTTAAAAATGTTAACTACAAAATATGCGTATACAAATCATATATTTGATATATTTACAAATAAGATTTGATATTAAATAACTTACAAGTGTTGATGCCATAAAACCCAACCGACTCAGCTCAATCTAATTTTGTCATTTTGAGGCTGAATACGAGATGTGTTCGAAAAAAACTGAATAATGAATGAAACATTATTTTTCGTCAAAATTGTTCTCCTGGCATTTAGTACACTTATTCCTGAGAGTTTTCTATCCATCAAAGCTTGTTTTGTTCGTTCGATTCTTTTTGAGAACTCTAATATGCTATTGCCCAGCGGGTTGGGGCTGTAGACACAAACTGCTTCTCGACAAGGAGGTGAGAACCCTCCACAACGAGTATCCTGGATATGACTCTAAATATTCTGATAGTGAACAAGTATAGTGCAGCTTTGGAGAATGAGGAGTACGTCTTCATTGCCAACGCTCACAGATCTACTCTGCCCCGGAGTGGTAGCATCTGATAGGGTCCTATCTATGGGCCAAATTAGAATTAAACTGTGTACTTCTACTAAACTGAATTGTTTGAAATAGAACTGTTTATATTTATAAAAATGGATTTGGCATTAATAACCAATAATGGTTGATATGCTATAAAATCTAAACCAAACTAATCAGTTAGACTTAAGTCAGACTATCTCAGGTTTAGAAAATAATTTCACCTGGAGAGTTAGTTATTAGAAATCTAGCCTGAAAGGTCAATTACAGGTGTAGAAAGAAAGACAGTTAAAAGTACAAAGAAAAGAAAAAAAGAATATTATTTGAAAGAAAGAAAGAAAGAAAGAAGGAAAGAAAGAAAGAAAGAACATAATTAGAAAGAAAGAAAGAAAGAAAGAAAGAAAGAAAGAACATAATTAGAAAGAAAGAAAGAAAGAAAGAAAGAAAGAAAGAAAGAAAGAACATAATTTGAAAGAAAGAAAGAAAGAAAAAAAAAAGAAAGAAAGAATATTATTTGAAAGAAAGAAAGAAAGAAAAAAAAAAGAAAGAAAGAAAGAACAATAATTGGGAGAAAGAAAGTTAAAGCCGTAATGAGTGAAGAAAGAAAGGAAAGGAAGAACGAAAGAAAGAAACAAACAAACAAAAAATAAACAAACAAACAAACAAACAAACTTAAAATATTTTGCCATCGTTGGGCGAAAGGGAGAACGCTAAGATCGGAGGCATTCACAAATGTATTTCTTTTGATTCTTAATGGGAGTTCAATTATGTTTGCCTTGTGCCAGACTTTGCTAAGCTTAGTAAATATCTATTTCGACGCACTTCCACAAAACCCCACTGTTCTCGTATGTATTCCATTACTTAACATACTTATGATTCTTAAATTCACGTGTGTCACACATTTCGTCTCATAACAAAAAAAAAAAAAGTCTTAAACTTGACAACATCCATAAAACTCCAAAAAGCCACAAAATAAAAATAAATAAATAAAAATTAGACGCAGTGGAAGGTACGAAAATAAATTTTAAAAAGTCAAGAAATAAAAAGAAAAACATTCTCCCAGTCGGTAAAATTAATTATGTACAGATGTGTGACTCGTGTAAATACTGCTGAAGATATTTTTTATCCCACATAGAAAAAGCTTTGTAAATGCTGGTTTAACGTGAGGCTTTAAAAAAAGAAAAGAAGAAAAAAAAAAAGCTCCTACTTAAAAAAATTTGGAAGATGTCTTAGAAGGTGAGGGAGGGGATCTAAAAAAATGTTCTATAATTTAAGTTCGGATACTAAAGTGTTTATTAGTCACGACATTACAATTACCAATTTTGAAACGAAAACACCAAAAACTCAAAAAAGTTATTCATAAGACGCTTAAATATATCAAGAGCTTTTCGAAATCGAAGATTTTTTTAAAAATCATGCAGTTGCTGAAGTAATTAAATTGAAGCAATCCACTTTGGTGGAAAAAATAAAAGAAAAATGTTTCTGGTAACGTACCACTGAATACGTTCTACGATATATATAAGAATTTATAGGTACCCAGTGTGAATCACGCTTCTATACAAGGAAATGATATACATAACTAATTACCGTTCCCATATATCTATGCCAATATCCATAGCAAGAATATATTCATATATATTTATGCATAATCATGCAATAGGTTGGAACAAATGTAATGTCCGATTTTAGTTGGTTGTTTGGATTTTATGGCATATCAGCCTTTGTAGGTTATTTAACGCCGAATCCATTTTTGTACAAATAGTTCTACTTCAAACAATTCAGTTTAGAATGAGGACGCAGTTTAATTGTCAAAAACATTTCCATTTCAAGCTATTCAGTTTATTCAAATCGTTCTTATTCAGCTAATTCCGTTTAGTATAAGTATAGATTTTGTTTACACACAATCAAATGTCAAAACAGTTCTATATTAAACAATTCATTTTAGTGTAAGTACAGTTTCAATGTCAAAAACAGTTTCATTTCAAACAATTCAGTTTAGCATAAGTACACAGTATAAATGCATGTACACAGTTTATTTGTCAAAAACATTTCTATTTCAAGCTATTCAGTTCAGTCAAACAGTTCTAATTCAAACAATTCTGTTTTAGCATAAATAGGCAGTTAGATCTGTTTGATCCATAGATAGGACCCTATCAGGTGCTACGCCTCCGAGCCAAAGTGAACCTGTGAGCAATGGTAATAAGGAGGTGTTCTTCATTCCCCAAATCTCCCGCATCACTTGAACCTCACCATCAGATTGTTTTAGTGTCATATCCAGGACACTCATTTGAGGGGGTGTTACTCTTTGCAGAGGTGCAGTCGGTGTATTTTACAGCCCCAGTCGGCTGGGCAACCGATTTTAGAGAATATAGTATAAATGAAAATTATGCCTCCAGAAATATATAATAATAGACATAACGTCTGTCACTTTCTATAACCTCAATTTATCTGTCAATAAGCTTAAAGATGACACGCTGGTAAAATTATCTCATTTTTTGGCAAAATATGTGATCAACTCATGTTCTTGATGTCAACAAGACCATCCAAATGATTCTGTAATCCTTTCTTATCATCATCATCATGTCGTGCCACTAGGACGGATATCCCTGACCCTCTCTCGCTACTCTTCCCTATCGTTCATCGCCTCTGGCAGGTCTTCAGGGCTACATCCCGTATCCTCACATAGCTGCTGTATGTATGTTCGAGCTGGTCGCCCTGCTTTTGCTCGGCCATATGTGGGGGTCCATAGGAGTACATAACTTATGAGCTCGTCCCTGCTTCTCCAGCAGTGTCCTGCATGTCTGGATCGTCTAACTTGGATAGTTTTCGTGATGGGAGGCTGGTGGCCGTATAGTTGGTGCCTTGTGGGGTGTTGCTGCCAGGACTTGTTCAATATTGCTCGCAACATTATTGTGTAATTGCCGTCTAGCTTCTTCTCCAGCCGTTTTGTTAGCGTCCCTGTTGTGCATCCATACGGCAGTATCGATACGACTGCTGCCTGGAAGAAACTGCGTTTCATTTTATCGGTTAGATCTGATTTCCTTATGATCGATAGCCTACTGATAGCTCTCCATGCCTTGGAGGATAAAGCAAATTTCCAAAATGGGCTCCTCTAAGAGATCTCTAATCATTTGAGCAATGTCCCTACATCATCATCTCATTTCGTCAGTACGGACTTCCCTAACCTCTCTCTCTCTCTCTCTCTCTCTCTCTCTCTCTCTCACTCTCTCGTCATTCATTTCTATCGTCCATCGCATCTATCAGATCTTCAAGATTACATCCTGTATCCTCACAGAGCTGTTGTAGATGTATTCTAGCTTGTCATCCAACACCTGCTTGTCCATATAAAAGGGTCCACTGGAGAACGTCGCTTAAGAGTTCATCCCTACTTCTCCAGCAGTGTCATGCATGTCTTATTCGTTTAATTGGTTTAGTTTTAGAGATGGGAGGTAGGTAACCGTACAGCTGCTATTTTGTGGGATGTTGCTTCCATGATTGGTTCAATATGACTCGTAGCATTCTTGCGCAATTTCAGTCAAGCTTTTTCTCTATACGCTTAGTCAGCGTCCAAGTGGTGCATCCATATAGTAGTCCAGACACGACCGCTGCCAGGAAAAAATAGCGTTTAATCTTATCAGATAGGTCTTATTTTCACATGATCGATAACCTATTAATAACTGTTAATGCCCTCACTAGTTGCGTTGTTATGTCATTTTCAGTAGATGAGACGCTGCATTTGAGGTAGGTGAACTTATCCACTTTTTTTAGAGAGCCTCCATTTAGTTTGCAGATGTCTCCTTCTTTTATCAAAATTGAGCAATGTACGGACAAGCATTGTTTGAATGATGAATTTTTCCCTTTCTGTTGATGATTTTTTGTCCAAAAGATTTTTTTTTAAACGAAGATTACAGAAGACATTAAAGGAGGTTGTTTGATTATTGTTTAATAGTTCAAAATGGAAAATGACTAAAATATCCAACCATACATTAAACACGATCTTTCGATCAAGTCCACCTCTCGATTTCAGAGCAGGTCAGCTTTCTCGGCTGATCCACTGACAACGGCATTTAAGGTTATTTAAGGATGTAGTCTAGAAGACCTGCCGGAAGCGATGGACGATAGAAATGAATGACAAGAGAGAGAGAGAGAGAGAGAGTTAGGGAAATCCGTACTGGTTACACGAGATGATGATGATGATGATGATGATGATGATGATCAAATGATTTAAGATCTCTAAGAGGAGCTCATTTAGGAAATTTGATTATCCTTAGTATAATCTTGTTTCAATGATTATCGAATCATTTCGATGGTCTTGTTGACATCAAGAGAAGAGTGTGAGCACGAGTCGATAAAGAATTCTCTTCACATCACCAGTAACAAACCTGACTAAAAAGAAGGTGCCTGACAGTGTCTAGTAAGAAATGACTCCCAACAAGCGACTACAGAGTAATTTTCATGGTCATTGGTTGATATCAAGAGAAGAGGTTGATCACGAGTTGGTATTTTTTTAAAAATCAAAACCTAAAGAATTTTACAAACATGCAATCAATAATCTTCTTGTTTACAGATGGAATGAGGTTCTCGGAAGCAATTAAGATTATGTTAAGGATCAAATATTTCTAATTTTTTTTTTCATTTATAGTTTTGGTTTGGTTTAGTTTTATGGCATATCATCCATTGTAGGTCATTAAATGCCAAATCCTTTTTCTACATATCATCATGATCATGTCGTGCTGCTCGCACGGATATCCGTGACCCTCTCTTGCCACTTCTCCCTATCGTTCATCGCCTCAGTCAGGTCTTCGGGGCTACATCCCGTATCCTCACATAGCTGCTGTATGTATGATCGAGCTGGTCGGCCTGCTTTTTCTTGGCCATATGCGGGGGTCCATAGGAGTACATCACTTATGAGTTCGTCCCTGCTTCTCCAGCAGTGTCCAGCATGTCTGGATCGTCTAACTTGGAAAGTTTTCGTGATGGGAGAGAAGTGGCCATATAGTTAGTGCCTTGTGGGGTGTTGCCGCCAGGACTTGTTCAATATTGCTCTCAACATTCTTGTGTAATTGCCGTCTAGTTTTTTCTCCAGCCGTTTAGTTAGCGTCCAAGTAGTGCATCCATATAGCAGTATCGATACGACTGCTGCCTGGAAGAAACTGCGTTTCATTTTATCGGTCAGGTCTGATTTCCTTATGATCGAAAGCCTATCGATAGCTTTCTACATATAATACATTTTGTAGCTAACATTTTTTAGCGAACCAGAGCTAATTTTTTCATACAGTTAAATTGTTTCCCTTATTTCTATCAAATACGAATATTTTTTCTATTAGTCATTTGTTTGCATAGAGTTAATGTTTTCAAGTATTGCTATGTAGCACTAACAATTCAATGAAACATCAGCCATTTGTTTACACTCAGTTAAATGTAAAAAACAGTTCTATTTCAAATAATTCAGTTTAGCATAAGTGTCCAGTTTAAATATCAGGCAGTTCAATTTGACCCATAGATAGGACCCTATCTGGTGTTACCGCTCCGGCTAGAGTAGACTCGGAAGCGATGGTAATGAAAGGGAATTCCGCTTTCCTGATACTCCACCATTACTGGAGCCTTTCCATCTGATTGTTTAGAGTCATATCCAGAATACTTATTGGGAGGGATATTACCCTTCTGTAGAGATGCATTTGATGCTTTCTTCTGCCCCAGCCGACTGGGCCACCAGGACACTCGTTGGTGGAGTCTTACTCCTCTGCAGAGAAGTAGTCGATGTATTCTACAGCCACAGCCGACTGGGCCACCAGGACACTCGTTGGTGGAGTCTTACTCCTCTGCAGAGAAGTAGTCGGTGTATTCTACAGCCACAGACGACTTGGCTATCTTTTCATTTATCATATTTACCAACCCCTCCGCTCGGACAGGATATGACACAAGGTCTATTTTTAAGTGGAGTTTAACAGGTTTGAATTCAGAGTTTTCCTTCTCCTAGACTAGTTGCCTCACTAAGGCTGAAGAACCTAGCCTGCCCTACTATTTACCCATAGCTGGGTGGAGAATAATTGGATTCATACCTTTCCCAAGGCTATTAGTACTATGTGAAATGCAATCAGTCTCGTCCAGGATTTGAACTCGTGTCACCGTGTCCATTTCCTACGAGGATAACCATTACACCAGGGGCACTTTTTCATTTATAGGATATACTCTAAAATCGGACATTAATTCCTTCCGACCTGCTATACAGACGTATGTTCATATCGACATATAATCTATAAAATATCACGTTTCATTCGAATGTTTTTTCTGAAGATTTTTTGTTTCAAATACTTGAAACTTATTTTTTGAGAAGGTCGGTGATATTTATTTCTTTTAGATTTCATCTCGTTCGAGTGGCTAATATTCGAGCATTTTCTGATTAAAGAGTATAATATATATATATATATATATATATATATATATATATACTACTCTGAATCCATCATCCTATAGAAATCTAAACTCTTCGGTATGTGCGATATCTAATCAAACGCGACCTAAGATGCCCGGGCTAATTAACCAGATTTGGGGACAGCAGATGAGCAAAATGGCTCCTGGACTCTCAACTTAAAGAAGGGTCTCATAAAACAGCTTGACCAAAACTTAAACATAAGGACATTATCATAAGAAACCTTTTTTGACAAGTCGTAATACCTGTCGAAATATCGAAAAAGCTGGAAGAAAAAATCTGTAGGACGTCATCGGATACGATGGAAAGAAACCGACTCATTGGTCTAGTGTGTAGAGTGTTCGCCAATAGTCCGGAAGTCCTGGGTTCAATCCCTGGTTGCGTCATACCAAAGACTTTAAAAACTGTACTTGATAACTCTTTTCTTAACACTCAGCAATATAAGGTATGTATGAAGGGTAAAGTGGAGCAATCCAAGGAAAGAAATAGTGCTCCCCCCTACACCTCGGGGAAGTAACTATTGAAACGTAACCTTCTAGTCGCCCTCGACAAAAGGTCGCCAATTTTACTTATATGTATATATATATATATATATATATATGAGAAAAATATGTAAAATTAAATTGATATGTTTCCCCATATGGTTATGTTCTTCCAATAGAGTAACAAGTGAATTTTCCTTTGGATTTTTTGTATCCTTCTTTCCTGATATGATAGAGTTTTGTTCCAGATCTTGAAATTGGTCCTCATGGCGTAAGAGCTAGTAGTGTTATACTGCAGCTTCGACGTCAGCGAGTTCGAATTCCACTCGCGCTGTTTCCGTCACTTTCGGAAAAAAATACTTTTGAGAAAGGTATGAACCTATTTTCTTCCAGTCATGAATTAGATTTTACTGCTACAGTTCTTCTAAAGGGATGGTTTCGGCATTAAATAACCTAGGAAGAGCCATATGTCATTAAAAAAAAATCACCATTACACACACACATGCAATGACACACGACTCATGCAAATAAACAGTTGCATAAAAAGGTTCTGTTACATAAAAAATACCCAACTGAAGACCAGTAGTGCAATATAAAAAGAAATACCTGATACTTTTGTATGTTTTCTGCAAAACAAATAACACAATCGTCTGATGATACATTTTCATCGGACAATTGTGTTTTCTGTTTTATAGAAGAATTCACTAAACCTGAAATTTATTGTGATTTGTTTCACCAGATAATAGTTTGTTTGTTTTGGTTTGGTTTGGTTTTATGGCATATCAACCATTGTATGTTATTTAGTACCAAATCCTATATATATATATACATATATATATATGTGTGTGTGTGTGTGTGTGTGTGTGTGATTTCTTAACACATTTTGTAGATAACGTTTTTAAACGAGCCGGAGGTCATATTTTCACACATTTAATTGATTTCACTTACTTCTAAAACGAATAATTCTATTTATCATTAATCATTTGTTTGCACAGTTTAATGTTTTCAAGTATTATAATGTATCAATCATTTGTTTGCATAACTTGTGAACGATTTCATTTTTAATGTTAGAAGTAATTTGTTTGCTCATTAGAATTGCTATTTTTCCTACACTGTAAATGGTTTCAATTATTGCTTACAAGCAATGATTCTAATCAGTAACATTCGTATACGAGCCTGAGCGCTTTTTTTTTTTTGCACACCGTTAAATGATTTCAGGTATTGCTATATAACAGTCACAATTTAACATTAGTCATTTGTTTTCACACAGTTTATTCTATAGATAGGACCTATAGATAGGACCCTATCAGGTGCTACTACTCCGTATCACAGGCGACCTGGGAGCAATAGCAATGAAGGGCTAATTTACATTCCTCAGATCTCCAGTAACAGATTGTTTGATGTTATATACAGGACACACGTTGACGTGGGGGGGGGGGTGATCTAACTCCTTTGCAGAGATGCAGTCAGTGTATTCTTCAGCCCCAGCCAACTGGGCTATCAATGAAGAGGCACTCCGCACTATTCAGAGTTCTAGGACTGAAACGTCACCATGAGATACTTTAGAGTTATATACAGGACACACGTTGATGAGGATGGGGTCTTACTTCTCCGCAGAGATGCAGTCTGTGTATTCTACAGCCCCAGCCGACTGGTCTATCACTGAGGGGGTACTCCACATTCTCCAGAGCTCTAGGACTAAAGCCGCACTATCAGATTGTTTAATGTCACATACAGGACAATCGTTGATAGGGGATCTTACTCCTCTGCAGAGAGGTAGTTAATGTATTCTACCCCACTCCAGCTGACTAGGCTGCCACGAAAGTTGATGTACCATTAAACAAAGGAAGCAAAGAAGCCAAACCATACTGCTGTGTCCAAGTTGTTCGAATTAGATAGGAATACTTGATAAACAGAATTAAAAATGTTGTATAGCAAAGATTGAAACCTTTCAGTCTGTAAAAACAAATTACAGACGCGGAAGCAAAATTAGGAATATTCTAGTATAATAATAATAATAATAATAATAATAATAATAATAATAATAATAATAATAATAATAATAAACAACTCCTATGGGACTTCAACATACAAATGGATCACCTAATCCCGACCAGAAGACCAGACTTAATAATAATCAACAAAAAAAGGGAAATTGCAAAATAGTCGACCTTGCTGTCCCGCCTGACCACAGAATAAAACTGAAAGAATGTGAAAAGAAGAATAAGTACCTCGACCTTGCTAGGGAATTGAAAAAACTGAGGAACATGCAGGTGACAATTATACCAATTGTAATTGGTGCGTTTGGAACAGTAACTAAAAGATTACTAAAGGAACTAGAGGACTTGGAAGTTGGCGGACGAGTGGAGACCATCCAAACGACAGCATTATTGAGAACGGCCAGAATACTAAGAAGAGTCCTGGAGACGTGAGGAGACTTGCTGTCACTCAGTCTCCAGTGAAAAAACTATCAGCTAACGCTGATGTGAAAAGCTCTAATGAGTGAATAATAATAATAATAATAATAATAATAATAATAATAATAATAATAATAATAATAATAATAATAAACGAGTTTATTATAAAACAAGATTAATTATATTCTAAAAAAAAAAACGAAAATAGACACAAAACAGTAAATTTACTAAATATGGACGTCACTTTTCTTCAGTTATTGTATCAAAACACCTCCAAAACGATTTGCATGCCTTCATAATAAATTCTTCAGATATTTTATTCTATTTATCGTCGATAACAGTCTTAAGCGAACTAATATTTGGATGGGATTTTGCATTTGTTTTGTTTTCTAAAACACCCCATAAGGGGGTTAAGATCTGGGCTGGATGGAGGCTATAAAGAACTCCAATTATTTCGTAAATTGTTTTTTGGTTTGGCGTTAAGCAAATCATATATTTGTTGTCGATTGTTTTCTTGCTCACTCATATTGGGCTGAATTTCAATGAAAATGTGCTTGAATAATAGAGCTAATCATAAAAATATAGATTTATGGTGTTTTATTTTCAAAAATATTACTCATCAGATATTAAAAATTCATTCCATATTTTGCTTCCGCACCCTGCATTAATATGTGACAGAATTCTTAGTATTAGACTGCATTTCTTGAAACTATTTTATTGTGTGCAAACAAGTGATTAGTATTATTAACTCTGTACAAACAAATGATAAGTATTAAATTATATAGGAATACTTAATAGATAGAATTACTAATGTATATTGCAATACTTGAAAAGCTACGTAACAATAAATGAACTCGATTTATCTTTGAACTATAAGCTTACAAATCGTATGTAACTGATTTAATAGGCTCAAAAACAAATTTGATTTTAAAAAAGGGGAAATTTAATTAAATCTTGAAATTAATTTAATATAATTATTACAGTATCGTTACGTAAAGTTATTGAATAAAGTTAATTTTCTAATTTAGTATTAAATCTGTAGTTTTAAGTCGAAAAGTAATATGAATTTTTAAAGAATAAATTTTTAAAAAAATTAATTTACTATGATTCTAACCGACAATAAAATAAAAAAACGGAAGTGGGCTAAATGAGGAGAAAACTCTTCACCCCTCTTCTATCCCCTCCCACCCTTCTTTCCAGTGTCTATTCTGATTTATCTTGTCAATAAGATCTGAAGAAGTCCTGTTAATAATTTTTTTTCGTGTTTTTTTTTTTCATTTTATCAAAAACACATTACAGGATGGAAATAAATTTATAATCCTAATGTGACCGGTTTGTGTTTTTTCTTAATGAAATTATTGTTCTGTAATGTCTGTTACATTGAGCTCTTTACCAGGAAAATTTAAATGTTCACTTTTGAATTGTTTCCTTGTCCTGATGGAATTACTCCCAACACCAGTTTAAGTGGACCAAATAATATATATATATATATATATATATATATATATATATATATATATATATATATATACAAAAACTGGGTTTGGCATTAGATAACCATCGAGGATTGATATCCCATCATACCGAATTTGGGGTCCTCGTTATGTCTTCATTGATAGAATTTTTTTTGAAAATACCTATCAAAAATAAGATGTGAAATTTCTGCTGTTATCTCATTTTTAAAAAATTGTAAAATAATTTCTTAACGTACTTCTTTTACAGAAAATTTTGTTCTCTTTTTCAGTTAATTTGTAAAAAATAAAAGAACGATGAATTAATAAAAAATATAGACACAAAATGTAATTTATTCAGATTATATCCAATGTTATCACACGTTCTAAAAATCCTTTGCTAACCCTTCCAAAGCTAAGTATTTTGCCGCAAAACCTAAATATGTGTGACAGTGGCAAGCTGAAGGCCTTCAGTACTTAAGGTGCAGCCGAAAAAACTGAAGTAAAATAGGATGCGACCTTGATAGACGCGTTCGAGTTGGCATAGATGGGAATGAAAGATGACCCATAATTCTATGCCATAAGGTATGTGTGGTCAGCACGGCCACCTTGCAGAATTATTCTAATGTGTTTGTTGAGGATTCAGAGCTTAAGACACAAATCTACAGCCGAAGCTAAAACCCGTTAGACTCTGCCAGACTATTGTCTATTACTGTATCTTGGAATAAAAGAACATGAAAAATAAAGGGAGGTAAAATCAATAACTCCTTCCACGAGCAAAAACATTATATATATGATTATACATATATACAGATATATTATTTATACACATTACATACATATATACACACAAATATATCTATGTATATATATTTATACAGACATTAATATATATATATATATATATATATATATATATATATAAAGAGAAAGAGAGAGAGAGAGAGATAGCGAGAGAGAGAGAGATTAATATATAAGTCAAAGTTAGCCGACAGCGACCCAAGGGCTACATTTTCAATAGCGATCGCACCGAAGGGTTTGGGTGCCGTACTCTTTTCCCTGGATTGCTCTACTTACATTTGATCCATACCTTATAATGTTGGGTATTCAGCGAGGAGTCTTTGGTATGACTCGCCATTTGGATTAAAACCTGGTCTCCCGGGATTTGGCAAACACCCTAACAATTATGCCAATGGCTCGATGTGTATTTGTGCGTGGGTGCATGTACATATATATATATATATATATATATATATATGTACAGATCGATATACGTGTATATATATATATATATATATATATATACATAATTATATGAACATATATATACATTTTCATACATATCTTTATATATGTTATATATATATATATATACAAATATGTTTATATATATATATTTATATATATATATAGGTTTATATATGTTTATATATATATGTATATATACATGTTTATATATATATGTATACACACATATATATATATGGATATATATAAATGAATATAGATATATAAATGCAAATCTAAATATATATATATATATATATATATATATATATATATATATACATTTTTATATGCACATATATACATGAAAATATATGCACCATATATATCTGTGCATGAGAAGAATAAGTGGAAAAGTGGATAAATCAAGCGCTGAAATATATATATATATATATATATATATATATATATATATATAAAACACACACACACACACACACACACACACATATATATATATATATATATATATATATATATATACATGCTTGTATGTGCGTGTATATATATATATATATATATATATGCATGTGTGTCTGTATATATAAATATATATATCTGTTTATAGATAAATATCTGTACCTGTGCAATATATATATATATATATTTCAGCGCTTGATTTATCCACTTTTCCATTTATTCCTCTCATATCTATTTATCTCTCTCTCTCACTCTCTCTCTCTCTCTCTCTCTCTCTCTATATATATATATATATATATGTATATGCACAGATATATATGTGTGCATATATTTTCGTATCTGAACAGGTCTAATATATAAATATATATATATATATGTGTGTGTGTGTGTGTGTGTGTGTGTGTGTGTGTGTGTGTGTGTATGTGTGTATGTGTGTTTGTGTGTGTGTGCGTGCGTGTGTGTGGGTGTCTGTCTGTGTATATGAGTGCGTGTGCGGTACTGGGAATATATATATATATATATATATATACATTTGTTTTGTTAGAAACAAAAGTGCCAGAAAGTTATGATTTATATAAGAAAATTATGCAATCAAACGGATGTTATTTTTACAGATTTAAGTTCTGTAACCAATATTAAGTAATAAGCTTCGTCTAGAATATTTGCAAAGAATTGTTGGGTGTACTTATTTATGGGTGATGCTCTATAGATATATATAGTCTGATATATATATATATATATATAATATTGAATGATATTTTTAATAAATGTTTTACTTCTCTAGAAAGCATATATATATATATATATATATATATATATATATATATATATATATTACTTTGTGTAAGCTCCACTCGCTGTTCTCATATTGTGACGACTCCCTCATGATAGATGTGCAAATAAATAGCTGAGGTGATAACAGAACCGTGTAATTTGTTAGATAAATTCGCAGACAGACATGTCTCTGCTTTCTTTCAAAAGATTTTCTCGCGAATTATTTTCCCATCAATTCTACTAAACAGAATCAGGATTTTACTCGAATGCTAACGACTCGTTGAACTTTGGTTCAAAACCTCGTCAGGTGACCTGGCGTCATCATTTTTTTTTATATGCTTCCGGAGGTGAAAGGCATAAACCTATTTCCCCTACCTTCAATAGGGGATCTATCAAGAGAGAGAGAGAGAGAGAGAGAGAGAGAGAGAGAGAGAGAAGCAGAAGAAGAAGAAGAAGTTTTCCATCACTTTAATCTGGCGAATCACCGGAAGGGATTTCTATTCTAACTAGTTTGGCTTCTTTTTTAAAGCCCTATGTAAGGCTAAACAAGATTTTCCAAGGGTCGATCTAGATAGCTGGTAAGGAAGCGAGCTTAACGTCGTGGTAATAGTCGAATAAAATGGAATAGGTGAAACAAGTTCAAACCCTGAACGAAGCAGTTTGCGTTTCATATCCTTCGGAAACACACGAATTCTTCTCTTCTTGTTCCAGCAAGTGAGTAGATAATAAAGCAGATTGCGTTTTAACAGCGAAACCCGGCGTTGCCCGGAATAAGGATTGTATATTAAAACACATTTTTTTTAAACAAAAATTAATTCTAAACGAAAATTGATTCTATTTGCTTTCCGTCCAAATTCTATTCCAAAAGTCTAAGTCTCGTGCCCAGGAGTGGAGGGTGTCATTTCTTTAGATGGCAATTTTATTTACTCTGTGGACAAATTAAGCCTTTCTGTTCAATCTAAGCTAAAATGTTCCAAATATCACAGTTTCTTCGTTGTCCTAAAGATATCTAACATTAAGGGTTTTCGCACTATTGTCTTCATCTTTATTGTTATTTCCACAACGTTTCAGCCAATATGTCCTCCGACCTTCTTCAGGTGTTTGTCGAACTTGGGAACCTGCACGGAACTTCGAACTACGTCCTTTATTGAATTCACGAGGGTCCTCACGGTAGTTCTCATGCAAATATCCGTATAGATTGTTTCATTAGCCTAGAAGTCTAAAAGTAACAATTGCACAATCAATTCAAAGGAATTGTCTATATTGTATTGGTATAGATAATTATGAAGCTGATTTCTTTTAATTTTCAGACTGGTAACCACGAATAAAAGTCATCTAATCAATTTAGAACTTGAACAAGAGAGAAAATACACGATTTCACTTTTTCTCACAGAATCCATGATCATCTGACTAGTCTTGCACGTATTCTTCCAAGTTTGTTTGGTCTACTGTTTCTACGAAATGCAAAATCAGTTCCATCTAGCTAATTTCTTACCATTGTCTTTTCCCATTCGATCAGTTACGATCATGTCTTGGTCCGGTGAACCTATATGTCTGGCGTTTGATAAAAAATTTGTGAAACTGCCAGTCACGCTAAAAGCTTGTGCTTACCAACAGATTTTAGACATTTTTTTAGAACCGAATTTTGAGTACGGTCCGTATATAACTTAACTCTCTCTCTCTTTCTCTCTCAGAAAAAAACTGAAAATACTGAACGAAAGAATTTTCATTATATAAAATGGTAACTTCTCGAAATTTGTATATAACTTTGCCTACCTACCTACCTACCTACCTCCTTCCCTCTCTCTCTCTCTCTCTCTGTCTCTCTCTCTGTCTCTCTCTCTCTTTGAAGAATTTAGGTTACTGAACAAAAAATACTCATTAAAAAATTGGCTTCTTCTCGAAATCTGTATATAACTTACCTCCACGTGTCTCCTCTCTCCTCTCTCCTTTCTCCTCTCTCTCTCTCTCTCTCTCTCTGAAAAATTTGGAAGTCTGAACAAAAGAATCCACATTATATAAATTGGTATATTCTCGAAAATTTTAAATAACTTTACCTTCCTCTCTCTCATCTCTCTCTCTCACTCTCTCTCTTCCCCCTTTCTCTCTCTCTCTCTGAAGAATTTTTATTTGAAGAATCCTCATTATATAAATTGGTAACTTCTCTAAGATTAAACTTTTTGTCAAAAAGTTTTCACCTGATCTAAAGGAATGAAAATTTCTAGGTATCTTATCTATTAATTAAGAATGCCCCAAGCTACATAGGTAGCAGATAGTTATAAGATGATGCGGGGGATCATCTAATGGCCGGAAGAAGTAAATAAAATAAAAAAGCAATGTTGCAATTTATACCAAGATTTTCCGTAAACAGGATCCTTGATGTCTTTTTTCGTTTTTGTCATAGGGATAAAAAGAAAGTCGAATTTGAGACCATGACCACTGGGATAACGGTACGAACTCCTAAAAGATGGAATGTTTGTCCTTTAAGTATTTCCCTATGACTACTTTTTTTCTTGACTATTCCACATCTTCCAATATAGTTAGTTACCAAATTTCCGAATATATATATATATATTATAAATTGAATTACCATGACTAGACTTTCTGATAAACACTCGGCGAAATATACGAAACACTAGATAGTTGTTTCGACCTTATTAGGTCTCATCAGCAGCGTATACCGTGATTTCCACCATTGGAGATCGAAGCAGTGACCACAGAGGCGAAATTCAACCACTGAGCCACCGGTCCACATAGCACACAAGCGATGCCAAATTAACGTCATAATATATATATATATATATATATATGTATACAAGAGTTGTGCGATAAAGTTAATTTTGCCTCAGAAATGAGCAATATGAAGCACTGTTTACAGTCGCACCTTTTTCAAGAATAATATATATATATATATATATATACACAAGAGTTATTCAATAATGTTAATTTTGCATCAGAAGTGAGCAATATGAAGCACTGTTTACAGTCGATCCGTTTTCAAGAAAATCTATACTAATAAGTCCTTTCATGTTTCAGAAAACCGTCATCATAACCTACTTTACTGAGTGTTGTACCCGAAACTATCTCTTTTGCTGAGAGTTACTGTGTTTCCAAAACATGGACTGTCTTTTTGACTCAGGCATGTTGTGTCAAACCCATGTTTAGCCCATTTGTAAATATATTTTGGACTAAAACATGCTTCTTTGTACACACCACATATTCTTCTGCACTGGGTTTGCCTTTTTCAAACACCAAATACTTTATGACAGACCTCTGTTGAAACCTGTAACATTATGTTTTATTTATAGTAAGTAAAGTTGGCGACCTTAGTCGAGGGTGACCCGAAGGCTCCCTTTTCAATAGCTACTACACCGAGGTATAGGAGAGGGCGCTACTCCATTCCCTGGATTTATCCAGTTTACACTTGATACCTGCCTTATACTGCTGAATGTTAAGCAAAGCGTCATCAAGTACCATTTTTGAGTCTTTGGTATGACTCGACCTGGAATTGAACCCTGGTCTCCCGGACCATTGGCAAACACTCTACTCATTTGACCAATAATAACCAAAACGCAAATTGCGAAGATTCTTCCAATGAAATAGATATTTCAGGTATTCGAGTTCTGTTTAGGGTTTGGTTTGGTTTCTTTGTTTAATGGCATATCAACCTTCGTGGATTGTTTAATGCCTAATCCATTCTTCTAGAACAGTAGTGGTACTATTTAACCCATAGCTAGGAGGATAAGGGAGTTCATACCTTTCCCAAGGGTATTTGTCCGAAAGTGAATGTAACAGCACGACTGGAGTACGAAATCACGTACTACGATTCCGCAATCCATCGCTTTAACCATTACAGCCTCGAGTCTTGTTTATATTTCACGACAAAGAATAAATAATACTTTTCTGGAAAATAAGACTTCTTGCCAAACGCTTCAACAACAAAACCTGCATAGGGCGCGTCGAGTGGTGTGATAGTTAACAAGCTAGTCTAGCAAACCTTCCTGAGATCGTTTGAGTCTCAATGGCTACCCCATTCATACGGCCTCGTGCCACATCTAAGTAAAAAGCTTAGTATATAATTATTACCCCAAAACCTGCATTTGTTAACAAAAGTCCTCTTTCTTTCAATATTCTAATCATGAGTTTTATGTGTTCTTTATTTCCACATGTACAATTCCATATAAGAAGGGTTATAAATATTCATACAACAGTGAATGTTTTCAATCACTATATATATATATATATTTAATTTCGTACAACTATTCTATGATTTTGATGGTGTAAAGAAAACATACGATATAATAAAAAAAAGATTACACAAATTGATATCCAGGGAAAATAATTTCATAAAAGAAAAGAAAAACCGACATACTAGTTGAAAATAATCAACTAATAACGCATGCCGAGCCAAAAGAAAAAAACACTGACAGAATTCTTTTTGCTAAACGTAGGAGTGTTTAATACACTAAGTAGAGCGAAATATGAATACCTACAGAGTCAGAAAAATCTACTTAGGTTTCACCTAAACCGATTATCTGAACATTCCTGATTAATCATACCGAGGATCCGATTAGGTTGGTTGGTTGGTTGACTTGGGTTTTATTGTGGGTTATTCAATGTCAAATGCATTTTTATACACAAACACTTCTATTTCAAACAATTCAGTTTAGCACGAGTAATTTTTTTTTTGTTTGCCCACACTTAGATAAAAAAGCACAGTTCTATTCCAAACAATCCAGTTTTACATAAGTACACAGTTTAAATCTCAATGACTACTATTTGACCCATTGATAGGACCCTATCAAGTGCTACCATTCTAGGCCAGAGTTGACCCGGGAGTGATGACAATAAAGGAGTACTCCACATTCCTCAGAGATTCATTACTGAAACCTCATCATCAGATTGCTTACTGTCATATCTAGGACATTCGTTGAGAGAGTCTTACCTTCTGCATAGATGCAGTCGGTGTATTTTGCAGCCCCAGCCGTCTGAGCCAGATCCGAAAGGTGAAACTTAGGTAGATTTTTTCTGACTTTGTGGGCACTGCGAGCTGTAATTGACAAATCCTGGAAGCAGCACCCCCACAAAGCAGTAGCTGTACGGCCATCTCCTTCCCATCCCTAAAACAATTCAAATAAGACGAACAAGACATGCTGGACACTACTGGGGAAGTAAGAATGAACTCATAAGCGACGTGTTCTTCTGGACCCCTTCACATGGACAAGCAAATGTTGAACGACCAGCTAAATCTTATCGACAGCAGCTCTGTGTGGACACCTTATGTAGCCTAGAAGACCTGTCGAAAGCAATGGGGGATAGAGATAAGTGGCGAGAAAGAGTCAGGGAAATTCATGGTAGAAGCACAAAATGAAGATAATGATGATGATACATATCTATCTATCTATCTATCTATCTATATATATATATATGGTGATTATATATATATATATATATATATATATATATATATATATATTTATTCTGAAATAGGTAAGTCCACTAAGAGATTTGTATTTTAAATTTTTTTTCTTACATACGTGTATGTTTCCAGCTTGTTGCTTTCTTCAGAGAACATATATGGCCCAAGGCCTTGTTTATGAGGTACTCAATGAGACTAGAACTACCTCGTGTTTGCAGTTTGAATGATTCTCAGTTGGTTATGGGTTTACATAGAGGTCATCCTCTCTTTTTCTTAGAGTGTGTTTACCTTAGTCTGCTTTACCCCTGTTTAATATTTGATATGTTTTTGTCGTTGTTGTGTGGTGTGTGTGTGTGTGTGTGTGTGTGTGTGTGTGTGTGTGTGTGTGTGTGTGTGTGTGTGTGTGTGTTAGAGTGATTTTGGATTTCATTAACGGTTATTTTTCGGCTCTGTGTGTGGGGGGATTTTTTCGTGTGTGTATATGTGGTAGTTTTGTTTGAAATTTACTGGTAACTTTTTTTCCTTAATAGTTTTCGTCGGTGTATATATATATACACATATCTATGTATTTTTGTGTGTGTATATATATATATATATATGTGGGGGGGGGGGATTTTCCAGCTTGATGTTTTCGTCAGAGAATATGTATGGCACAAGGTCTAGTTAATGGCGTATCCAATGAGACTTGAACTTACTTTGTGTTTGTGGTTTGAACGGTTTTTACGTCCTTATGATTTTTTTTTATTTGGCTGTAACCATACACGTATATAAAAACAAAATAAATAGATAAATTCAAAACATACAAATCTCTTTAAAATATTGTCATTTTCTCTTTAGACCTACAACAAGAATATATATATATATATATATATATATATATATATATATATATATATATATAATATATATATAATGATTAAAAATATTAACTCGCTTATGAGAGTATATTTACGAAATAATTTCAAACATTCTACATATATTCATAATCCCTGTGGACACATTATTGGAATCTCCCACGGGTGATTAAAAAATGGTTATATTTCTATGGGAGTATCTTTATATGAAAAGCAGAACTGATATTACGGATACCATCTGAGGAAGATGGTTTGGTCTCCTTTGTTTGATGACATATCAACCTTCTTGTGTTATCTAATAGCATCCTAGGAGAAGTGATATAATTTAACCATTAGCTGGAAAAATAGAGTGGTTCCTAACTTACCCAACAGTATTGATCCAAAAAAGAACGAGATAGCACAGATTGAGTTTGAACTTACTCATTTTGGTCCCGCTGTCCCGCGCTTTACCTATAAAGCCACCTGAGAAAAAATTCCCATAATTTCTTGACGGAGATGGTAAAGACTTGGTGACTTTATATATATATATATATATATATATATATTATTCATCTCTATTGCCCATATTTATGGTTGTCACTATCTCACTTGGTGGGTTTGTGGCAGACCAAATGCGGTATAATTCGGAGAGTGTTCAATATCTGAGATAGAGTACCCCCAAAGCAATATATTTGCCATATTCCTTGTGTATATATTATCATAGGAATACCTCTTAACACAGTATATAGAAATACAATATACATCTTAATACAATATGTTTACCATATTCCTTCCGGACATTCCATCATTGATTACAATAACGTATATGTAGTATAATATTAACCCAACATAGGCAACTAATGCAAATTATTATAACGTACAATTTAACACATATGAATACTGATATTGCATAATACACAATCCTATATAACAATATACCATGTATCTTAATGTAACATACCCATAATAAACGGATGTGTGAAATAAATATATATAGGAATCCGAAAACACGAAATTGGTTAAGGTACGTAACTTTTATTTACCTTTTTGAGTTTAAAGGCTTTTCGACATGAGGAGAGAGAGACACAATCTTTCTATGCTGACTGCTTTTACATCATCAGCTCTCAACCCAACCAACGCACGGCGCCCGTAGCGCACAAATTCGTCTGGCCTCGCCCAGCTCTGAATCTCGACTCTCTCGTTCGGAGGCAGGAACTCAACTCCCTGCTTTTTCTCAAATCCCCAAAATCCTCAGCCCACGCTTCCGGTGCGTGACGTCACTCACATCCCCTGCCTCATCTCCCATTTGGGGTTTTATTTTGAGATCTGTGAATGACGCATCCTCCCCGCGCGCGCGTGAACACCTGCGCTCATGTTTGCACCTAGCTAACCCATGCACTGAGCCGAAAGGTTCTCATCCTAACTAAACCGAAAGGCAAGATATACAAAACGAAATCCCTCCGCAATTATATTACATTAATACCATGATATATCCACCTCACCTTCAATACTTAAGTTTAAAATTCAGCATCCATTTCGCCGATTATACTTCAATGTCAAATTAAAAATTCATTTACTTTATGATTCAATGACGATGATGAATTTGTCCCTCAGTTAAAATCATTCCTAAACACAATAAAAAGAAATTCCTGACGGTCACTTGACTTCCGCCATCTTTGCTACACATATATTTAGAAGACAACTTTAAATCTGCCACATGGTGCATGCATCTTCATACACACACACATACAAACAATCATATATACGACTACTCATAACAATACGCAAATATAATCTACACATACACACACACACACACATACTCAAAAGAGTTCCACCTAATTCTAACATAAACATACTTTTGACTGTATTCATCGATTTTTTTCGATATTTCCAAAATGTTTCTTTTTTCTGCCTGATGATAGCCATATAAAGACGGCAGGAAGTCAGTGTTCGCAGAAAAACATTCATGCAATTAAACATATATAAAAACTAATATATATATATATATATATATAGAGAGAGAGAGAGAGAGAGAAATGGTAGATTTTGGTCAATATGACAAAAGTCTGAAGAAGTTCTTCTGTGAATAAAGAACGAAATATTACCACTAAACCCGTTGTAAGAGTTTGATTTATCACCTTTTTTATCACGCACACACACGTATATATATATATATATATATATATATATATATATATATATATATATATCAAACTCACCTTGACGATAGAGAAAGCATGCTAGAAATAGAAACACGTGTAGGAGTAAAATATTTAATTAAAAAATAAATTTCTTTGTGGTCCACGAAGAGATTTGTTTTTAAATTAAGTATTTTATTCCTACACGTGTTTCTATTCATTTTAAAATTTGATTTGTTTTCTCTCTTTGGACCAACAAAAAAAGGATTAAATTATAAATACATTTATAAAATTATATATATATATATGTATGTATTCGAGGAAACGACTGCTTTTGAGAAAAGTACAAATACGCGTCTTCTCCACCCAGTTACGGATAAAAATAGGATAAATAGTAACTGGCCTTAGTAGTTAAGAGTGCTGCAACCAACCTACAAGAAGAAAACTCTTGAATACTAAGCATGAGGAGGGATTTTCAGGGAATCTCTGGCAGCCTGGTTAACTATTTTTACTGCCATTAGCTAAAGCGAAAAAGCTTGCTTTGTTCAACGCAATTTTTTAATCACCTGTGTAACCAGTCGAGCAATTCGTATCTTTAACTGAACTGTTATACATTCATGCGTAATGTGAGAGATTCTATTGCACACACACAAACATTTATATATATATATATATAGTTGTATGACCCGAGTAATGTTTACGTGTGAATTTGCCGGAATTTAGAAAAAAAAAGAAACGCTATCTTTTGTGCTTCTTAAGGAAGCAGTTTTGGTTTAGTCAGGTAATTTGATTATGTAGTAGAGCTGACATCTACAGGATGAAACGATAAAATTGTCGTCCTAAAGAAAACAATTCTACAGCTTTATTTTAAAACTTTTATTGAAAAAATCAATTCAGGTATCTTGATTATGTTGTAGAGCTGACATCTACAGGATGAAACGATAAGATTGTCGTCCTAAAGAAAACAACACTACAGCTTTATTTTAAAACTTTTATTGAAAAAATCAATTCAGGTATCTTGATTATGTAGTAGAGCTGACATCTACAGGATGAAACGATAAAATTGTCGTCCTAAAGAAAACAACACTACAGCTTTATTTTAAAACTTTTATTGAAAAAAGAAAACAACACTACAGCTTTATTTTAAAACTTTTATTGAAAAAATCAATTCAGGTAACTTGATTATGTTGTACAGCTGACATCTATTCAATATAGCCGCCTTCAGCCTCAATCACCGCCTCGATACGGATCCGGAACTGGGAGCATGCCTTTTCCACAAGCGCCGGCGGGAGCTCGGTGAATACTCGGCGGATGGCGGTGATCAGGCTGGCTTTGATGTTGTGAGAGGTCATGTTGGTGATGTTGTAGACGTATAACCAAAAAGAGTAGTCCAGAGGGTTCAGGTCGGGGTAGGAGGGGAGTCTGACTAACTTGATTAGCCTGAGGTTCTTTGTCTTCTCAGTCAAGGTCTGGCTTGTCTGGTGCCTGTAGGACCAACACTTCAAGTCCTCCTTCATACATGCATTTATAGTTGTGTGTGAGACGCCTAAATCTCAGGCAATCTGCCGAATAGTCCGCTGGGGAGTTTCGTCAATGACTGGACCTTTTCGATGAACTCCTTGGTCCGGGTCTTCCTGGCGGTGTCCTTCCGCTCCACCACTTCTTAAGGGTCGTCCGATGCGTTGAGTTGCGCCCTCAAGAGTTGAACCGTCCGGATTTACATTTTGAGGGTGCTGGCAATGGTCCTATTGTCATAACTTGAATCGGTAGAGCGCATGAGTTGTACAGCGGCGCATCTCCGATCTCGCTCGTTGAATATTGTGTCACTTGCAGACATGATAGAAGGCTCCTATCGCTCTTGGGATTTGTACACGACTGGCCAACCAGTAGATGGTCTTCGACAAAAAAAGAAAACCGATTTTCATTAAACGGAAATGGAATCATGTCGTCTTTTCTAGTGCGACAATTTTATCATTCCCCCTGTAGTTTCAAGAATCCCTATTTAATACTAAAAATTTTATTTAACATTACTCACTAATTTGAATAGAACTGAGTTGTTTCAAGTATTGCTATATATCACTAACAATTCAATCTAACATAAATAATTCGTTTCCACGCAGTTTAAAAGTCAAACAGTTCTATTTGACCCAGAAGAAGGACCCTGTCAGGTGCTACCACTCCGGGCTAGAGAAGACCAAGGAGCAATTGCATTGAAAGGATACATTTCCAAAGTTCTAGGACTGTAGCCTGGCCATCAGATTGTTTAGAGTCATAAACAGGACACTCATGGTGGAGGCTGGAATACCGCACTTTAGCCCTTTCGCCATAGAGATTCCTCCCCTGCCAAATAGCTCCTGTGTGTGACTAAAGGTTGCATCTGATCAGTAAAGTGGTATTTTTAAATAAGCAAATTATTGCGAATTGATCCATCTCGAATCAAAGAAAATTTTTAAAAGAAATGAAAGGAAAATTTTAAAAAGAATAGGCTAACATTTTTACTCGCATAGCCTGACAGTACATCAAAATTCTCATACGAAATAAATAATTTCACGTAAAATTTCATTTGATGATTGAACTTTCGGAATATCTCTTGCAAGAAGAGCTGCTAAGATTTAAAATGCCTCGTTTCTCAAGCGTGTCCGATCTGAAGTTGAAAAAATTCTTCAGAAACATCAAAATGGTTTTTAAAGACATCGATCCACAACTTCTAAGATTCTAACCATTCTTTAAATCATTGAATGAATACGTGCAGCTGTTCTCGAGAAAGTACTCTTGTTTGTTTGATTTGGTTTCGTTTGGTTTTATGGCATATCAACCATTGTAGGTTATTTAATGCCAAATCCTCTTTAAACATATATATTAAATATATATGATTTGGTTTTGTTTGGTTTTATGTCATATCAACCATGGTAGGTTATTTAATGCCAAATCCTCTTTATACATATATATTAAATATATATGATTCGGTTTTGTTGGGTTTTATTGCATATCAACCATTGTAGGTTATTTAATGCCAAATCCTCTTTATACTTATATAATAAATATAAATACGATTTGTTTTGGCTGGGTTTTACGGCATATCAGCTATTGTAGGTTATTTATGCCGAATACTATATATATATATATATATATATATATATATATATATATTAAATATAGGATTTTTAAAGACATTTTGTAGATTACATTTTGAACAAACCTGAGCTTATTTTTTTCTTTTCACACAGTTAAATGGTTTCACTTGTTTCTTTAAATAAGAATAATTCTATTCACTAATAACCATTTGTTTGCGCACAGTTTAATGTTTTCAAATATTGATATGTATCACTAACTGTTCAATCAATCATTTGTTTTCACGCAGTTAAATCTAAAAACAATTCCCTATCAAACAATTCAGTTCAGCATAAGTACACAGTTTAATATCAAACATTGCTATTTGACCCATAGATATGACCATTTTGGGCCAGAGTGGACCTGGGAGGGATGGCAATGAAGGGGTACTCCGAATTCCCCAATGCTCCAGCATTTCTGAAGCCTCGCCATTAGTTTAATGTCATATCTAGGACATTCGTTGGGAGAAGTTTTACCACTCTACAGAGTTGCAGTCGATTCTGCAGACCAAGCCAACTAGGCCAGCTCTTGTTTGTTAATTTTTGCCAGGCATTTGATTTCATATCCATAGAAAAGATGAAACAAATACTTCCCGCATATGTTTTGACAAAAAATCTATTGCTGCTTTACAAGAATAAATGTGACCATAATTTGCCGCCCAAAGGTGACACTGTTTTCTTTGACAAGCCTCTTGCAAATACATCTGCACTATTTTTACTAATCATCTGCCTAGATTAGGTACAAATAACGTCAATAGATATTACGAAATATAACGGCTTCATACTAAAAATGGCAAGAAACAAAAAGTATTACTGATGGAGACTACAGTGATGATCTAGCGTTTCTAGCCAATACAACTGCTCAAATCAAATCTCCTGTGCATCTACTGGAGCAAGTAACAAGAGGCATATATCTCTGCATGAACTCAGATATAAGAGAGTTTAAGTGTTTTAATCAAGATGATACCATCTCCTCATCACATAGCAAGACTTTGGAATTATTAAACCAGTTCATATTCTTCGGTTGCAACATCTCATCTGCTGAAAGCAATGTCAACATTCTCAAAGGTAAAGCATAAAATGTTTTGACTGGTTAATAACCATATAGAAACCTGATCTCTTTGATAAAATAAAACGTGAATTCTTCCAGGTTGTATACGTATCAGTACTATTGTATGGTTGCACCATTTGCACTCTTACGAAATGCTATAAGAAAAAGCTAAAAAAGAACTACCCATGATGTTGTATGATGTTTTAAAGAATTCCCGGAATCAGCACTCATACAAAGCAGCATTTGTTTGGCCACTGGCCTTCCATCTCCCAAACCGTTGAAGTAAAGTGAGCAAGATATGCTGAGTACTGCGGGAGAAGTAAGAATAAACTAATAAGCAACATCCTCTTATGGACTCTTACACATGGATATGCTAGTGCAAGCCGACCAGCAATGACTTACATTCATCATTTCTGTGTCAATACTGGGTGCCGTCAAGAGGACTTACCAAGTACGATAACCGGTAGAGACGAATGGCGAGAAAGTAAAAAAATGAGTGCTATCGGCTCGCCTTGATGAGGAGGATGATTATATTACATTGATGTAGATATTGTAGACTTTATAAGCAAAAGCAGGACGACCAGCACGAACATACATTCAGCAGCTATGTGAGGATACGGGATGCTGTCCTGAAGACCTACCTAGGGCGATGAACGATAGGGAGGAGTGGCGAGAGAGGGTCAGGGATATCCGTGCTACCAGCGCGATATGATGATGATGATGATGATAAAAATCTTATGATTACAACTCCTTCCGATGTCCTTTTTTACATCTCACCGGCAGTTTGTTCATAATATCAGGTTAGGTTGGTTAGTTGTCTGGTTGGTCGATGGTGTTTTATACAATATCTGCCCTTGTAGGCTATTTAATGCCAAATTGGCCCAATCGGCTGGGACTGCAGAATACACAGACTGCAACTCTTCAGTGGGTTAAGATCTCCACCACAACGAGTGGCCTGGATATGACACAATCCGATGGTGCGGCTTTAATAATGCTGGATAATTATTCATTTCATTAAACAGTTCAGTTTCAGTTTCTTTGTTTAATGGCATAGGTTATTTATTGCCAAAGCTATTCTCCCATAAGAGACAGTAGTGGTACTATTTAACCCATAGCTGGGAGGATAAGAGGGTTCATACCTTTCCCGAGGGTATTTGCCCAAAAGTGAACGTAATAGCGTGACTGGAGTACGAACTCGCTCACTACGATTCCGCAGGCCATCGCTTTAACCATTACACCACGAGGACACCCCTCATTAAACAGTGTACAAACAAAAGATTATTAGTAGATAGAACTTTTCGTATAAGATAGAAGTAATGGAAATCAGACCTGACCGATAAAATGAAACGCAGTTTCTTCCAGGCAGCGGTCATGTCGATACTGCTGAATGGATGCACTATTTGGACGCTAACTAAACGGCTGAAGAAGAAGCTAGACGGCAATTACAAAAGAATGTTGAGAGCAATATTGAATAAGTCCTGCCGGCAACACCCCACAAGACACCAACTATACCGCCAGCTGCTTCCCATCACGAAAACTATCCATGTTAGACGATCCAGACACGCAGGACACTGCTAGCGAAGCAGAGACGAGCTAATAAGTGATGTACTCCTATGAACCCCAACACATGGCCGGACAAAATCAGGACGACCTGCTCGAACATACACACAGCAGTTATGTGAGGATACGGGATGTATCCCTGAAGACCTGCCAGAGGCGATGAACGGTAGGGAGAAGTGGCGAGAGAGGATCAGGAATATCCGTGCTAGTTGCACGACATGATGATGATGATGATGATGATGATAAAAACCATTTAACTGTGTGAAAGAAAATGAACCCAGGCTAGTTTAAAGATATTTTTTACAAAATATGTATAGAAATCATAAATTTGATATATATGTATAAAAAGGATTTGGCATTAAATAACTTACAATGGTTGATATACCTTAAAATCAAACCAAATTAAACTAATGCCAAATCTTGGTTATATATATATATATATATATATCACAAGCATCCAATGAGGAAGATTAGTTGCCAGCTAAACTTTACGGCATATCAACTATCATAGATTTTTTAGGGAAAAGAAAAAAGTAATAAAGAGAAATAAAAAAAAACGAAAGGTATTTACCGATACATGGACACTTAACTTGTACTTAAAATTCGCTGGCATAAATCCTGGAATTAAAAAGAATCACAACTTTATTAAAACAGTTGCCATGATATAAACCAAAAGGGAACACAAGAACGAACCTTTTACTTCCTGAAGACCATGTAAAACGCCAGAAACACGTGTTAAAGAAAAAATAACTTAGAAAGAAATTCTCTTGTGGATCTATTCATTTTAAAGTATTCATTTTTTTATCTCATTAGACCAACAAAAAATTCACACACACACACACACACACACACACACACATATATATATATATATACTCTTTGTAAACATTTAGTTTTTTTGATAATCTTACGCTGAGAAAAGTTAGACTTAGTTTATTTGCGTACAATTATTGCTATTGCTTTCACATGGTTAAATGATTTCAAGTATTTTTACGTAACACTAATAATTATATTTGATATTAATCATTTGTTTGCATACTATGGAGTGGTTTCAAGTATTGTTATTTAACACTTCTAAGTCTATTTAATACTATTCATTCACTTACCTAATAGAAATTTTTACAAGTACTCCAATCTAACATGAGTTATTCCTTTTAGAATTTAATCATTTCTTTACGTACGCTTAAATAGCTTCAAGCATTGTTATCTAACACCAATAGTTGTACGTATTTGCACAATGGTTTAAAACATCGCTATGAAGCACTGAATATTCATTATCACTCATTTGTTTACAGACAGCTAAATGGTCATGCATTTCTATCGTAGATTGGACCATAACATATACCACTACTCTGAGTGGTCCTAGGCGTAATGGGGATGAAGGAGTACTCCATATTCTCCAAAGCTCCAAGACTAGAGCCTCACCATCAGATTGTTTAGTGTTATATCCAGTACACTCGCTGGGATGGAGAGTCTTACCCCTCTGCAAAGATTCAGTCGATGTATTCTACAGTCACAACCGACTCGACTCTAATATCAGGTTAGTATTTCCTACACGATGCATTTCTATCACAAAGTGGAATTCTCTTTCATTCTTACACTATCCCATTAGTGCAAGGGGGTGTTTCTTTGGAGACCAATCCTTAGGAATCGGGATTTACTTTTAATCTGGGTACTCAAGGCAAGAAATTGTTATGTTTGTGCTTGAAAAATGCTCCTCGAAAACCCTGTGATCATAGTTTCTGATTGATGATGAGATTTTTTTTTTCAAGCGATAACATAATCTTAAAATTCTGTATTAGACTTTTATAGATCAATTTAATTTTATGAAGAGATTACTTTAGTCTTAATGCGTGTACCTATGAAATAGTTGATGTATATAGATACATGTGTGTGACTGTGAGAGAGAGAGGGAGAGAGAAAGTGTGTGTTTGTGTGTGTTTGAAAGCGAGAGATAGAAAGAGAGAGAGAAGGGAAAGAAGAAAGAGTGAGAGTAAATTATCGGGGCGTGGCCTTTGGTCTGGTTGAGTGACAGGCCACCATATGTAAGGCTCCGGATGGCTGTTATTTGGTCTGATACGAAAATAATTATAATGGATTATCACCGTGTGGGTCTAGGCGGGTGCACGTGTGCATAGGTACATTGGCACAGTGCTAGATACACAGACGTATGCGCAGACTTGCCATGCGAAAGAAGGTGTTCGGATTATATGAGAAATATTTTAATTGCAGGATAAGTAAAAATGAAATAAACAATGATCAAAGTCAACCAGCTATTATATCTCTGAGTGAGATAAAGTAGATGTCATTAAGTACCTACTTATAAACAGAGAAAGCCTGGCAGTGGATATGTACTGAAAAATGAGTTTGATCTAAACTGGGTGCCCCATTCATGTGATCTGGCGCCAAATTTCGCTAGTTATGAGGAGTATTTGGTATAAGCAAAGTAAAGTTGGCGACCGTAGTCGACGGGGACCAGAAGGTATAGAGGAGGGCTCTCCTCTCCCTAGATTGCTCCACTTCACCCTTGATACGTACCTTATAATGCTGAGTGTTAAACAAGAAGGTATCAAGTACCATTTTTAAAGTCTTTGGTATGACGCGACCAAGGACCATTGGCGAACACTCTATCCACTAGGCCAATGAGCTGGTAAGGTTCGCTCATAACCAGAGTGGTAGTATCTGTTCGATACTATTACAATAGATCAGACAGATCTGTATGAAAATTATTTACATTTTATAGGAACCAATGAAATCGTATTATTCTGTATTGATTCGATTTCTGTTTCTTTGTTTACGAGTATATCAAGCTTTGTTGATTTTTTTTAAGCCGAAGCTATCCTCTTTGAAGAACAGTAGTGGTACTATTAAAACCCATAGTTGAGGAGATAAGGAAGTTCATATCTTTCCTAAAGGGTATTAGTCCAAAAGTGAGTGTAATAGCGTGTCTGGAGTTCGAAGTTTTTTGTATTATATAGGAATACTTTGATAGCATATAACTATAGGCAAACAAATAATTATTATATTGCCCTGTCAGCTGGGACTGTAGAATAAACAGACTTCTTCTCTGCTGAGGAGTAAGATCCCTCCCAACGAATGTCCTGATATGACATGAAACAATCGGATGATGGGCTTCTTATAATGCAGGAGCTTTGGGGAAAGCAGAGTACCTCTTCATTGCCATCGTTCCCAGGTCCACTCTGGTCAACTCAATGGGTCAAATAGAACAAAACTGTGTACTTACGCTAAACTGAATTGTTTGAAATAGAACTGTTTTGATATTTTCCTGTGTGTAAACAAAAACTATACTCATACTAAACTGAATTGTTTGAATTTTAATTCAGCGTTAAATGACCCGAAAAGGTTTGATACGCCGTAAAACAAAACAACCAAACAACCAAAATTATTATTGAAAAATGAAAAAATGTGCTTTAAAAAAGGGACTGTAATGAAATGTTTACCATGCAATTTGTTATGATTATTAATAAGAATTTATAAATTAATCTGATTTGGGCTTTAAATAACGCATAAGTAGCTGACATGCTATCGAATAAGCCAAACAAAACCTGAATGACAGAGAAAAAATATACGTCTACTTTCAGTGCTTGGAAGTGATGTTCATGCTCTTACAATTAAAATGTTAATTATTGAAAGCTAATTGGTTCTGTCGGTTTGGCACAGCTCCCTAGTCGACAGTGTTCTTGAATACTTGTAAAATCTATATTATGTAGGTTATACAATGCATCGAGACTTCTTTACTTATTCTAGTTGCTGAGCGATTACATATGTATAAAGTAAATAAAAACCTATTCTTTTCTTCGAAATTCGCTTTTCGTTTTTTTTTAACCAATCAAAACAGAATTTTAGTATTTTCAGTGAAAAATAACGTAATGAAAACAGATGTTATTAGGCATTATTTATTAACTTCAACAAGGCAATTCTGGAACCATAAATAAAATCGTGTAGATATACGCATCCAGTTTATTCATTTTTGAATAAGGACTCATCTTTTTTTCTTTTTTTTTTCTTGTTTTGCTCATCCATTTATTTATTTATTTGGCTGGAGAGTTTTAATTTGGTCATAAATTCTACCAAATAATGCGTTTTCATTGTTATTATTATTTTACCATTTGCAATATTTTCGCGTCAGTGATAATTGGTGGTCTTTCACATTTGTCTGAAAGACAGCAAATGTCCTCAGGTCTCCAGAACTTTCCTGAGTATTTATGGCCCATCGCAACAGTGTCGTAGACTGGGTTGTTTCAGTTTTTCCTCTGGTTTCCAGCTGTTCCTATTCCCTTTATAAGCAACTGGGAACCGTTCAAAGAGCACCAACCAAAATTAGTATCACCATCACCCTTTCTGTTCTCCTACAAGGTCCAAGTATTAGCCTATCTTATCGCTTTATTTTATTCTCCCTCTGTGGTCCACAGGCACTGTAAAATCCACTATACGAAAAGTTCTCTTCTTTCTTGTTAATCTTATTTACCAACCCCTCCGCTCGGGAAGGATATGACACAAGGTCAATTTTTAAGTGGAGTTTAACAGGTTTGAATTCAGAGTTTTCCTTCTCTTAGACTAGCTGCCTCACCAAGGCTGAAGGACCCAGTCTGTCCTATTATTTACCAATAGCTGGAGGGAGAATTAATTGGATTCATACCTTTCCCAAGGGTATTAGTGCTATGTGAAATGTATTCAGTCTCGTCCAGGATTTGAACTCGAGTCACCGTGTTCCTTTCCTACGAGGATAACCCTTACACGACGGGCAACTCTTCTTTCTTGTTAATTAACACTAATTCCTGTCTTCTGGCTGGGATTAGGGGACCTGTTTCGATATCAAAATCCCAGAGAAGGTTAAGCGTTTCATTTATTATAACTCCTTCAGAGTTTTTCACATCAGCGTGATGGTCTTTCACTGGAGTCTGAGTGACAGGAAGTCCCATCAAGGCTCTAGGACTCTTCTCAGTATTCTGGCTGATCTCAGTACTGCAGTAGTTTGGACGGTCTCCACTCATCTTCTTATTTCCAAGTCCTCCAGTCCTTTTATTAATCCTTTGATGACTGTGCGAAGAGCACCATTTATAACTGGTATAATTGTCAGTTTCATGATCCACATCATCGTCATCATCATCCTTCTTCTTCAAATTATTATTATTATTATTATTATTATTATTATTATTACTCCTCTTCCTCCTCCTACTACTACTTCTACTCCTTTAGAGTTTTTCACATCAGCGTTGCCTGATGGTATTTCACTGGAGTCTGAGTGAAAGTAAGTCACCTCATGTTTCCAGGACTCGTCTCAGTATTCTGGCCAATCTCATTAGTGTAGTAGTTTGGATGGTCTCCACTCGTCTTCTTACTTCCAAGTCCTCCAGTCCTTTTATTAATTCTTTTGGTGACTGTTCCAAGACCACCAATTACAATTGGTATAAACGTCACTTTCATGTTCCACAGTTTTTTCAGTTCCCTAGCCAGGTCCAGGTACTTATCCTTCTTTTAATTATTATCATCATTATTATTAATGATGTTGTGGATACAATATTCTTATATGGTCTGGAGAATTCATGAACAATCTTGTATTCAGTGCACCATATAGTGAAAATAAAAGATAGGGGAAAGACGAACAAATACTTAGATCTTGCCAGAAAGCTTAAAAAAAAACTAAAAAAAACTATGGGACATGAGGTAACGGTTATATCAATTATAGTTTGTACTCAGAAGCATAGAAAAGAGACAGAGGGAATTGAAGATCAGGCGAAAAATTGTGACCATAGAATACTGAGAAGAGTCCTGGAGA
Organism: Sepioteuthis lessoniana; assembly: GCA_963585895.1. Taxonomy (NCBI): domain Eukaryota; kingdom Metazoa; phylum Mollusca; class Cephalopoda; order Myopsida; family Loliginidae; genus Sepioteuthis; species Sepioteuthis lessoniana. The sequence continues at coordinate 90,931,865 of OY757915.1, read as the reverse complement.
CCTGAAAAGAATTGTTGTTACTCAGACGCCAGCCAAAGGCCACCAGTTGAAAGTGGGGACTAGACACAACTTGGTGGACAAACTCCTATGGGACTTTGACTTACAGACGGATCACCTAATCTTGGCCAGAAGACCAGACCTAATAATAATCAACAAAAAAAAAAAAAGACTTCGTAAAATTGTTAACTTTGCTGTCCCGGCTGACCACAGATTAAAACTGAAAGAATGTGAAAAGAAGAATAAATACCTCGACCTTGCTAGAGAATTGAAAAAACTATGGAACATGAAAGTGACAATTATACCAATTGTGATTGGTGTTTTCGGTACAGTTACTAAAGGATTATTAATGGGACTGGAGGACTTGGAAGTTGGCAGCCGAGAGGAGACCATCGGCTTATGCTGGTGTGAAAAACTTGCTGGAAAAGTCTGTAGTATTTGTTAGGCTTGGTTTGGTTCCTTTGTTTAATGGTGTATCACCCTTTGAGGGTTATTTAATTCTGGGTTTTATAAATGCTTCCAATGGTTCACGGAAGTTTTTGCTGGAAAAGTCTGTAGTATTTTTAGGTTTGGTTTGGTTCCTTTGTTTAATGGTATATCAACCTTTGTGGGTTATTTAATTCAGGGTTTTATAAATGCTTCCACTGGTTCACGGAAGCTTTTGCTGGAAAAGTCTGTAGTATTTTTAGGTTTGGTTTGGTTTATTTGTTTAATGGTATATCAACCTTTGTGGGTTATTTAATTCAGGGTTTTATGAATGCTTCCAGTGGTTCACGGAAGTTTTTGCTGGAAGAGTCTGTAGTATTTTTTAGGTTTGGTTTGGTTTATTTGTTTTATGGTATATCTACCTTTGTGGGTTATTTAATGCCAAAACCATAGTAATAGTGGAAGCCCGGGGTAGGATCAAGAAAGTTACAGATAAATGTATTAACAAGATACCTAGTAGTTCCAGTCTTCGTGCAATACAAAAAATATCACTTTGCAGAACCCCTCGTCTCCTTAGGAAAGTACTGTCATTGTGATTTTTGTTTTGTTTTGTTTTGGTTTGGTTTGGTTTGGTTTTATTGCACATCAACCATTGTAGGTCATTAAAGCCAAATCAGTTTTAATACATATAAGCAGTTCTATTTCAAACAATTCTGTACATAATTTTTTACACACAGGTTCAACGTCAAAAGCAATTCTACAGCCCTAGCCGACAGGGTAAACTGTCATTTTGAATGGAAAAGTAACATCCAAAAAGATGGAAGCAACATAGACTACATATAATCTCTTCCTTCCATCACCGCAGGTTTTGCTTAAAGTCCAGAAAAAGGGTAGTAAAAAAAAACAAAACAAAGTATAAGCCGAAAATTAAATAGTAATAATGATAAAAATAATAATATTAATAAATCTCTTCCAATAGCAGGGGGAAAATGCCATAAGAACCAACTATGTTCAACTCAAAACTGATAATACGCAATAGATTAGCAAGATTAGGTTATGTGAAGATTGAGATAAAACGGTTTATCTCATTAAAAGCACGTGTTGCAAACTATGACAAAAGAAATACAAAAACTAGGATCGACTAAGTGGCAAAAATGTTTCACAGGAAATTGTACCCAAGATTAAAATCTCAGCATCCTACTAAATGTTAAATGCTCAAAGCAGAACCCATCTCATGGAGTCTCTTGGACTTTGAGATACAAACAGATCACATAACCCCGACTAAAATACCCAACTTAGTCTTAATTATCAAGAAAAAAAGAACTTACCATCTCGTGGATTTTGACATCCCGGCTGACCACAGAGTAAAAACGAAAAGATAGACAAACGCAAAGAACTTCCCAGAGATCAAAAAACGGTGGAATATAAGGGTGGCAGTGATACCAATTCTAGTTGGAACGGTCTTCAAAGGCTTGGAAAAGAAACCGAAGGAGGTAAAGATCAAAGGAAGAATCGGGACCATCCAGACTAAATCATTGTTAAAATCGACTCGAATAATTAGAAGAGTCCCGATGATCTGAGGAGATTTGCTGTCACTCAAACACCTATGAAAGTTTACCAAATATTGAGGCAAAAAAAATCTTGCAAGGAGTGAAATAATAATAATAATAATAATGACCTGGCTAAAGAGCTGAAAGAAAAAAGCTGTTGAACATGAAGGTGACGGTGGCATCAATTGTAGTTGGTGCACTTGGAACGATCTCCAAAGGATGGGTAAAGAGACTGGAAGACTTAGAAATTAGAGGACAAGTAAAGATGTTGTATTTTGACCTTCGACCCGGCCAAACATGCCATTCCAAAGTGATGCACCGGAAGGAAGTGAATCATTCCGATGGTAGTTATGAGAAGAATCGCGTAGGCGGACTTGGCTGAAAAAATTGGACAAGGTAAAAATCCCATGGTACGCTCATAGACTGATGCACCCGAAGAGAGTGACCTATGAACTGTATGACGGTTATTTCCACTTGATGACGAGCAAACATGCCATTCCAAAGATTGAGTGGGCGATTGAACTATTATATAACTCGGTGTCGACAGGAAGTCAGTGAGTTGGAGATCAGACGCGTTGGAGTAAGATGTGGTAGGGAAAGCCTCCACCCAGCAGAACGGGCTCTCGGGACCCTCGATGGAGTTTGCAGACCCGTTGGTGACAAGATGCGGTAGAGAGAGCCCGCACCCAGCAGAGTGGGCCTCTGGGCCTCCGGTTGAACAGCCCTGGAGAACGAGAAAGACACAACACTGATGGCCATAAGAGTGGGGGTCAATATATTGCAGTCTTTGTTCGGTCTCCAACTCCCTCTCACACACGCAAACCTTACAATAAAGTGAGAGGTATATTTTTCTAAGAACTGTGTCGCTCGTCTTGATTCATTGCGTCAGTATGTATTCTGCATGTATATGTGTATAGTTGTAGCATATGACTATACAACAAAGACCATACAAACTACAACATTACTAAGATCGGCCAGAATACTGAGAAGAGTCCTGGAGACTTGTGGAGACTTGCTGTCTCTCAAACTCCAATTAAAAACCATCGGTTAACGTCGGTGTGCAAAATTCGCAAAGGAGTGAAATAATAATAATAATAATAATAAAAATAATAATAATAATAATAATAATAATAATAATAATAATAATAAGAAGAAGAAGAAGAAGAAGAAGATCGAGTTGCTCTTATATTCCAAGTGAGAATGACCTGTTCGTGTTGTTAATGAGAAGAAGTCCCAGCTTGTGCTTCTCGCTCGACCATCGCCTTTTGGCGCCGGGGAAGAACTTAAAACTCTTTTCAGCCATAAGGCTGCCCACCAAACGAGAGAGATTTTGACAGAGTAGAAATACCTCTGTATGAGTTAATTCATGTAGAAGCGTCGTACACGCTAGACATGTGTTACCAAGATGGCTATAAGTGGAAGCCAACACAAGAATCGTTAAGTAAAGACGTTTAAGAAATGGTTTTGAAGAGGCATAAGCGAATTATCATATCCTCTGATCTTCCAATACGAAGCGATTCAACGAGAAAATAATTGAGAAGTTACAACGCCGCAGAGTGGAATAAAAAGATCACAGTTAACGAAGAAAGATGCACTGATAATTACAGAATGTGACTTCGGCTGATTTTACTAGTAAAGCAATGCACTGAACGTTGTAGACGGGCTGATTTTTGTTGCAACGATCTTTCACAGAAGATCCTGTTCCAATTAAAAGATAAGCATTAATTATGGTTGTTTTTACATAGATGGGAATACGGACTTCAAAGCCTCCTTTCGGCCTGTAATCAACTCCTCTATAACGTAGATATATAAATAAATAGATAATAATAAACAGACAAAAATAGATAGATAGATATGAATAGAATAAACCAGATATGTCCATAGGCAGGTAGACAGATAGATAATAATAATAATAATAATAATATATATATATATATATATATATATATATATATATATGCACCATACAACGTGTGAAAGCACGTGCGCTACCATGTCCTCATCAGCCGCCAACCAGGGGTGATAACACAGTTTCGGTAGCTCAAGGCGGTACGGCCACTCATGGCGCTACCAAGCAGCTTTTGCCATCGGACTGGGTATTAAGAAAATTATATATATATATATATATATATATATACGCCAGATCCATTTAGAGCAGAGACTACATTGGACATTAATCTTCATTTTTAGTGTGCAGTTTGTGATTTTAAAAAAAAGCAACAAAAAACTCGTTTACTTTCGGCGGTTGATGCTATTACGCGTTTACAGTAATATTATATATACATATATATATATATATATATACACAGAAAAATCAAAAAACAAAATAATCCAAATGTGATCAATTCATTGAGAAGGAAAGTCGACTGAAACGTTTCGGTTCTAATGAACCTTCTTCAGGATTTTAAAATGGTGATACCAACTGTTGATAGAAAGTCCCGATGAAGGTTCATTAGAACCGAAACATTTTAACGTCGACTTTCCTTCATAATAAGTTAATAACATTTGGCTAACTTTGCTTTTCGATTTTCCTCCATACTGTTGGATTCCTTCTATTATTTATTTCCATGTGTGTGTGTATATATATATATATATATATATATATATCTGTGTGTGTGTGTGTGTGTGTGTGTGTGTGAGTGTGTATGTTTACCTATCCCTCCGCCCGAGCAGGATGTGACACAAGGTAAATTTTTAAACAGTGTTAGAGTCTGAATTCAGAGATTTTCCTACACTGTTTGCCATACCAAGGTTTAAGAGGCCAGTCTGCCCTACTGTTTACCCAAAGATGGATGGAAAATAGTTGGACGCAAATCTTTTCCAAGGAAATTAGCGCTATGTGAAATGCAAACAGCCTCATCCTAGATTTGAACTCGGGTCACCGTGTTCATTTGCTTCGACGATAACCATTTAACTACAAGCGTCTCTCTCTTTCTCTCTCTCTGTGTATATATATATATATATAGTTACCTCATCATCCATGAATAGAAAGTTATTTTTATTCTAAGCACAAATTACAAGGATTTAATTATTTTTATGGAGCCAAATCAGAAATTGTTAGATATCATTCACTAACCCAAATTCTTCTACATCGAAACTCTATAGTGAGGAATACATTTGAATAGATATATGGAAGTGCTGTAATGATTATTGGACTATTACAGGAATAAATATGTTGTCATACAAGTATACACATACCTACCGGCCCATTGTCATAATGATCAGAGTGTTCCACAATGCTCCCGTGTTCAATCCCAGGTTGAGTCACAACAAAGACTCAAAAAATAGTACTCCTTTCTTAAAATTTAACATTAAAAGGTACGTATCAAGGGTAAATGGAGCAATCCAGAGAATAGAGTAACATCCTCCCATAAATCTCGGTGTAGTAGCTATTCAATAAATAAGGGACTTTTTTAACAATGCAGTTTTCAAAGAATTTTCTTTCCATACATGTAAACTTAGCATTGTTTGAAATTGGCTCAGAGGAAAAAATTTGTTGTTTTATTTCAATCTCGTAAAAATATTTGTTTTGAAACTAATCAAAATGGCGCCAACTCGAACAGAGAACTCCAGGTTTCATCTAAGGTTTGTCATCAAATTTTTGGTGGCTCAGTCGTGCAAACCATGTCAAATTTACAGAAAAATTTGCGATGTAAAAAAAAGCTTGAGAAATGGAAGCACACTGGCTCTCCGGTAAAGAAAAAAGTTCCGGACGTAGCTGTCAATAAAGAAGGTCATGATATCAGTCTTCTGGGATATAAAAGGACTCATCAATATGGATTTCCTTGAAAAAGGATACTTGTAAACAGGGTTCCATATTGATAACTCCTTACAAAATTCGCTTTATATATATAGTCACCAGCTTTACTGATATATATATATATATAAGTAAAGTTGGTGACCATAGTCAAGAGCCACCAGAAGGTTCTCTTTCTAATAACTACGACACTGAGGTTTAGGGGAGGGCGCTAATTATTCCCCGCATTGCTCAACTTCAACGTTGAGCCATTTTTTGAGTCTTCGGTATGACTCCAAGTGGGATTGAACCCCAGTCTACCAAGCAATCGGCGAACCCTCAACTGATTAGGCCAATTGTCCGATGTATCTCCATTAGTTTTTATATATATTTAATTGCATTGATACTTATCAGCGACCTCTGGTTTCATGCCGTCTTAGGAGTCACAGATAAGCAACCATGCTATTAAATATATATAAAAACTAATATATATTTATTATTATTAATAGCTATATCACAGATATTGAGTACTCTCCAAATTATAACGCATTTGGTAAGCCACAAACCCACCAAGTGAGATAGTGACAACCATATACTGCAGTAATATATATATATATATATATATATATATATATATATATATATATATATATATATATATATATATATATATATATATATATATATATATATATATATACGTTCATGCATTGAAAATCGATTCAGGTCATAGTCTGAAAATGATTAAGTCCGAATAAATTGATATCAGTGGGATTTAAAGACAAATAGATCTGGGCAAATAATTTTGACTGAATAACAATAAGAATAAAGTAGAGAAAGAAAATCGGGTGAAATGAAAGATTAAATAAGTTGATGTAAACAACAGGGAAAAGGCAAAACGGAACAAATGAAGACGAAAAAGAAATGAAGAAAAGCCAAGGAGCTGAAGAAGAAAGCAAATAAAGAAATTCAAACGTTGAAAGGAAAGAAAACAGCCAAAGCTAGAGAAGAAAGAAAGAAAGAAAGAAAGAAAGAAAGAAAGAAATCCTACTTCAGGTTATTCACTCACCTAGAAAGAAAGAAAGAAAGAAAGAAAGAAAGAAAGAAAGAAAGAAAGAAAGAAAGAAAGAAAGAAATGTGTATGGATAGAAAAAGTAACGAATGCAAAATTTGGAATTGAAAGAAATTCAAAGTTAGATAAAGAAAGAAAGAAAGAAAGAAAGAAAGAAAGAAAGAAAGAAAGAAAGAAAGAAAGAAAAGTAAGACAAAGAAATAAAAGAAACATTTTGAAATATAAAGAAATGTGATGTTAAAATAAATGAAAATCTCGCAACCAAAAGGAAACATAGGAAGAAATGCAAGCATGTAAAAAGAAATGCAATAAAGTTTTTAAAAAGAAAGAAATTTATTAGAAAAAATCCTAAACAAGAAAAAGAGATTTCGCAGAAAGAAAGAGAGAAACAAAGAGAGAAATAAAGAAACAAAGAAAGAACAAAGAAACAAAGAAAAAAAATCAATGCTGAACTTGGGAAAATAACGAGAGAGAGAGAGAGAGAGAGAGAGAGAGAGAGATGGGGGAGAGGGATTGCAACAGAAAAAAGATTACAACAAAGAGCGCTAAAAACCGGAAGAATCGAATTCACAGTTGGTATCTACAAGATGACCACGGTTGGCACCGGGAAACAAAGTTAATTAAAGAAGCATTATTAAAAAGAAAAAAGAAATGGAGGGGAAAAGTAATGGAAATATTTGTTTGGGGCGAAAGAAAAAAAGTTAAGAGAAGGTTACATCAAGAAAATGTGTGTCGATTTGGATACGATTATAGATAAACAGAAAAGGTTATGGCTGATAACTAAATAATAATGTGGATGGATAATGTGGGTGGATAATATCAGGGCCGACATACCCGTCATGGATTTGTATTTTGATTTTGGGGGCATTTGAGTTGATTGGACAGTCGAGCCAGAACTGGTAGATTCGGGAAAAGGCTAATGTTAGCAAATGTATAAGAAATAGAGATTTAGAAAAAAGAAACAAACATTTAAAAAAAAAAGAAAGAAAGAATGAATGAAAAGAGAGAAAAAATGAAGATAAATTCAGAAAGAAAGAAAGAAAGAAAGAAAGAAAGATAGATAGATAGAAAGAAAGAAAGAAACTGTGAGAAAGAGAGAACGTATGAGAAAAAGAGAATCAGAAAGAAAGAAAGAAAGAAAGAAAGAAAGAAAGAAAGAAAGAAAAAGTATATGAAAGAGAGAATAAGAATAATACAAGAAAATAAAAGGGGGGAAAATGAGAGAGAGAGAGAGAAAGAAGTAAATTATGAGAAATATTGAGTCTTAATAAAAAGAAAATTCAAGAAAGGAATTAAGAATATAAAGAGAAAGAATTAAACCATATAAAAAAGAGAGAGGAAAGAAAAGAAAAGAAAAAAACAGAATAAATTCAGAGTGAAAGAGACAGACAGACAGACGGAGAGAGAGAGAGAGAGAGAGAGAGAGAGAGAGAGAGAGAGAGAGAGAGAGAGAGAGAAATATAAAAAAAGAAAGAAAGAACGAAAGGATTAAATGTAAAAATTTGAGAACAAGAAACAACATGGAAAGAAGGAAAGAAAGAAAGAAAGAAAGAAAGTTGATAGAAAATGAAAAAGTATAAGAAACAGAGAACCAATAGAAAAAAAGGAAAAAAATGAAAACAGAGAAAGAAAAAAAAACTTTAGAAATATAGAGAACAAGAAAGAAAGAAAGAAAGAAAGAAAGAAAGAAAGAAAGGAAGAAAGAACAGAAATAATGAATAAAAACAAGGGATGAAGAGCAGTAATGATAAGAAAGTTATGAAAGAAAGAAAGAAAAAAACAACAAAAAGAATAAATGAATAAATATAAGAAAGAAGACAAAAAGAAAGAAAGAAGAAACGATAAGAATGTGTGAAAGAAAAAATTAAGTGAGAAAAAGAGTGAGAGAGAGAGTTAGAGGGAGAAAGAGGATGAAAAACGTAAAACATAAGACAGTTTGTAAAAAAGAGAGAGGATTAGAGAAAGAAAGAATGAAATCCATTGGAGAGACAAAGGAAAAGGAAAAGGAAAAGAAATCACCGAAGTTTATGGCTCTTCATTTTAAAAAGTCTCGTTTTGCAGTTCATATGAAAAATCACGCTGGATAAAACAAAACTTCTGATGAACGGGATTCTTTGTTTTAAATCTTGTCAAATTCGCTGGTAAAATCCACGTAGAGAACAAATAAAAAATAAAAAGAGAGTAAAGGAAATACAAGAAAGAAAACAAAAAGAAAGAAAGAAAGAAGAAACGAAAATATAAAAGGAAGAAAAAATTAAGAGAAAGAAAGAGTGAAAGAAAGAAAGAAAAAGTTTCAGAAAACGAGAGTAGGAAAGAAAAAAAATCGAAAAAACATAAGATAGTATGCAAAAAAAAAAAAAAAGAAAGAAAAGAAGGATATAAGAAAGAAAAAAGAAATCCATTGTATAGACGAACAAAAAAGAAGTAGAAATCAACGACAAATCGTAAATTCATGAAAGTGAACTAAGAAATAAGATTAAAGCAAGAAACAAGCAAGAATGAAATAAATAAATAAATAAAATGACAAAAATCATAAAATGAAGCCTAAACAAAAACAAAAACGAAACAAGCAGAAAAAGACAAAAACAAAAACAGCAAAATAAACAAATAAATAAATAAAATAACACCCAAGATAATACAAACGAGGTGAGAGAGTAATATTTTTTGGCAGACGCTAGCCACAAAATTCCCAACCAATGCCAAATAACCAGAAATGTACGACTGGCATTTTTCTACTTTTATCGCACGCGCCAATCAGATCTAAATGATACACCCTTTTTTTTGTTCCTTTTTTTAATGTCAGTCCTTATTTCCCGCTTGTGTTTCGCCTGTTTTAAATGTCGCCATATTCTCCTCACTCTCTTCATCGCTGCCATTTTGATTCTATTTCATTCCTATGAAGGTTTTACTTACTGATTAAATTGCTTAAAACATTTTTTTTTAATTTTTTGGTTTGTTCTGTTTTTCCGTGAAATTTAATTGTGGCTTTTCTGTCTGACAGTCAGTCCGAAGTATTTCCTTCCCATTCAGTTGTGATGTCTTTCTTCAAATCAATTGTGATATTACACTCCGTTTTCTTGTCTGAGATGGATTCAGTTGGCGAGTAAAAGTTAAGTCTACTCTGCAGGAAAAAGAGCATACATAAGTAACCTTGTATCAACCTTTGACAACATCAATATTGGCGTCTGGCCATGGAATAAGAGTAAGCCTTTTAATCTATTGACTATTTTTACGTTTGCGTCTTCGTTTCTCACTGGGTGTAAAACGCTGTCGGCTGAGGTTGGCACTCGTAGCGTAACTGGTATCAGCAGACAAAATAGAATTGGTGATACGAGTTCAAATCCTGACAAAAAGTGCTTGCATTTCAAACTCTAATGATCCTTTTGAGAAAGACTTGGATTCATCTCAGCCTCACACCCGCAGTTATGAGTAAATAATAAGGCAAACTGAATTCTTTAGCAATTAGTAAGGCAAAAAATCTATGAGAGAAATCTCTAAATTCATATCTGGCCTAGTCGGCTGGGGCTGTAAAATTCACCGACTGCATCTCTCTAAAGGAGTAAGACTCCTCCAATGAAAGTCCTGAATATGACACTAAAAAATCGGTTAGTGAGGATCCAGTAATGCTTCTGCTTTGAGGAATGTGGGGTACCTCTTTATTACCAACGCTTTCAGGTCCACTCTGGAGTGACAGCAACTGATAGGGTCCTATCTATGGGTCAAATAGAACTGTTTGACATTTACTCTGTGTACTTCGACATTTAAACTGAGAGTAAACAAATAACATGCTAGACTGATTTGCTTGAAATAGAACTGTTTAATCATTTAAATGTATGTAAATAAATGACTGATGTTTAATTGAATTGTTTGCGATACATAGCAATACTTGGACCCATTTAACTTTGTTGATATGCTAAACTGAATTGTGTTTGGTCATTTTACTGAATTGCTTGAAATAGAACTGTTTAACATTTTACTATGTGTAAAGAAATGACTAATGTTTAATCTTTAGAGTTAAAATGAAAACATTTAACTTTGTGAAAACAAATAATTGATATTAAATAGGATTATTTGTATTAGATAGAAAAAAGTGAAAGCATTTAACTGTATAATAAATAGCTCAGTCTTCTTTAAAAATCTTATCAATAAAATGTGTTTAGAAATCATATTTAATATATATGTATGAAAAGGATTTGGCATTGAATAACCCTACAAGGGTGTATATGCCATAAATCCAAACCAAACCAAATCTAAATTCAAATCATTTTTAAGTAAGTTGTTGGCGACCATAGTCGAGGATGACCCCAAATCTCCCTTTTCGACAGCTGCTACAACAAGGTGTAGAGGAGGGCGCCACTCATATCCCTGGATTGCTTCACTTTACCCTTGATCTGTACCTTATAATGCTGAGTGTTAAGCAAGGACGCATCAAGTGCCATTTTTAGAGTCTTTCGTATGACTCGACCTGGGATTGAACCCAGTCTCCTGGGCAGCTAACAAGTTGACCTTTTGTCGCGTCGTGCCAGGGCTTTTTTTTAATGGATGGGTTAATGAACATATGATTTTTTCAATGGTGTTTGTCTCGTCAAGGATTTGTACTGGGATCGTCGAGTCCGTTTCTTACATCGATAACCGTTACGCACTTCTTTGTTTCGTTCCTTACTTTCTTCCTATCCTTTTTTTTACTATTTTTTTCTTCCACCTTTTTTGTTTTCATTCCAATGTTTCCTTTTCTGTTAACCATTGTTCTTTCTTATTTCACATCACCCTTTTTTTCCTTTCTACGGGGGGTGGTGGTGGTGGCCTCGGTGAATCTCCGTGGCGTAGTAAGCGAGTTCAAATTCCAGTCGTGTTCTTACGTTCACATATACACTCATACTCTTGAGAAAGGTATACACTCCCTAATTACCCCCACCAGCTATGATTTAAATAATACCATTATGTCCTTCTATAAGGATGGCTTTGGCATTGAATAACCCACAAAGGTTTATATGACATTAAAAACAGAAGCAAAGAAGAAACCTTTCAATTATCGTTTTGTATCTCTATTCCTTCTTTTCCAGCCGTCTTTTCATATCTTCTGCTAACATTAGCCTTCCTACTGGGGGTTATGTGGTGAGTCTCCGTAGCGTAGTAAACAAGTTCAAACTCTAGTCGTGCTATTACGTTCACTTACGCCCTCATGCACTAGAGAAAGGCATGAACTCCCTTATTACATCCCCCAGCTATGGGTTAAATAATGCCATAATGTTTTTACATAAGGATGCCTTTAGCATTGAATAACCCACGAAGGTTGATATAACTTTCAGCATTGAAACAAAGAAGAAATCTTTCCATTGTCCTATATATCTCTATTCTTCCTTCCCAATTCTCTTTTCATTCTTATGCTTTCTTTCTTTTTTTTTTCCCCTTTTTTTTCCAGTTCTCAATTTCATATATTGCTTGTCTATTTAACTGTAAGCAAAAAAAAGAAAAAAAGATTGACTGATCCTAAATTGAACTGTTAATGTTCTGTAGCAATATTACAGCAATTTAATTGTACAATCAAATGTTAAATAGAATTATCAGCGTTGAATTGAAATACTCGGAATCATTTAACTGGGTGTAAAAACTGAATTATTGACATTACTTAGCAAACTTTTAACAATTTAACAGCATTCAAATAAAACTATTAACGTTAGCAATATTTGAAACCACTTCAGAGTATGCAAACAAAGGATTGATATTGAATAAAATTATTAGTGTCTGATAGCAATACTTGAAACTATTCAATGGCATGCAAACAAATTAGCACTAACTCATTCTAAAAAAGATTACCTATAAAAGTAAAGGTACTATTTACCAATCCTTCCGCTCGGGCAGGATATGACACAAGGTCAATTTTTAAGCGGAGTTTAACAGGTTTGAATTCAGAGTTTTCCTTCTCCTAGACTAGTTGCCTCACCAAGGCTGAAGAACCTAGTCCGTCCTACTATTTACCCATAGCTGGAGGGAGAATAAGGGGGTTCATACCTTTCCCAAGGGTATTTGCCCGAAAGTGAACGTAATAGCGCGACTGGAGTACGAACTCGCGTACTACGATTCCGCAGTTGATCGCTTTAACCATTACACCACGAGGACACCTAATTACACCACGAGGACACCTATAAAAGTAAAGGTGGCGACCGTCTTCGAGGATGACCAGAAGGCTCCCTTTGCAGTAGCTACTACACCGAGGTATGGAGAGGCTACCCCTTTCCCTGGATTGCTCCACTTTACCCTTGATACTTACTTTATATTGCTGAGTGTTAAGCAAGGAGGAATCAAGTACCATTTTTAAAGTCTTTAGGATGACGCGACCTGTAATTGGACCCAGATCTCCCGGTCGATTGGCGAACACTCTACCCACTAAGCCAATGAGCTGGTATCAATCATTTATGTATAACCATTTAATTGTGTTCAAACAAATGACTGATGTTAAATTGAATTGTCTGAATTACCATTTAACTGTTTGAAAACCAATGAGCACAGGCTTGTTTAAAATTTTTCGTCTAAAATTGTCGTTTAACTGTGAGCAAATAAAACTTAGTGTGAGCAATACTTGAAACCACTTCCCTGCGCGCAAAAAAATATTACTATTAAATAGAATTATATAGGAGGTGTCTGTGGTGTAATGGTTATCGTCGTAGGAAATGGACACGGCGACTCGAGTTCAAATCCTGGACGAGAATGATTGCATTTCACATAGCACTAATACCCTTGGGAAAGGTATGAATCCAATAATCCTCCTTCCAGCTATGGAAGGAGAATGATAGTAGGACAAACTGGGTTCTTCAGCCTTGTTAAGGCGACTAGTCTAAGAGAAGTAAAACTCTGAATTCAAACCTGTTAAACTCCGCTTAAAAAATTGATCTTGTGTCATATCCTGCCCGAGCGGAGGGGTTGGGTAAATAGGATTAAATAGAATTATATAGCAATAGTTTAAATCATTTTACTGTGTGTAAAAAAATTGCAACTATGGTGATGGAAGAATATTTCACAGAAATGCTTTGACAGAGTAACACCACCAAAATATTAATATACATATTTGCATACATCTGCAGGTGCTATGCAAATATGCTCATGTGGCGTACATTTTTGTTTGTTGGTTATTTAATGTCATATCAACCTTGGGTTATATAATGCCGACTCCATCTTTTCTAGGGGACAGTAGTGGTGCTATTTAACCCATCGATGGTAGGATAAAACGGTTCATGCCTTTCCCAAGGGTATTTTTCCGAAAGTGAACGTAATAGCGTGACTGGAGTTCACACTCGGGTACTACGATTCCGCAGTCCTTTAAAATATACATATACAAATCATATGTTTACAATATGTATAAATAGAATTTGGTATTAAATAACTTACAAAGGTTGATATGGCATGAAGCCCAACCAAACTAACCTCACCAGAATACTAATAATTTATAGAAAATTATAAATTAAATATTGAATAAGTCCTGGTAGCAACACCCCACAAAGCACCAACTATACGGCCACCTGCCTCCCATCACAAAAATTATGCAAATTAGACGCGCCAGACACGCAGGACACTGCTGGAGAAGCAGGGACGAGCACATAAGTGATGCACTCCTATGGACCCCCACATATGGCCGAGCAAAAGCAGGACGACCAGCTAGAATATACATACAGCAGCTATGTGTGGATACGGGATGTAGCCCTGAAGACCTGAAAGAAGCGATGAACGATAGGGAAAAGTGGCGAGAAAGGGTCAGGGATATTCGTGCTAGCGGCATGATATGATGATGATTTAGTGATGTCATTTATTTGAGTAGTTATTTGTTTGCAAATATTCCTATCTAACGCAAATAATTTGCAAGCAATTGTATAGTTTCAATAATATATAAGAATCCTTTGTAAACAATTAGAGATTTGAGCAATTTCCACGAGCAAAAATAACTCGCACACAGCCAACGGCTTCAAGTATTTCCATGCAACATAAATTTAATTCAGTCTAATAATAATATTCTCGCACACATTTTAGTGGTTTCACGTATTTCTGTCAGATACTACTAGTTGTCAAGTAAATCTGT
>OY757915.1:90904513-90912013 GCA_963585895.1 Sepioteuthis lessoniana | reverse complement strand
GATTCACTACAAATTTCTCTTTTCAACAATTACATAAGTATATATATATATATATATATATATATATATATATATATATATATATATATATTGAGAAAATATGAATAAGACAATACACTACAAATCTATCTTTTAAACAATTATATAAGTATATATATATATATATATATATATATATATATATATATATATATATATATATATATATTAAGAAAATGTAAATAAGACATCCTAATATATATATATATATATATATATATATATATATATATATATATTCTTCAGTCCAGTCAAGCAGGAGTCGGTAATAATTCAGTCAGGACAATTAAATTATTCAAACTTCGAACATTTAATTCTATGTAACTGACATCACAGAGCAACAATTCTGATAAGAAAAACAAAATTCGGTCACTTTAGGATTATAAATTCATTTCCATCCTGCTATGGGCATTGATATGAATCAATAACTCCAATTTAACAGAACCTTTTCAGATCCAATGGATATAATTAATACCACAGTAGTAATTATATCCATTGGATAAAATTCCTATTATTTTTCAGTGATTAACCATATTGCCAATTTATGAATTTTAAATTGCTTATCAACTGATTCAAATTTTTAAAAAATGAATCTCCTGATGATTTAAATTGAGTGTGAATATAAATAGATATCTATTTTCTATATCTTTTAATTCTAGATTTAAATTAATTTTATTTCTTTTTCAATTCATTTATTAATTAAGACTTATTTTGCGAGAAGTTCGTTTGATTTTTTTTATTATTAATTGCCATCATGGGACATGTTATTTTAAACCAAAAAACTCATTGCCCTATCAGCTGGGGCTGTAGAATACACCGATTGCTTCTTTGCAAAGGGGTAAGACCCCCCCCCCACTACGACTGTCCTGAATATGACACCAAACAATATGTTGGCAAGGTTCCAGTAATTCTGGAGCTTTGGGGGATGCGGAATAACCCTTCCTGTCATTGCTCCCAGATCTACTTTGATTCGGAGTGGAAGCACCTGATAGGTTCCAATATATGGGTTAAATAGAAGTAAACTGCGTACTAATGCTAAATTGGATTACTTGAAATAGAACTGCTTTGATATCTAAACTGCATATTTATGCTAAACTGATCTGCTTGAAATGGAACTGCTTTGGCATTTAACTGTGTGTGGACAAAAACTATACTTAGACAAAACTGAAATGTTTGAATTAGAACTGTTTGACTAACCTGAATAGCTTGAAATAGAAATGTTTTTGACAATTAAACTGTGTACTCATGCTAAACTGTAGGGTTTGAAATAAAACTGATTATTTGTATAAAAATGGATTCTGCATTAAATAACCGACTAAGGTTGATATGCCAAAAAACGAAAACAACCAACCAACCAACCAAAAATTCAACAACCCCAACTCTCGAAAAAAGATCATTAATATTTCCACTTGTCATTTCATGTTTCATATTCTTATTATTCAATTATTTACGTTTATTTCAAAATTACTTCATCCCATTTTGATTTTATTCTAACTTGACAAGATTAAATAAATCCAATGACGTATATTGCTGAAATCTACTATTTTAGTTTGTTTTTGTTTTTTTCTGTTGCAAAATTTTACTACTACATAGAGAGTTTGGTAATGCACTCTACCAAAAAATATCCTTTCTTGATGACAGAATATTCAGTAAAATCTAAATAAAATTATTGTCGTTAACAAAATAGAGATTTCCTGTTTTGCTTATAGATTTTGATTTTTAAATCCTTGGTTTTTTTCAAAGAAGTAAGATAAACTTCAAAGAAAGCTTTGTTTATTGTTGTTGTTTTTTTCTTGCATCACAGCAACTTGCGTAGAAATTGGTCAACATAGTTTAAATTTACATCCCTAAAAAATCAGTTACATATATATATATATATAGTCATAAAAACCCTTGTGTGGCGAGACATATGAGAATCTTCAAGCAGCGACTGGTTTCATGGCAGTTGGATATCTTACCTCAAACCTAACGTTCCTCTCAGTGTAGGCGAAGTAATTTTTACGTATGTATTTATTTACATAAATTTTTATCGGCTGAAGGTGTGCTCAATTCATAAGAAGTGCTTTCCTTTCATTCGTATGTGGTAGCCGGCAATATCCTACTCGAATACTCAACCCACGGAGCGTGGGGAGCATATATATATATATATATATATATATATATATATATATATA
This sequence comes from Sepioteuthis lessoniana, assembly GCA_963585895.1. NCBI lineage: Eukaryota > Metazoa > Mollusca > Cephalopoda > Myopsida > Loliginidae > Sepioteuthis > Sepioteuthis lessoniana. Next base: position 90,909,800 of record OY757915.1, on the reverse strand, counting down.
TATATATATATATATATATATATATATTGACATCCACAGACAGACTGTTTCGTTGTATCAGAACACTTAAGAGTGGCTAGATACCCAGGACCCTTCAAGCTGGGATCGAACCCCACCTAACTATACGCTAAACTTGGTTTCTCACCGGCCAACCATTTCGAAGACCTAAGTCAGCTCAGGAACTATAACGCATATTTTATTAGCTTTCGTTTGTTGACATGTTGCGCTATCGGATACCGGAGTACTCAATTCGTTAGGAGGACTTTGCATTACGTGGGTGGAAGCCGTAAATTCCTTCCCCAGAAAGCTCAACATCCGGAAGGAGAGTGTATACATTGTCATTACAAAAATAAACTGTTTCGTTAAATGAACAAATGTTATAAGACAAACAGAAACATTTCTTTTGTGTCATTCATTTTTTTAATGTTCTCAACTAGTTTTGGTCTTTGCTCATCGTCATAAGAAAAGTTTTTTGGATAAAAGGGATTTTTTAGAAAGTTTTCTTTTTCTTTTTTACATTTAAAAGAAGTTTATATGCCATAAGAAAAGCGAAGGGAACTACAACGGTAACGTAACATAGTCAACTTTTTTAAATAAAATAAATTCTGTAATCAATGTTTCAGCCGTTTACCTTTATATATCTGTTTTAAGTATAGTCTGTTTTAAGGATAACTGGTTTATGAGTTTTTCATTCGGGAGACATATGTTGATCCCGGAAGAGATCAGTTTTATTGTTACGTTATATATATATATATATATATATCATCATCATCATGTCGCACCGCCAGCGCGGATATCCCTGACCCTCTCTCGCCATTTCTCCCTATCATTCATCGCCTCCGGCAGGTCTTCAAGGTTACATCCCGTGTCCTCACATAGTTGCTGTATGTAAGTTCGTGCAGGTCGTCCTACTTTTGCACATCCATAAGTGGGGGTCCACAGGAGTACATCGCTTATGAGCTCGTCCTTGCTTCTCCAGCAGTGTCCCGCGTGTCTGGTTCGTCTAACTTGTATAGTTTTCGTGATGGGGGGCAAGTGTCCGTACAGTTGAGGTCTCGTGGGGTGTTGTCGCCAGGACTTGTTTAATACTGCTCTCAACATTCTTGTGTAATTTCCGTCTAGTTTCCTCTCCAGCCGCTTCGTTAGCGTCCATGTGGTGCATCCATATAGTAGTATCGACACAACCGCTGCCTGGAAGAAACTGCGTTTCATTTTATCCGTTAGGTCCGACTTCCATATGATCGAGAGCCTATCGATAGCTGTCCATGCCTTAGTCAGTCGTGTGTCGATGTCTTTTTCGGTTGATGAGACGCTACTTCCTAGGTAGGAGAATATATATATATAAACACGAATACCTCTATATCGATATCACAGTCGCGTATGAGATATGGTTATCCAGCAATTTCAGTTATACTTGTGAATCGCTAAACTTCTTATACAGGTCATTTCTTTATTGTTACTGAAGACTTCTATTAAACCAGACTCACTTTTGAAATGAACCAGTAGTGTAGCATAATGGCCGAGGGATTTCGTTTTATATATCTTGCCTTTTGGTTTAGTTAGGCTGAGAACCTTTCGGCTCAGTGCATGGGTTAGTAAGGTACAAACTTGAGCGCAGGTGTTGACGCGCATGCGGGGAGGATGTGTCGTTCACAGATGTCAAAATAAAAATCCCAGATAGAAAGGTTGACCAGTGGATGTGAATGACGTCATGCACCGGAAGCGTGCGCGGAGGATTTTGAGGATTTTGAAAAAGTCATTTGAGTTGAGTCTTGCGATCCGAAGAAGAAGGGTGACTTTCGCTAGCTCGCAGTGGCCTAGTGGCGGGTGCCACACGTGTTGGGGGGGGATGGAAAAGCCAGCATAGAAATATTGTGCCTCTCTCGTTATGTCGAAAAGCCTTTAAATTCAAAGGTAATAAAAAGTTTTTTACCTGAACTAAGAAGTCGTAAGTGTTTTCGTGTTTCTGAATTCCTATGTTTTATGTATATATGTTATGAACTTTCTATGTACGTTTCGTATATCCGTATCTGGCTATGGTACAGTAGCAGAAAAGCCCAGTGAGTTGGGGCTGTAAAATACATCGACTGCATCTCTGCAGAGGGGTTTCCACCGCAACGAGTGTCCTGATATGACACTAAACAATCAGAGAGTCAGACTCAAATAATGGTGGAGCTTTGGGGAATGCAGAGTACCCCTTCATTGCAATCACTCCCAGGTCCACTCTGGCTTTGAGTGGTAGCACCTGATAAGGTTCTATTTATTGGTCAAATTGAATTGTTTGATATTTAAAGTGAGTGCAAACAAATGACTTAGCTAAATTGAATTAGTGGAAATACAACTGTTTGATTATTCAATCATGTATAAATAAACGACTTACGTTTAATTTAATTTATTGTGATATATAACAATACTTTGAACCATTTAACTTTGTTGATTATGCTAAATTGAATTGTTTGAAAGAGAACGTTTTTTTGTTTATCTGTGTGTAAACAAATGATCGATGTTTAATTGAATTGCTAGTGATACATATCACTACTTGGAACTGCTTAACTTTGTTGACTTATGTTTACAAGTAATAAATACCTAGTTCATATGTATAAACTGGATTTGGCATTAGATAACCCAAAAAGGGTTTATATGCCATAAAACCTAACCAAACCAAACCTTGCCCAGTCGGCTGGGGCTGTAGAATACACTGACTGCACCTCTGCAGAGGGGTAAGACCCCCCAACGAGTGTCCTGGATATGACACTAAACAATCTGATGGTGAGGTTCCAGCAATGCTGGAGCTTTGGGGAATGTGGAGTACCTCTTCATTGCCATCGCTCCCAGGTCCACTCTGGCCCGGAGTGGTAGCATCTGGTAGGGCCCTATCTATGGGTTAAATAGAACTAACAGCATACTTATGCTAAAATGAATTGAGTAAACTGAATAGCTTGAAATAGAAACGTTTTTGACAATTAAACCGTACTTCCACTTAAACTGCGTCCTTATGCTTAACTGAATTATTTCAAATAGAACTGTTTTTCGACATTAAAACTGTATTTACACTTAACTGAATTATTACATATAACTGCTTGAATAGTTTGAAATGGAAATGTTTTTGACAATTAAACTGTGTATTTATGCTAAACTGAACTGTTTTCAATAGAACAGATTATTTACATAAAAATGGATTTGGCGTTGATATGCCATAAAACCAAACAAACCAAACCAATAGAAGAATCATGCATCTGTATACTACAGAAACCTCCAAACAGATTCTGAATTCAGTGTTTTTTTATGTTGTTTTATAGTTGTTTTTTAAATCTTTTTCAAGACCGTATGCCATACTAAAACTAACGATCCCATTTTTCTCTATTATTGTGCCCATAACTGGACCGGGACTAGAGTGATTCCTGTCTTTCTTTAGGCTAATTGAAGGGTAAACCGTATTATTCAGGATTTGAACTCTGTTCGACCAACCCATTTCCTACAATGACGACTGTTAAGCTACATCAGTAAATTAAATAATCTTGTTGTTTTTTATTAAACTGTAAAATTATCGAATGTCGCACAGATGCGAAAAATTAATAACATTCGTATGTTATTTTATTATAGTTTACATTCACATGTCTATCATCTAACAGGACAACATACACTTGCCAAGAACTGTCAGTTTTTTCTGCATAACAAAACACCTACTTGAACTGCTGATTCAACGGAAAATGACAAATCATTATTATTATTATTATTATTATTATTATTATTATTCACGTTGATAGTTTTTTCCCAGCAGCATTAGTAGACGGAGTATAAGTGACAGCAAGTCTCCTCAAGACTCCAGGATTTTCTTAAAATTCTGGCCCATCTTAATCAGGTTGGACTTTGGATAGTCTCCACTCGTCCTCTTATTTCCAAGTCCTCCAGTCCCTATATCAATCCTTTGGTGACTGTACGGAGTGCGCCAATTACTATTGGTATCACCGCCCCTTTCATGTTCCAGCTTTTTTCAGTTCCTTGACAAAGTCGAGCTTCATATCCTTTTCGCTTTCTTGCAATTTTACTCTGTGGTCAGCCGGGACAGTCAAGTCTCGGCAAGTTCTCTTTTTTTGACTTTTCTTTTCTCTTTTTTTTTTTTTTTTTTTTTTTTTTTTTGTTTGTAACTGGTCGTCTGGCCGATATTAGGTGGTCCGTTTGTACCTTAAAATACCAGACGATTTTGAGCGTCTCGTTTTTCAGGACAGATTTGGGGTTGTGCAAATACCATTTGTTCGTATGTTCAAATGTAAACTTCTTACACTATGATTATTTACTCCTTTAGAGTTTTTCACATCAGTTTCAGCTGATGGTTTTTCACTGGAGTTTGAGTGACAGCAAGTCTCCTCGTCTCCAGGACTCTTCTCAGCATTCTAGCCGTTCTCAGTAATGCTGTCATTTGGATAGTCTCTACCCGTCCGCCAACTTCCAAATCCTCCAGGCCTTTTAATAATCCTTTAGTTATTGTGACAAAAGCACCAATCACAATTGGTACAATCGTCACTTTCATGTTCCACAACTTTTTCAATTCTCTAGCAAGGTCGTAGTACTTATCCTTCTTTTCATATTCCTTCATTATTTTTTATTTTATTTTACTCTTTGTGAGTTTTTTTTTCTACCAGCATAAGAAGATGGAGTCTGAGAGACAGCAAGTCTCCTCAGATCTACAGGAATTTTCTCAAAATTCCGGCCGATCTCAACATGGCTATAATTTGGCTGGTCTCGATTTGTCACCCAATATTCAACGCTTCCATCCTCCTTTCCAATTCTTCGGGGAACGTTCTTAGCACGCCTGTTAGTATTACTGTCACTTTCATATTCCACAACTTTCTCAGTTCTTTGCCAAATTCCAAATACTTGCCTCTCTTTTAATTTTCTTTGATTTTCGCTTTGTGGTCGGCTGGGATGGCAAACTTCACTATACGGCAATTTCTTTTGTTTTTATTTATTTATTTATTTGTTTATTTATTTATATCTATTACTATTCTGGTCTTCTCTCCAAGATTAAGTGTCTTTTGGATTTCAGATTCCAAGAATATTATATGATTCTCATTCTCCTGGACAGATTCTGGTTTGTGCATATACCATTTGGTAGTATGGTCAAACTTTAATCGTGTTTACTCTTGCACACCTTTTATGCTAGTTTACTAAACTTGATTAGTATCGTTATTTTTACTCCTTTGAAATTTGTTCACACCAACATCAGCTGATGATCTTTCACTGGGGTTTGAGTGACAGCAACTCTCCTCGGGTCTCCAGGACTCTT
>OY757915.1:90864513-90899513 GCA_963585895.1 Sepioteuthis lessoniana | reverse complement strand
ACCTCACCATCAGATTGTCTAGTGTCATAGCTAAGACACTCGTTGGGGGAGTTCAACTCCCCAGTAGAAATGCTGTCGGTGTATTCTACTGCCTAATCCGACTAGACCACCTAAGTATTCCGGTCGGATTTGGCAATGCTGTCGTTTGGACGGCCTTGATTCTTCCAAAATTCATTCGATGAAAAATTCAGTCTTTTCTTTTTTTTTTTTTTTATTAATACAGGGTCTGGTATTCTGACTTGGATTTTAATGCGTCTCATTCTCTTGAAAGGATTCTGATTTGTGTAGATACCATAAGTTGATATGTTCAAATTTAAATCCCTTGCATAATTCCTGAAGGATCACCTTCCCCTCGCAGTCGTGCCTGGTCTTATACTTCTTTTGTGTTAATTTAATACACCCTCTTACAATGTGATAAGCCATTTCATCTCTTTCACCTCACAATCTACTCTTTCTATTATGTCGCGTATTATCGATTTTTGCTGTAATATAATTGATTCTTACGGCGTTGTTTTGTACTGTTATAAAAAGAGATTCTGTTTCTCTTTAGAGAAAAAATATCCACAAAATCACCGGTGATTGGTTGGTAATTGGTCATTTATTTCCAAATCCCCCCACACACACACATGTTACAGAAACGTATGGACTGCTTCAGACTGCTTTTCGACCATCTTGCATGAATCGGGCATCAGCTTTTGAGTGGCATAAGAGATTCAAGGAAGGCAGAGAGTCTGTGTGGGGTGATGAGAGGTGTGGGAGGAGTAAGGAAGTCAATAGACCAGAGTTGATTGGCCAAAGGGTTAGGGTTAGGGTTACTATGTTTAGGTTTTATGGGAGTTCAGGAAGAGATTCCGTCGGAAGAAGCCAGCACTCTTCAAATCGAGTCTGTGACATTTCCACCAGGACAATGCACCAGTCCACAGACTATTTGACCAGATGGGCATCAAGACAGTTCGTCACCCTCCCTATAGTCCAGACCTTTCTCCCTGTGACTTTTGCTAAGCTCAGAGGCTGTCGTTATGAGACAATTGAGGAGATGAAAGAGGCTGTGACGATGGTCATTGATACGCTCACACAAGAGGACTTCCATGGGGCCTTGCAGAAATTGTTGGAACGGTAAAACAAGTGCATTGCAGCTGGAGGAGATTACTTGGAAGGGGACTAGAGTTCCATGTGTGTACTATCAATAAAAGTGCCCCTACGAAAAAAGTAAGGAAACTTATCTATGCCCCTCATATATATATATATATATATATATATATATATTATAAGAGAATAGTTTGGAGGTAATGTAATTTTTAAACAAGCCAGAGTTCATTTGTTCTCACAGAATAAAATGGTTTCAAGTATTAATCTCAACACTAGTAATTCTATTTACGATTAACCAGTTCTTTGCACATAAACTGTTCTATTTCAAACAATTCATCATCATCATCATCATCATGTCGTGCCACTTGCACGGATATCCTTGACCCTCTCTCGCCACTTTTCCCTATCGTTCATCGCCTCCGGCAGGTCCTCAGGGCTACATCCCGTATCCTCACATAGCTGCTGTATGTATGTTCGAGCTGGCCGTCCTGCTTTTGCTCGGCCATATGTGGGGGTCTAAAAATATTACCACTAAACCCGTTGTAAGAGTTTGATGTATCACCTTTTTTATCACACACACACACGCATATATATATATATATATATATATATATATATCATCATGTCGTGCTGGTAGCACAGATATCTCTGACCCTCTCTCGCCACTTTTCCCTATCGTTCATCATCCTAGGCAGGTCTTCAGGACAACATCCCGTATCCTCACATAGTTGCTGAATGTATGTTCGTGCTGGCCGTCTTGCTTTTGCTTGGCCATATGTGGGGGTCCATAGAAGTACATCACTTATGAGCTCGTCACTGCTTCTCCAACAGGGTCCTGCATGTCTGGCTCGTCCAACTTGGATAGTTTACGTGATGGGAGGCAGGTGGCCGTATAGTTGGTGCTTTTTGGAGTGTTGCCGCCAGAACTTGTTCAATATTGCTCGCAGGAATCTTGTGTAATTGCCGTCTAGCTACTTCTCCAACCGTTTTGTTAGCGTCTAAGTGGTGCATCCATACAGCAGTATCGACACGACCGCAGTTTGGAAGAAACTGCATTTCATTTTATCGGTCAGGTTTGATTTCCATATAATCGATAGCTTATCGATAGCTGTCCATGCCTTCGTTAGCCGCGTGTCGATGTCTTTTTCGGTTGATGAGACACTGCTTCCTTGGTAGGTAAATTTGTCTACCAGTTTCAGAGTGGTTCCCTCTAGTGTGGAGGTGTCACCTGCTTGATTAAAGCACATGTATTCAGTTTTATGTGCATTGACATAGAGGCCTATGCCTGCGGTGGCTCATTCCAAACTATTCTGTAGTGTTTCGGCTTGGTTGGGCGTATTTGCCAGTATCACTGTGTCATCGGTGTAGTCGGCGTCGGTAATTGTTTTTGCGGGGTACCTTCTGCTTCTTTTCTTTGTCAGCTCGAAGCCGTTTTCTCTGATTTTATCGATCGATGTTCTAAGCACGTAGTCTAGGCAGATGATAAAGAGGTATGGGGCTAGCGTGTCCCCTTGTAGTATTCCTGCTACAATGTCGAAGTATTCTGTGCCTCCATCCGGTGAACGTACTTTTACTTTGGTGTTTCTCTAGAGAATCGTTATTGCTGCTAAGGTTTCTTTTGGTAGGCCGTATGCTAGTAGGATTTCTTCCATCTTCCCTCTATGAATGGAATCGAAGGCCTTGGTAAAGTCGACAAATAGTAATGTCGCCTGTGGGTTTTTTGCCCGTACGCCTTCAAAGGATTCTTCGGATGGTCAATATTTGTGAGGTGGAGGATCTCTTTCTTCGGAAGCCATTTTGGTTTTTCCTAAGTATGTTGTCGATTTTGGGTTCGTAGTAGGGAATTGTAAATTTTGGCTGCTATGGGTGTAAGTGTTATTAATCCGAGGTTACCCTTTTCAGGGAAGGGGAGGATGCATCCCTTCATCCATCTGTCTATCAGATTTTGATTATAGACTGCGTTTCAGTGTCGGAGCAGTATGTCGTCGAATTGTCTGGTCTTCCATACTTCTGGGAGAATCTCGTCAAGCCCTGCAGCTTTCCTATTTTTAATTTTTTCAAGAACAGGGTCGAGTTCTTCTTGTGTGAACGGTCCTAATTTAATGATCCAATTGTTTGCTAATAATTCTGGTGATTGGTTCATGCGTAACTTTCGGTGGGTTTCCTTGTAGATTTTCAAAATGTTGTTTCCACAGTTTTATTCTTTCTTGTTGGTTTGCAGCTTTCAATTTTGCTTTGGTTGTGCTTTTCCTTTTACTCACTTCGTTTATTGTTTGCCAGGCTATCCTAGATTGCCTATCTTCTACCGAGTCAGTTTGGCATAATCACAAAGTTTGATTGACAAAAACATTTCTATTTCAAGCAATTCAGTCTAGTCAGACTGTTTTAAATTAAAAAATTCAGTTTTGTTTAAGTATAGTGTTTGCAGGTAAATGTCAACACAGTTCTATTTCAAACAACTCAGTTTAGCATAAGTGTGGAGTTCAAATCTCAAAACAGTTCTATATCTAGCAATTCATTTTACCATAATCATTGAGTTTAGTTCTATTTGAGCCATAGATAGGACTCTATCAGTGCTACCACTCTGGATAAGGGTGTATCTGGGAGCGACGGCAAGGAAGGAGTATTCTGCATTCCCCAAAGCTCAAGCGTTACTGGAACCTCACCATCAGATTGTTTAGTGTCAACTCCAGGACACTCGTTGCGAGGGGTCTTGCCCCTCTGCAGAGAAGCAGTCGGTGCATTCTATTGCCTCGGCCGTCTGGACAATTATTTTTAGTTGTAATGACTGAACTTTTCGATTTGACCCATAGATGGGACCCTAACTACTACTCCGGTTAAGAGTAGATCTGGGAGTAATGAAAATAAGGGGTTACTCCACATTCTCGAAACCTCCTGGTCTGGATGCAGTTTTTTTGTTATACCCAGGACACTCGTTGATGGAGATGGGGACTTTATACCCAAGAGCAGAGATGGGGAGTTCATACACAATTGTAGTGATGCAGAAAGTATATTCAACGTTCCCAGCCGTCAGAGCTAAAAAAAAAAAAACCCAAAAGACTGGCCATTTTTAGTGAGTTCGGTTATCTAAGCTTAATAAATGACAACTACTACTTTCTATTTTTGAATGGGTGTTACGTCGATAGTTATCGTAAGTGACTGTTACATTCAGAATATTTTATCATTTTCATCGTGTGTACGTGTTTGTGTAAGAGAGAGAGAGAGAAAGAGAGAGAGAGAAAGAGAGAGAGAGAGAGCGAGAAAGAGGAGATATTGCGCACGTACTCATTACTTAGAATGCGTAGGTGCATGTATTAGTCTCCTTACGGGCGTATCTAAGTCCTATCAGAGCAATTGTGATCACCAAACGATCAGTGAAAATCTAAAGAGAGGCAAGCGACGGGCCCCAAGGAAAAATATTTGTTTAACTTTCACTTTCATTTTCAATTTTATCGTCCTGTCTGAGCCGGAAGATGTGCTGACCAAGTCGAGTGGATTTTCTGGCTGGATGTGGATCAGGAGAAATCGAAAAAGAATCAGTATTGTTTGGAAAGATTTGAGAATCGTCTTCCGTCTTTTGTCAACTGTAAACGGCTTTAGACAATAAAAAAAAGATATTACAGTGTGTCCAATCGTCTTTGTCTCGTTTTTTCATTCGTGTTCTTTTTTAAGTTTCGCTTTCTTCTTTATCTTCTTTTTGCTCCTTCTGCCTGCTTTTTTCATTTATACTTCTTCTTTCTTTTTTCTTTATTTTTCCCCAGTTCCTTCCTATTTCGTTTTGCTTTCTTTTTCCCTTTCCTTCTCGAGTAACTTTGGTTCCTTTTTTTTTCTCTTCCACTTTTTCTTTGTCTTTTCTCTCCGTACATTTTTTCAATTCTTTCCTTGTCCTCTTCTTTTCTTTCTTTTTCTTCTTCTTCTTCTCTATAATCTTCTTCTTCTTCTTCTTCTTCTTCTTCTTCTTCTTCTTCTTCTTTCTCTCTTTCTCGTCTAGGTTATTCTATTTCCTCTTTAGAGATTTTCCCTGGGGCCTGTTCTCTGTTTTTTTCTCTCTTTCTCTGTCTTTATATATTCGCTTCTTCCATAGATTTTCCTCACCTCTTTTTCCAATGAGGTCTGCCGAAAATGTTGAGATAGAGTTTATTTTTCAGGTTGGCTGCACTCATTGAAAGCAACTGATGAACGATAATTTTGAGCATTTGAGAAAATTTCAATTAATGTTTGCCTCCCAGAATTAACATTAAAATGGCTAATTTTGGCTGGTTGTTTGGTTGTTCAGGTTTTATGGCATATCAGCCTTTGTAGGTTATTTGACGCCAAAACCATTTTTATACAAATAATCTGTTCTATTTCAAACAATTCAGTTTAGTATGAGTACATAGTTAAATTGTCAAAAACATTTCTTTTTCAAGGTATTCGGTTTAGTTAAATAGTTCTAATTCAGCCAATTCAGTTTAGCATAAGTATAGATCTCGTTTACATACAGTTAAATGTCAAAACAGTCCTCTATTAAACAATTCAATTTTGTGTAAGTAGAGTTTCACTGACAAAACGGTTCTATTTCAAACAATTCAGTTTAGCATAAGTACGAAGTTTAAATGTAAGTACACAGTTTAATTGTCAAAAATATTTCTATTTCAAGCTATTCAGTTTAGTCAAACATTTCTAATTCAAACAATTCAGTTTTTCATAATATGCAGTTAGTTCTATTTAACCCATAGATAGGGCCCTATCAGGTACTACCATTCCAGGCCAGAGTGGACCTGGTACCAATGGCAGTTTAGAGGTTCTCAGCATTTCCCGAATCCACAGAATCACTGGAACCTCACTATCAGAGTGATTAGTATCATATCCAGGAAACTAGTTTGGAGGGGGTCTCACCCCTCTGCAGAGGTACAGTCGGTGTATTCTACAGCCCCAGCCGACTGGGTAATACACAGTTAATGCCAAAGGACTTTTATTTCAGATAATTCAGTTTAGAATAAGTACACAGTTTAGAAGTCAAAACAATTCTATTTCGAACAATTAAGTTTAGCATAAGTACGCAGTTTAAATGTCAAAAAAGTTCTATTTTAAACAATTCAGTTTAGCATAAATACGCATTTTAAATACAAATACAGTAAACTGAAGAAACTGCGGTTTAATTCTATTTAACCCATAGGACCCTTATCAGGTGCAAACATTCAGGGCCAGAGTGGACCTGGGAGCGATAGCAATGAAGGGGTACTCCGCATCTCCCAAAGCTCCAGTATTATTGGAATCTCACCATCAGAAGCCATTGATGTAATATACAGGACACTCATTGGGGAAGGGTTCTTACTCGTCTGCAGAGAAGCAATCGGTGTATTCTACTGGGCCCTGCCCAACCGACTGGGAGGTTAATCTTGGATTATAACACAAGATCTAATTTTGTATCATTTTCCTTACATAAGGTGTCATTTTCAGGTGACATAAGATATTTTTAGTAGTCGGGATATTATGTGAGATAGACCCTGTTCTATTTCATTGGTCACTTCACAAGGTGAAGAAAATGTGACAGAAACGAGGTCTCTCATCGAATCTAATCGACGTTTGACGTTACTGAACCAACATTGATCAAGTGATTTTTTAAAGAAGATTGTTAACAGGAAAAAGAAATAAAGTGGCACGTATTACATTTTAGTTTACTATCTTTCATTTTTTACTTTCGTCCTTTCTTTTTTCTTTAGTTTTAATGGTATATCAACCTTCGTTGAAACAAAAGAACGAAAGAAACAATCGAAGAAGATATCAGTGACCACATCTCAAACTGTTGACATTGGCAAATTTTCGAGAACTGTTGAAAACAGATTAAAGTCGTCTGGAGAACATTAGCCAACTTTTCTGTCATTATTAACACGAATACTGAGTAATGATGATACCCTGGTTTAGTTTAGGAGGTACCTGTGGTGTAATGGTTATCGTCGTAGGAAATGGACACGGCGAAACGAGTTCAAATCCTGGACCAAGCTAACTGCATTTCACATAGCACTAATACCCTTGCGAAATGTATAAATCCAATTATTCTCCCTCCAGCTATGGGTAAATAGTAGGACAGACTGGGTTCTTCCACCTTGGTAAGGCAACTAGTCTAGGAGAAGGAAAACTCTGAATTCAAACCTGTTAAACTCCGCTTAAAAATTGACCTTGTGTCATATCCTGCCCGAGTGGAGGGGTTGGTAAATATGGATACCCTGGTTTAGTTTCATTGTTTTATGGCATATCAACTCTATTACTATTAAAACATTTAATTCCCCCCTTCTAAAGACGTAACATGGCTTCTTTGACCGACGTTCAAGTATCGAAATGCCGACGAAACGAGAATTTCACAGTTAACTGACTTCAACGTATGCAAACCTTCATCTATTTCAAACATTTAAATCGCACACCTTCTATCTCCCAGTCCAATACTCTAACCCTTGATCTATCATTTAGATTAGTAGCACTGAAAAAAACGTACTATTTTATGGCATATCAACTCTCCTAAGTTATTTCATACCAAAGCGAAACTTGTAAAAGAACAGAAGTTGTACTATTAACCCTTTACCTGGGAGGATAACGGGTTTCATATATTTTCAAAGGGCATCAGTTTGAAAGTGAACATAATAGCACGATTGAAGTTCGAACTCGCTTATGAGGATCAAGCAGTCCAGCACATTAGCCATCACCCTACGAGGATTACGCAATGATACATTGATAATTGGAAATGTAGGCCAAGTCTGTAAAGCAGATTGATATGACATTAAACAAAGAAAATAACCAACACATCGACTGGAGTTCCGAACTCCCTTACGACGATATCACAGTTTGCACCCGGAAGACTCGTTGTCTATCTATCTACGCGGTGCATTCAATAAGTTTCCAGACTTTTTTGTACATGCATTTTAAATTGTCGTAGACTCTTGAAAATTCACTATGTTATTGCTATACATCTTATGAGATGACTGACCAATTTTTCAAATCAACAGCTACAGCAAGAATTCGAATACACCCTACTAAAGCCTGATTATCACAGCTGGTGAATTTCGAAAATGCAATCAGGACTTTAGAAGAACGATATGCAATAAAATTCTGTTTCAAACTTGGAAAAAATGCCATGCGAAGAAAGCTGGATCTACTGCTATGACACAGAGACCAAGAGACAGAGTCCCCAGTGGAAGCATGCTGGCTCTCCCAGACCCAAGAAGGCTAGACAGAGCAAATCCACCCACAAACTTTTCAAGATCCCTTTTTTTGACAGCACTGGCATGATCTACATGCACTGGGTTCCCACTGGACAGACAGTCAACAAGGAATACTGTGTTGAGGTTTTAAGGGAGTTCAGGGAGAGATTCCGTCGGAAGAGGTCAGTACTATTCAAATCGGGTCAGTGGCATTTCCACCAGGACAATGCACCAGTTCACAACTCCATCCTTGTCACAGACTATTTGATCAAGATGAGCATCAAGACAATTCCTCACCCTCCCTATAGTCGAGACCTTGCTCCCTGTGACTTTTGGTCATTTCCTTAGCTTAGAGGCTGTCGTTATGAGACAATTGAGAAGATGAAAGAGGCTGTGACGAAGGTCATTGATACGCTCACACAAGAGGACTTCCATGGGGCCTTCCAGAAGTTGTTGGAACGGTACAACAAGTGCATTGCAGCCGGAGGAGATTACTTCGAAGTGGACTTGAGTTTCATGAGTGTACTATCAATAAAAGTGCCCATACGAAAAAAGTCTGGAAACTTACTTAATTATCCTCGTATCTATCTATCTATCTATCTATTGTGATTTTTCTTCATCATGAACCTTGAAATTTTCTTTCACCTGTTATCATTTTGTTTTCCTTTTCTTTTTTCTTTTCATTCGTTCTTGAATTCTACGTGTCATTGGTTTTTTTTCTTCTCTTTTCCCTCTACCTTATTTCTCCTTCCGCTCTTATACTCTTTCTTTTTCTTTTAATGTTTCTCATTCAGTTGCTTTCTTCCTCTTCCTTCACTTTTCACGTTCAGAACCCCGCCCATGACACACAAATCATTATTTTAGGCAAAACATTTAATTCCCCCCTTCTAAAGACGTAACATGGCTTCTTTGACCTACGTTCAAGTATCGAAATGCCGACGAAACGAGAATTTCACAGTTAACTGACTTCAACGTATGCAAACCTGCACTTAGGCGGTTAAGTCATCTATTTCAAACATTTAAATCGCACACCTTCTATCTCCCAGTCCAATACTCTAACCCTTGATCTCTCATTTAGATTAGTAGCACTGAAAAAACGTACTATCAAGTATTTTACTCATGCGTAAAACGAGTATTACATGTTTTCAATATTTTATTCAGCATCGTATACTCTGGGCGCCCTAGGTGGACGCTTCAAACTCAGCATAGATGTTAAGTTTAAAAGCGATATTAGATCCACACAATAGTATCATGATCGATCATAATGGGGAAACTGGAGGTGCCCGTGGTGTAATGGTTATCGTCTTAGGAAATGGACACGGCGATACGAGTTCAAATCCAGGACGAGACTGATTGCATTTTACAGAGCACTAATACCCTTGGGAAAGGTATGAATCCAATTATACTCCCTCGAGCTATTGGAAAATAGTAGGACAGACTAGGTTCTTCAGTCTTGGTGAGGCAACTAGTCTAGGAGAAGGAAAACTCTGAATTCAAACCTGCTAAACTCCGCTTAAAAATTGACCTTGTGTTATATCCTGCCTGAGCGGAGGGGTTGGTAAATATACATAATGGGGAAACTTTACCTCTGTTGCAAATATATCGGAAGTCGTTCCTAGATTGTTTCATCAACATATGGAAGGATAATGACTGGGGATCAAAAAAATAAGGTCCGAAGTGGAAGCAATAATTCTACTACAACATACTCCTGTTTTGTTTTTTGATTAGGAATAACATGTATGTATTTACCCAAACCCTCCCAAAGCCATCCGAAACGAGCAGGATTTGACACAGGGTCACTTTTTAGGCGATATAAAGCTGGTTTGGAATTCTCAAAGGATTTAGTGTGAGGTAAAAGGCAAACAGGTTTCTCTTGGGTTTAAACTCGAGACACCGATTCCATTTCTTACGAGATAACCATTACGCAAAGTACACCTGAGGAGTTAAGTGTACAGTGATACCTCGAGATACCAAATTAATTTATTTCCGAGGGGCGTCTCCGTAATATAGTGACTAATATATTGAACTGCAACATCATAGGAAGCGAGTTCGAACTCCAGTCGAGCGAGTACTTTCACTTTCGGACTGATGCCCTTAGAAAAGTTATGAAACCCCCTTATCCTCACAGCTACTGGTGATCTACAAGGGTAACTTTGGCATTAAAAACCCCACAAATGTTGATACCCATTATCGGTTTGACCTCAGAGTTTTCCATCTCCTGGACCAGCTTCCGTACCACTGCAAAAGTGTAAGGTTTGCCGGACTATTTATTCATATCTCGAGGGAGATGTAGGTTTATGCCTTTCCTGATAAGTTGTCAGGGACCATTTTCAATTGGCCTAGTCTATTGTGGCTGTAAAATACGCCGACTGCGTCTCTGCAGAGTACAACTCCTTTAACAAGTGTCCTAAATATGACACTAAACACAGGTGAGGCTCCAGTAATGCTGGAGCTTTGGGGAATGTGGAGTACCCCTTTATTGCCATCGCTCCCAGGTTCACTCTGGCCCGGAGTGGTAGGCACCTAATAGAGTTCTACCTATGGGCCAAATGGAACTAAACTGTGAGCTTATGCTAAACTGAACTGTTTGAAATAGAACTGTTTTAATATTTAAACATTGTACTTATGCTAAACAGAATTGTCAGAAATAAAGTTGTTTTAACATTTAAATTGCGTACTTATGCTAAACTGAATTGTTTGAAATAAAGCTGTTTTACATTTAGCCGTGTTTTGAATAAAAAAAACCTGCACTTTTGCTTAACTTAATTGTTTGAAATAGAATTGCTTTGACAGTTCTTTCGGCAACACCCCACAAGACACCAACTATACGGCCACCTGCCTCCCATCACGAAAACTATCCAAATTAGGCGAACCAGACACGTGGGACACTGCTGTAGAAGCAGAGACGAGCTCATAAGGGATGTACTCCTATGGACCCCCACATATGGCCGAGCAAAAACAGGACGACCAGCTAGAACATACATATAGCAGCTTTGTGAGGATACGGGATGTAGGCCTGAAGACCTGCCAGAGGCGATGAACGATAGGGAAAAGTGGCGAGAGAGGGTCAGGGATATCCGTGCTAGCGGCACAACATGATGATGATGATTTATGCTAAACAGAATTGTTTGAAATAGAACTGTTTTATGTATAAAACTAGATTTGGCCTTAAATAACCTTCAATGGTTGATATGTCATAAAGCCAAACCAAACCAAACTAAAACAAAGTTTTTATCAAAATGACTTGATTCAGCATTAAATGACCCGGAAAGGGTTGATACGCCGTAAAAAACAATCAACCAACCAATCAATTTTCGGCGACAAAAACGACTTTTTTAATGACAAAAAGTTGCATGAATATTTGGGGTTGTATTTATTTGTGTTTCCATTATTTTGTCCAACCTATATATATGGTAGCTGATAGGGTATTAAAAAATGTAAACAAAGGCTGCTGCTGCTGTTGCTAAAAATAAAATACCTTAAACTTCCCTTAGCCAACGTAGTCCTCTTGTAGCCGTGTGGTCTGAAACCTTAGTCTATCGTAAAGATGGACGGGTTTTGATCCCGGCTTCGAGCGTCCTGCGGGTCTAGCCACACTGAAGAGTTCTGATAGAACGAAACAGTCTGTCTGTGGATGACAATATATATATATATATCAGCTGCTGATCTAAATCAGGTAATATAAGTCCATCTTTTTCTTTCATTTCCCGTTATTTCAGTGCATTGAATTCGGAATTTTCATATCCTTTTGGGCTGGGGGGTGGCTAATTGCCTCATATTCTCCAAGATGGTAATTAAAGTCACGAAAAGCTGATAATAAAACAAATGATAAATATAAAAATGGCTTTACTCTACTCTTGTACTGTTTCCACCTTACGGTAACCATTTTGGGGAGTTTTAAACTTCGACCCAATTTGAGATGATTTTTCGTCCTCTCTTTTCAAGATGCACCATTTTGAAAGGGAGAAATAGTAAAGCTGACTGTTCATAATGTGAAGAAAATTTTAACTCTTTATACATTAGTCAAGACAGAATATAAAAAAGTATTTTCTTCTGCAAGTATAATCTTAAATTGAATAGAAACTTAGGGTATTTTGTATTTGTTTTTAGGAAAGGGCTTCATTTTATGGAGAGAGCTTACTGGAATATAAATTCCGTGATGGTACTTAAAAGTCGTTAAAAACCATAATAAAACAGATAATAAAAGCAGAAATGGTCTTCGTCTAGCCTGGGAAAAGACCGAAAGAATAAAAAGGTTACTGAAAGGTAGGAAAAGAACCAAAGGCTACTAAGATTTTAAATGTTTGGCCTGATTTTTCTATCTATTTCAAAATGTATACTTACTTTTTTGTATGTTATTATTTATACTCTATTCTCTGTGTATACTTAGAGCGCTTTGCGTTACGGTTATCATCATTAGAATAAGAATCACTGACCCAAGTTCAAATCATGAACGAAGCTGTTTATACATCACTTTGCGATAATTCCTTATTGAAACCTGTATTTACCCATCCCATCAACAACACAAGTTCACTTTTATAAGCAAGGTACTGCGGGTTTTAATTCAGAGTTTTTCCTTCTCCTTGATTAATTATCTTGCCAACATTTTACTATATATATATATATATATATATATGGAGTAATATCCAGTCGGCGTCCGAAGACAATCGGTGTGGATTATTCGAGTAGAGAATGTATGAGATTTAGTGTAAATCTATGGGAGTGCTCGATGTATCGCTATTGTTATACATTCTTTTCAGGTTTATATAAGAAAAGTCACATACAGAGCGTATACGATGTTCGTGGAAGAAAATTCAACCATGGTTAAATTGGCATTATAAGTTTATTTCGTGTATGTTATCTGAAGAGACGAAGGTTGTATTCTTCACCGAAACAAATCTATATTGACAATTTATCCATGGTTGAGCTTTCTTCCAGTCACATTATATATATATATATATATATATATATATATATATATATATATATAGGGTGGAACGATAGAATTGTCGCCCAAGAAAAGACGACATGATTCCATTTCCGTTTAATGAAAACCGGTTTTCTTTCTTTTTTTTTTTTTTTTTGTAGACCATCTACTAGTTCGCCAGTTGTGTACAAATCCCAAGAGCGATAGGAGCCTTCTATCACGTCTGAAAGTGACACAATGTTCAACGAGCGAGATCGGAGATGCGCCGCTGTACAACTCATGGTCTCTACCTATCCAAGTTATGACAACAGGACCATTGCCAGCACCCTCAAAATGCAAATCCGGACGGTTCAACCCTTGAGGGCACAGCTCAAAGCATCGGACGATCCTTTGGAGGTGGTGGAGCGGAAGGACACCGCCAGGAAGACCCGTACCAAGGAGTTCATCGAAAAGGTCCTAGCAATCATTGATGAAACTCCCCAGCGGCCTATTCGGCAGATTGCCAGAGATTTAGGCGTCTCATACACAACTGTGAATGCATGTGAAGGAGGACTTGAAGTGTTGGTCAGACAAGCCAGATCTTGACTGAGAAGACAAAGAACCTCAGGCTAATCAAGTCTGTTAGACCCTCCTCCTCCCCTGACCTGAACCCGCCAGACTACTTCGTTTGGTCATACGTCGATAACATTACACACATGACCTCCCACAACACCAAAGCCAGCTTGATCGCCGCCATCCACCGAGTATTCGCCGAGCTCCCGCCGGCACTTGTAGAAAAGGCATGCTCTCAGTTCTGGATCCGTATCGAGGCGGTGATTGAGGCCGAAGGCGGCTACATTGAATAGATGTCAGCTCTACTACATAATCAAGTTAGCTGAATGGATTTTTTCAATAAATGTTTTAAAATAAAGCTGTAGTGTTGTTTTCTTTAGGACGACCATTTTATCGTTTCACCCTGTTGATGTCAGCTCTACTACATAATAAAATTAGCTGAATTGATTTTTTCAATAAAACTTTTAAAATAAAGCTGTATTGTTGTTTTCTTTAGGACGACAATTTTATCGTTTCACCCTGTGATGTCAGCTCTACTACATAATCAAGTTAGCTGAATTGATTTTTTCAATAAAAGTTTTAAAATAAAGCTGTATTGTGGTTTTCTTTAGGACGACCATTTTATCGTTTCACCCTGTACACACATATATATGGGGAGAAAAATTGACCCACAGATGGATGTTTAATAATGTTTTATCAAAAATTAATCCTTATTCTTTCAACTCTTGATGTCACCTCGTAAAACCCTTATGATGGCATATTAATACCGAAACGTTTTTGCATCGACTTTCCTGCTTAATAAATTCATCACTTTTGAACTACTCTGTTAATTTTTCTCCATACAGTCGGATTCTTTTCCATTATTTTCTTCCATATATATATATATATATATAAGTAGATGTTTGAATAAAACAACGATGCACAAATTAATGATTTTTATTTCTTTAAATTGAGTGAAAAGTTTGTTGAACAACAGAAGTTACAAAGTCTTTTTCTTTAAGAAAAGATTTTAGTTAGTGGGAAATATTTTCAGAGGAGAAGTAAATTCATCCATAAAATGTAGCAGTTTGTGATTGTCTAACTCTAAGTGACATATTTCGCATAAGTAAAATATATGTGAGTGCGTCGCTATGTAGGAGGGAAAGGATATTTATGTGTTGATATGTAAACGTGTGTGGAAAGAAATTTTATCTGCAAAAGAAAAATTATTCGTACGAGCATGGCCATGTGAACAAATTGTTTTTGTTCAATTTTAAATAATTAAGCGATATTGAATTTAAATGAAAACTTGAAGGAATGGAATGTTAGATTTTTACCCAAAAGAAATAAAGTTGAAAATTTGAGAAGGTTTACGGAATGGATTAGTTAATCTATTAAATATGTATTTATTTTATCACTTCTTTATAAAATTAAAATTGGTTCGAAATTAGATAAAAAGATTGATGAGTTATTACTGATTCTATTGGTTAAAAAATTATTTCTAATAAGGGAAATAATTTCTTAGATTATTTTAAGTTTTGAACTTTCAAATTCTTCGCAGCATAAGAGATAGAAAGCCCATGTCTTTGCACAAAAATCAATATTCTTTTAGAATCGAAATCAGTTGATTTCCAATATATATAAGTAAAATTATGTAAAGTTGGCGACCTTAGTCGAGGGTGACCCGAAGGCGCCCTTTTCAATAGCTACAACACCTAGGTTTAAGGGAGGGTGCTACTCCATTCCCTGGATTGCTCCACTTTACCCTTGATCCTTACCTTATAATGCTGATTGTTAAGCAAGGCGGCATCAAGTACCATCTTTTGATTCTTTGGTATAACTCGACCTGAGATTGAACCCTGGTTTTCCCGACCATTGGCGAACATTCTATTCATTAGGCAATGTTCCTGTTTTATATATATATATATATATATAAAGACACGTTAGTTACTATATATATATATATATATAATAACTGCCGTTTCTTTACAGACAAGAGCTTTCTCTTCAAACCCAGAAAATGTCCGTGAGAAAGCAAATAGCTCATCCAGCTAACTTCACCCTTGAAGCCCCAACCACATATGTGACAGGCTAAAGATCAGTCTTGTGCGTTGACATTAGGCCCATACACTCTCATATAATTTCTCTGGCCTACTGCAGCTAAAGGTAAATGCAAAGGGCGATTTGGTTCTATCGCCTTAGTTGGACAACCCATCAAAAGGAAAATTCTGAATTTTAACTAATGTACTCAAGTAAAAAATTCCCCTTGTCGTTGGGGCTTAGAATACGATGACTCTATCCCCTGCAAAGGAGTAATCCCCCCACCCAAAACATAGGATCTTCTGGGTTGGACATTAAAGCGAATCTGTTTGTGAGGCTCCAGTTCTGGTAATGCGGGGTATTTTTTCCATAACCCCAAAGCCTACTCTGACTCAGTTGAGTTGTGCCTGTTCTGGCCCATTTTACTGATCGAATAGATCTATTTGTTTAAAAATTATTTATATTAGATAAGAATACTTGATATAATAACCGTGTGCAAAATTCTCATGATACAACTAAACAAAAGACGTAAATATAAATGTACAAGTTACACAATGCCGTATCATGTAGGCATGAAATAAGCCCAGACGTGTTGACATGCCTTTGAAATTACGTTGCTAGGCAATACACCTGTAATCATTAAGTAAGATTAGAATTTCTAACATAATGGAAGGATTAGTCAGTTACTAAGCTTGGCATGGCACAAAATGAGAAAAAAAGAGCCCTTTGACAATTACTCATTAAAATGGTCTTCTTGCCGAGCTTACTGACCAATACACCTCGAAAGACACAATAATAAAGAGATTTGCTTAAGTTTGGCACAAAGCCATAACTATGAGAAACCTAGTTAGAGTCGAACTTAGTAAACAATATTAATTGATTTTTGAGTCTAACTACGAGAGACTCGCCTGATGAGAAAGAATTAATTAATGATTTCATATAGATAAATAAATCTAAGCAAAGAATCTACTCATTCTCTAGTGTGCGTTTCCATCTTATATAAAGTACGTCAATAATCATGGGATTTGAAGAGATTGGTTTTAAAATTATTGAATGGCGTAGATTCCGGCTTCGAGTTCATTAATCAATGCCAAAGACGAATTGTGTCGCCAAGGCTTTTTTTCTTGTTATCTCAGAGAAGACACAATAGGAATTGATTCTATTTACCCAACCCATTCGCTACTGGCACGATGCAACACGAGGTCAATTTTCAAGCGGTGTTTTCTCTTTTCAAGACCACTTCTCATTCCAAAGCAAAAGAGCCTAATTTGCCGCTCTCCAATACTACTAGTATTCATAAAGTTTTATGATGGTGTTCGTGGAGTAACAGTTGTAGTCGCAGGAAGTGGAATTATCTGCCCGAGTTCAAATCCTGCGGACGCTTGTAGACATTTCACAAAGTTACAAGTCTCCCTTCAGCTATGGTTAAATCGTACGACAGACTGTGCTCTTTAACTATGCCGGGCAACCAGTCTATGAGAAAAAGAAATTATGAATCCAAACTAGACGGAGAGAGGGATGAGTTCCTCAAGGACATTCTTTCCCAAGACATGCTACGTGAGTAAAGCACCCAAAATCAAATCAGATTACGGGGCTAATGAATGAAAACCTATCTGGCCGCCCATCAGAGCAAAATAATGCATAGGGTTTGGTTTTATTTCGTGGCGGTGCTTAGCATACCCACGATAACCTAAATCGTATTTCATAACAAGATATCCTAACATAACAGACAGTTTTCACAGTTCTTGTATGAGTTTTTTTTTTAAATCCAAAAAATACTGGTTTTAGAAAAAGTAGTCATCATATAAAACCCACTTGTTCAGAAATGCCCTCAAGTGTAAATCAAAATCAATCAAAATATGTGCATCAACTGAACCCAGTGTTGTATAGTCATATGCAGATTCACATCTACATATACACACAGCATCATAACGACACGATAAATAAACAGACGAGCGAAGATTCTTTATAAAAATATGTACCTCTCACTTTATTGCAAGGTTATTCAATGTTTGCGTGTGAGAGGGAGTTGGAGACCGAACAGAAACTGCAATATTTTGATCCCCACTCTTATGGCTGTCAACGTTGTGTCTTTCTCGTTCTCCAGATGCTCAACCGGAGGCTCACAGGCCCACTCTGCTGGGTGATGGCTTTCTTTACTGCATCTTATAAGCATCTTCTCTGGACCCCAACTCATCAGGGCCCCAAGGCCCCTTCGGCCTGATGTGGCTTTACCTACTGTTGAATCACGAAACACACTTGTAGTCAGTAGCTAGGCTAAGAGCAATGTCTTTAGCAAGGCTAAGACTAAAGTGATTTATTTCATTGTGAAATTACAATGAAGGCACGAGGCCTTAAGTTTTTGGGGGAAGGGGAAGGGAGCGGTCTTTCATTAGCTATGTTATCTATGGGAACCTAGCTAGCCACATTCGTCGACCCATTCAGCAGTACAATATGTAATCATTCATTCGTCGCTATATGCGCAGCAATCACCAAAATACCACAATTTCTCTATGAAAAGAGCCCTACTTAAAATCCCGAGTGCAGTGTATGATTTTATTTACAATATGAATTTACAGTGAAAGTATATGTTGGGGATGGGAGAAAAACCCCGAAAACGAAAAAGACGAAACCAAGTGAAAAAAGGATTCTCCCCGTTTGGTTGCCCTCCCATCCCCCCGTCTATAGAATTGGAGGCCGACTGTTTTCCGGGGCGAAAGAACCGGAAACAAGTCGGACCTGCCCTAGGTGGGACTGGGATCCTAATCTATAGCGGAGAAAAGAAATAAAGGGTCGGGCGCGGTATGGGTCAGTACAAGCCGGTAATATGATTTTTATACATGTGAATGTTCAAGATCTTCAGTAAATGCGGACTGGGATACGGCTTGAGGTACAAAAATAATGGGGATGGGGAAGATCTTGAATACTAATGACTAGATGACGAGGACAATGACTGACAACATACTGCTAACTAGGTTGCAATGGAAAAGCATTGCCTACTTACCGGGGGTGGGGTCCCGAAGGACCCGTACCGTAGACGCCATGGGCAGGCAGAGGAGGGAAGGATGACTCCAACGTTGCCCCCTTTCGCACGACCAGGCTCGCTGCATTCACCCACCTTCTGTTGAATGTTATGCGATCCAAGCGTTTTCTATCGCATCTAATTTTGACCCTCAGCTGATGCCGAAAATACAAAACCAGATCACGATGAGAAAAGTTTGCATCTTCATACAATCCCTTCTTTCGCGTGATCCAAATCACCATTCGAGCTACAGCCAGGATCGCGAGAAACACCACACGTTTCTCACCCTGAAACGGAGGAAGAACGTTGTCTACGACGTAACCAACGTCGAGCAGCACGAGCTGCTTGTGTTCGATGCGAGCCGTCCACTCCCCGACGTGATCCCAGAACGGGCGAACTCGCTCGCAATAGTAGAAGGCGTGCTCAGCCGTTTCTTCTAATCCACTGCCGCAGCGAGGACAATCAGGCATGTCTGCTATGCCCGCTCTGTAGTTCAAGCCGAGAAGGGGTAACGCATTCCGTACAAGTCGCCAGGTGAGCGAGAACTCGGAGTTGTTCAAGAAGCTCGATCCTGGCGCCCAATTCCAGTGAGAGCGGATCTCCTCCGCCGTCCAGCCTCGCCGCTCGCTAAGAGGATCAGAAGCGGAACCCACCACTAACTCCCGATATAGCTCTTTCCGAGGCCGTGAAAGGTCACTGGACCCAAGAAGGTTACGAAGGGCCTTTTGGCACTCGCGGACAAACAGTGCTTCGCCCAAAGGCTTACGTCGACCTTCAGCCTTTGGGTCTGACTTGAGGCGAGGAAAAGTCCGACTCGCCTTTCGTCTCCACACTGAGTCCCCCGTCAAGGACCGGCCGAGGTATGCAAGTCTTTCAGCAAGCCAGTGGCTCTCCAGATCAGGCATACCCAGACCCCCGTTGCGTGTACGTTGGATACAGACCTGCCTACGGACCATCGGCCTTGCACCTCCCCAGAGCAATCTGGAGAGGGATTGTTGCAGTGCCAACCGACGTGCCTTAGGCAGAGGAAGTACAGCCAATCGGTAAAGGATCAGAGGGGAGACGTACGTGACGCACGCCTCCGCCCTGCCCTTTAAGGACAACCTCCTTGAAAGCCAGATTCCCACCTGAGCATTCACCTTAGCTTGTACTTCCGACCAATTTCGCTCCAGTTGGAGGTCGGGCCCGAACCACACCCCGAGGATGCGGACGGGTCCGTCACTCCAGCGGAAGGGCCCTGGAAGAGTATTGCTACCCCTCCAAGCACCAAGCCGCAAACCTTCGCTTTTGTCAAAATTGACCTTGGCTCCTGCGATCCGCTCGTACTCGACAACCGCCTCTTTCACAGCCTTTATATCCAGACGGCGGGACACAAAGACTGTGATGTCATCAGCGAACGCGGAAACCCTTGCAGCAAGGCTGCTAACAAAGGGTATACCGCGCAGGGACGGACTTGTCCTCTCATCCCTAAGCCTGCGCAGGAGGGGCTCCAACGCGAGGACATAGAGAAGAGGAGACAGGGGGCAGCCCTGCCGGACCGAACGCTCGATCGCGAATACCCTCGAACGCCTTCCGTTCACCTGCACCACTGCCTGAGGGTTGTGGTACATCATGCTAATCCATCTGCGGAACTCCGGTTGGAATCCGGCAGTCTCCAAAACAGACGCCAAGAACCGATGGTCTACTCTATCGAAGGCCTTGGACTGATCTAAACTGATCAGCGCGGCTTCTGTGTCGTCTTCTATCCCCTCTAGGACCTCGCGAATCAAGTGCAGGTTGTCCTGGATCGATCTTCCCTTCACAGCGAAGGTCTGTTCAGGGCCGATCAGATCACTGATGACAAGCTGTAAACGATTCGCCAAGACCCGGGCCAAAATCTTTAACTCTGTGTTAAGCAGAGTTATGGACCTGTAGTCATCTAAACCCTCCCAAATATGCCTGCCACCTTTCTTCAGCAATGTGATCACGCCCTTGGTAACGCAACCAAGGATGGCTCCCTGGGCGAACCAATGGTTGAACACATCCGTCAGAATAGGGACAAACATGTGCGACATCCTCAAGTACACTTCGTAGGGCAAACCATCTAGTCCCGGCGACTTGTTGAGGCCGACCTGCTTCAACGCATCACGGACTTCGCATTCAGTAACCACACCCTCGCAGCTAGCCGCTTCAGCCGCCCCAAGGCGGGGGAAGTCGGCAAGATAGCTACGAAACTCCCGGATCGGGAGATCAGGGCAGCGGGCAAAGCGATCCCGAAAGTGCACCCGAAAGGCATCACGCATCTCACGATTCGAGTGAAGCAGTCGCCCGTCCGTGGTCTTGACAGATGCGATGTACCGATCGGGGAACCTTCGCACTTCTTCTTCACGCGCAGTCGCGTTCGATTTCACAGCTTCGTAGCGAACTCTATTTAACCTAGATCTAACTACGTAGCCCTTGTAGCGCTCGCTATTCTCACGCTCAAGGTCCCTCCTAGCTAGTTCTACACCTAGGGAGTCCCCCCCAGCCACCGCCCGGGAAAGTCTATCGTCTATAGACTTCGCCTCCTTGGCCTTATCTAGTTTAAGCTTTTGACCGTATTTGGTGGCGAAGTCTCTAATCCTATATTTGAGAGAAACCCACCACCTACTCCCGGTAACCGCCCCCACTAACGCCCGCTGAATTAGGGATTCCAGCCGGTCCCGGAAGTCCCGTATCTCCAGTAAGGAGGTATTGAACTTCCAGTAGCCGGCTAGACTAGGTCTATTAACTAACTGCAGACTGACTCTAACCAGTTTATGGTCAGTCCAAGCTATCAAGTGGAACGTGGGACAACTAACAAAATCAATGTCAGCTCGTCTAATCAATACTCTGTCCAAGTAGGAACCTACTTTGGCAGAGGGCGAGCTATCTAGCCACGTCCACATCTCCCGCCCTGGGTGATAGAGACGAAACCTGTCGACAAGACCGTGACGAGTCACGAAGCCGACAAGGCTGCTCTCACACCTTCCCGCACTCCTAGCTCCCCGCCCGACCTTATCTATCTTGGGATCAAGGATCGCATTCCAATCACCCATTAAGACTAGCCGCTTCGTATCGTCCAGGAACGGCGCCAACCGACGAAAGAAGGAAACCCTCTCCACAGGGGAATTAGACGCATAAACCGCAACCAGACGGAACTTGAAACTTTTCACGGCAACATCGGCCACAACCAGCCGGCCCCCGTCACCTGCAAAAACAACGTCAACATCAGCATCAAGGCTGCGTCCAACTAGCAAGGAGACCCCAGCGCTGAAGTTGCTGCCGTATGCTGAGAAAACGTTAAAATCGTTTTCCAGCACCCGACAGTCAGCCTCGCAAGTGAAGTGGGTCTCCTGCACTGCAGCAACATCTACGCAGAGCTTCTTGAGTTCACCAAGCAAGCGCGCACACTTGCTTGGATCCCTCAGTCCCCTCACATTCAAACTGGCAACGTTTAAAGCCATCAATCCGACTTACCTTACTCATCGTCGACTACGGGCCGGAAATCCTTCGAGGTGAGGATGCCGACGGTCTGACGCAGGGAGCCGGTGCCGAGCTCAGTTGTAACTCGGTCATCCCTGGTGATTCCTCCGACATCCAAAGGGAACCGCATTTTTAGGGACCTATAAAAAGAGAGGTGAACCAAAATAGGTACCCTCCCGGAACAAAAAGGTAAACATTTTTTAAGGGAGGAGTGCTCCAACTCCGCCAACTTTATGCCCAAGTCGGTCTGGCAGACCGTATTCAGGAACTTCCAGACGCCCCTGGTACAGTCGCCAGCCGACCGGACAAAAATGGTCACCATGGCTGCACTCCTAAAGTTTGTTGGGTTACGGACTCTTTTACCATCAATTTTTTCGCAGTCCAGCAGTGGCTTCAGTGTCTTTCGGAGCTGGTAATCCGTCACGGATTCCAGCCCGACAGTGCACAGAGCCACTGCCTTCCTGCACTGTTCATCAATTGGATCTTTGTTGGCTGCTTTGGCTTGCTGCCGGGATCTCTTTGGTGTAGAGTCTTTTGGCACTGGTTTTTCTTTTTCTGCCGGAGTTGTTATTGGAAACAGTTCCGGGGAGGATGGTGGACTCAGCGAGGGGAGGGAGTATGTCCTCCAAAGACTTTTTTGGGAAAGTCTCTCGTGAGACTGTGCTCTTGCTATAGTTTGTATTTGGTGAGGGCGAGTCTTTGGGGTTTGTGGGGATTGCAAGAGTTGTAGAGCATTTTTGCTCAGGGGGAGCATGTTGTGGAGTGTGGTGTTGAGGGGGAGGTGGTGGCGCAAGTGGTGGCGCAAGTGGTGGTGGAGGAGGAGGTGGTAGGGGGAGAATAGGTGGAGGAAGTGATATTAGAGGTGGAAATTGTAACTGCGGCGGAGCTTGTTGGGGAAGAGGTTTTGGAGGAAGGGCATTAGAGGGGCCTTCCAGGGGATCTTCAGAGCAGGGTGGCCCTGAACATACTTTTTTTGATGCTCCCTCTCCGCTGCTCCTTCTCCTCTTCAGATTCGTAGTGGTTTCCATTGGAGTTTCTTCTGCTTCTGGTGTGGTGGGAGCTGGTTTGGTTTTAGTTTTCTTTTTAGTCTTGGATGCTGGAGGGTGCTCAGTGATGTGTGCAGGGATAGGTGCTGTCACTGACTTTGGTGTGTATATTTTTGTAGAGGTTGGTGTCGTTGCTTTTGTAGGGGCTGGTGTCTTTACTTTTGCAGGAGAGGCAGTTGTGGGTTTATCCTCGGCTTTTTGGGGAGATTTCTTTTTTTTTCGAGTGACTTCCACCCACTCCTCCACTGTTTTTGGCTGGGCCTGGTCCGGCTCTTTTTCCTTTCCGGTCTCTCAGATGGTGACTATGGAAGCTGTTGTTGCTGCAGTTTCTGTTGCGATTGTGGCGGCTGCAGCAGCTGGAGCTTTTGACGGATCTTTTTGGGGGCAGAATTTGGATATGTGCCCCAAATGCTTGCAGCTCCAACAGCGCGGGCGTCTGCCTTCCACAATCACCATCATCTGCCTCCCTCTGCTGATGATGATTTCGGGAATTGTTTGAAAGCCCTCCCGAGAAAGGCACATCCGGAACACGTAGTCCCCGTAGGCCGTCCCAGCTGTTGACCGAAGCAGGTTGATTTCCTCTACGCGTCCAAATGCGCTGAGGAAGGCGGCCAACACTTCTCCCGTTATGAACGCCGGGACGTTGCAGATGGTGACCCGAATCCTACGGGTGCCTAGGTATTCCGGCTGCAGTCGGAAGAACTTTGTCATGATATTATTCGAGGCAACCTTGGCAGCTTGGTCGCTGGAAGGGAGCAGGACGTCCCATGTCGCAAAACTCCTTCTGCAGAAGTATTGGCATGGGACGCCGGCTTTCCGTAACAGATCCTCGAACCCTTCCTTCTTGAGTCCTACGAGCCGTCTTGTTTTTAAATCCGTCACCACCAGAGAGACGATTCTCGGTTCTAGTTTTTCCAGGAGCTCCGGGATGGGCAAAATCTCATTGCCTTTGAAGAATTCGGCATATTTGCCCACCCGTTCCTTTTCGTACTCTTCTGGGTTCTTTTGTTGTATTTACCACGGTGATGGTGACGGATTTTCTGGCTTTGTCTTTTGCCCTGGTGGAATTGGGCTCCCTGACTCCGAAGGAAGAGATGGCCAGTTTGAGCCAATCAGGCTTGTTAAATGACTTTCTTCCGACTGCTTCGGGAGGGCTTCATTTTCTGGTGTGTCTTGAGCATTGTGATGAGCGGGTTGTTGAGAAGATGAAGAAGCGGAGGTACCCTCCATGACTTCAAACTAGCAATCAGGAGGGTCAACGTGATGAAAAATGTATTAGAACAAGGTAAAACAACAGGTGAAACAATCGATCAAAACAATAACAGCAATAATATCAACAATAGTCCAAAAGGATAACAAGAAAAAACAGACCTCTGTAATAGAGTTTCCAACAGATCAGTAACCAGGCTAAGAACAACGTCTTTAGGAAGGCTGAGACTAAAGTGAATCAGTCCTCAATGAAAGAGCTATTTATGGCACATTGGGAGATTCCAATGTGCACACATTGGCCGGTCCATTCCTTGGATTGTGATTGGCTAGAACATCTAATTGGATATGTTTGTTCATAAATACCAACCCTGTCCAGTAAGCATTTGTCTTGACTATGCTGGACCTCAGGTAAGTGTTGCTGTTATTATTGTCACTATTATTGCTGTTGTATGTTGTTGCGTTCTACACCTACCACACTCGTCTATCTCCGTCTCCAACTCTAACTGCAACTCATCAGGGGCTCCAAGAGCCCCTTTGGCCTGATGTGGCTTTCCCTACCACATCTCGTCTATAACTCTAACTGCAACTGTCTTGACTTCTGTCTTGACTGAGTTATATAATAGTTCAACGCCCATTCAGTCACGTCCTCGATCTTTGAAATCGCATGTTTGATCGTCATCAAGCGGATATAACTGTCATGCAGTTCACAGGTCACTCTCTTCCGGTGCATCAGTCGATGAATGTACCATGGGAATTTTTTACCTCGTCCCATTTCGTCAGCCAATTTCCGCCCACGCGATTTCCTCTCATAACTGCCATGAGAATGTGTCACTTCCTTCCGGTGCATCACCTTGGAATGGCCGGGTCGAAGGTCAAAACACAACACCAGTATTTCAGTTGGGCCGACCTGGACTATCTTCATCTTGAAAAATATTTCGACATTCTTTTAACAATTCATCCCATCAAAAAACACTTTTGACTAAAACATTCTTCTTACATACATTCTTCTATAAGTTTTGGTTTGTGGTTCTCGGCCACCAAAAATTTCATGACCATATTTACCCAACCCCTCCGCTCGGGCAGGATATGACACAAGGTCAGTTTTTAAGCGAAGTTTAACAGGTTTGAATTCATAGTTTTCCTTCTCCTAGACTAGTTGCCTCACCAAGGCTGAATCTGCCCTACTATTTACCCATAGCTGGAGGGAGAATTATTGGATTCATACCTTTCCCAAGGGTATTAGTGCTATGTGAAATGCAATCAGTCTCGTCCAGGTTTGAACTCGTGTCGCCGTGTCCATTTCCTGCGACGATAGCCATTACACCACGGGCACCTCCATTTGATGACAGACCCCTGTTCAAGACTGAATCATTGTTTGATTGGTTGTTATTTCGAATAAGCTAAAAACGAATTTATTTGCGAGATTAATATAATTTCGCTTATGAACATATTCCGAACAATATAGAATTTACATTTATAGAAAAAAATTCGGAAAAATTTTTTCAGCATTTTTTTTTAAATCGTTTATTTATTGAATGACCTTCATAGACAGAAATTATCCTTATTCATTGAATGAATCTTGTAGATTTGTGCATTAAAAGCAAAACGAGTATATTTTATTTTAAAATCTAAATTTGATATAACTACATTTGTAACATACCCAAGATACGGATGTGTGAAATGTACATAGAATGTTCATAACGCACATATAAATAACATAGGAATCCCGAAACAAAAAAACACTTACGACTTTTTAGTTCAGGTACGAAACATTTTATTACCTTTGAGTTAAAGGTAATTCGACATAAAGAGAGTGATACACAATCTTTCCAGGCTGACATTTCCATCTGCCCCCCACACCACGCGCGGCACCCCGCCGCAAACTATTGGCGGGCCCCGAAAGTCGACCGTCTTCCTCGGACGCTAAAACTCAACTAACTGACTTTTCTCAAATCCCCAAAATCCTCCGCGCACGCTTCCGGTGCATGACGTAATTCACATCCCCCAGTCACATTTACTATCTGGGATTTTTATTTTGACATCTCTGAATGACACATCCTCCTGCGCCCTAGTGAACACCTGCGCTCATGTTGCACCGAACTAACCCATGCGCTACGTGAAAAGTTCTCTGCCTAACTAAACCGAAAGGCAAGATATATAAAACGAAATGCCTCGGCCATTATATTACACATTACATAAATGTATCTAGGGGAGTCCCCGTGGCTAACGTTCTGAAAAGCGACCTCGGAGCGGGCGATTTCGAGCTCCAGTCGCGCTATCACATTCACTTTCAGGTTGATGTCTTTCGAAAAGGTATGGAACCTCTTATCCCACTCCATCTGTATCCCTCTTGAAGGTTGGTATTGGCATTAAATAACCCACGAAGGTTGACATGCCCTTAAACAAAGAAACCAATAAATCTAGTGGAATTGAACGATATTGGAGAGCACAAACCTATTGCCTACAACTCAGCCAATACACACATGTATATATATATATATATATTGCCATCAGTAGACAGACTGTTTCGTTGTATCACGACTCTTCAGCGTGGCTAGATACGCGAAATGCTCGAAGCTGGGATCGAAAACCGCCTGACTTTTAAACCAGCCGGATATTCAACCACACAACCACGAGGAAACTAGCGGAAACTAGGGAATTTTTAACGTATATGAACCACTTTTGTTTTGTTTACATATATACTCTTAACGGGATCATTTCGATAGCAATTAGGTTTTTAAAAAAGCAGTATTTTTTAATTTAGCCACCGTCATCGGCGATGCATTTTTATCTCTCATGAACTAAGAGCCTGCATACTTCACACCAGCGGAGGCCATCCACATCTGTGGTAACGACGTTGTTACCAGGAGAATTTTGTCGGTGTAACCCATCATTCAACGGTCCCGATCACGAAGATAAGCTGATCGAGGGTTCTTCCTTTCGTCAGTTGAAAACTATGTTAAACGTGACTTGTTATAAAATCGCTGTGAAATTCATTAATGACTGCCTAACAAGATTCACATCCATTGTTTCGTTTCTACTAAATACCAACGGAAACGGATATAAAAAAAACATCACGTATAGAGAATAGGGTGAAGACTGGAAGTTTCTTTATTAGCTTGTACAAAACAGTTTATAAGGGAGGCGGGCTGGCATAACGGTTATCGTCGTAGAAAATAGAATCTGTTAACCAGAGTTCGAATCTTGGATGAGGCTGCTGAAGTTTCACTTCACACTAATGTCCTTGGAAAATACATAAATCCATGAATCCCAACCCCCAAAATGGGTAAGTTGTAGGGCAGACTGTGTATATTAGCCTTACTTAGGCTACCAGACCGGGACATTGGTATGATGGTTAGAGTGTTCGTCAGTTGTCCGGGAGACTGAAGCTCAATCCCAGTTCGAGTCATACCAAAGACTAAAAAAAAATGGTACTTGATCCTGCATGCTTAGCACTCAGCATAATAAGGTAAGGACTAAGGGTAAAGTGGGGCAATCCAGGGAATAGAGTAGCGCCCTCCCCTACATCTCGGTGTAGTAGCTATTGAAAGGGGAGTTTTCGGGTCGCCCTCGGCTACGGTCGCCAACTAAACTTATCTATACTCTAATTAAAGATAGACGTCATGCTCGTGACGAAAGAGCTTGATAAACACACACACACACACACACACAAATACATATGTATATATATATATATATATATGATAAAAATAAGTGGAAGGATGGATAAATCAGACACTTATGAAAAGGTAAGTAGTGATATTTCTTTCTTTATTTAAGAATTTCTTCTGCCTGAAGAAATTATTGAATAAAGAATGGAATATCACCTCTAAACTCTTTTAAAGATTCTGATTTCCATCTTTCAACTTACTTTTATCATCTTGTCATATTCACTAAAATCTACCATTTTACCATATATATATATATATATACGAGGGTCATTAAAAAGTTCTTAGCCGTACCCCAATTTTAGATTTCTTGTATACCTCTCACTTTTGTATGGACCTCACTGGCACAGAAATCAAGACACAAGTCCGAATTAGTTTTGCTAGTTTATAAGAAATAGTTGTGCACTGTCATAACTGTAGCTCTTCCCTCTCGGAGAGGCATTTTGAACGAACTACACACACACACACACACACACACACACATATATATATACGTATATACGAGGATCATTAAATAAGTTTCCAAATTTTTTTCGTATGGGCACTTTTATTGATGAAACTCTAGTCCCCTTCGAAGTAATCTCTTCAGGTTGCAATGCACTTATTGTACCGTTTCAACAACTTCTGGAAGGCCCCATGGAATTCCTTTTATGTAAGCGTGTCAATGACCTTCGTCACAGCCTCTTTCATCTCCTCAATTGTCTCATAACGACAGCTTCTGACCTTGGGGAATAACCAAAAGTCACGGGGAGCAACGTCTGGACTATAGGGAGGGTGATAAACTGTGTCGATGCCCATCTTGGTCAAATAGTCTGTGACAAGGATGGAGTTGTGAACTGGTACATTGTCCTGGTAGAAATGCCACTGACCCGATTTGAATAGTGCTGGACTCTTCCGACGGAATCTTTCCCTGAACTCCCTTAAAACCTCAACATAGTAACCTAACCCCAAACCTTTGGCCAATCAGCTCTGGTGTATTGACTTCCTTACTCCTCCCACACCTCTCATCATCCCTCACAGACTTCCTACCTTCCTTAAATCTCTTATGCCACTCAAAAACTGATGTTTGATTCATGCAAGATGGTCGAAAAGCAGTCTGAAGCATTCCATACGTTTCTGTGGCATTTTTTTCCAAGTTTAAAAGTCAATTTTATTGCATATCGTTCTTCCAAGGTGTCCTCACATCCAGATTGCATTTTTGAAATTCACCAGCTGTGACAATCAGGGTTTAGTAGGGTGTATTCTAATTGCTGCTGTAGCTGTTGATTTGAAGCTGAAGTCATAAAAATTGGTCAGTCATCTCATTAGATGTGTAGCAATAACATACTGAATTCTCAAGAGTTTACGAAAATTTTAAATGCCTGTACAAAATAAAATTTGGAAACTTATTGAATACACCACGTATATATATATATATATATATATATATATATATATATATCATCATCATCATCATCATGTCGCGCCGCCTGCGCGGATATCCCTGACCGTCTCTCGCCATTTCTCCCTATCATTCATCGCCTCCGGCAGGTCTTCAGGATTACAACCCGTGTCCTCACATAGCTGCTGTATGTAAGTTCGTGCTGGTCGTCCCACTCTTGCACATCCATGAGTGGGGGTCCACAGGAGTACATCGCTTATGAGCTCGTCCTTGCTTCTCCAGCAGTGTCCTGCGTGTCTGGTTCGTCGAACTTGTATAGTTTTTGTGATGGGGGGCAAGTGTCCGTATAGTTGGAGTCTCGTGGGGTGTTGTCGCCAGGACTTGTTTAATACTGCTCTCAACATTCTTGTGTAATTTCCGTCCAGCCTCCTCTCCAGCCGTTTCGTAAGCGTCCATGTGGTGCATCCATATAGCAGTATCGACACAACCGCTGCCTGGAAGAAACTGCGTTTCATTTTATCTGTTAGGTCCGACTTCCATATGATCGAGAGCCTATCGATAGCTGTCCATACTGGAAATTCATGGAAATTTTAATACAAAGCATTGAGTTCAACAGCGGTCATTTGAGAATACAAAGAGATCATGTCCACGCCAAAGGCAATTGTTTTGCTTATAATATATACTGTAGGCTTATCGAGATTAGAGTTAGCCTTTGGGACCACTTGTGCTCCAATGAACACTATTTTAGGGATTGACGAGATGTCTATCTTCTTTAAAGCCACTTCTCCACTCGTTTCGACCTTAGGTCATCGTCATTAGAAATGTTTTTTTCTGAAAAAAATCTCTTAAGAAAATTCTTTAAAGTGTTAAAATTCTATGAGAAGTGACTGAAGACGTAGCGTGCCTATTCCTTCAATAAAGGTTATTTTCATAGATTTAAATGTTTTAAACTAGCCTACGATGACCAAGAACTGAGGTCTCTATTTGGGAGTTATATATTGAACACAAGAGGGCTGTTTCTTATGACAGATGTCACCAAACAGTGAGTTCTTCATTTGGGAGTTATATGTGGACATTAAGAGGACTGTTTCAAATCAGCCATGACTGCTGTCACCTAGAAATGGCGTCTCTATTTGAGAGATAAATATTGAGTATAAGAGGAATTAGGATCTCGCCTTTTTACTATTGTCTCATGAGTCTCCTTTTAAATAGAAGATTCATAAATACATATAAGGCAAAAGGTAAACAAAAAGCTACTAGCTAATGCCTTATTATTCCCGAGCTGCCGTGGTTCTCCCGTTGGCTGAGCGGTATGATACTAAGTCTAACGTAGAGTGGGTCGGGTTTCGATCCCAGCTTCAACCATCCTACATATCTAGCCACACTGAAGAGTTGTGATACAACGATGCAGACGGTCATACCTACAGAATATATATCTTTGATTAAATAATAAACACGCATTTTGTCTATAAAATTTTATCAAGATCCTTTCAAGTTTTCTAAGTGTCTTGGTTTCAGATTGGAATCGGTGGATAAATTTACCAAAATTGTCCTGAGCGCTTGCAGACCTTTCATCGGCTATCATTAGGGGTTTCTTGCATGTATAAAGAGAGTATTTTAAAGAGTTTATGAAAGTTTTAAAGTTTTTATAACATAACAAAATTACGTAAACGCAGAGTTGGATAAAACTGAGATGCTGATGAATTTAAAAAACTGAATGCTATCAACGGAAATAGAATGTTATCAAGAAATATGGAATATTAAAAAAAAGAACTAAAGACATTTCAAAACAGTGGCGCTATTTTCAAAATTAATTCAACTGATTATTATTTAATCAAACATGCTTAAATGAAATATTGCTGTCCAAACACACACACACACACACACACACACACACACACATATATATATATATATATATATATATATATATATATATATATATAGAGAGAGAGAGAGAGATGATTCAAGTATTAGAAGCGATAGTTATGAAAAAAAATGACATCTCATACCAAACAAATGCGTGTTCGGTAGTACTAAAATGCATCTGATACAAGGGCAAAGTTCTGCCGCCTTAGTGATCCATAATCACGTGATCCTTAATTGCCATTTCTACCCATTTAATTTAGTACAAACACCCGATGCCTTAGTAGAATGCACACGTGATCAAGCATTTTTGTGACGGCCGTGAATATTTTCGATTGTTTTGTGTTTCCTCTATTCACAATAAAATGACCTTGAGTCAAATCCGATCTGGTGGGAGTATAATTAAATCTTAAATATCAAACCGCTTGATGAGTTCTCACTTGACATCAACTGCTCGTGGTGAACGCTTCCATTCAAAAAAAATATCCGTGAGCGCTGAATAAATCCTGAACTCCAGAACATAATTCCCCCCCCCCCCACACACGTCGTTGGCAATGAGTAAAGTTGGCAACCTTAGCCGAGGGGAATTCAAAGGCTCCCTTTTCAGTAGCTACTACACCAATAAAGAAAGAAATATCACTACATACCTTTTTATAAGTGTCTGATATATCCATCCTTTCACTTATTTTTATCATATATATATATATATATATATATTTGTGTGTGTGGGTGTCAAGCTCTTTCATCACGAGCAGGACGTCTATCTTTAAGAAGAGTATAAGTAAGTAAAGTTAGCGACCGTAGTCAGGAGAGAGCCGAGGGCTCTATTTTCAATAGCTACTACACCAAGGAGTAGGGGAGGGCGCTACTCTATTCCCTGGATTGATCCACTTTACCTTTGATCCTTACCTTATTGTGCTGAGTGCTAAGCAAGGCGGAATCAAGTACCATTTTTTTTTGTCTTTAGCATGACTCAAACTGGGATTGAACCCCGGTCTCTCGGACCATTGGCGAACTCTCTACTCTTTAGGCCAATGGAAATGACTAAAGATGACTAAAAGTACCCATACTTGGACTATACCAACCAAGATTTCTGATAATTTTTAAGTTGTTTTCAACCACAGATGTGACATCACACTCACTAAGTAAAAAAGACTAATAAAATGCCAAGCACAAATCCTTGTGTTGCACGCTGACCGTTGACAGACCTCCAGCCAGGGATTTCTCGAACAGGATGGACCTGTATAAACAGGCGGAAGCAGATGAGTGTGTTGACATCCAGAAGGATGAACCGGAAACGTGTAGGTGTTATGAAATCATATATGCCGTCACCCACTGCAAATACGGTCAGCCTTGTATACACGGTTGGGCAGTCACGATGTCCAGGGAGCTCCAGTGAGTGCCCAGGTGGGGCCAGTGCCCCATCCCCGGCCAAGAAGCAGAAGAATTGCTAAGTGAGGCCTTGAGTATGGCACAATACGGCTAAGAACTTTTGGGTCAATATAGCCGTCCAAGTCCTCTGAATCTACCGTCTCCCTGTCTCTCACTTTTACAGAGCTTCGACCCCTACAGGAATATATATATATATATATATATATATATATATATATATATATATATATATATATATATATAGATATATACTCCCCTACCCCCATAGGGTTGAGTTCTCTGGCGAAGAAATAATCGTGTTGCCATTAGCTTTCATTGCCAGCCTCTTGGTATTTGAATTGAGGTCTCGGCAGCCGTTGAACGGATATATGTAAACAATAGTAATTGTGATTCATAACCGTTTAAAATTTACCTTGCAGCAAATGGCTGCTCGTGGCTGAATGGTTAGAAGCTTCGACTTGGCGTTTGAGTCAAACCAGGTTTCGATCCCAGCTATGGGTAGCAAGTGTCTAGCCACACTGATGAGTTATGATAGAACGAAACAGACCTGTCTGTGGATGACTGTAGATATATATATATATATATATATATATATATATATATATATATATATATATAGTACAATTTGGAGACTCGGTTAAGTCGTCATGATAAATTTATTTCGGCGGAGAATATTACTATACTCTCCGTCTCGTCAGATGACTATTTACACGCTTCTCTCTCGTCGCAGAGTTGCTAATGTGGAGTTACAGTTCGTATTCAGAAGATAAAATAAAGGAATTAGAAAATAAAAATAATTAGAAAATGAAAATTAAATCATGTATGAGATAGCCATTAGTTAAACGATCATAGGCCATTTAGAAAATCACACCTGCTAAGAAGAAGAAACCACTACAAGAACGCAAATATATATATATATATATATATATATATATATATATAGGAATGTGTTATGGTCCTTTATTTATTACGTTATACAACACTTGTCTGTTATTTTGAAAAAAATGTGTGTACAAATACACACACAAAAGTATGAGCATAAAATATCTTTAAAACAATTAAATTATTCAAAAAATGTTAAAAAGGCACCCTATGTTTCGGCTTCTTCTCTTCAGAGGATTATGCCAGTGGTTATCAAGTTTATACCAGAGGAATTAAACATGGGGAAGTGACCATTGAAAAAACCCGTTAGGTGGGTAAGAAAACCGATCGAAAAAAAATGATATAGATATATCATCGCGATTCGAAACCGTTCCGTCGATTTCATTTTCTCATACCCCGTTAATCGATCACTTCAAACAGTACTCTATTAAGAGAATGGCGAAGCAAGTATTATAAATAGTACTTCAATAGCCCGAGGCTTATCAGTAGACCTTATTCAGGAACTAGCTTATTTTAAGACACATTGTTCAACTTCGAAGGTGGACGAACGAACTAATCAAACCAGCAACTAAACCGATGGAAGTAAACAAAGTTAGTCGGAAGACGAGAGAACTGGTTGCAGAGGAGACGAGAGAGAGAGAGAGAGGGGGGGGCGGGATTCGGGAAATGTGAATAGACTGACAATTAAGATGAAAATCAACATGGCGCTTAAGTTACCAAACAGAGCATAATGGCCGACGACACAGGTCATCCATCATGACTCCGAAAGAATGTAAACATATCAATGTTGCAGACTAACAGACTTCTCTTTACAATTCTGCACTTTTCTCAGCAGGACCAATTCCGTCCATCATTTCTGGATTCTAATAACCATTTTTTTCTTTTCACATTTCTTTCTTGTTTGTTATATTTTTATTTTTTTTTTTATTTTACTCTTTCGTTCATCCAGTCATCCTCTGTTTATACAGCCCTTTCTTTCTTTCTTTCTTTCTTTCTTTCTTTCTTTCACCTCTTTTTCTTACTCTTTCGTTTTTCTTCTCTTTCTTTTCTTGGTATTTTTGTCTTCGATTCCAAATTCTATTTGCCCTGTCGGCTAGGGCCGTAGAATACACCGACTGCACCTCTGCAATGAGTGTCCTAGATATGAAACTAAAACAATCTAATGGTGAGCTTCCAGTGATGCTGGAGCTTTAGGGAATGTGGAGCACCCCTTCATTGCCATTGCTCCCAAGCCGACTCTGGCCCAGCGTGATAACACCTGATAGGGCGCAATCTGTGGGTTGAAT
>OY757915.1:90837013-90859513 GCA_963585895.1 Sepioteuthis lessoniana | reverse complement strand
GGTGTGTCCGATCACCAAATTGTCACGGCAAAGATACGATTGAGCCTACAAAGGAATGCCGCCCGAACAACCACAACTGTACACTATGACTCTCCTTGCTTAACAACAGGAATAATAGGGATAAAGATACGTTAACACTAAGAAACAAATACGATGCTCTTCAGAAGATATCAGAAACACATAGTCCGAATGAAGAATATGAGAATTTCGTCAATGCCCATTTAGAAACTGCAGTAGAATGCATAGCAACTAAAAACCTAAGGCAAGGGTCACATAGAAGACATTAGCGGTTAGAAAAAAGCATACACGTGAAAATCGCTCCCCGCGCAATAGGAATAATCCAACCAATATCAATACACAGAAACTTAAGAAGGCACATAGTGAATTAACTAACCATATTTACCATATTTACCATCCCCTCCGCTCGGGCATGATATGACACAAGGTCAGTTTTTAAGCGGAGTTTCACAGGTTTGAATTCAGAGTTTTCCTTCTAGACTAGTTGCCTCACCAAGGCTGAAGAACCGAGTCTACCCTACTATTTACCTATAGCTGGAGGGAGAATAATTGGATTCATACCTTTCCCAAGGGTATTAGTGCTATGTGAAATGCAATTAGCCTGGTCCAGGATTTGAACTCGTGTCCATAACCATTACACCACGGGCACCTCCCAGTGAATTAACTAACGTATACATTAAAGAACAAACAGAATACATACAAAATCAAATCAATATGATTAGTGACTCGGTTGAAGATAGACAATCTAGGATAGCATGGCCGACGGAAAACGAAGTGAGCAGAAGGAAGAATGATGAAAAGTTAAACTGAAAGCTGCCAGCCAAAAAGAACGAATACATCTGTGGAAACTGCATTTCGAGAATTTACTTAGAAAACCTCTGAAAGTTACGCATAAACCAATCACAAAAATTTTTAGTAATCAACTACCCATCAAACTAGGACAGTTTATGCAAGAAGTCGACTCTGTACTAAAAAAATAAAAATAGGAAAGCAGCAGGGCTCAATGAAATACCCCCAGAAGTATGGAAAACCAAGAAATTCGATGACATACTACTCCGACACTGTAATGCCGTAAATAACCAAAACACAATAGACAGATGTACAAAGGTTGCATCCTCCCTTTCCCTAAGAAGAGTGACCTTGGAATTGCCAAGAACTACTGAGGTGTAACCCTTACGTCCATATCGGCCAAGATAACACAATGCTCTACTACGCAACGGCATAGAACCCAAAATTAAGAAGATACTAAGGAAGAACCAAAATGGCTTTCGGAGAAATCTATCCACGATATCTCAAATTTTGACAATCCGTCGAATTCTTGAAGGTTTACGTGCAAAAAACTTAAAGGCAAGAATATTATTTGTAGACTTCTCCGAGGCCTTTAACTCCTACACAGAGGGAAGGTGGAGCAAATAGTACTCGCCTTCAGCCTGCCCAAAGAAACCGTCGCAGCAAAAATAATACTATATAGAAAGACGAAAGTAAAAGTCTGATCCCCAGATGGAGACACAGACTACTTCGACATTGTAGCTGGTGTGCTACAAGGAGACATATTAGCCCCATACCTGTTTATTATTTGCCTAGACTACGTGCTTTCATCGTCTATAGATTTAATGAAAGTAAACGGTTTCAA
Source organism: Sepioteuthis lessoniana (assembly GCA_963585895.1). NCBI lineage: Eukaryota > Metazoa > Mollusca > Cephalopoda > Myopsida > Loliginidae > Sepioteuthis > Sepioteuthis lessoniana. The sequence continues at coordinate 90,857,862 of OY757915.1, read as the reverse complement.
GCTGGTAAAGGAAAGCAGCAAAAGATACCCTGCACAAACTATTACGGGCGCGGACTACACCGATGACATAGCGCTTCAGGCAAATAAATCTGCCCAAGCCAAAACCCTGCTATATAGTCTGGAACAAGCAGCTGGTTGCATAGGCCTCCATATCGACAGAATACATGTGCTTTAATCAAAGAGGCGATATCTCAACAATAAAGTCTGGGCCTTTGGAATTAGTCGACAAATTCACCTACCTTGGAAGCAACATATCATCAACCGAGAATGACATCAACACGTGACTAGCAAAGGTATAGACAGCTACCGATCGGCTATTGGTTATATGGAAGTGAGACCTGACCAATTAAATAAAACGCAGTTTTTTTCCAAGCAGCGGTCGAGTGGATACTGCTATATGGATGCACCACGTGGGCGCTAACTAAACACATGAAAAAAAAAGTTTGACGGTAATTATACAAGAATACTGCAAGCAATAGTGAACAAGTCCTGGAGGCAACACCCTACAAAACAGCAACTGTACGGTCATCTACCACCCACCACGAAAACTATCAAAGTAGATGAACCAGACATGCGGGACACTGCTGGAGAAATAAGGACGAACTCACAAGCGATATACTCCGGTGGACCCCTTCACATGGACTAGAAAAGGTAGAACGACCAGCTAGAACTTATATACAGCAACTCTGTGCTGATACAGGCTATAGCCTGTAAGACCTCCCGGGAACGATGGACAATAGAGACGGGTAGTGAAAGGGAATCAGGGAGATCCCTGCTGGCGACGTGCCATGATGATGATGATGATACAGAGTGAAAATTATTTTAATTACATTAGGCCAGAAAATGTGCCACAATTTCAACAAATTATTCATTATCTAATGGGCAGAGTTAGTTGAAACCTCGTAATTTTTCCAAAACTATAAGTATTAGATTATAATATTTGAAACGATATAGCTTTTTGCAAATTATTTGTATCTAATTTTACTAGGATAAAACATATAAGACGTTCATAAGCCCGAATGTTATATAGCTATAAAAGTGAAGAATAAGGGAGACAAATTTTTTTTTTTAATAAAAGAAAGCGAAGGCCCTTTCGTTAGGCTCTATTCATGCAATACTACCGGAGAAACGATGTTGATCGGGCACTCTCAAGCCATGGACTCGGCTATTGGGGAACATTTTTAACTACAAATAGTTGCAGGACCAACTACCAAGATGATTGGTTTTCTGTTGTACATAGAGCCAGGAAAAATCCATTTGAATATGTAGCAGAAGGTATTTTGGTTTGGCGTGCAATTCAATTCGACACATAATTTCACCCAATCAGGATGCCCAATCCTATTCAACCCTGATATCTATCCCGGGCAGCAGAAATTGGGTAAGCTGCCAAAAAGTCTCTTTGGCTGAACAACGCCGTCCAGTGCAGACGTCTCATTGGCCGTTCTTCAATAGCAGCAGCAGCATGGACACATGAGGGAACCTATCTAATCTATGGATTCCTTGCGTCTATATCATTTAGACCAGTGAATCCCAGTTGAATATGAATTAGATACATTCAATACGCCACACACAGGAACAACTTTATGTCACCCCCAAAATTGGCTATATCGATGCGATGCCTTATTCCGCTCTCGGCACCTAGCTCTCAATTCACCTCTGGGCCACTTTAATGGAGACAACGCACACCTCTCCCCCAAATCCACCAGACACACAAAACTCACGGTGACTCCAAAGTTCATTTCCTCCAACGGCAAACATGGTTTTCGCTAAACTATGGCGAACACAATCCCTCGCATGTCCCACGATACGTGCTGCTTTCTCAACTCTATCATATCTCCATTTCGTCTCCTTACTCTCTACGAGACTTACAGCACAAACGCAAACTACATTTTCCATGCTGCAAATAAAAACTATTCCTAAAAATACATTTCGACTTCGTACATCATGAAACTTCTCCCCTTTATATACTTAACAACAATTAGCGAGGGAATAACAAAACTTAGCGAGGAAATTACTCAACGTAAACACACACCCACGTTACAACTTTTCCTCGCTCAAAAATAACACACCAGCCCTACAAACATCTTAGAGGCGATCTATATTTTTTAGATCACCCCTCTCTATGTAGACAGAGAACCTATCATAATTTATACATATTGAAAGACTTACTAAATACTGTTGTGACATAGTTTCTTATAATATTTTTTTCTTGTCACATATTTTCTTCCCATAATTCAAGTTATATTCCCGTTTTTAATCGTTTCTCGCTTTCTTTTATTTTTTAAAATAATTTGTCTCACTTATAGAGATGATTCCCTTATTTCTCTGTCTATATAATTTTTTCATGTACCATAAGTTTGATTAAGCTATAAAAGTAAGTAAAGTTGGTGATCTTAATCGAGAGGGGCCCGAAGGCTCCCTCTTCAATAGCTAGTACAATGAGGTGTAGGGGAGGGTGCTACTCCATTCTCTAGATTGCTCTATTTTACCCTTGATCCTTACTTTATAAGGCTGAGTGTTAAGCAATGCGGCATCAAGTAGCATTTTTTGAATCTTTGGTATGACTCGACCTGGGATTGTACCCCGGATTGTACCCCGGATTGTACCCACTGGCGAACCCTCTACTCATTAGGCCAATGTCCCGGTTATATAGCCATAATAGGTACATATACATGGAGGGAGAGTGACCATAAGACTTCGTTATAGAAATATATACGTCTTTCGTAAGGGGTCACAAGAGAAAGACGGTCGGAGACAGGGAGACAAAGACAGATTGCTCTATCCATAAATTCTTTTTCTCTTGACCATACTAGGCTGTATTATCTTCAAGGCCCCACTTGGCACTCAACCGGGAGACTGCTGTGGACATTTGCCCCAGCGGGGCACTCTATGCGACGGCAAGCTGTCACTGGCACAAAGTAACTCAGACCCTCACGCGGGTATCTGCATATATCATATCATAACGCCCTCGATTTTCGATCAACCCCGTGACTGCTTCTACTTATTTACGTCCTATTCAAAGAATTCTCTGATTGACAGCTCGGTCAGGGGTCAATATGCAACACTTAATCAATTAAACCATTTATTGTAATTCGTTTTTGTTAATAAAATGATTTCTATTCTGTTCCAAATTAGTTTTGTTTTTTTTTAATTTGGTCTGATTTCATTTTAAAAAATACTTTGATAGATAGATAGATAGATAGATATGAAAGTCTGAGATAGATAGATAGATAGATAGATATGAAACCGACTGAGATAGATAGATAGATATAAAACAGTCTGAGATAGATAGATAGATATGAAACAGTCTGAGATAGATAGATAGATAGATAGATAAAAATTAAACAGTCTGAGATAGATAGATAGATAGATAGATAGATAGATAGATAAAGAATAGTAGTGCCATATAATGATACCAAAACGTCGTCACTTGAGTGTGCATTTTAAAATTCACTTGGTTTTCATAATATTCACCAAAAGATTCTTTCTTCTTCACTCAGCACCTCACAAAATTATGCCTATCCTTTACCGCCTTTTTTTCGTGAAACAGCCATTTTGATTCAATCCCACCCTATCTGCATGGAATTTAGAGATTTGTTTAAATGAAAGTGAAAGCACGTTTGGCGCCAACGGTTGGTTTTTGTCTCTGAAGATTGTGATTAAAGATTATTAAAAAAAATTACAGCTAGTGAATAATGAAGACGCTTCATCTTCAGACAATATGTAGGTTAAGACTATATCCCAACCACAACGATGTGAAAACGTCGCCGATGACATTTGCGTTGTCATGGCTCGACTAGCAAAGCACTATGTACATACTGTTTTAATTAAACTATAATTTTGATACTTTTGCTTGATAGGACCGCAGAAACTTCGCAGACTACGTGGATAATTGAACGGATACCCAACAAAAATAATAAAATATGACCTTCTTTTTATGTTTTAGTTAAATAAGATTGTTAAAAAATGTGGTCGTAATACTGGGATGACTGTATTTGTCTTCCGACTGGTTGCTTCATCAATGCTTTCTTTGACCACACTGTGTTTTTAAAGATCTGCAGAACGAGATTGATGCAACTTGGTCAGAGTCTCTTCTAACGAGTCAGGAGCTTAACAGAAATGAGTTGCTGAAGACGGTGAAAACTCCAGGAACAAGATAACGCTTAATTAACAATAACAATGTGTTTTTATTTATTTATTTATTTATTGGAATATAATCATGGTAACGTATCCAATAGTAAAAAAAAGTTTCGCATCCAAAATAGGAGAGAAAATATACCGTCAGGAATTTGGTCGGAGTTTTTACTTTATGCTAATTACCAATGAAATGGAAATGATGATCTTGGTGGGGTCCGAATAATAATGGAGGTCTGGAACTTCGTTACTTCTTTTGTTAGCGTCAAGGTTTTCTTCTAGCGGCAGAATTTCTTCTTTCGGTGGTTTTAGAGTGCTTTCTTCTTCTTTTTCTTTTTTTTTGGTCTCTCGTCTGTCGTTAAAATAGTCTCGGATCCCATAATTTATAGAAAAGATTTATAGACCTAAATATATCTGATTAGTCAGCGAATTAGGGAACGTTTCGTATCGTATTTTAATTGGCTAGCCAATAACGACTAATATTTCATTCTCAGAGATCGAGGAGAGAGAAAAAAACTAGAACTCTGTTTGGTTGGGAGCAACGTTTACCTAGAATGAGGGAATGAGGAAAAATCCCTTTAGTCTATCTGATCTGCGCGGCCCAAAAACATCAAAAGGTCAAGTTTTTTTGTTGCAGTTCATACCTGAAGATGTCAATTTGCCTGCACCAGCAATTTTTGAAAGCTTTTATAAACTCATCAACTTAGTTGATCAATCAGAAGAATAATCTAATGCAAAATTTTGATTTTAAAAAGCTTTCCATTTTCAAAAAAGTAATTCTTCTGATTTGCAAAAGAAAAGGATTTTTCTTCTTTTCTCGTTAATAAATTCTAAACGACAGTGAGGATCCTCTGTAACATATTGACCCTCAGCCGAGCTGTCAAACAAGAAATGCACCTGTGTAAATTACAGGTGCATCCGGTCGAATATATCAGGGTATAACCTTGACCGTGGACGGGTTGAATTGGGTGCAGATGGGGTGCCCACAAGAAGCAGGGGGACGTCAAACAATGATATAACCCGGTGCAACAGCAAGTTCAGTTAGTAGGAGATAAGATGCTGTAGAGAGAACCAGCACCCAGCAGAGGGCTATGAGCCCTCAGGAGCCCCGATTGAGCAGCCCAGCAGAACGAGGAAGAAGTGCTGATAAAGACAAAGGAACTGGGGATCAATATGTTGCAGTTTGTTCAGTCTCCAACTCACCTCTCACGCATAAACCTTTCACAACCCTTTCGAATAAAGTGTGAGAGGTAGATTTTTTCTAAAGATGTGTGTTCGTTCGTCATAATTGTTGATTTTGCTTCCGCATCTATATGTGTATAGTTGTTTATGTATCATGTGACTATGCAGCACCTCCTTCTGTCATAAAATTGTAGATTTGTTATGTTTTAGTTTGGTTTTATGGCATATCAACCATTGTAGGCTATTTAATGTCAAATCTTCTTTATTATATATTAAATATATATAATTTGATTTGGTTGGGTTTTATGGCATATCAGCCATTGTAAGTTATTTAATGGCAAATCCTCTTTATTATATATTAGATTATATATGATTTGATTTGGTTGGGTTTTTATGGCATATCAATCATTGTAGGTTATTTAATGCCAAATCCTCTTTATCATATATTAAATATATATGATTTGATTTGGTTGGGTTTTATGGCATATCAATCATTGTAGGTTATTTAATGCCAAATCCTCTTTATCATATATTAAATATATATGATTTGATTTGGTTGGGTTTTATGGCATATCAACCATTGTAGGCTATTTAATACAAAATACTTTTTATATTCATATATATATAAATGTACCATAGCCAGATACGGATATGTGAAATGGACATATAATATTCATAACATATATACATAGAACATAGGATCTCGAAACACGAAAAACACTTACGACTTCTTAGTTCAGGTACGAAACTTTTTATTATCTTTGAGTTTAAAGGTTCTTCGACATAAGGAGAGAGATACACATTCTTTCTATTCTGGCTTTTTTATGTGCCCCCCATCTCGTGCAGCACTCGCCACAAAGGCCACTGGCCTGGCTTCGGCGAGCAAGCGAGAGGCAATCGTCTTCTCTCGAGGCAGAACTCAACTCGACTCACTGACTTTTTCAGAATCCCAAAATTCTCTGTACGCTTCCGGTGCGTGACGTCATTCGTACTTGCTAGCCCCGTTTCGCATCTGGGCTATTGTGACATCTTTGAGTGACACCGGACGTGTGAACACCTGTGTTAATGTTGCACCTAAGTAATCCATGCACTGAGCCGAAAGGTTCTCAACCCAAAGGCATAAAACGAAATCCCTCGGCCATTATAATACATAAATTAGATATATGATTTCTAAATAAATTTTGTAGATAATATCTTCAAATGTGCCTGAGCTCATTATTTCATAGAGTTAAATGGTTTCACTCATTTTTCTCTAATACAAATAATTCTATTTACTACTGATCATTTGTTTGCACACAGTTAAATGGTTCCAAGTATTGTTATGTATCACTAACAATTCAATTAAACATCAGTCATTTGTTTATACCCAGTAAATCCATCAAACAGTTCTATTTCAAACGATTCAGTTTAGCATAAGTACAAGTTTTTTTGTTTACACACAGTTAAATAATCAAACAGTTATATTTCAAACAATTTAGATTAGAATAAGTAGACAGTTTAGATGTCAAACACTTCTATTTGATCCATTGATAGGATCCAATCAGGTGCTTCCATACTGGGCCAGAGTGGACCTGGGAGCGATGGGAATTAAGCAGTACACTGCATTTTCCGAAGCTCCAGAATTACGAAAGCCTCAACATCAGATTGTTTACTGTCATATCCAGGAAGGTTGTTCGAGGAGTCTTACCCCTCTGCAGAAATGCAGTCAGTGTATTTTGAAGCCCCGACCGACTGGACAACCTGGACACTTGTTGGAGATGCCTTACCCCTCTGCAGAGAAGCAATCGATGTATTTTGAAGCCCTGGCTGACTACGCCACCTGGACACTTGTTGGAGATGCCTTACCCCTCTGCAGAGAAGCAGTCGATGTGTTTTGAAGCCCTGGCTGACTACGCCACCTGGATACTCATTGAAGAAGTCTTACCCCTCTGCAGAGATGCAGTCGATGTATTTTGAAGCCCTGGCTGACTGGGCCACCTGGACACTCATTGAAGAAGTCTTACCCCTCTGCAGAGATGCAGTCGATGTATTTTGAAGCCCTGGCTGACTGGGCCACCTGGACACTCATTGAAGAAGTCTTACCCCTCTGCAGAGATGCAGTCGATGTATTTTGAAGCCCTGGCTGACTACGCCACCTGGATACTCATTGAAGAAGTCTTACCCCTCTGCAGAGATGCAGTCGATGTATTTTGAAGCCCTGGCTGACTGGGCCACCTGGACACTCATTGAAGAAGTCTTACCCCTCTGCAGAGATGCAGTCGATGTATTTTGAAGCCCTGGCTGACTGGGCCACCTGGACACTCATTGAAGAAGTCTTACCCCTCTGCAGAGATGCAGTCGATGTATTTTGAAGCCCTGGCTGACTACGCCACCTGGATACTCATTGAAGAAGTCTTACCCCTCTGCAGAGATGCAGTCGGTTTATTTTGAAGCCCTGGCTGACTGGGCCACCTGGACACCCATTGAAGAAGTCTTACCCCTCTGCAGAGAAGCAATCGATGTATTTTGAAGCCCTGGTTGACTGGGCCACCTGGACACTCATTGAAGAAGTCTTACCCCTCTGCAGAGAAGCAATCGATGTGTTTTGAAGCCCTGGCCGACTGGGCCACCTGGACACTCATTGAAGAAGTCTTACCCCTCTGCAGAGATGAAGTCGGTTTATTTTGAAGCTCCGGCCGACTGAGCCAAAATAGTGAAGAGAAATATTAGCTGAAAAAATGTTGTTACCTTTCCAGAATAAATAAAAGAATTGTGGACAATTAACCACACACTTGAGTGAGTCAAATTTTTTGCAATGTTTTAATACGTGATAGTTTGTGGCACGCATATCACTTGGCTGAAACATTTCAAGTCGTATTAGGTACCCTTTGTAGTTACCCGCTGTAATAGGTAGTATAGTGTTAGTTGGTGCACCTAACACATTATACACTGCTTCGTCCCGTGTGTAATTTCAAGGCTAGAACACGTGCAACAATTTCATTTTCGTTAACTTATACTTAAAATGTACAAACTGGGCTATAAAGCCGAATAAGTAAGCAAAAACATTTGTTGTATAAAAGATAAAGGCGCAGTTGATCACAATGCAGCAACCAGATGGTGGGAAAATTTCTACTCAGGTTGCAAGACTTTCGAAGATCAGGCCAGGTAGGGTGCGCCTAAAATCGCGGATTCCGAGGCCATGGTACAAGCCATAGAGACAAATCAAGTGAGTAGGATTCAAAGAGTATCAGTCATCTCACAGTCCAGTATGATTCGTCACCTTCACGACTTTGACAAAAGCATCCAGAGTTGCCAAATTGTACTTCATGTTACCAAAATATTGCAAAACTTTTGACTCACCTAAGTATTTTATTGCCTGAGCACACAGGGCGGAATAAAAAGGGCATATACGAAGACGTGTATAGAGAAATGTCTTTATCGTACGTACGTGTGTGTACAGTTCCTAAGAGAAATGAGAGTTTGTGAGACACTTTCATCAAAAATGATTTTTACTATTGGAAAGCATCAAAAATGATTTTTTCTGCTGTAAAGCATCAAAAATGGGTTTTTTTCTGCTGTAAAGCATCAAAAATGATTTTTACCCTAGAAAACATGAAAAATGATTTTTACTGATGGAAAGAATGAAAAGCGACTTTTCCAAAAGGAAAGCATCAAGAATGATTTTTACTGATGGAAAGGATGAAAAATGATTTTTACTGATGGAAAGCATCAAAAATGATTATTACCGATGGAAAACATCAAAAATGATTGTTCCAACAGGAAAGCATAAAAAATGATTTTATTGATGGTGAGCATCAAAAATGATTTTTCCAATAGGAAAGAATCACAAATGATTTTTACTGTTGGAAAGCATCAAAAATGATTTTTCCTATAGAAAACATAAACAAATGATTTTTACTGTCAAAAATGATTGCAAATGATTTTTAAAGTAAAGAAAAAATCACAAATGATTTTTACAGATAGAAAGCATCAAAAATGATTTTTACTGTAGGAAAGCATTTCAAATTACTTTTTACTGATGGAAAGCATTACGAATGATTTTACCATAAAAAAAGAATCACAAAGGATTTTATACTGATGGAAAGCATCAAAAATTACATATGAAATCTGAAGGATTATTGCTGAGATTGCAAAAATTTGTTGTGAAACTGCCAACAAAATCTAATGTATAAAAAACAAGTATACAATTTGTTAAAGAAGGAAACGTTTCGAAAATTCCACATACTGAGATGTGTTCTTTAGTTGTTGCATATATTCACCATCCGTCCTCAATAGACGTTATCTTTCACCTCCTCGATCTCCTCGCTTCCTACGATTAAACAGTCTTGTTGTAGATCTTTGGAACGCATGAATTGAGTTTTCATTATATTCATCTTGAAGCCGACGGTCGAACTTCGATTGTTCAGTTCAGTCAGCATAGCCTATAACTGATTAGTGACTTTAGGGAAGAGCATGATATCATCTCTGAAATGGAGCTGAGTTAAGGGAATACAGCTGATGACAATGTCACCATTTCCTGTCAATGATCTGAATAATCATTTCGAGACATGCAGTGAAGAGCTTTGGAGAGATTGTGTCACTCTGTTTGACACCCTTAACCACTTGGATTGTCATAAGTGGTGACAGCAAAGCTATATCGCTGGTGCAAACTGAGTTATCCTCCTCAAACAGTTTAATATCATAACATAACGCTGCATTGATCTCTACGCTGCCTTCTCATAATCAACGATAGCGACAAAAATATGCAGCCTATATTCTCTCGTTTGCTTCATCGGCTGTTAGAGCGAATATGTAATCCATTATGCTCCTTTGGATTTTGGTCATTGAGTTGATTTGCTAGTTTGGTGACTTTGACTTTGCCTTTCACAAAAAGGGACGATAGTTTATCAGATAACCTTATGACTCATTTTGTGAAGCAAGATGGTCTTCGACTCCTTTCATAGAGGGGATGATTTTCCTTCCATCAAATATCGGTTGAATAGTATAGTGAAGGTTTTCCATAGTTTCCCCAATCTTACACTCCGTAATATTTCATCTTTTGTTTTTTTAGAGCTTTGAGGTTTTTCATCAGCCAAAGAGCATTTGTGTTCTCACTAACCAACATTGAAGGTGATCTTTTTTCATGTGTATAGCGATGAGATGATAGCTACTGATGTGGTAAAGAAGTTTGTGCTAATGTTTTGTTTTTGTTTTTTTGTACATCTGCATTTCTCCTTTATCTGTTTCTGTGTGACTGTTCTTGTTCTTAAGCCCCTTCTCTTTTAACCTTTAGAGTGACATCTTTCGCAATCACTTCCTCATGGCTTTTCCCTCTTCTGCAACCGGCCATAGCTTCTTCATTTTTTTTTTTTAAATTTCTCGACGTCCTCCTTTAAATGATACCTAATCATTTTACAAAGAACGCAATATTTACCGCCATATTCCTTTTTTCATATTCTTCCATCTCTTCGTCTCCTCTAAAATTATTCCATTGGACTTCTGCAGACCAGCAGTTTTCGCCTTTCACATACGGGCTTCTTTTTTCTCTATTAAAGAGTCCTAATCATTATCTATCCCTTCACAGTGACTTCAGTTTCCTTTCTTGATGAGTTTTTGAGTTGGCGACCGTTGTTGATGACGACCAGAAGGCTCACTTCTTCAATAGCTACTACACTGAGGTGTAGGAGAGGGCGCTACTCCTTTCCCTGGATTTCTCTACTTTACCCTTGATACGTACCTAATATTGCTGAGTGTTAAGCAAGGCGGTATCAAGTACCATTTTAAAAAGTCTTTGGTATGACGCGATCTGGGATTGAACCCAGGTCTCTCAAGGGGTGTCCTCCTGGTGTAATGGTTAAAGTGGTGGACTGCGGAATCGTAGTAAGCGAGTTCGTACTCCAGTCGCGTTATTACGTTCACTTTCGGGCAAATACCCTTGAGAAAGGTATGAACTCCCCTTATCCTCCCAGATGTGGGTTAAATTTCTTCATCATCCCCCCCCCACTGTTCTTCTAGGAAAATTGCTTTGGCATGAAATAACCTACGAAGGTTGATATGCCATTATACAAAGAAACAAAACCAGGTCTCTTAGACCATTGGCGAACACTCTACCCACAAGGCCAATGAGCCGGTTTTCTTGATGAAGTCCTCCAATATAACCTCATCGAAAGCATTAACACGTTGGTTTTTCAAGGGGATATGCTGAGCTTTTTTCTTTTATCTTGCCAATGACAATCTTTGCCTATTATAGATGATGATCGATTACAATTTTAAATGACGATATACTGCAGTCTACAGCTCTTACTGGCTTGAACATAGTAAGCTCTTTCCCTTATTAAACATTAGGGGCCATCTAGGTCAAACTCTTTCTAGGTATTTTCCTGGATAGGCTGCTTCCGATATAACTCATAAGCAATTACTGGGCTGCAAAAGATGCCTCGCGCAAGTTGTAATCATGGCGTGTAAGGGTGCTAAACGTTCAACTGTCAGAGAATGCTACTATTCAGATCATTCAAACCTACGCTCCCACAAATACACATGAGTACTGTTAAGTCGAGGAAATCTTTAAGGAACTGGAGGGATAGCTGGTGCAAAACCATCAGGTACACCATCATCATGACTGATTTTAAGGCAAAGATTTGAAGAGAAAGGTAGGATGAGACATACGTTACAAGGTTCGGATTAAAAGAAACTAAAGAGGAGAACGTTTAGTTACCACAGCTGAAGCAAAGAAGCTATATATATAAGCTCATATAAATATATATATATATATATATATGTGTGTGTGTGTGTGTGTGTGTGTGTGGGTGTGTGTGCGCATGTATCCGTATGATTAAATATAATAGATACACATACTACAATAAATAAGTATTCAGTAAAAAAGCCTTTACCAGATAATAAATGTAGGGTCAGTCATAATACTGGGGTCAAATTCATGCATATATATATATATATATATATATATATATCATGATTATCGTTATCATCAAGCCGTACTGATAGCAAGGAGTCCCTTCTCTCTCTCTCTCTCTCTCTCTCTCTCTCTCTCTCTCTCATCATCATCATCATCATCCTATTAACCATCGAGGTGAATGTTAGCGATCAATTAACTTTGTTAACGTGTAGTGAGTTCGATACTCACTGTGTGTACCAAAATTAATATGCTTAATAAAATCATACACCCTTATATATGTACATGAAAAATTCTAAATGAACGAACGTTTGTATGTAAGTATCACCTACATATATTCATGGTACAATAGAAATATGAAGATTGTGTTGCGGCATTGTTTGAGGCTGTCCTGATTTGAAAATCTGTTTTTTATCTGGGCTAGGAAATATGCAAACGTCTTATTTTAACCCATGTTTATTTATATATATATATATATATATATATATATATATATATATATATATATATATATATATATATATATATATATGTATATATATATATATATATACTTTAGACATGCGGCTATCAGCCGGGATTTTTAGGCGCGAAAAAATAGTTCAGCACAAAGAGCCTTTTTTTTTTCATTTATTTTTATTTATCCGGAAGTTTGCTAATAGGCGTGCCTAACAGGAAATTTAGTATTGCGTTCCTTTTGTTTTTCTCTAATATTTCTTTTTTTTTTCTTTTTTATTCCTTTTTTCTTATCTTTTTGTCTGCGTTTTGCTTAAGTGAAATGAGGCCCGCACGTTCAACACATTTTACACAAATTAGATTAATATCAAAAAGAGAAATTCACTGACTTATAAGGGATGACTTGTCTGACAGATGAATTAACCCACAAAATAAATTCATTCACCCAAAGATATATGCATTAGCCATCGCTGTTATTTTCTCTCTCTCTCTATCTCTCTCTCTCTCTCTCTCTCTCTATCATACATACACATACGCACTTGTATATACACTAATAAACCAACATAGATATATAAAGAGATTGCAAAATAGATCCAGATATAAGTAGAGTTGCGGTGGTTTTTACCCACTAAAAACTAAGATTCTGAGAGAGAGAGAGAGAGAGAGAGAGAGAGAGAGTGTGTGTGTGTGTGTGTGTGTGTGTGTGTGTGTGTGTGTGTGTGTGTGTGAGTTCCTGTGCGTACATGATTGCGTGATTATGATCCTGCAATAAATAAAGTGCATTGACATAGAAGGATATTATGTGCAAAAACAAATATTTGTTCAAGAAAATGAACGTGCTTCTTTTATCATTATGCACCGAATTTTTTAATGCATCGACAAATATATATATATATATATATATATATAAGACCAAATGCAAATGAGAAGAATGCATTAAAAGGGGCCCGATGCTACTATGTCAGACCAATTCTAAAACCTTAAAAATCAAAATCATGTACTCTTAAAATCTTTTTCAATTGAATTCTACAATCCTTATATATATATATATATATATATATATATATATATAATATAGGAGGTATCATACAATTACTGATGTTTATACAGCAGCATTGCTTTTAACAAAGCCTTCATCAGATGATGACTCTGGGTTCAGGCATGGTTTCGGGGCCAAAGCATCATTACCACTAGCCCAGAAACCCCCGGCAATATCTCACGACACCACCAGACTTTGTCAGATGTTGTCGCTCTGTGGGATTGTCAGATCCACGCTGATGCTGTTAGAGCCTTATCTTGGATCTTTTCGATGTATTTTCTCTTGTCCGATGGAGGAAGTCCAAGATTAGTTAAGAAAACGGAGGTTGAGTTGGCAATAAAACCGCTGCATCCGACTTCGATAGGAAGTGCCCGTGGTGTAATGGTTATCGTCACAGGAAATGGACACGGCGACACGAGTTCAAATCTTGGACGAGACTGATTGCATTTCACGTAGCACTAATACCCTTGGGAAAGGTATGAATCCAATTATTCTCCCTCCAGCTATGGGTAAATAGTAGGGTAGACTGGCTTCTTTAGCCTTGGCAAGGCAACTAGTCTAGGAGAAGGAAAACTCTGAATTCAAACCTGTTAAACTCCGTTTAAAAATTGACCTTGTCTCATATCCTGCCCCAACGGAGGGGTTGGTAAATATGATCCGACTTTTATAGGAAATACATTTGTTATCCAGCCATTTCTGACACATTGTTCTCGCAGATATTCATATTTTTCCACCTTACATATATATGTGTGTGTGTGTATGTGTGTGTGTATGTGTGCGCGCGCACGAGTGTATGTATGTGTGTGTGTGTGTGCTAAAAAAGAAATAAAAAAGCAGTTCAAACAAAAATCCTTCATCTGGACCCTTAACTCATGCATATATGGAGTTACCTGTGGTTTAATGGACATTGCGACCCAAGTTCAAATCCAGGGCGAGGCTGTTTGCATTTTGCATAGCACTAATACCGTTGGGAAAGGTAAAGAATCCAACTCTTCTCTCACCTTCATATATAGAGTAGGGAGGAGAAGTATGGCAGACTGGGCTCTTGAGCTTTAGTTTAGCAAGTCTACAAAAACGAAAGCTGAATTTGAACAAACTATATATATATATATATATATATATATGTGTGTGTGTGTGTGTGTGTACTGGTGCGTGGTTTCACAGCATATCCCAAAAAATATGCTTTGATAAATTTGGTGAATGCTGAAAAAAAGTTAACTCTTCTCTCTCTCTCTCTCTCTCTCTCTCTTTCTCTCTCATCATCCCTATTAACCATCGAGGTGAATGTTAGCGAACAGTTAGCTTTGTTAACGTGTAGTGAGTTCGATACTCATTGTGTGTACTAAAATCAATATGCTTAATAAAATGATACACCCGTATATATGTCCGTATAAAATTCTAAATGAACGAACGTACGTATGTAAGTAATCACATTCACCCTTAGTGAATTTAACTTTAATCTTGAGAATTAACTGAACACACACGTATATATATAATATATATATATAATATATAATATATATATATATATATAGAGAGAGAGAGAGAGAGAGAGAGATGTAATCCGAGGAAAATTGTCTAAGCATTAGATTATTAAGTAGTAATCCAAGGGGTTGGAATATCCAGTTGTGTGGTCCATGCTAACGGCTATTGACTCTATAATTTATTTCAGATTAAAAATACACTGAAACTCACATGCAGAGCGAAAATTTCTTTTTATAAAATTGAAAGAAAACACCCGAAATGAATTTTTAATGAAACTACAAAATTAATTTTTTTTCTTTTTAATATATATATATATATATATAGATACATATAGATATATATAGTAAAGTATAAAATGCAAACAAATAAACGCTGATGTTCTACCTTATAATTCCCTAGCTGATGTGATACGCTTGTTGGCCGAGCGGTTTGATAATAAGTAAAGTTGGGCGGGTTTCAATCCCAACTTCAAGCGTCCTCTGTTTCGTTCTATCAGAACTCTCCAGTGAGGCTAGACAGGCTAGATTATCGAAGCCGGGATCGAAACCCGATTGACTCAAAAAGCCAATCCAAGATTTTATTGTTTACATATATATGTTTATTGTTATTATTTACATATATACGCATTTATATATATATATATATATATATATATATATATATATATATATATATATATATATATATATATGCGTATTTCAGCACCCAACCCAACATAAAAACAATCAACATCATGTTAAATATTTAATACGCATGATTAACGTGCAATATGCATTATATGTTCTAACAAATGGCATTTATCACAATCATGGATGTAAAACTAGCACAATGATATTAAAAAGCAGGTTTTGTTACATAACTGCCAATGTATTTGTCAATTGTATTGTTTTATTTTCGTATATATGTAAACAATACTTTTATAAAAAAAATGATTAAGATAAAATAAATAATGAAAATCTGAAATTAGAAATTACTAACAAATATATTTTGTGACGAACAAACATTTAGGCAAACACATAATAACAGTCTTTACTTTCAAAGAACATTACTCGGGTTCTATTGATGGCTCGCTTTCTCTATTTAACGGCATATCAACCTTCCTGGGTTATTTGATGGCAAAGCCGTCTCTGCAGAATAAATGTAGCCATACAATTTAAAGCATCGCTGGTAGTGGGGGATAAGGAAGCTCATAACTTTCCCCAGGGTATCAGTCCGAAAGTGAACGTTACAGGGTAACCGGAGTTCGAACTCACTTCCAACAATGTCACAATCCATCTCGTAAACTCTGACCCCACAGATACACACCAAGGTGAGCATATGTGTATGCAAAAGATATTGAAAAGGAATCAATACGGGTTGTTTTAGTTTGGGAGGTGTATATTTGAAGATTGTAAGCATTTATTGAAAAAGAACAGTGCAGGGAAACGCGGATACTACGGCCAGTACATATATGCATATGTATGAAAATATTTGCAAACAAACGAACGCTGATGTGCTACTTAATGCCTTATAATTCCCTAGCTGACGTGATACGCTTGTTGGCCGAGCGGTCTGATAATAAGTAAAGTTGGGCGGGTTTCAATCCCAACTTCAAGCGTCCTACGTGTCTAGCCACACTGAAGAGTTGTAATACAACGAAACAGTCTGTCTGTGGATAACAATATATATTGTCATCCACAGGCAGATCTGCTTTGTTCTATCTTGGGGTACTTGTATTTTTTGGTAAGGAGCGGGGAAGATGCTGACGCGCTGCAATTAGCAAAAATATACTTAACGGGAAAAAGATAGAATTACACTACTATTAAAACTAGTATTTCTTTTTTTTTTAATTGCATCATCATCATCATCATCAAATCACGTTGACAGCACTGATTCTCTCTCTCTCTCTCTCTCTCTCTCTCTCTCTCTCTCTCTCTCTCTGTTCCTATCATCCATCGCTTCTGGTAGGTCTTCCAGAGTACATTCTGTGCTCGCACTGAGCTGATGTGTATAAGTTCTTGCTTGTCTACCAACACTAGTATGTCCATGCGTAGGAGTCCCTAGGAAAACGTCATTTATGAGTTGGTCATTGCTTCACCAGCAAAGTCCCGCATATTTTATTCGTCTTACTTGGATAGTTTTAGAGATGGGAGGTAAGTGGTCGTACAGCTGTTGTTTCACAGGGTGTTGCTTAGTGAAGACACGGAGGGCTATTAATAGGTTATCCCATCTGACAAAATAAAATGGGATCTCTTCCAAGTTGTGAATGGGTCTATACGATTATATAGATGCACTACATGGACCAGAGGAAAAACTTTACGGAAATTACACAAGAATGTTACGAGCTATCTTGAACAAATCCTGGAAACAACAACAATCATTTGAAATTACAAGCACTGCAATGATTACTGACAATTTCACCCTTTTGTTATTCGTCTTCAGGCGATATTAAATCCATTAAAACACAAGGAAATAGTGACATAGCAGTCACTAAAACACCAAATACAGTACAATAGAAAATTATTTTGCAAGAACTTTCCATTGTTTCCATTGTGCAGGACTATTCATTGACTAATATTGGCTTTTAAACCAGCGCCACATCAAGCACATTTTTTTCTCCCTTAAAACCTCAACATAGTAACCCTAACCCTTGGGCTAATCATCTCTGGTCTATTGACTTCCTTACTCCTCCCACACCTCTCATCATCCCTCAAAGACTACCTACCTTCCTTGAATCTCTTATGCCTCTCAAAAACTGATGCTCGATTCATGCAAGATGGTCGAAAAGCAGTCTGAAACATTCCATACGTTTCTGTAGCATTTTTTTCCAAGTTTAAAACCCAATTTTATTGAATATCGTTCTTCTAAAGTGTGCTCACGTCCAGATTACATTTTTGAAATTCCCCGGCTGTGATAATCAGGCTTTAGTAGGGTGTATTCCAATTGCTGCTGTAGCTGTTGATTTGAACCTGAAATCATAAAGATTAGTCAGTCATCTCATAAGATGTATAGCAATAACATACTGAATTCTCAAGAGTCACCGACAATTTTAAATGCCTGTACAAAAAAGTCTGGAAAACTATTGAAGGCACCACATAGATAGATAGATAGATAGATAGATTATAATTTTATCATAGGTTATAATATCATTCTAGATTATATTATTATTATTATTATTTCATATTGTTTAGCTTGGTTATAAAAATTTACAATTCTTTGAAATTGGCAATGGAATTGAAAAGGGCACTTATTTCTCATGTATTATAGGTTTGGTTCCTTTGCTCAATGGCATATCAACCTTCGTGGGTTATCTAATGCCAAAGCCATCATTGTAAAAGAACTGCCATGATACGATTTAACCCATAGTTGATGGGATAAGGAGGTTCATACCTTTCCCAAGAATATTTGTCAGAAAGTGAAGGTAATAGCTCGACTAAAGTTCAAACTCGCTAACTTCAAGGCTACAGTCGAGCATTTTAGCGATTCAAACCTGACCGATAAAATGAAACGCGGTTTCTTCCAGGCCGCGGTCGTATCGATTCTGCTATATGGATGCACTACTTGGACGCTAACTAAACGGCTGAAGAAGAAGCTAGACGGCAATTACACAAGAATGTTGAGAGCAATATTGAACAAGTCCTGGCAGCAACACCCCACAAGGCACCAACTATACGGCCAGCTGCCTCCCATCACGAAAACTATCCAAGTTAGACGAACCAGACACGCAGGACACTTCTGGAGAAGCAAGGACGAGCTCATCAGTGATGTAATCCTATGGACACCCGCATATGGCCGAGCAAAAGCAGGACGACCAGCTAGAACATACATACAGCAGCTATGTGAGGATACGGGATGTAGCCTTGAAGACCTGCCAGAGGCGATGAACGATAGGGAGAAGTGGCGAGAGAGGGTCACGACATGATGATGATGATGATTTTTTATTAAGATGTTAATTAAGAGAAGCAAATACGACTATACAGCTAGTATCTTATTGATGTTTTTGGTTTTAGGGTGATTAGATTGACAGGATTTTTTTCTGTATTTAAACGGAAAGTTTCGTTATAAAGAAACTTGCATTCTAATGATGTACGCCTGTTATATATATATATATATATATATATATATATATATATATATATATATGTGTGTATGTATGTATGTATAGGAACTAGACAAAATAATAGAAGTTCTAGGAAATTTCAAACAAATTAATTAATGATATGGTTTTCTGATTGCATCCCTCACGTGAAATATGGCTTCGTGAAGCTCCCTTCTTAGCGTCTTTGAGAAAATATAATTTTAGAGATAGTCATTAAGCTCCGCTATAATTTTTGGAGCTGTATTCTTGTGATCCTTCCAAACAATTCGCGTAAGCTTCCAACGGTCCCTATAAGACTGCTTTCGCTTTCTTCTGAAGTTTTGCTTTCGTGTGGAGGTTTTTCCTTCTTTCTCAAATGCTGCCATTACTTTCGAGACAGTACTCCTTGCTACACCAAATAATTCAGCAGTTTTTGTTTCACTAGCGCCTGCCATACGAGCATCAACAAATTGGCCTCTTTTAAAGTCTGAAAGATTTGTTATTTTAATGAATTTTAATTAATTACTTCTCCTGATATATTTAAAAAAACAGCAATTTTAGGAAAATGAGACGCAAAAATTAATGATTAATCAAAAAATCTAAAAATACAAACGTTTAATGGTTTTATAGGAGTTACAAAATTATGATCAAAGATTCTAGCTGTTTCCATTATTTTGACAACGCCAGTACATACATACATTTATACATATATATGTATGTATTAGTGTCTGTTGATGCATATATTTGCATATCTATCACAATATCTATCTATCCAATATATATAAACATATATATATATAGGGGGGCGTGGCATGAGAGAGGTGGGAATTTATTTGTGGCTGGCATCAATGATCCGTGTTATAGATCAGTAATGATCTCATGTCAAAAGACTTAATGTGTGTTTCAGCATTAATCACTTGCACTTGGGAGACCCGCATCTTAGCATAAATATATATATATATATATATATAAGTATTATTTCTTCGTGTTTTTGGTTTACACCAGAAACTGAAAAACAGGATGGAAATAATTTCCTTCATATTTATCCATTGGATCTGAAGAAGTCCTGTTATATTTTTCTTCGTGTTTTTGGTTTACACCAGAAACTGAAAAACAGGATGGAAATAAATTTATAATCCTAAATTAACCGGTCTTTGTTTTTTCTTAAAGATATATATATATATATATATATATATATATTATGTTGTGCCACTGACATGGACTTGTCTAACTCTCTCTCTCTCTCTCTCTCTCTCTCTCTCTCTCTCTCTCTCTCTCTCTCTCTCTCTCTCGTCATTTGTCTCAATCATCCATCGCTTTTGGCAGGTCCTCTAGACTACATCCTGTGTCCGTACAGTGCTGTTGTAGATAAGTTCTAGTTGGTCATCCAGCTCTTGCATGTCCGTGTGAAGGGGTCCATCGGAGAACGTCGTTTATGAGTTCGTTCTTATTTGGGCGGTTTTAGAGATGGGAGGTTGGTAGTTATACAGCTGCTGCTTTGTGTGACGTTACTTCTAGGATTTGTTCAATATGACTTATAGCATTCTTGTGCAATTCCCGTCTAGCTTTTTCTCTATACACTCAGTCAGCGTCCAAGTGGTACATCC
>OY757915.1:90779513-90834513 GCA_963585895.1 Sepioteuthis lessoniana | reverse complement strand
AAGAAATATTTCCCGGAAATTTTTTCCGCTGACAATGACTTAATGCCAAAAATTATTTGGGAACAAGTGAAAAAAAACAAAAAAAACTACAAAGCAATATTTTCATTTGTCTATAAAGCAATAAGTATGGGTTGGATAAAAAGCGAACAAAAACAATGAATGAAGGAAATAAAGAAAAAAATTAAATGAAACAAATTGAGATAGATAGATAGATAGATAGATAGATAGATAGATAGATAGATACGTGGTGCCTTCAATAAGTTTCCAGACTTTTCTTATACAGGCATTTAAAATTGTCGTAGACTCTTGAAATGTATGTTATTGCTATATATCTTATGAGATGACTGATCATTTTTTATGACGTCAGGTTCAAATGAACAGCTACAACAGAAATTGGAATACACCCTACTAAAACCTGATTGTCACAGCTGGTGAATTTTAAAAATGCAATCTGGACGTGAGGACACTTTAGAAGAACGATATGCAATAAAATTCTGTTTTAAACTTGGAAAAAATGCCACAGAACCATATGGAATGCTTCAGACTGCTTTTCGACCATCTTGCATGAATCGAGCATCAGTTTTTGAGCGGCATAAGAGATTCAAGGAAGGCGGGGAGTCTCTGAGGGATGATAAGAGGTGTGGGAGGCGTAAGGAAGTCAGTAGACCAGAGATGATTGGCCAAAGGGTTAGGGTTAGGGTTAGGGTTACTATGTTGAGGTTTTAAGGGAGTTCAGCAAGAGATTCCGCCGGAATAGGCCAGCACTCTTCAGTGGCATTTCCACCAGGACAATACACCAGTCCACAACTCCATCCTTGTCACATATGAGCATCAAGACCGTTCCTCAGCCTCCCTATAGTCCAGACCTTGCTCCCAGTGACTTTTTCTTATTCCCTAAGCTGTCGTTATGAGAGAATTGAGGAGATGAAAGAGGCTGTGACGAAGGTCATTGACACGCTTACACAAGAGGACTTCCATGGGGCCTTGCAGAAGTTGCTAGAACTGTACAACAAGTGCATTGCAGCCGGAGGAGATTACTTCGAAGGGGACTGGAGTTTCATGTGTGTACTATCAATAAAAGTGCCCATACGAAAAAAGTCTGGAAACTTATTTAATGATCCTCGTAGATAGATAGATAGATAGATAGATAGATAGATAGATATGAAATAGACTGAGATAGATAGATAGATAGTATAGAAATAAGACTGACTGAGATGGAAAGAGAGAGAAAGGGAGATATTCCCAAGAAAACGAACAATCCATTTGAGGCTGGAATCCATACTTAGTCAGGAATATTTATTAATGCATTTCAACTTCTAAACAACAAGAAAAAAAAAAAGAAAAGAAAAAAGGAAAAAAAAATGCCCGCATTTGTAATTGACGCCGTTGCACATGCTCATCAACCATGTTCGGGTTTAAGTCAATACAAATAAAAATAACATTTAGAGCAACAAATTGAAGACTCCAGAAGTTTGTTTGTTTATTCTTTCGTCTTTCTCCTTCTCAATTCCATGTTTGGTCTTTATCTGTTAAACACATGTCCCAAGTTGTGACTTAAAACTTAACATAAGTTTAACCAGCAGATGTACACACTTGCAATATTGGCGTTAACCTATCATTACATGTTGTCAATTCTTATTTATATCTATAGCAATTTATTGATCGATTGATTTTAACGACATGTCAACCTTTCTAAGGTTATTTTATACTTACAGTTGAACGAATCGTGTTTATTGTATATTCATATTTACATTTTTATGAGTTTATTTATGTACCTATCTATTTATTCATTCTTTCATTTATCTGTTTTGCACACTGTCCAATCCAATACGAATAATTTTAATACAGTTCTATTTTACCAATATTTGAGACCCTGATATGTACTAAGGTTGTCTCCCTTTAGTCGAGGGTGACCAGAAGGCTCCCTTTTCAATAGCTACAACACCGAGGTGTAGGGGAGGGCGCTACCCCTTTCCCTGGATTGCTCCACTTTACCCTTGATACGTACCTTATATTGCTGAGTGCTAAGCAAGGAGGTATCAAGTACCATTTTTAAAGTCTTTGGTATGACGCGACCTGGGATTGAACACAGGTTTCCCGGACCATTGGCGAACACTCTACCCAATGAGCCGGTCAGCCCATATTAGAATGGACCTGAGAGTAATAGTAATGAAGAGGTACTTCGCATTCCAGAACTGGAGCCTCACCAACAGATACAGCTTAGTGTCATACCCAGAAACCCTCTTTTACCGGGCGTGGGGTCATAGCTTTTAGCAGGGAATAGCGTCATCGTATTCTTATATCTGGTGACAGGGTGATTCATTTTATACGTTGTTTAATTGGATTTATTTATATCTAATCGATAATAAAAACAAATGGAAAGATGGATGAATCAGACATTTACCAAGAGGTTAGTAGTAGTGATATGTCATTTTTATTCAAGTATTTCTTCAGACTAAACCTTTTTTTTTACTTTTTCTACATTTAAATCATTGAACAAAATATTACTTCCAGGAATTTTCTTCGACCCTTTCATTCAACGTTATAGCTTTTTTCATGTTCTATTCGCTATGAAAAATTCAATTGTCTGACACATACCTGTTCAAATCTCATTCGCAGAGTATGGTTAGAGGAATAGATTTACACGAGGAACTAGAAACCTTTCTGTGGTGAAAATGTTATCGGAACGTTCCACGGGTTGATAGGAAATTAAAGGATTGTTGTCACAAGGGTGAAAATTTTGTAGCAGTATCTAATTGGGTTAAACAGGTGCCCAATAAAAACACACACACACACACACACAAAAGGAAAGAATATATAATTAACTCAGCCTTAATAGAAGCAGAAAATCTGGCCTCCGCAAAACACACACACACACACACACATATATATATATATATATATGTGTGTGTGTGTGTGTGTGTGTGTGTGTGTGTGTGTGTGTGTGTGTGAAAGAGAGGCTCAATGCTTTTACTATTTGAAAATATCAAAACTTTGCATAAAATATCTGTGATCTTAGAAAAGATTAATAAATGTAAGGTATATAAGACAAAATATTTCTTGGACAGGTAGCAAAAATATTCAAAACAAAGACCAACAAAGAGCTGGGTATACTACCCCCAAACTCTCCGAACGGATAATGAATACCTGCTTAAAAGGACCCGGTAATGTGTTTTTTTAAACTTTTCTATGAATGCTACTTAATAAAACCTTATCTTGTATTAGATTGGGGCCCTATATCATTGATTCAATAGTGGGTTTATAAGACCCGAGCATGTAAGTCAATTATCAATACTTGAGTGCGTTAAAAATCTGCTGGTAATCTAAAATGTTCAAATAAACGATAAGGATTCTTGGAATGGTTGAAAAGTTCAATTAATAAAGTGTTTTTTCGTAGAAAGTCCAGCAAGAGCAATCGAAACTGTTGAATTAATGAGGCTGATCAAAGTAAGTAATATTAAGTTAAAACCTCGGCAACAGACGTGTGTGTGTGTGTGTGTGTGTGTGTGTGTGTGTGTGTGTGTGTGTGTGTGTGTGTGTGTGTGTGTAATAGTTGCATACGTATACTTAAACACATACATGAGCGCGTATGCGTGTGTAATTATCCCATGACCTAGTAAATAGTCAGGTTTCTGGGTACTTCATGTCATCTCCCAGGATAATGGAATTGACATGTCCGTCCTCAAAATTGACACAAAGCAGCAGGAAGTATTCCCTGACTGGACCTTCTGGTCAAAAACATTAGTGTCTCAGCTGAAATTCGAACTATGCTTGCCCATTCCTTTTTCTCTGTAGTTAACCGTTAGACAAACGACGAATCTCTATGATTTTTGACGTAGAATTTTTTTTCAGAAGAAGTATGCTTCATATAGTTCTAATTATCAATATCCACCCAACTTACCAAGAAGAAATTATCTATTCATTCATTTTGCTTGCGAGACCCAAAAGAACTCTTAACTTACTGATGTGGACCAAGATTGGGACCACGAAAAGACAACTCGGAATACGGTATAAGTTTAAAGATACATTGAAATAACAAGATACAGAGGAAAGTGGTAGCGTAAGCTAGGCTTGCTTGTCAGTCGAATATCGGTAGCGTATCCAATCTCTTCGAGAGTACTTGGCTCTCGATTAATATAGAATTTAGAAGAGTCCATGAATGGTTAGGTAACGGTCCCATAACACTTACGCATGTGCAACAAGAGAAGTACACATGTAATATATGCATAAATCGATGAATAACCAAATATGATAATAGATAGATAGATAGATAGATAGATTACTTTGTTTTGGCTTTGTTTGGTGGCATATCAACCATTATAGGTTCTTTATTAAATATATAGGATTTGGTTTGGTTGGGTTTTATATCATATCAACCATTGTCGGTTATTTAACGCGAAGTCCTTTTTATTCATATATATCAAATATATGATTTCTAAATACATTTTTATAACATTTTTAAACGTGCCTAACCTCGTTTTTTTTAACACAGTTAAATGGTTTCACTTATTTCTATTTAATATGAATAATTCTATTTACTATTAATCATTTATTTGCATACAGTTTACTCTTTTCAAGTTTTAGCTATGTATACAAAAGATTCAATTAAACATCAGTTATCTGTTTACTCACAGTCAAGTACCCAAACAATTCTATTTCAAACAATTCAATTTAGCTTGAGTCAACAAAGGTGAGTGGTTCCAAGTATTGCTATGTATCACTAATAACTCAATTAAACATCAGTCATTTGATTACACTCAGTTCAATAATCAAACAGTTCTATTTCAAACAGTTCGGTTTAGCATTAGCCTATGGTTTAGTTCAATTCGACCCATAGACAGGGCCCTATCAGCTGCTACCATTTTGGGCCAGAATGGACCGGGGACCAATGGCAATGAAAGGGTACTCCGCATTTCTTAAATCTCCAGTATTACTTGAGTCTCACCATCAGATTTTTTTAATGTTATATCCAGGACACTCGTTGGGGGAGTCTTACTACCATACAGAGATGCAGTCGATAGATAGAAAAAAAGGGATTAAAATACGAATACGTTATCGAAGTCATTTACTTAGTATTTTTTGTTTTTTTTACTGTTCTCAAATTATTTCGGTCTTTGGTTATCGTCTAGAGTAAAGTGTTTGGAAAGTAAATTTTGTTTTAGAAAGTTTTTGAAATTGTTGATACGCGATAAAAAAAAATAATGACTAAAAATGAACAGGTTATGTAGCATATCTATTCATTGAACTTAAATTATTTTATGTATTTCTCGTTTGTAAGGAATAAATACCACACACACACACACACACACACACACATACACACACACACACACACACACATATATATATATATATATATATACATATATATTCAGGAGCAAGAGAGAGACAGAGAGACAGAGAGAGAGACAGAGAGAGAGAGAGTCCGAAATTTTCTATCTAACCCATTTCAAACATTATTTGTCAGTTTCAAATGAATATATATTTATATATATATTCAGGAGCGAGCGAGCGAGCGAGCGAGAGAGAGAGAGAGTCCGAAATTTTCTATCTAACCCATTTTCAACATTATAAGTCAGTTCCAAATGAATAATCAATAATCAATTTTTTTTCTTTAAGATACAAGGAAATTTTGCTTTTACAAACTGATATAATTTCTGAACAGAGTTGAGAGATCTACCATTGAGAAGGTTGGAATAGACCAACTAACCAACCCTAATTTCACCTTCCTTTAAAATTGTACACATTTGTAAATATTTAAATAATCATTGCTTGGGAATAGAGAGAATGCCGTATTTTGGTGAATGCTGAGTGTGACAAGTTCGGATGAATCAGAACTTTGTAAGCATGAACTAAGTCTTAAACAAGTCTAGCTAAGACCGAGATAGTCAACTGAAGTCCACTCCTACTCGTCCTGCGCCTACTTTTCGGGCCCTATGCCCAAATATATATATATATATATATATTGGCATCCACAGACAGACTGTTTCGTTCTATCAGAACTCTTCAGTGTGGCTAGACACATAGGACGCTCGAAGCCGGGATCGAAACCCATTCAACTTTACGTTAGACTAAGTCTCAGACCGCTCGGCCAACAAGAGTACTACGTTGGCTAAGGAAATTTTTTAAGGTATTTTATGTAGCTACAGTAGCAGCGTCCGTTTATTTACATTTTTATACCCTATCAGCTACCAGAGTGCTCAATTCTTTCGAAGAGCTTTGCATTATGCGAGTGGTGGTCGAAAATTCCTTCGCCAGAGTGTGTGTGTGAGTGTGTGTGTCAAATAAAAGAGCTGAGAGATTTTGAATGTTTTGTAGTTTTTCATTTGGGCTTCGTCACATTGAAGTCACGTGCTCATGAGGTAGCAGACATTGAAGCGGGTTTAAACTGATGAGTGTATCGTAAGATGATTTTAGTTATTAGATAAAACTCAGCTAGTACACCAGTTTCCCAGTTGAATGCTATTTTTTTTTTTTACTGTTGGCATTTTTTAAATAATGTTTAATATTTAAAATCTTTTACGTTTTCGTAATCGGCGAGTATTTTTCTCGTGTTATTTCGAATAGTTTCCGATAGATAACAAACTAATCCACGTGAAAGTATTATATATATATATATATATATATATATGTGTGTGTGTGTGTGTGTGTGTGTGTGTGTGTGTGTGTTATGCTTCTTTGGGCCTCCTATCCCTTTTTATCATCTTCTATCATCAACTTTTAAAAGATGAGAAGAATATTTGCACAAAGCATGTACAATGTACAATATTAATACAATATCTATATACAGATAAAATTCTGGTAAATATTTCATCCTATGTTCCTCAAAATGCTATCTTAATTGAAAGAGACTTAAATCTTATTGGATGGTTAGAAAATATTTTTTAAATGCATCTTGCCTATATTTTCTAACAATACATAATTATGATATATATATATATATATATATATATATATATATGTGTGTGTGTGTGTGTGTGTTAAAGAAAAATGGATTTTCCTCTTCCTCCTTCTACATTTCTAGTCCTGTAGCGAGGAATAACTCATTTTACGGTATTGAACCAGGAATTCTTGGTATTTATAATTCATTCTATCGTCCATTTCTTCCCAATAAAGTTTCATCTTATAATTGAGTCTTATATTCTATAGTTGACATATGAAATAGTAAGGTGAGATCTTAATTACTTTTAGTTTATATATATTTATATACCCAATGCAGATAAGAGAAATCCTATTTTCTCCAACCACAAACTGAGGGTAGATCTTGGAAAACAGTTGAAATTCTTTGATCACATTATATAAAGAACACTCGACATGGCCATCTTCTCGAATGCAAACAAGTTGTTGATCATGAGATAATTAACAATGCTCCGACAGGAAAATCTGGTGGGAGCATATGAGCGGTAGATTATCAAATACCAGGAGTATTTCAAACAATTCATAACTCAGGTTTAGTGAACCCTGTATGAGCCAATAGAGGGTTTTCAGGAAGCTCACTTGATGGCGTTCCGCATTGACAAGCATTCAAATAACTGGATCTACTAAAATGAGGTAACCATTGAAATCTAGATGGAGTCCCCGAAAGAAGCAACCAGGGAATCTGTGAATAAGAAGGGCAAACGTATGAATAGTTGCTGCTGGGAAGCAATTTGGGAAGCAATCAATCCCTGCTGGGTCTTGTGGAAAAGAGGGTTTAAGGGTTAAAGACCCGAAACCTCGGATGTACCGAAGAACATGACCGATGATGCTTACCAATGTGTCTTTAAGATATGTCTTTATGTACAATACACACATACACACTCACACATAGATAGATAGATAGATAGATAGATATGGGTAAGTGTCGAATGAAATCCGACAGAGGAAGATATGGGTAAGTGTCGAATGAAATCCGACAGAGGAAGAAAAATTGAACCCTATGTGTAAAATCTAGCTGACATGTTTCACTATAGGGATAGAATCTTCAGAATGAATTTATTATTTAAGGAGGATGAAAGCTACTCATGTTTTTATCTCTCTCTCTCTCTCTCTCTCTCTCTCTCTCTCTCTCTCTCCATACATATATTTATATATGTGTATGTGTGTATGTGCTCGGACTATACTAATGTTATATAGTCACATATGTAGATTCACATCTACATACATGCACATATATATGTAGAATAATTCACAGCGACACAACAATAAAGACGCATGAAGGAAGACACAGAAATGAAGGACGCATAATAAAGACGCAGGAAGGAACGAAGCAGGAAGACTTCTTTACAATTATATTTACCTCTCACTTTATTTGTAAGGTTTGAAAAGGGTTGTTCAATGTTTGCATGTGAGAGGGTGCTGGAGACCGAACATAAACTTCATATTTTGACCCCACTGTTATGACCGTCACGTTGTGTCTTTCTTGTTCTCTTGATGTTGGGGTCTACTCCATCGGGGCTTTCCGAGGGCCCCCTCGGTCGGGTGTGGCCTTCCCTACCACATCTGGTCTCTGGCTGTCTTGAATTCTGCTGGCAACTGCTTTGGCACCCAACTCAACTCAATTATATAATAATTCAACGCCCACACGATCGCCCACTGGATCTTTGAAATCGAATGTTTAATCATCATCAAGCGGAAACAACTGTCATGCAGTTCAGAGGTTACTCTCTTCCGGTGCATCACTGTAGTGGCACAATGGGACCTTCACCTTGTCCCATATCATAAGCCTTAATCCGCCCATGCGATCTCTTTCGATTACTGGCCATTGGAATGTGTCACTTCCTTCCGGTGTATCACCTTGGAATAGCATTTTTGGGCTGGGGCGAGGGTCAAAATATAACACTAAGAGAGACATCGAATAGTTCCTAAACTATCAACAACCACAGTTGCCAAATTTCTTTTGCCAACAAAAACAGAATAAGAAGCTATATCCTTGTCTGCTAATTTCTATAATGAAAAGAAAATCTGCTGTCACATACACACATATATATAGTCATCAACAGGCTGTTTCATTGTATCACAATTCTTCGGTGTGGATAGAAACGCGAGATGCTTCCAACCAAAATCAAAACCCGGCTGTTTTCCGTCAGTCGGATATCTTACCCCTTAGCTATCGTCATTTCAGCGTAAGCGAAGAAATCTTTCGGCTATAAGTTTTCCATATACACTTATCGACTACCGGAGTGCTCCATTTATGAACAGAGTTTGCATTTACGCATATGTGGCATATTTCAGAATATGATTTCTTTAAAGTTTAATTATTTTCGGCAACATTCAAAGTTACGTTATTTTATATCAAACCATAGTCATGGTTGACAGATGGATAAAGGGATGCATCCTCCCCTTCCCAAAGAAGGGTGACCTTGTAATAGCCAAGAACTACCGAAGTATAACCCTTACATCCATAGTGACTAAGACCTACAATACTCTACTACGCAACCGCATAGAACCCAAAATCGAGAACATTGGCAGAACCAAAATGGCTTTCGGAGAAATCGATCCACGACATCACAAATTATGACTATCCGTTGAATTCTTGGTGTACGTACAAAAAAACCTAGTGGCTACAATATTATTCGTCGCCTTTGACTCCATACACAGAGGAAAGATGGAACAAATACTACTCGCCTACGGCCTACCCAAAGAAACCGTCGGAGCCATATAGGGATACAAAAGTAAAAGTCTGCTCCCCGGATGGAGACACAGACTACTTCGACATTGTAGCAGGTTTCAAGCTGACAAAGGAAAGAAGCAGAAGATACCCCGTACAAACTATTACGGACTACGCTGATAACATAGCGCTTCTGACAAATACACCCTCCCAAGCCGAATCCCAGCTGCATAGTCTAGAATGAACAGCTGGTCGCATCGGCCTCCATGTCAACGCAAACAAAACGGAATACATGTTCTTTAATCAAAGAGGCGACATCTACACACTAAGGGGTGGTCCTTTTAAACTAATGGACAGGTTCACCTACCTAGGAAGCAGTGTCTCATCAACTGAGACAGACATCAACACACGACTAGCAAAGGCTTGGACAGCTATTGATAGGCTATCGGTCATATGGAAGTCAGACCTGAATGATAAAATAAAACACATTTACTGTAATATGGGTGCATTATATTGACGCTAACTAAACGTATGGAGAAAAGGCTTGACGGTAATTACACAAGAATGCTACGAACAATATTGAACAAGTCCTGAAGGTAGCACCCGACAAAGCAGCAGCTGTACGGCTACCTACCACCCACCACAAAAACTATCCAAGTTAGACCAACCAGATAAGCAGGACACTGCTGAAGAAGTAAGGATGAAGTTATAAGCGACGTACTCCTGTGGACCCTATCACATGGACGAGCAAAGGCAGGACGACCAGCTAGAACCTATATACAATAGCTCTGTATCGATACAGTATGTAGCCTTAAAGACCTCCAGGGAGCGATGGACGATAGAGAGGGTCAGGAATATCCCTACTGGCGGCGTGAGATGATGATGATGATGAAGATACTAAACCATCATCAGATCAATGTTATTATGAGATGTTTTATGATCTGAATCATATCCAATGTTGAAATAAAACAAAAATATGAGAAAAAGTATTTGCATTCCACAACCGTTGGAAGCGTTCTGTAGTGTTTGACGTTGTCTTTGAAATTATCTAAAAACATTAAGTACTTGATGAACAAAATTCAAGTACTCCTTCCTGTCTTTATGTGAGTTTTTCATTCTGTGTTGGTGGTAGTTTTTCACGGGAGTTTGAGTGACAGTAACTCTCACCATTTCTCCAGGACTCTTCTCAGTATTCTGGTCTATCTTAATAATATTGCAGTCTGGATGGCCTCTTCTTGTCCTCTGATTTCTAAGTCTTCTCGGCCCTTTACCAATCATTTAGGGATTGTTCCGAGTGCACAAATTACTATTGGTATCACCGTCACCTTCTCATTCCATAGTTTATTTGTTTTTTTCGTTCTCTTGTAAGGTCTAGATATTTATCTCTTTTTTCCCTTTCTTTTAATTTTACTCTGTGGTCTGCAGGGACGGCAAATTCTACAATTCAGCAATTTCTTTTACTTATTTCTTTTTTATTTTATTCATTTTTTTTTAATTTTTTGTTGACCATCGCTAGACCTAGTCATCTGGCAGAGATTAGGTCATCTGTTTGCATCTTATAATTCAAGAGAAGTTCATGTGTCTCATTTTTCAGGACGGATTCCCAGTTTTGCATATACCCTTTATTCGTATAGTCCACTTTAAATTTCTTGCATAATTCCTTGTGGATCACCTTCCCCACCTAATCGTGTCTAGTCTTGTACTCTTTCCACGCTAATTTGCTGCATTCGATTATTATAGGATTGATCGTTTCATCTCTATCTCCCCATAACTTACATTTGTTATTTTGCTGCATCTTATTATTATGTAACTGTAATTTAGGAAGAATTTTGTATAACAATAAAAGAAAATATAAGTTTTAAAAATGATTTATGAAATCTAATTTGAATAAGTGACCTTGTAACTTATTGCACGAATTTGACTTGACAAGAAAATTGGTTTTTAAAAAAGCGGGTTTACGTTTATAACATCATTATTAGAAATAGTACTAGATTCAACAATCTTTCTGTGTTTTTTATTATGTAAATTAGATTACGATTTTTTATCTTTGCAGAGGGATGAGACTGACCCAACGAATATCTTCGATATAACACTAAGCAATCTGATGGTGAGGCTCCAGGAATGCTGAAGCTTAGGAGAATACGGTGTACCTCTTTATTGCCATCGCTCGTAGGTCCACTCTGACCCGAAGTGGTAACACCTGATAGAATCATATATATGGGTCAACTAGAACTAAACTGTATTCTTAGGTTAAACTGAATTGTTAGAAATAGAACTGTTTTGACATTTAACTGTATGTAAACAAAAAACTGAACTTATGCAAAACTGAATTATTTGAAATAGAACTGTTTATATGAATAAAAATGGATTTGGCATTAAATAACACTTAAAGGTTGATGCGCTTTAAAACCAAACCAAACGAAATTTCGTCAACAATTTTTATATCCATCTTATATATATATATATATATATATAAGTGGCGAGAGAGGATCAGGGATATCTGTGCTAGCGGCATGACATGATGATGATGATATATATATATATATATATATATAATTATGGGGGTGCATGCATGTGTGTATAGTGACCTGTTCTTGTTATCATTTAACTCTTTCTTGTTCTATTCCTTTTTCATACGGCCTGTTTCTTCCCAAGAGAGAAACAGGTTCATTATAAGAGAGAGTGTTAATATAAGATGTCTCTTTTTGCTACCGTCTCCACCTTTGTGTCTCGTCCCTTTTTCTTTCCCTAAATGTGGTCAGCTTGACAGCCACACATACCAAATACAAGAATAACAAACATGAATAAACACGTCACTGAAGGCTTCCCCATCGCAGACATAAACAACAGAGTGTGTTGCACGTGTTAAAATTTCCCGCCCGTTTTCTCTGAACAATGACTAAGCCGTGTAGAGCGACTAAACGTTGTTATTCGCTCGCTGATAAATTGGTTTTATATACGACTCACTAAAGCGTTCCTACATTTCGTTTCCATTCATCATCTTCTACATTTTTATCTTCTATTCTAAACATCTTCCCTTTCTTCTTTCTCAACTTTCTCTTCTTCATTCACTTTTTCTTCTTCCTCTTCTGTCTCCTACTCTTCTTTTCGTTCACTCCCCTTTGTTTTTCTTCTTCTTTTTCCACTCACTCAATCTTTTTTTTTCTCCTTTTCCTTCTATTCTTCAATTACTACGTACTCCTTGCTTTTCTTTCTCTTCTCTTTTTCATCTTCTTTCTTCTCTTTATTTTTTGTCTTTTTTCTCCCACTTTTCTCTTCCTCTGCACCTCCTTCCTTTCCTCAACTCTTCTTTTTCCCCCTCTTCTTCTTTTTC
This sequence comes from Sepioteuthis lessoniana, assembly GCA_963585895.1. Classification (NCBI taxonomy): domain Eukaryota; kingdom Metazoa; phylum Mollusca; class Cephalopoda; order Myopsida; family Loliginidae; genus Sepioteuthis; species Sepioteuthis lessoniana. The sequence continues at coordinate 90,821,590 of OY757915.1, read as the reverse complement.
TCTTTCTTTGATATCTTCCTTTTCTTTCTTTACTCTTCTCTTAATTCGCTCCTTCTTGCTTTCCTTTTTCCTCTCTTTTCTTCTTCATTTTTCTCCTTGTTTTCCTCCTTCTTTTGTTTCTTTCTCTACCTTCTTTCCTTTTTACTTTTCCTCGTTTTTCTCTTCATTCTCATCGTTCTCTTCCTTTTTCTTTTTTTTTTTTCATCCTTTTCCTTCTACTTTTCACTTCCTTCACTCCTCCTAGTTGTTGTTGTTCTTCTCTTTTTTTTCTCTTCTTTCGTCACTTTCTCTTCTTTGTTTTCTTCCTTTTCCTTTTCCGGCAGATAACTTCCTTTCTTTTTCTTTTCCCTCTTGTTTCTTCTCTTTTTTTTCCCTCTTTAGTTTCTTTCTTTTCTTTCTCATACTCTTTTCTTTCTTCTCCCTATTATGCTCTTTTTTTTCGTTTCTCTTTCTTCTTATTTCCTCTCTTACTCCTACCCCTTCTTAGTTTAGAGAGAATCCTCGTGGCATAGTGACTAACATGATTGACTACAACATCGTAGAAAGCGAGTTAGAGGGGGTGTCACTGTGGTAAAATGGTTAAAGCTATGGTCTACGAAATCGTAGCACGCGAGTTCGAATTCCAGTCGCGCTATTACGTTCACTTTCGGACAAATACCCTAGGGAAAGGTATGAACCCCCCAGCTATGGGTTAAATAGCACCACCACTGTTCTTCTAGGAGAATGGCTCTGGCATTAAATAACCCACGAAGGTTGATATGCCATTTAACAAAGACACCAAACCAAAGCGAGTTAGAATCCACCCGTGCGACTGCGTTCACTTACGGACTACTACCCATGGGATAGGTTTGAAACCCCTTATTCACTGCTGTCCTTATACAGGGATGGTTTTGGTATTAAACAACCAAAGAACGTTGATATGCCATTAAACAAAGAAACCAAACCAAACCAAACCAAACCAAAAGTGAATATTGAGGACTTAATCATCAATTTCTTGTCCTAGCGGATGGTTTTGGTACTAAATAACCTACGAGTGATATGGTTTAAAGAAACCGAAATTTCTTTTCCTCCTATCTTTAAATTATATATGAACTTTCTTGTTTCCTTTCTTCTTTTTTCCTCCTCTGTTTTCTCTTTCTTTTCCTCATTGTTTGGTTTATTCCTTTTCCTACTCGTTTCTTCTTCTTCTTCTTCTTCTTCTTCTTCTTCTTCTTTATGTTCATCCTTCTTTGATTTATTCCCTTTCTTTCTCCTACCCTTCTCTTCCATCGCTGATCCTTGCTTTTCTTCATCATTTTCCTCTTCTTTCTTTGTTTTCTTCTTTCTCTTTCTCATTCCTCATTCAGTTCTATGTATATCCTAACGCTCTCTCCTAACCCCTTTTTTCTATCCATAATTTTTCTTCTTCTTCTTCTTTTTCTTCTTCTTGGATTATCGTTTCAGTCTCCGTTTATTATCGTCGTTTTCGTCTTCCTCTTCGTATACCTTTCACTTTCTTGCTTTTTCCTTCCTTTTCTTCTTCCACTTGCTCTCCATCTTTCTTCCCGTCTTTTATCTTTCTCATCGTCTTCCTTTTTTCTCTCTCTTTTACACTCCCTTTTTTTTTTTGCTTCTTTTCCTTGTCTTTCTATTTATTCTCTCTTTTCTAGTTTATTTGAAAGTTTGGTTTGGTTTGGTTTGGTTTGGTTTCAAACCTGTCCTACCAACCTGTATTAATTATTTTCTTTGTTCTAGTTTGATTTCTTTGTTGGATGGCTTATCAACCTTTATGGGTTATTCAATGCCACTCTTCTAAAAACAATAATGGTACTATTAAATACAAAGCTGAGAGGATGAGCGAGTTTATATTTTTTCGAAGAGTATTAGTTCGATATAGGAGTCCGAACTCACTTACTAAAGGGGCTACAAAGCATCATGTTAACCACTAAGCCATGGCGACTCCTTCTATTTGATTTGGATTATTTCTGTAGTTTTCCTACCTTCTACTTTTCGTTCCTTTTCTTGTTGCTCCTCTTTTTCTACTACTTCTCCAGTTTGTTTTCCACTCCCTTTCTTTCCAACACTTTCCTTTTTTTTAATTAGCTTCCTTTCCCTTTTGTCAAGTCGGCTGGGGTTGTAGAATACGATTGCATCCCGGCAATGAGTGTCCTTGATAGGACACTAAACAATCTGATGGTAAGATTCCAGAAATGCTGGAGCTTTGAGGAAATGCAGAGTACTCCTTTCATGGCCATCGCTCCCAGGTCCACTCTGGCCCGGAGTGGTAGCACCTGATAGGGTCCTATCTATGGGTCAAATAGAACTGTGCATTAATGCTAAACTAAATTTTTTGAAATAGAACTGTTTTGACATTTAACTGAACTGTTTTGATATTCAACTGTTTGTAAATAAAAACTTCACTTACACTAAACTGAATTGTTTGAAATTCAATTCGACGTTAAATGACCCGAAAAGGGTTGATACACCATAAAACTTCTCTCGTTCGCTTTCTTCTTCTTCTTCTTCTTTTCTTACATCTATCTTTCCTCACTTTTCTTCAATTTCTTTCCTATTCTTTTGCTCGTTTTTTCTTCTTTATTTTTTCTTCCCCCTCTTTTTTTCATATTTTTCGGGGTTTTTTTTGGAGGGGGTTCGCTTTTTATTTCATCTGTACCGTTTTTTTCTTCATTTTCACTTATTTCCTTTTTTCTTTTTTCTTTTTTTCTTTTTGTCTTTTTTTTTTGTTTTCTTTTCTCTTCTTTGTTCCGTCTGTTCTCTATTTTTTTTTTCGTCTGTTCTACTTGCGTTTGCTTTTCTTTCATTCATTCGTTCCCATTCATTCATTTCTTCTTCTTCTCTCTCTCTTCCTTATTCTTGTTCTAATTCTTGATTTCATTCTTCTTTTATCCATCCCAATTTCTTCTTCTTCTTCATTCATCTTCTTTTTCGTATACTCATTCTCCTGTCTTTTTCCTTCTCTGCTTTTTCAACAACATTCTTCTTCTTCTTCTTCTTCTTCTTCTTCTTCTTCTTCTTCTTCTTTCTTTCTTTCTTTCTTTCTTTTTCCGTCACTACTTCTTTACCAAGGTTCTTCTTCTTCTTCTTCTTCTTCTTCTTCTTCTTCTTCTTCTTCTTCTTCTTCTTCTTCTGTCTTTTTCCTTCTTTACCAACGATCTTCTTCTTTACCAATCTTTTTCTTCCTCTTCTCCTTTCACTGCTTCTTTACCAACGTTCTTCTTCTTCTTCTTCTTCTTCTTCTTTTTTTTCTTCTTCTTCTTCTTCTTCTTCTTCTTGTTTCATGGCTTCTTTACAAACGTTCTTCCTCTTTATCAACGTTCTTCTTCTTCTTCTTCTTCTTCTTCTTCTTCTTCTTCTTCTTCTTCTTCTTCTTCTCGTAAGTTTGTCTCTGCAATCCGAATAGTTGTGGTGAATCCTCTTCTGTTTCAAACATGACTAAAAACTCGAGCTTCGTTAACATTTTATGATTTATAAGAATCTTTTCGACATATCCGGGATTTAAAATCGCTAATCGTTACTATTTCACTATTCATAATGATTTAATGACAAAATAAATAAAGAGAGCCTTCAGTATTCATGACTTATTACCAACCGCCATAAAGTACACAATACAGTGTGATTTACAAATAAAAGGACAACCAATCATTAACTGATCGCCACGTCACTATATCTTCATTTTCGAATTCGAATCTGAAATGACTTATTATTATACAAAGTTCATTCATAATTATTTACGGATGTCCTGAAATTCTAAATCTTCACTGAACACATCTATGAAGATAAGTGCTAACCTTAGGATTTGATTTATTTGATTAATGGCATATCAATCTTCGTGGGTTATTTTATGCCAAAGCCATCCTTGTTAATGGATATTACTAATATTATTCAACCCATAGCTGGGAGGGTTTATGCCTTTCCCAAGAGTATGATCGAAAGTAAATGTTACGAAGGTAGTGAGAATATTGAAGTGTTCTATGTGTAATGTGTTCGTGTGAAAATGTCCCTTAATATTGTAACAGAGGAGTCTTCCGGGTAACTATGATAAAAGGCATATGCTGAAATGAATTATAAAAGAAAATAAGCAAACATTAAAATCAAATAACAGGAGGTTGAGTATGAACTTTCGTTATATTTTTTAGTATTATTATCAGTAAATAGTTCTAAAGTACAAAATATACTTTATGTGTGTATCAAATTATGTATGTGCACAATGTGCGTAATTTTTTAAAATTCTCTTTAATTATTTGCTTGTCAGTTTTGATTTCCTTTAAGGATAAATGTTGCTTATCGTCATGAAACTTTGGGACTTACATTTTTCTTTCGGTGTGAGGAGTCTAAGGTCCGACTTCTTTGAATTCTGGACTGCTATTGGCCAACACTCAGAACTACGAGCTATGGGCGGCAAAATATGGGAAAACAATTCCTGAAAACAATGAATATCATGTTTTTTTGTGGAGGTAATTTCTTAAATTTGTTTTAGATTCGATGACACATGTGGGTTAGCATCTGTTGCATAAAGATTGGCTTTATATCTTCTTTAATGAAGAACGTAGCTATATGCTTAAATGTGAACGGCATTTATTGATGACTACCGACACAGTGAACACAGAAAATCAATATCCATTTTCTAAACATGCTGTTATATTAACGGTCATTGTACGTAAAAAACAAGTTCGAATCTGTAAAAGAAAAGCAGCTGAAGGCTATATGACATGTCAACTGAACTAGGGTTATTTCATGCTGAGAGGTTAGGGAATCACGTTTATGGTACATTCATATTAACATTTTTATGTAGTTCTTTTTTGGAGTTTTTTATGATCCATACATTTGATCCTAACATTTACCACCAGAACGAGTTAGAGTGAACCTGGGAGTAATGGCAATGAAGAGGTACTCCACACTTACCAGATTTCCAGAAGTGGAGCTTCACTATCAGATGAAGTTTAGGGTGATACCAAGGCCACCACTAGAGGGGATTTTGCCCTTCTCTATTCTAAGCCCCGCCGACAGGTCTTTAGTAATACATGAGATCATATAACCATGTGCAAATTGATCGAATTAGGAATACTTCAGACCAAATTGGAGGCGTCGTGGTGTAATGGATATTGTCGTAGGAAACAGATACGGCGACCAGGGTTCAAACCTGGACGAAGCTGTTCGTATTTCGCATGTGCTAATAACTCTATAAAAAGTCTGAACCCACCTATTTTCTCCCCAGCTATGGGAAAAATAGTAAGGCAGTGTGAACCTTGTTTAGGCAACTAGACTTGGAGAAGGAAAACTCTGAATTCACATCTGTTAAACTCCGCTTTAAAAATTGACATCATATCGCGTCCTGCTCGTGTAGAGGGGTTGGGTAAATACATACTTGAGACCATATTGACAGACAGATTTTAATCAATTCATCTGAGGTTATTCTGTGCCTAAAGTTTGGGAAATCACGTTGATATTTACATTTTTTGCTTGGTTATTTCTTAAAGTTTTTTCTTCTTCATATATCACATGGTCCTCTCAAATACATATTCTTTTTAAACATATCTATTTGACTCATATATGAGAGCCTAACGGGTTTTACCTCTCTAAGTCGGAATGATCCTGGGGGTAATAAACGTGAACTCCATTCTCTCCATATCTCCAGAACAGGAGTCTCATCACCAGACACACTTTCGTGTCGTTCCAAAGTCAATGTTTGAAGAAAAGGGTCTTACGCTACAGCAGAGAATACAGTCAGTGTATTTTCAGCCTTGCTAGCAGTGTGATCATAATAATGTTTTGATTCTTTCAGGCCACCTCTTAAATCTTTATCGGGTTTATTGCAATATTTTAACCGTTGTATCTTCCGGACTACTTTTAAAGGAAAGGATTTTTTATCACAATTGTTACTCCTTGAGAGTTTTTCACATCAGCAATAGTTGATGGTCTTCCATTGGAGTTCGAGTGAGAGCAAGTCTACTTAAGTATCCAGGACTCTTCTCAGTACTTTGATGTCAATTTAAGCAGTAGTTTGGATGGTCTCCACTCGTCCTGTTATTTCTGTCCTTGTACATCCTTTGGCGACTGTACCAAGAGAACCAATCGTCACTTTCATGTGCCACAGTTTTTTCAATTACGTAGCAAGATCGAGGTATTTATCCTTCATTTCACTTTCTTTATATTTTACTCTGTGGTCACCCGGACAACAAAGTCCTCGATTCTGCAAGTTCTTATTTATTTATTTATTTATTCACTGATTATTTAAGAGCAGTTTCCTAAATATTTCGGTTTTTATACTTTTGATTATTTTTTCTGTCAGATTTTCTAAAACGAGAAATTGTCTTTCTGTTTGAGATTTATGGCATATCAGCACTTATTGGTTTTTTAATACCAAACCCTGTTTATACATTAATGTTAAATATATATAATCTGTAAAAACATTTTGTAGATAACATTTTTAAACGAGCCTGGGCTCATTTTCTTATTCGCTCAGAGTTAAATTGTTGCAAGCATTTCAAATATTTACCCTCAATCATTTTTTTGCACACGGTTAAATGGTTTCAAGTATTGCTATGTAACACAAACAATTTAATCTATTGCCCAGACGGCTGGGGCTGTAGAATACACCGACTGCACTTCTGTAGAGTGGTAAGACCCCACCCCTGATGAGTGTCCTGGTATGACACTAAACTATCTAATGGTGAGGCTCTAGTGATGCTGGAGCTTTGGGGAATTCAGAGTATCCTTTCATTGCCATTGCTCCCAGGTCCACTTTGACCCGGCGTGGTAGCGCCTGACAGGGCCCTATCTATGGGTTAAATAGAACTAACGATATACTTATGCTAAATGGATTTGTTTGACTAAACTGAATAGCTTGAAATAGAAATGTATTGACAATTAAACTGTACTTACATTTAAACTGCGTGCTTATGATAAACTGAATTATTTGAAACAGAACTGTTTTGGCATTAAAACTATACTTACACTGAAGTGACTTGTTTAATATAGAACTGTTTTGACATTTAACTGTTTGTAAACAAAATCTGTACTTATACTAAACCGAATTTGTTGAATTAGAACTACTTGACTAAACTGAATAGCTTAAAATAGGAATGTTTTTGACAATTAAACTGTACTTACATTTAAACTGTGTACTTATGCAAAACTGAATTGTTTGAAATAGAACTATTTGCATAAAAATGGATTTGGCGTTAAATAACCTACAAAAGTTGAGATGCCTTAAAACCCAAATAACCAAACCAAACCAATTTGATCTAATATCAGTCATTTGTTTGCACACAGTTAAATGGTTACGCATTTATAATTTGTAAGAGAAAAGTTTTTAGGAAATGTTATTTTCAAATAAGTTAGAACTAATTTGCTTGCACACAGGTATTGCTATTGTTTCTTACGTGTTAAACGGTTTCAATTATTTCGATCTAAAACTAACATCTCAATGTAATATTAATCATTTGTTTGAACACAGCGAAGTGGTTACAAGTATTGCTATTTAACACTAATTTTTCTATTCAATAGTCCATAGCACACAGTTAAATGGCTCCTTATATTGCAATGTAATTCCAATAATTCTATTTTGCATACATGTAAAAGGTTTCAAGTATTCCAGATAATAATTTTCTTTGCACACAGTTAAATGGTTCCAAGTATTGTTATGTATCATTAACATCAGTTAAACATCAGTCGTTTATTTACTCACATTTAAATGGCCAAAGAATTCTTTTTCTTACAATTCAATCTAACATTATTCATTTGTTTGCATACAGTTTAGATGTTAAACAGTTCTATTTGACCCATTGATAAGACTCTATCAGGGGCTACTACTCCGAGTCGGAGTGGAACTGGGAGCAATGGCTATGAAGGAGAGCTCGATATTCCTCAAAGCTCCCGGTCTGGAACCTCAACATCAGATTTTTTTATATTACATCACATCCAGGACACTCGTTAGAGGGTGTTCTTACCTCTCTATAAAGATGCAATCGGTGTATTTTACAGCCCCAGCCGACTAGGCAACGAGAAATTTTGGTTTTTATGTATGGATGCTTTCATACCAGTATTTTCATTTTTGTTACCTATGGAAACATACTGGTTGCGGTACACTTCATCCTTCTTCAATCTTGAATTCCTGAGACGCGATGCCATAAATCCAAATCAAACCAAACCAAATTCTGAGACGCAAATTTCTTCAAATGAATATTAATTATTTCAAATAAGTTTCTTCGTCTACGTTGCCTTTATCCTAACATATTAGCACTCGAAACCGAAAGAAGGTACCTGTTAGGGTACAATCAATGGATCGAATAGAATCGTTTAAAAATTAAATAGAATTACTATTGATTGATAGGAAAATTTTGAACTATTTTGCTAAGTGCAAATAAATGAGCTCTGACAACTGGTTTGAAAATAAAGTTGCCAACAAACTATATGCTTATAAACGATATATATATATATATATATATATATATATATATATATCTTTAAGAAAAAAAAACAAAGACCGGTTAATTCAGGATTATAAATTCATTTCCATCCCGTATTTTCAGTTTCTGGTGTGAACCAAAAACATGAAGAAAAAATTAATACAGGACTTCTTCAGACCAATCGATAATATATATATATATATATATATATATATATATATATATGTGTGTGTGTGTGTGTGTGTCTGTGTGTGTGTTCAGGACTGGGCTTTAAATTTCACAGAAGGGTTGATATGCCATAAAACACCAACCAACCAACCAACCTATCTGCCAGATTTACCTCTTGTTTTAATCAGATGTCCATAGGAATTAGTAAGCCCCCGGGAATGTCGAACGTAACAATTTATTTCATATATTATGTAATGTAATTTATTCAATACTTGTATACAATACTAAATCCTTCATCCTTCACGGCCGCTGTCGATTTTAGAGGCTTTCATTATTTATAACGGTCAATTCTTCCGCACGAGGCACCGTTCTAGCCTGTTGAAACTAAACTTCCATTCAAGGCTTGACTTAGAGCCTTAATAAATTAATAGATAATCCGTGAAACTGCTGGGATCCTCTTGTGACAGCCGACCCTGAGGATATTAATGCTTGCATTTTTAAAGATTTTATGGGGATTAACTATTTTCCTTCAAAGTGATTGCAGATCCTGGACGACATTGATCCATTTACGAATTTGAGTGGAAACTATTTTATTCTCTTAGCTAGAATTTATATGCATGGTACTACTTTACCATAACTTGCTCTAGTGCGTGTCCTCGTGGTGTAATGGTTAAAGCGATGGACTGCGGAATCGTAGGAAGCGAGTTCGTACTCCAGTCGCGCTATTACATTCACTTTCGGGCAAATACCTTTGGGAAATGTATGAACCCCCTTATCCTCCCAGCTATGGGTTAAATAGTACCACTACTGTTCTTCTAGGAAAATGGCTCATTTATGAGCTCCGTCGCCATTTGGAAGAATTTTTTTTCTTTTTTGGCAAGAAAAAAAATAATTAAAATTACATTAATCTAAATGGGATCGTTTGTTTTGTTTGAGCATCAGACATGAATCTTGCATATTACTAAAATTCACATCACACATATATATATATATATATATATATATATATATATATATATATATATATATATTGTCATCAGACTGACTGTTTCGTTCTATCAGAACTCTTCAGTGTGACTAGACACGTAGGACGCTCGAAGCCGAGATCAAAACCCATCCAACTTTACGTTAGACTAAGTCTCATACCGCTCGGCCAACAAGCATACCACGTTTGGCTTAGGAAATTGTTAAGGTATTTATGTAACAACAGCAGCAGCCGTTTGTTTTACAATTTTATACCCTATCGGCAACCAGAGTACTCAATTCTTTCGAAGAGCTTTGAATTATGCGAGCGGCGGCCGAAAATTCCTTCACCAGAGTGCTCAACCTCCATGAGGGAGGTATCACACATCTATATATATATATTTATATATATATATAGAGAGAGAGAGAGATGTGTGTGTGTATGTGTGTGTGTGTGCGTGTGTGTGTGGACTAATCTCTTGATGTCAAGCCGAAACTACTTCAATTATATAAGTCACTCAGCTGTGCATACATCTTGATTTTGATTCAATTTTTTTTAATTAAATGTTTCAGACTGAATATTTTTATCACATCTTCTAGACGGTATGTGTATGTATGTTTGGGTGTATGTGCGTGCGTATGTATACGGGTGTGTATATGTGTGCGTGTGTATTTTGGCGTGCCTCTGTGTGTGTGTGTGTGTGTGTGTGTGTGTGAAAGAGAGAGAGAGAGAGCGGGGAGATTAGAATTTTAGTAATATATACTAGATACATGTCAGATGTTGGAATTGTCTTTCATTTTCTTCATTCTGATTGATGTTTCTCTCCGAAAGGAACATGCAATCTAATAGTAATGACATGTACGCAGGTGATTTTTCCCGATTTTCTCTGACATTTTCGATGCGAATTGGCTATAATACGCTAACTTTCACAATTATAAATCTATACTACTTTTCAAGGAATTTGACAGCCGATTGATTCATTGATGAAGATACACATCACGTGTCTCGCATCAAGAGACACGTGTGAGCTAGAAGACCTTGATTTCTTTTTTCTTTATTATTTTTATAAGACGTATTTGGCCGGTTGTCAAGGAATTTCTCGCCTTTTAGTACCATATCATAATTTATGCATTATTGCAAATAACTTAGGTCACCGAAGCAATAACTTACGACACCACCAGACTGTTAGTTTTCCGTCACGTTGTTAGAATGTTTGATGAAATTGCAGCTTTAGCATGTAATTTTTTGTTGTATTAGAAAGTGCCAGTTTTCAAAACTGAAACGATTGAACCCCGGTCTCCTGGACCATTGGCGAACACTCTACGCATTAGGCTAATGGACCGGATGGCGGGAATAAGGGGACTGATAACTGTGCCAAGAGTATTAGTTCAAAACGGAATGTAAAGGCGTGCCCGTGGTGTAATGGTTATCGTTGTAGGAAATGGGCACGGCGACACGAGTTCAAATCATTGACGAGACTGATTGCATTTTACATAGCACTAATACCCTTGGGAAAGGTATGAATCCAATAATTCTCCCTCCAGCTATGGGCAAATAGTAGGGCAGACTAGGTTATTCAGCCTCGGTGAGGCAACTAGTCTACGATAAGGAAAACTCTGAATTCAAACCTGTTAAACTCCGCTAAAAAAAATGACCTCGTTTCATATCCTGCCCGAGCGGAGGGGTTAGGTAAATATGGTAAGCAGTGAATTAAATGACGCGAAGACTGATTCTGTACGTGACTCGGAACGGGATCTTCTTAGAGACAACGTTCTATAGTTAAGTTAAAAGAACTAATTTTAAAAAAGGCCCATACCGACAAAAGAACCCTATGCACTATTGTAAATTCATAACACTGGTCTCCTCCTGTAAAGCCACGGTTCTTAAATTGACGTTTGTAATACTAAGTCACTAGATAGACGATGGCACCATCACGGTTCTCTGCGGACCCTTGTAGCGTTACGACACAACATAGACATTTGTACCACCACGGTAGCACAGTGTCTTAAGTTTCAATCGAACCCCCGTTGTAACTTCGCCGTGAGAAAATTGACGAATACACAAAACACAGTCTTGGTTCGCCAATATAAAAGTTTATTCGCTTGGCCTAGTGTATAGAGTGTTCGTCAATGGTTCGGGAGACCTGGGTTTAATCTCAGGTCACGTCATACCAAAGACTTTAAAAATGGTACTTGATATCCCTTGATTAACACTCAGCATTATAAGGTACGTATCAAGAATAAAGTGGAGTAATCCACGGAAAGGAATAGCGACCTCCCCTACACCTCAGTGTAGTAGCTATTGAAAAGGGAGCCTTCTGGTCTCCCTCGACTACGGTCGCCAATTTTACTTAACTTTACACCTCAAAGTAATCATCGAAAAGAGAGAAACAGAATATGAAAAATGAGGTCACCGCTCTAGCAAGACAGAGAGAAATAAAATGTCGTGTGAAGATAGAGAGAGAGAGAAAGAAAGAGAGAGAAGGTCTTGAGATTATATTTCTCGTTTTGTGTTGCAGTTCTCATATGTGCTTGTTCACTGATTCTGTCTTTACAGTTTTGTGGGACCCCTTCACAGAGCTCACCCAAAACGGGCGCTGCAATTTTCGGCCGTTCTCATATTGTCACGTCTTATCCCCAACTGACTGTCTTTTACTGTTTTCTACCTTTGTAATATAACCAAATACGAATTCGTAAAATATACGGATCTGTAAATAGTTCATATGCATAGGAATCCGAAAAACACTCGAAACACTGACGACTCTCTTGGTTCAGGTACAAAACTTTTATTACCTTCTTGACTTTAAGGTTTTTTGACATGAGGAGAGAGAGAGACACAACTTTTACTATGTTGACTGTTCAATCTGATCCCACCATGAGCGGCGCATCTCCAAGGCTCAACTGGCCTGGCCTCGCTGAGGATCAAAAATCAACTCGCTTCGCCCAGGTCCGAATCTCAACTAACTGCTTTTTTTTCAAAAATCACCCAAAATTCTCAGCCCATCGCTTCCGAGCATGACGTCATTCACATCCCCAGTCCTATTTCCTATCCAGGGTTTTTATTATGACATCTGTGATTGTCACATCCTCCCCGCAAGCGTGAACACCTGCGCTCAATGTGTGCCCCTACCCGTGCACTAAGCTGAACAGTTCTAAGCCTAACTAAACCGAATGATAAGATATAACCAACGAAAAATGATTATATAAAAAAATCATTCCGCAATTATATAACACCTTGCGCCCCACTCAAAGAGTTTTCCGTTTGAGTTTCTTCTAGCCAATCAGAATCCGTCGCCGATTTGCTGCTGATACGTTTTTATTTCTAACACAGGCGTCCACTGCTAGACTTAGAAACCCCTTATCGTTCACCTCTCTTCCTTGTCTCAATCTTCTTTCTCATATATGTTCATTTCCTTTTAACCCTTCTGTAATAGACTAGTAAGTCTTACTAGGAAACAACTCACTATTAAAACGCTCAACCATAGCCCCTAATTATTTTACACTCCTATCGATCTACACTCTCAGTCGGAGATTTACCTCGTTATCGATACTTAGTGATTTACTAAGGCATATTTTAGGACTTTTTTCTTCCTTTATTTCTTCATATGTTTATTGATAAATGTCCTAACCCAAACTGGTTAGGCGGTGAATGGGGTAAAAATATAAAATTTCACCTTAACTGTAGACAAAACAAAAGGCCCGTACCGACAAAAGAATCCTACTATGCGCTAATGTAAATTCCTGACGCTGGTCTCCTCTAATCGATTTATAGTCTCAGTCGGAGATTTACGTCGTTATCGATACATAGTGATTTACTAAGGAATATTCTAGAAGTTTTTTCTCCTTTTATTTCTTTGTATTTCTATTGATAAATATCCAGGGAGGTGTCCTCGTGGTGTAATGGTTAAAGCGGCGGACAGCGGAATCATAGTAAGCGAGTTCGAACTCCAGTCGCGCTTTTGCGTTCACGTTCGGACAAATACGCTTATCCTTTCAGCTGTGTTAAATAGAACCACTACTGTTCTTCTAGAGGAGTGAATTTGGCATTAATAACCCGAGAAGGCTGATATGCCATTAAACAACAAAACAAGCAATTAATGTCAGAACCCTACAATGTGGCGAATAGGGTAAAAATATAAAATTTCACCTTAAACGTAAACAAAAAAGTCTTCCCACGGAGAAAATAAGTATTCAAACTTCTAATTCTAGCTTCAATGGAAAACAAGGAAACAATTTTATTTAAAGTTTAAATCCTGCTTTAGAACCTTACTTTTCATTCACAACAGGTGAGTAATTAGATGTGAGCTAAGGTCGGTATTACTTTTATAAGTTGAAAGTTTAGAACCAAAAACTGATATATATTTATATATATATATGTGTGTGTGTATGACATACAGAACACTGGACAGCTGTTTCGACCTTATTAGGTCACTTCAACTGCGTGATCTCCAACACTAGAAATCGAACCAGCAACCACAGAATGCAGAGCCGAAACTCTACCACTGATCCATCAGTCAACATCACGTACAAGCAATGCCTTATCAATTAATCATAGAGTACTTGCAAGATGTTCTAGTCATGTAATTCAAGTTATAATATATAATTACTCTAGTTAAAAAAAGGTATATCATTTTCCTAGCCCATGCGGTTAAGCTTAAGTGGATGCGTAACGTCGACTTGGGAAGACGTGGCCTTGGGGGTGACTATATCCTCTGTAGAAGTCAAATGTACCTATAAGACACAGCTGGTTAAGTGGTTGCGCATTTATCATCAGTTAATTTGGAAGCGATTGACTGTGATATGGACCGTGGCTCAGTAGTAGAGTTTCGGCTCTGCATTCTGTGGTCGCTGGTTCGATCTCACGTGGTGGAGATTATGGTATACGCTGTTAATGAGACCTAATAAAGTCGAAAAAGCTGTCCAGTGTTCCGTATGTCACTGGAGTACTTGCCGGATTTTCTAATCATGGTAATTCAATTTATAATATTATCAATTCCTCTATTTAAAAGAAAAAATATATTGTACAGGGTGTCCTAGAAAAGACATGATTCCATTTCCGTTTAATGAAAACCGGTTTTCTTTTTTTTTTTTTTTTTTGTCAGACCATCTACTAGTTGGCCAGTTGTGTACAAATTCCAAGAGCGATAGGAGCCTTCGATCATGTCTGAAAGTGACACAAGAGCGATATCGAAGATGAGCTGCTATACAACTCATACCGATCCAAGTTATGACAACAGGACCATTGCCAGCACCCTCAAAATGCAAATCTGGATTGCCACAAATAACAGGGGCGTGCCCAGGGTGGTGAAAACAACGTTTCCGGCTACGGTTATGGTCTTTGGTGTGCTTTCAAGTGACGATCACATCATGCCACCTCACATCTTCGAAGTCGGCTTGAAAGTCAACACCAAAGTGTACCTGGATGTGCTGAAGAGTGTGGTGATACCCTGGTGCAATCAGGTGGCAGACCCTGGGTGTGGCAGCAGGACTCGAAGCCGGCCAACAAGTCCAAAGAGACCTCGGCTTGGCTTCAGAAGGAGTGCTACGACTTTGTACCCTTCTCTCACTGGCCTCCCTCCTCGCCTGACCTGAACCTGCTGGACTACTTCGTTTGGTCACACGTCGAGAACATCACCAACATGACCTCCCACAACACCAAAGCCAGCCTGATCGCCGCCATCCACCGAGTATTCGCCGAGCTCCCGCCGACGCACGTGGAAAAGGCATGCTCTTAGTTTCTGATCCGTATCGAGGCGGTGATTGAGGCTGAGGCGGCTACATTGAATAGATGTTAGCTCTACTACATAATCAAATTACCTGAATTGATTTTTTCTATAAAAGTTTTAAAATAAAGCTGTAGTGTTGTTTTCTTTAGGGCGACAATTTTATCGTTTCATCCTGTAGATGTTAGCTCTACTACCTAATCATATTACCTGAATTGATTTTTTCAATAAAAGTTTTAAAATAAAGCTGTAGTGTTGTTTTCTTTAGGACGACAATTTTATCGTTTCATCCTGTAGATGTCAGCTCTACTACATAATCAAATTACCTGAATTGATTTTTTCCATAAAAGTTTTAAAATAAAGCTGTAGTGTTGTTTTCTTTAGGACGACAATTTTATCGTTTCACCCTGCAGATGTCAGCTCTACTACATAATCAAATTAGCTGAATTGATTTTTTCAATAAAAGTTTTAAAATAAAGC
Source organism: Sepioteuthis lessoniana (assembly GCA_963585895.1). Lineage (NCBI taxonomy): Eukaryota > Metazoa > Mollusca > Cephalopoda > Myopsida > Loliginidae > Sepioteuthis > Sepioteuthis lessoniana. Next base: position 90,805,848 of record OY757915.1, on the reverse strand, counting down.
TGTAGTGTTTTTTTCTTTAGGACGACAATTTTATCGTTCCACCCTGTACCTTGGAGGGCAATTGCAGTGCAAAATAATTAATAGGGTCTAATTAATTTCGAAGGAAAAACTTCATCATCAGACTCTTTTTTGATATGAACTCGGTGTTGTATCTTCAAAATCCTTTTTGCACGTTGTAAACATGGTGTCACGTCAGGTTGTAGAACGCTATATTGTATATCTTCACCAAAAAATTATCCAGGATCTTCCAGGCAGCGGTCGCATCGATACTGCTATATGGATGCACTATATGGACTCTAACAAAACGGCTGGAGAAGAAGCTAGACGGCAATTACACAAGAATGCTGCGAGCAATCTTGAACAAGTCCTGGCGGCAACACCCAACAAGACACCAACTGTAAGGCCACCTGCCTCCTATAACGAAAACTATTCAAGTTAGACGAACCAGACATGCAGGACACTGCTGGAGAAGCAGGGATGAACTCATAAGTGATGTACTCTTATGGACCCCCACACATGGCCGTGCAAAAACAGGACGACCAGCACGAACATACATTCAGCAACTATGTGAGGATACGGGATGTTGTCCAGAAGACCTGCCTGAGGCGATGAACGATAGGGAAAAATGGCGAGAGAGGGTCAGGGATATCCGTGCTACTAGCACGACATGATGATGATGATGATATTGTGCATTGTAACCATGGTGTCACGTGGGGTGTTAGAACGCTATGTTGGGTGTTGTAACCGTGGTGCCACGAGGGATGTTTAAATGCCTTGCGGGAGAGACGTGACTTTAGTTGTCTGAATCATTTTAATTTTTTTAATTCAAATATATATTCAAAGAAAGCGCATATTAATTAATGATATATTCAGTTTTTAATTCTAATCTAATGTTAATCTGAGGGTGTAACTTAGCTATTAATAAAGTAAAGTTGGCGACCATAGTCGAGGGTGACCCGAAGGTTCCCTTTTCGATAGCTACTACACCTAGGTGTAGGGAAAGGCGCTACTCCTTTCCCTGGATTGCTCCACTTTACCCTTGATCCGTACCTTATAATGCTGAGTGTTAAGCAAAGAGGCATCTAGTACCATTTTTTGAGTCTTTGGTATGACTCGACCTGTGATTGAACCCAGGTCTCCCGGGCGATTGGCGAACACTCTAACCGCTGGACCAATGTCCGGTTAGCTATTAATAAATCCTCCTTAATTCTGAGATTACCAACACTTCGTACTATTGCCTCTATTTTAATGGGAAAATTGTTATCATTATTTTTGCATATAATTAAAGGTTTATGGAATGAGGATGCACGCGTGTTGAGGTGTTCTTTAATTCCGATGTGGAGGAATCTGATTGTGCTTCCTATATAAAAACTATGGTACTTTAAGCAAATTTGCGATAAATAGAGTATTTAGCTTTGATTATAAGTAAATATTGCACAGTATCATTGATAGAGCAAATATATTTGTGTTAGAATAGCGCAGGGACAGAGTCAACAGTTTTTGGCAGGTTATAAACTGACAGTGGCCAAGCACCATTGGCTCTGTGTCGACTCTATGAAAACGTTAAAAAATACACACACACATATATATGGACAGGCAGACAGACAGACACTGACAGAGGTGGTGAGAAAGAGGGAATACCAGTAGAATGGAAGGATGAGGAAGCGTTCCAGATATGTCTTCAAATAAATCATTAAAAGTTATTTAATACTGTGCTTTTCGACAGGAAGTATTATGACAGCTTCCGGTAATTAGCTTTCTTGATCCGTGCAGAGTCTTCAGAGTAGCGTATTAACTCGACCAACGCATCAACATTTCGATTGAAGGAACGAGATAAATATTCAAATTGTCTCTAATCTCATCTCGAGCCTCGCAGTCATGTTTGGATCAAAAGTTTCAAAAGAAAAGAGAAAATCCCGCGTCTCTCCTCACAAAGAGAGTCGACGTCTTCACCTGTGTCTAAAGAACGGATGGATAAAAGTTGTACCATTGAGATAATCCTATCAATTGGGCGCCATCGGTAGCCTGATTAATAGAAAGTTCTTCTCACTGTTCAATTCACAGGTGAAATGAGTTCAATCCTCACTGAGTGATTCATTACTACGACCTTGCGTTAGACTAATCCAATTTTATCAAATACTTGTACCAGGGCTTCTTAAAATGGTCATATAGACCCGTATAGGGGAAGAGAATTTTAACAGGGTGAATAAAATTACAGGGATCCACTAAGGATAAATTTACTAATTTACATTCATAAATCCCTTTATAAAAAAATCGCAGCATCAGGTAAACTAGTTGCTATATATATATATATATTCTGTTAAGGTCCCAGGCATATGCATATACATGGGACCCAAACAGGATCTAGAACACTGGGTCAAAATGGAGCTGGGTGTAATGGCAACGGAAAAGTGCCTCATGATGTCTTAAAGCTCCAGAACCCGAGCCTCACTACTGGACGCTGTTTGGTGTCATATACAGATACCCCCTCAGCAATGGATAAAGCCATCGTATTTAAGGATCATACTCGACAGGATGTAATCTTGTATATATATATTTATATATATATATGAAGAAAGTAAAAAATAATAATGCAAATAGTCGACGTCGGACGTTTTGATTTTAAAACTTTCTTCAGGGTTTTAAATTCATGGAAAGTGTTGTTTAAATAGCGATGGATGCTTATTTCTCCTGTTTTTTCATCAAACTATTGCTATTTAAACAACACCTTTTGTGAATTTGAAGTCCTAAAGAAAATTGTTAAAACCGAAACGTTTAACGTCGACTTTTATGACAAATTGACCAAATTTCGATTTTTTTCTTCTTTCTTTCTACTGTCGGATTAAACTTCCTTATGTACTCATATATATATATATTATCTTACTGTATTGTATTTGTTTAGTGGCATATTGCAATGCAAATTAATTAATCAGGTTTAAGTAATTTCGCTGTAAAAACGCCATCATTAGTGACTTTTTTTTTAAAATATGAACTACGGACATAATCTCGATTTTTAAGAATAACATAATTTCCAGTCAAATTCGTTACTGAATGATAATTATGAAGGGTCTTTATTCATTTGAATGAAATTGTTTAATCAACTCAAAATCTTCTAAAATCCAAGCCTTAATATCATTATGGATTAATGTCATAACAGGAACCTAATACGCTAACACATTGTCTCGTTCTTTACTGAGGCTTTCAAAGTGGCCTATATCGACCCAAGGAGTGAAAGACATTTTTGCTGAATGAATAAAAGCATAAGGTTCCACAGGGGATGAAATTACAATTACGCATTTATAAATTTCTTTATTATAGAACAAAAATCGCTGAATCATGTAGACTAGTTTCCAGATATTGTTAACATTTCATACGCACAATTCCTCCTCAATACTAACAATTTACAGATTTATGACTGATAGGACCTGAACAGGTACTACCTCTCCGAGTCAGATTATTGGGAGTAAGAGTTATGAAGTAGTCACTGTTTACTTTTGACAGTTTCAGTACTGGAGCCTCACCAGCTTGGTTTCTTACCCAACACAAGAGAGGAAGGTCTTAACCGTATACCAAAGTTGTTGCGTCTTAAAAAAATTCCACTGTTTGGTAAGAATGGGCCCTCGTTTCTCATTTAGTTTGGTTTGGTTTCTTTGTTTAATTGCATATCAACCTTTGTAGGCCATTCTCCTAGAAGAACAGTAGTGGTACTATTTAACCTATAGTTGGTAGGATAAGGCGGTTCATACCTTTCCCAGGGGTATTTGCCCGAAAGTGAACGTAATAGCGCAACTGGAGTTCGAACTTGCTTACTACGATTCTGTAGTCCATCGCTTTAACCATTAAACCACGAGGACACAACCTGCACATATAGACAGACAACTAGATCCATCAAAACTAGACACTTCACTTTCATCCATTGTTATAGCAAAAAGAGACCGATTCAGGCCTTCACGAAAAGAATTGTAATAAAGTAAACGGATACAGTAAAGTTTGAACTCAGATCGACAATTCTATTTTGTACTTTTATACTTGGAAAGTGCTCTTGGTATAATGCCTAACGTAGGAACTTTTCTGGTCTGACTTAACCTCATAAAAACACACATCCATACATATATTATATATATATATACGAGGTTCGATCAAATAATTCTAAACATCTCTTCAGAAGTAGATCATATGTGAACATAATTGTTGTGGCTACACACTATCGCGTATAAAACTAGCAAAACAAATTCAGATTATTCTAGTTTAATAAGAAGTTATAGTGTGTTGGCAAAACAATATATATATATATATATATGTAACGCATATATATATATATATGTAACGCAAATGGAAAAAAACTCAGCGCGCAGTTACCGTACCACTATACATCTATTTCGATGAGTTATACACAAAAATGTGTACGCCATCTGAAGAGGCGGGGAAAAACTCGTCGAAATAAATTTATAACGGTACAGTGACTCGTTGAGTTTTTTCCCTTGCGTTACAAACAAATTCACTCAGCATGTAAGTGTTTATATATATATATATATATATCTTTAAAGAAAAAACCAAAGACTGGTTATTTTAGGATTATAAATTTATTTCCATCCTGTTTTTCAGTTTCTGGTGTGAACCAAAAGCACGAAGAAAAATATAACAGGACTTCTTCAGATCCAATGGATAAATAAAACAGAATAGACACGTGGTGGGGAGGAGGGGAAGGGAGGAAGAGATTAAAAGAGTTACCTCCTCGTTTAATTGAATTTCCGTTTTTTTCTTTACCTATTTATTTTATTTTCGAAATTCTTCCGTCAGTTATAATTACGGTAATTTAACTTTTTTATTTATTTAATTTAATTTATTCTATTTTCATGTTAAGTTCGATATTTAACTTTTAAGAGAAATATTAATGCTTGAATTAATTTCGATACTATTTATTTAGCTACCTATTTTTTCCTTGTGTGTATATTGGATACGTTTTTTGTCTGGTTTCATTATTTATTTCTATGTTTTTAAAAATATTTTAGTCTATAGTTTAAATTTTGTCTTATGTCTACATCTAGCTATTAATTCACTTCTCTTATTTAATAACTTATCAGGCAATTTATGTGTCAAAATATGTATTTTCTCTTCTAAGCACAAATTGCTAAAACTATTTGGAGTATTTGATTTTTTCAAAATAGACCATTCTATCTCAGGGGTTAACCCTTTGTTTTTTAAATACCAGAATTGTTTCAATAGTGCCGTATGTAGTTTTAAGTGTTCGTGGGAGAAGGTAAATTTATGGTTAGAATATTTCATAGACGGCGAGAATACTATATATACATATATATATAGGGTGGAACGATAAAATAATTGCCCTAGAAAAGACATGATTCCATTTCCGTTTAATGAAAACCGGTTTTCTTTTTTTGTTGTAAACCATCTTCTAGTTGGCCAGTTGTGTACAAATCCCAAGAGCGATAGGAGCCTTTTATCATGTCTGAAAATGACACAATGTTCAACGTGCGAGATCGGAGATGCGCCGCTGTACAAGTCATGCTCTCTACCGATCCAAGTTATGACAACAGGACCATAGCCAGCACCCTCAAAATGCAAATCTGGATTGCCACAAATAACAGGGACGTACCCAGGGTGATGAATATATATATATATATATATATAACCAGCGTATCTTGTTCATCTTAGTTGAATGTTTTGTTATATGGGAGGTAAGTGGCCGTACAGTTGCTGTTTTGTGGGGTGTTGCTTCCTGGATTTGTTCAAAACAGCAAGTAGTGTTCTTGCGTCGTTCCCATGTAGCTTTTTTTCTCAAAGTGCTTCATTGGGGTCTTGGTAGTGCATCCATACTGTAGTACTGACTCAGCTACAGCTTGGAAGAAATCCCCTTTTATCTTATCATAGAGATTAGATTTCTATATGATCGATAGCCTGTCAATAGCAGCCCACGTCGTTTTTATGGGTATGTTGACATTGCTTTCAGTAGATAAGATATTGTTACCGAGATATGTGAACACGTACACTAAATTCAAAGGTGTTTTTTTTATTTAAAGATTACCGGACATTGGCATAATCGTTAGAGTGTTGGCCAATGGCCTGGGAGACCTGGGTTCAATCCCAGTTCAAGTTATACCAAAGACTCAAACAATAGTACTAGATGCTACCTTGCTTAACACTCAGCATTATAAGGTAAGGATCAAGGGTTAAGTGGAGCAATCCAGGGAAAGTCATACCGCGCTCCCCTACACTTTGGTGTAGTAGCTATCGAAAAGGGAGCCTTCGGTCACCCTCAACTACTTTATTTAAAGATAAAATAGTTCCTTTTGGCTTAAAACTCCTGAACTCCTTCTGCCTACTCGAAGCAATGTAGCAGGAATTTAGTTTGGGCAGGTGTGTTTGCGAGAAGAGCCAGATCATCTCCGTAGTCTGTTTCTGGCATAGTTTTTTTTTTTTTTTTGATATAGTCAGCTTTATGTCATTTTTAGTATGAAACCATTTTTATTAGATCATTAGAGTTTCGTAGTACGTAATCTAGGCAAATTAAAAACATATATTGAACCAGACTCCAGAGACAATGTCAAAGAAGTCGGTCGCACCATATCGTGTTGAAATCTTGCTGTATATTCAAAGAGATTCAAAGAATTCATAGATGTCGTAATTGAAAATGGACTCTACCACCCAAGTTCAAATCCTGGACGAGGCTACTGCATTTCACATAGTGCGAACTCCCGTGAGAAAAGCTATGAATCCAACTATTCTCCCTTTAGCTATTTGACTTTAGTAAGGGAACCAGTCTAGGAGAAGAAAAACTCCGAATTCAAAACTTGACCCAGAGAAAAGCTTTTCCAACATGAATAGCCCCCTCTCAACATACACACACACACCAACCCAGGATGTGGAATAAGTCTCTATATTCTGAGAGAGTAATATATAGGATATCAGAAATGTACACAGTGAAATACAGAAATTTAAATAATAAATTGCAATCATTCGTTTCTTGCTTTGCTATCATCAGAATATCATCTAGTAGCACGAGAGAATATTACATGGAAAACACGAAATAGACAATAGAATTGAATTTACATTACAGAAACCTCGAGATGTTTATAGGAAACTAAGCTTAAAAAGATATATACGAAATAATTCAATGTCTTTAGAAGTTAGGGATTCCTTTCTAAGGTTAACTATATATATAGTCATCCACAGACAGAGTGTTTCGTTCTCTCAGAACTCTTCAGCGTGGCTAGACACGCAGGACGCTCGAAGCCGGGAACGAAACCCGTGCAACTTTACGTTATAGTAAGCTTCGGACTTGTCGGCCACCAAGCGGACTACGTTTGCTAATGGAATTTTAAGGTATTTGGAATTACTACTTTCCCAGTCCACTGAGCTGTAGAATACATCGACCCCACTCACAATGAGTGTCCTGATATGACACTAAACAATCAGATGGTGAGGTTCCAGTGATGCTGGGGCATTGGGGGATGCGGAGCACCCCTTCATTGCTATTGCTCCACAGTCCACTCTCGCCTGGCATGGTAGCACCTGATAGGGCCCTATATATTACATAGAACTAACGGCATAGTTATGCTAAACTGAATTGTTTGACTAAACTGAATAGCTTGAAATAGAAATGTTTTTGACAATTAAACCGTACTTACGTTTCAACTGCGTGCTTATGCTAAACTGAATTGTTTGAAATTTACCTGTTTTTGACACTGACACTTTACTTACACTAAACTGATTTGTTTAATATGGAACTGTTTTGACATTTAACTGTGTGTAAATAAAATCTGTACTTATACTAAACTGAATTAGCTGAATTAGAACTACTTGACTAAACTGAATAGCTTGAAATAGAAATGTTTTTTCACAATTAAACTGCACTTACATTTAAACTGCGTATTTATGCTAAACTGAATTGTTTGAAATAGAACTATTTTCATAAAAATGGATTTGGCATTAAATAACCTTCAAAGGTTGATATGCCATAAAATCCAAACAATCAAACAAAACCAACCGAATTACTACGTCGTATGTTGAGCTCTCTTACGTATTAGCTTAAGAAATTCTGTCGGTGTTTTTTTTCTTTTAACAAGCTATGCGTTATTAGTGGTTAAAGTGTTCGCCAGTGGTCCGGGAGACTGGGGTTCAATCCCAGGTGGAGTCATACCAAAGACTTAAAAAATGGTACTTGATACCTCCTTGTTTAACACTCAGCAATATAAGGTACGTATCAAGGGTAAAATGGAGCAATCCAGAGAAAGGAGTAGCGCCCTCCCCGACACCTCGGTGTAGTCGCTACTGAAAAGGGAACCTTCTGGCCGCTCTCGACTAAAGGGAGACAACAACAACTTATTTTCAAACTGTACGAATGGTTTTATTCTTTTCTGGTGTTAATGGAGGGGAAAATTTTATCAAATGACCTTATGTTATGTAAAATCTTTTTGAATCTTACCTAATATCAGTTTATTTTTAAAAATTATTAAAAATGGAAGATGAATGCTCATTCCATAATTCTTTCCATATATATATATATATATATATATATATATATATATATATATATATATCATCATGTCGTGCTGGTAGCACGGATATCCATGACCCTCTCTCGCCACTTTTCCCTATCGTTCATCGCCTTAGGCAGGTCTTCTGGACAACATCCCGTATCCTCACATAGTTGCTGAATGTATGTTCGTGCTGGTCGTCCTGCTTTTGCACGGCTATGTGTGGGGGTCCATATATATATAATCTTAGAAAAAAGCAAACAAAAATTACAGGCACTCTAAGCGCTCCATATCAGAAAGAAACAACCTATACTCAATAGAATAAATTTCGAATCCAGTACTAATGTACTGAAATATCTTTAGCTACTGCTTCCATTTATAAAATCAGATATAAAAATAAGCGTTACAACAACACACCGGTATGAATAATAAATGCTCAATACTTACAAAGTAGTAATGTACATTCAAAGGGCACATCGCTTTTGCAATATACACACCCCTGATGATAGCCCAAGGCAAATAGTCTAGGAGAAGGAAAACTCTAAATCCAAACCTGTTAAACTCCGCTTAAAAATTGACTTTGTGTCATATCCTGCCCGAGTGGAAGGGTTGATAAATATGGATGACCCAAGATCGGGCAGAAAATACTAGGGAAGTAATTAATTATGTGAGTTTCATAAACGAATTCGCGCCGGATACCATAAAATCAATGCGGTGACTCGAAAGGATATATATATATATATATATATATATATATATGTGTGTGTGTGTGTGTGTGTGTGTGTGTGTGAATCAGGATTGCATAGACACAGAGTCAACAATGCATGGTGTCCGTCAGTTTCTCATGTAAGTGATCATGATGCTTAGCTGTGTATGTTCTGGTTTGGTTTGGTTTGGTTTGTTAGGTTTTATGGCATATCAACCTTTGTGGGTTATTTAACGCGAAATGCATTTTTATGTAAATAAACAGTTCTATTTAAAGCAATTCGGTTTAGCATGAGTACACAGTTTAATTGTCAAAAACGTTTCTATTTCAAACTATTCAGTTATATATAACAATTCATTTTTGTGTAAGTACAGTTTCAGTGTCAAAAATAGTTCAATTTAAAACAATTCAGTTTAGCAAAAGCACAGTTTAAATGTAAGTACAGTTTAATTGTAAAAAAAACATTTTTATTTCGAGCTATTCAGTTTAGTCAAGCAATTCTACTTCAGGTAATTCAGTTTTGTAAAGGTACAGATTTTGTTTACACACAGTTAAATGTCAGAACAGTTCTATGTTAAACAATTTAGTTTAGTGTAAATACAGTTTCAATGTCAAAAAACAGTTGCAGTTATAGGTAACAATTCAGTTAAATGTAAATTCAGTTTCAATGTCGAAAAAACAGTCATTTTTCAAACAATTCAGTTAAGCACAAGCATGCAGTTCAAATGTAAGTACGGTTTAATTGTCAAAAACATTTCTATTTTAAGCTATTCAGTTTACTCAAACAATTCAGTTTAGTATAAGTATGCAGTTAGTTCTATTTAACCCATAGATAGGGCCCTATCAGGTGCTACCACTCCGGGCCAGAGTGGACCAGGGAGCAATGGCAATGAAGGAGTACCCCGCATTCCTCAAAGCTCCAGCATTGCTGGAACCTCACCATCAGATTGTTTAGTGTCATATCCAGGACACTCGTTGGGGGGTTCTTGCCCCTCTGCAGAGAAGCAGTCGGTGTATTCTACAGCCCCAGCCGACTGGGCAATGTGTATGTTCTCTTACGTATATTGAGAATTCTTAATTCATAACTAAGAAAACAAACAATCTATGTACATATATATATATGTTTGTGTGTCTCGATGAGTGTATTTGTGTATGTATTTGTGAGTGTATAGTTATACTAATGTTGTAAGAAGGGTGATAAAGTAATAGACACTACGAGAGAGAGAGAGAGAGAGAGAGAGAGAGAGAGAGATGGTGAGACTGAGATAGATAGATAGAGAGAGAGAGAGAGATGGCGAGATCGAGATAGATAGATAGATAGATAGACAGAGAGAGAGATGGCGAGACCGAGATAGATAGATAGATAGATAGATAGATATGGTGAGACCGAGATAGATAGATAGATAGATAGATAGAGAGAGAGAGAGATGGCGAGACAGAGATAGATAGATAGATAGATAGATAGATAGATAGATAGATAGATATGGCGAGACCGAGATAGATAGATAGATAGAGAGAGAGAGAGATAGAGAGAGAGAGATGGCGAGATCGAGATAGATAGAGAGAGAGAGAGAGAGAGAGAGATGGCGAGACCGAGATAGATAGATAGAGAGAGAGAGAGAGAGAGAGAGAGAGAGAGATGGCGAGACCGAGATAGATAGATAGACAGAGAGAGAGAGAGAGAGAGAGAATGAGAGAGAGAGAGAGATGGCGAGACCGAGATAGATAGATAGATAGATAGATAGATAGATAGATAGATAGATAGATAGATCCGTGTCCCAGTTTTGGTAACTTTTCAGTAAGAGTGAGAGTTGTGTCGATGGAAACTGCTCAAATCCTGGTCTTGTGCCTGCTTATCTCATCATAAGTAAATATCATCTGTGGCTTCCTTCCATCACATAAGTAGTTAGATCGCCCCCAAACCTTCCTCTGTACACAGAGGTACTTCTCGATAAGCATTCGGGCCTCCAGCGAAAAGTGAAACCGGGGATGTTTGAGTGCCTGGGTGGTTCTTCAGATCTGTTCATCAGAAATTTTGAGAGGTCATGCCAGTGCTTGGTAATTTGATGAAGTAATGGGTGCGAGCAGGACTGGCCCAACTTTATAATTTATTCGAGTGGCTAAACTGCTAAAAGAATCCGTGACGGCTAAAGTGGTCTGACAGGTAGGATAGTTGGTGATGGGATCAGCCACCATATCCTGTTAGCGCCTGTCACTTATAATATGCGTCTGCTTGCTCGTCTTGAGGGGATTGTATCCCAAGAGAAATACTATTTCCACACTGTACAGTGCACATGCGTACTGAGGTCTCCGGAAATAGGTATAAACACTATTTATGTTTGCAGGCCAGCTTAATATCTCATTCTCCTGTTTTTCGAAAGTAAAGAGTTCCAGGGGAAACCATTCGAAGGCTGAAATTGCGTAAACCAGTGCTTTCTTAATCGGGGTCTCCTGACACCTTCGTGTGTCTCAGACAGTAGTTTTAAGGTGTTGCGAGTGTTGTTGGTATGTAATTATAACTTTAAAAAACCTCATACAAATAATATGCACACAGTTATATAATTTTGGGGTTTAATTTGGTTTGTTTGTTTAATGGCATATCATCCTTTTAGGGTTATTTAATGCAAAATCCACACTTCTACAAGAACAGTAGAAGTACTATTTAACCCATAGCTGGGAGGATAAGGGGGTTCATACCTTTTCCAAGAGTATTTGTCAAAAATAACGCGGCTGGAGTTCGAACTCATTTACGACGATTCTGCAGTCCACAGTTTACGATTTACCATTGGACCACGAGGGGGGGTGTCCTCGTGGTGTAATGGTTAAAGCGATGAACTGCGGAATCGTAGTACGCGAGTTCGTACTCCAGTCGCGCTATTACGTTCACTTTCGGGCAAATACCCTTGGGAAAGGTATGAACCCTCTTATTCTCCCTCCAGCTATGGGTAAATAGTAGGACGGACTAGGTTCTTCAGCCTTGGTGAGGCAACTAGTCTAGGAGAAGGAATTCAAACCTGTTAAACTCCGCTTAAAAATTGACCTTGTGTCATATCCTGCCCGAGCGGAGGGGTTGGTAAATAGTACCATTGGACCACGAGGATATCTGCTGGTTTCGTTTGGTTTCGTTTCGTTTCATTTCGTTTCTTTGCCGAATACCAAACCAATAATATACTTGTAGAGGAACGGTAGTGGTACTATTAAATCTAAAACTGAAATGGGGATAAAGGGCTTCATACGCTTTCCAAGTCGGAAAGGGAATATAATAGCAAAGACAGGAGTCCGAACTCACTTACTACGATCTCACAGTCCAACACATAACTCACTATGCCTCAGGGACTCCTCCTCTCTGATTTAAAGTATTTCTATTTAATACAAAAAATGTTCAAACAGTTTTATTATACCCATAGTTGGAGCCCTAACTGGTTCAAGTTCACCTGGGAGTAATGACAATGGAAGGAAGACCATTTAGCTGTGTTGACATATGCTAGATTGAATTGTTTGAAATAGAACTATTTGATCATTTAACTGTGACTATCTACGAAATGTATTTACAAATCATATATTTAATATATATGTATAAACAGGATTTGACATTAAATAACCAACAATGGTTGATATAAGCCATAAAACTAAACCAAACGAAACCAAATATTAGTCATGGCACTTAAAAATGAAAAGTTAAAAAAGCAGAAACACCAAAAACATATGTATTTTTTCTTTTTACAAATACGGTGTTTTGACGAATCGACTTTAACATCAAAGGCCCTTATATAATTGACTATTGAGTAGGGATTGAGGTAAGTGGAGTTTTTGCGAATTGACAAAGAGGGAAAATCATGTTGCATGTTAGTTTTCTGACTTTCTTGACGGCCTGACAACTGTCGTTGCCTGAGTAACCACTCAGTTCGTCGAACGAATGTTGCATTCACTCTGAATTAATTATATTTACTTAAACTTAAACCTCACCAAATACATTATATTTTCGACACACGTATGGAAACTACATGAATTGGACATCACCAGTAAAATGACTAAAGAAATCGTTATTGTTTGCTTGTTACCCTAACATACATTTCGTGTTTATTCTCATTTGATGTGTTCTTTGTTTTCTGCTTCTAGTTTAAGTTTTAACTTTCAATTTCATTCATAAATGAAAGGCATTCTTTAACTAAATAAGATACTTTTTTAATATTGATTCCAAAATCCCTCCTAAAGTTTTATATACAACAGGTACTATCACTCCGGGTCAGAGAGTACCTGGGAGTAATGGCAAGGAAGAGGTACGAGGATCATTAAATAAGTTTCCAGACTTTTTTCGTATGGGCACTTTTATTGATAGTACAAACATGAAACTCTAGTCCCCTTCGAAGTAATCTCCTCCGGCTGCAATGCACTTGTTGTACCATTCCAACAACTTCTGGAAGGCCCCATGCATGTTCTCTTGTGTGAGCGTGTCAATGACCTTCGTCACAGCCTCTTTCATCACCTCAATTGTCTCATAACGACAGCCTCTGAACTTAGGGAATAACCAAAAGTCACAGGGAGCAAGGTCTGGACGATAGGAAGAGTGAGGAACTGTCTTGATGTCCATCTTGGTCAAATAATCTGTGACAAGGATGGAGTTGTGGACTGGTGTATTGTCCTCATGGAAATGCCACTGACCCGATTTAAAGAGTGCTGGCCTCTTCCCTAGGAATCTCTTGCTGAACTCCCCTAAAACCTCAATATAGTAACCCTTACCCTAACCCTTTGGCCAATCTATTGACTTCCTTACTCCTCCAACACCTCTCATCATCCCTCACAGACTCCCTGCCTTCCTTGAATCTCTTATGCCACTCAAAAACTAATGCTCGATTCATGCAAGATGCTCCAAAGGCAGTCTGAAGCATTCTGTATGGTTCTGTGGCATTTTTTCCAAGTTTAAAACAGAATTTTATTGCATATCCTTCTTCTAATGTGTCAGACTGCATTTTTGAAATTCACCAGCTGTGACAATCAGGTTTTAGTAGGGTGTATGCCAATTGCTGCTGTAGCTGTTGATTTGAACCTGAAATCATAAAAATTGGTCAGTCATCTCATACGATATATAGCAATAACATACTGAATTTTCCAGAGTCTAAGACAATTTTAAATCCCTGTACAAAAAAAAAGTCTGGAAACTTATAGAAGGCACCACGTAATCCACACTCCATAGATCTTCTAAACTGAAGCCATACTATGATATGCATAGGCGCCTTTGGTTGTGTAATGGTTAGCAAGCTCGACTAGCAAACCTACACGAGTGAGTTCGAGTCTCATTGGGTGCCCCTTTCATATGGCCTTGTGCCACATCTAAGCAAAAAGCTTAGTAAATTACCATACTATGATATGCAGTTTGTAGTATAACCATAAGAAAGATGCAACAACGCATTGCTTAATAAAAATATACGTCACACTTTATTTCTCGAAAGGGTCAAAACTGGCCTAAGTGTGCGAGAGACAGGATCAGGGAGGCGAAGAGATGAACACAGACCGGCATTGACCTTTCTTAACTCGCGTTTATATTCCATAGTCAGACCCTTACGTCTTTGCTTCCTTGACGAGAGGTACTGAACCGAGTTCAGCTGTCGGCCACTGCACCCACTCTGGTGCCCCCTGCTGACTGCTTTCCGGAACCGAACGTGACTTTCTGTGTGACAGCGTGACACAGAGACTGACTGTTTTGACGTGGGTAACTGTGTAAATTTAATTTCCTAACGTCTTGTTTTCTTTCGGTTGTCAAACCAGCTGGTCTGCTTACATCCACGTATCGCTTGTTTTCCGGCAATCAATTTGTTTAAACAGGTGCATCTTGTGTAGAGAAATCTCTGATTGACGGCTCTGTCAAAGTTCAATATGTAACAAGTTTAGTGTCATACATTGTAAACCTTTTTTAAGGTGAACCCTATCCTTCTGCAAAGGATAGTATTCTCTGTCTCGTTGACTGAGAAGGAAAAATCAATACAACAAGATTTCCACACAAAGAGTGTCATTGTGAAGATAGGAAATTTCATGAAAATGAGGCCTATTAGATCGTGTCCGTTTTCAAAAAATGTTTTATCAAATAGTTCTAGATATAAAACACTGGTTTTCCCCACCGATTCCTGTTAGGGTCGTTTATTAACTCGTATCGATGAACTCAAAGATAAAATATTCTAAAGATAAAGTAAATGAAAGATAAATGACGCTTTATCCAATTAATTGATTTTAATGTTCCTTTTAAGAACAAACTTACTCGGCTCTACAACAGAAATTTTTTTGGTAACGAAACAATAGAAAGTTGTTTTTTAAGGACGGTTCAAAAAGAGGAAAAATCCATTTTTACTTAAAATTGTATATTATCATGATCATCATCATCTTCATCATGTCGTGCCGCTAGCACGGATATTCCAAACCTTCTCTCGGTACTTCTCCCGATCATTCATCGCCTCTGGTAGGTCTTCAGGGCTACATCCCGTATCCTCACATAGTTTCTGTATGTATGTTCAAGCTGGTCGTCCTGCTTTTGCTTGGCCATATGCGGGGGTCCATAGGAGTACATTACTCGTCCTTGCTTCTCCAGCAGTGTCCTGCATGCCTGGTTCGTCTAACTTGGATAGTTTTGATGATGGGAGGCAGGTGGCCGTACAGTTGGTGACTTGTGGGGTGTTGCCGCCAGCACTTGTTCAAAATTGCTCGCAACATTCTTGTGTAATTGCCGAAGAATGTTGCGAGCAATATTGAACAAAAATTGAATATTATAATAACTTTAATCAAAGTAGATATTTCTTTGTTATGATATATAAACAGATATGCATTTTACAAATAAAATTCTTCATAGATAATAATAGCACTAACTTATTATTGTTTAAAAATATCAGGCATATTATAATTTAGCCCCTGAGTATACAAAACTTTGTAATATAATAGCTGAGGGGTTTCAGTTCATGCCTTTGGGTTTAGTTAGGCTGAGAACCAGCACATGGGTTAGTTAGGTGCAACCTTGATGCAGGCGGTAACGCGTGCGCGCGCAGAGCGGACATGCCACTCAGAGATGTCACAATAGCCTGAGATGATGAAACGGGTGACAAAGTGCAGATGACGTCACGCACCGGAAGTGCGCGGAGGATTTTGGGGATTTCGAAGAAAAGTTAAGAGAGTTGAAAACTAGACGCCGAACGAGGAGGTTCGACTTTTGGGGCTCGCTGAGGCGAGACGAATTTGCGCGCTGTGGGTGCCGCACGAGATAGGGGCCAAATGAATAAGATGGCATAGCGAGATTGTGTCTCTCCTCCTTATGTCGAAACCTTTAACTCAAAGTTAATAAAAAGGTGTCGTACCTGAACAAGAAGTCGTTACGTGTTTTCGAATTTCGAGATTCCTATGTTCTTTATGTGTTCTACGTTATGTATATATGTAATGAACGTCCCATGTACATTTCGAAAATAGCCGTATTTACCTATAGTACAGCTTTTTTAAAACCTAAAAACAATTATAAAAGTAAGTAAAGTTAGCGACCATAGTCGAGGGTGACCCGAAGGCTCCCTTTTCGATAGCTACTACACCAAGGTGTAGGGGAGGGCGCTACTCCATTCCCTTGATTGCTCCACTTTACCCTTGAACCGTACCTTATAATGCTGAGTGTTAAGCAAGGTGGTATCAAGTTCCATTTTTAAAGTCTTTGGTATGACTCGACCTGGGATTGAACCTAGGTCTCCTGGGCCATTGGCGAACACTCTAACCGCTGGGCCAATAGCATCATATGTCTGGCAATACCATTAGATCTGTTTAAGCAATTACATTTTTGTATGCTCTTTAGAGACAACTGATATTCACTGTGTCGATGTTTTTATTCTTATTGCAATTGATTGCGGATGTATAAGCAAACAGACTTTGGACGGTAGGATGTTATGCAAAGCATTGTTGAAGAGAAGTTTAATCATTTACTAAGCTTTGCTAATTGTGTTACATGATGTAGGCATGACAATAATACAAAATTCTTGGAAATAATTGTGCCATTGACATACCTCGAAGAAAGTTAGCAGAAACAAAGACGGGATGAAGAGATGATAGCAAGTTCCCATGAGGATAAAACGGAAACCGTCAGACACGTAATCCTAGTGTTGTATATTGACCTACGACCCGGCCGGGCCGTCAAAATAGGAAATGCACCAGTGTAAATAACAGGTGCATCCGGTAGAAGAATATCAGAGTATAACCTTGACCGTGGATTGGTTGAATGAGTGCAATTTGTGACGCCCACGAGAAGAAGGTGGGCGTGGAAATATTATATAACGCAGTGCACAGGAAATTCAATCAGTTTGGAGACCAGACCAGTCGGAGACAAGATGCGGTAGAGATAGCCAGCACCCAGCAGAGGGAGCCCTCGGCCTCTGATTAATCAGCTGGGGATCAGACGAGTTGGATATAAGATGCGGTAGAGAAAACCAGCACCCAGAAAGGCTGTGCCCCAGGCCCCCGGTTGAGCAGCCCAGGAGAACGGGAAAGAAACGCTGATGGCCATAAGAGTGGGGGGGTCAATATGTTGCAGTTCTGTTCCGTCTCCAACTCCCTCTCACACGCAACCCTTTCAATAAAGTGAGAGGTATATTTTTCTAAGAACTGTGTCGCTCGTCTTTATTGTGTCGTCGTTATGATTCTGCGTGCATATGTAGATGTATATGTATTATGTATTTGTATAGTTGGGCATGGCTATACAACAATAGAAACTTCTCTCACTTTATTATCGATGTTGAAACTTTTGGTCTTAAAAAAGAAAAACATAACGCTGTATTCACGTGTCGATAAAGGAAAGATTTATTTTTTGACAAATGAAAAAGGGACGGTTTCTCTCACCCCGAAATTTAGGTCGGTTTGTCACTGTTCCAGTGGCAATCTAATTGACTAACACTTTTCGAAAATGCTTAACTCTTCCGTGTGACCGTTTCTTGTACCTACCACGAGAGTTTTTATGACTGACCTTTTGCTGTCCGTTAGTCAGCAGGTCATCATGTCCCCAAATCGTGAGAGGCGGCCACTACCATATTTTTGTTATATTATGAACGTCAGCGTTTAAGATCGGCTTATTATATTCGGTATATCTAAAATTGCAAATATTTTAATTTCTAATATGCAGGGGAAGCGAGAATGCTTTGATATCGACTGATAAGCTTGATCTGGAAAGGGATGGGGCTCTTCTTCTCTTTTCCTGCCCAAAACCGACCACATGAGTAACGCCTCCACAGCCAAACCAAGTTACGAAACCAGATAGTAAGTGAGAGATAATCTTCATTCTTTCAAAGAAAAGATACAATTTCTGCTGAATAAAGTGATGAATGAAATGGGAAATGGAATTTTCAGGATTCTTCCAAAAACAAATTTTTTCCGGCAAATGTTCCGATATCAAAGAATCAGTTTCTGATCATATGGAATTAATCAAGAACAGAATTTATTATTATTTTTTTAATTGAGCGATAAGACCCGCTTATTTAACTATTCATAAAATCTGACGGTTTGAATAGCTAAGTTGCTTTGTTTAATTGCGTATCAATCTTCGTGGGTTATTAAAGGTTAAGCCATCCTTTTAGAAGAACAATTGAGCTACTATTTAACCCAAAACTGGAGGGAAGATAAGGTATTTCATACCTTTCCCGAAAATAATTGTTCGAAATTGAATGTAACGACTCGACTAGAGTTCGAACTCGCTTATTACAATTTTACAGTCCGGTACGTTAGCCTCTATGCTACGAAGATAATCCCATAAGATATGATAAGAAACTGTCTTTTTAGCATTGGTATGGCAACCAGTCTAGGAAAAATAAAACTCTGAAATCAAACTTGTTAAACTCCACTTAAAAACTGACCTTGTGTCGTACCTTGATCTTTGGGAAGAGGTGGGTAAATACACACACAAACACATACATATATATATATGTATATATAATAAGTACACACATACAAACACATACACACATCTCTCACACACACACACACACACATATATATATATATATATATATATAAATATATGATAAATGCACATATACAAATACATACACACACAAACACACACGCGCATATATGTATATATATATATATATATATATATATATATATATATATATAATGATTTTTGTATGTCAGCATAATGTAAACGACACATGGTAGCGCGTTCAAATCCTCGTGCTTAGAGATTAAGCCATTTTCAATTCAATTTGTGATTTAATAATCATCCTTTACAGTCCCTCCCGTCGTTATAATTTCTCAAGGCATACAACTTAAATGCTAATTATGAACCACTTCCTCTTATTTATTTAATTTCATGCAATTAATTGCTATATAAATTCTCAAATTAGGGTGTGACTCGACTTGAAGCTTAAGGGTTACGGACACGATCCCTTGCATGCTCTTAACGATTTTAAGATGGTGACATTTAAGACGGATAAGGGAAAAGTAAAACAAAAGAAAGACTTCCGTAAGCATTTATCCAACTCTACGGTTTCGGGTAGGATGTGACACAAGGTTGATTTTAAAGCCGAGTAAACCTGGTTTAAATTCAGGAGTATCCTTCTTCTAGACTGGTTGCCTTACCAAGACAAAAGAACCCAGTCGTCCCAACAAAGCTGGAGAGAGAACATATTCTTTCATATCTATTTCAAGAGCTTTAGCGCCAAGTGAAACACAGCTTCATCCAAGATTTGACCTCGAATCCCCTAGTGTGAGTCCAAGATTTGGCCTCGAATCCCCTAGTGTGAGTCCAAGATTTGACCTCGAATCCCCTAGTGTGAGTCCGAGTCTGAATGGGTACGCTAAATTGAAACGCTATTATTCATTGCCAAATCCACCTTTTCGAAGAACAATAATTGTAATTTTAACCGATTGATGGGGGTAATAAATAAAATTGTCGACCTTAATCGACGGTGAACCACAGGCTCCCTTTTCGATAGTTACTACACCTATGTGTAGGGGAGGGCGCAACTTCATTCCCTGGGTTGCTCCACTTTACCCTTGATCCTTACCTTATAATGCTGAGTGTTAAGCAAGGTGACATCAAGTACTATTTTTTGTGTCTTTGGTATGACTCAACCTGGGATTGAACCCAGGTCTCCTGGACCATTGGCGAATACTCTACTCATTAGGCTAATAGCCAGGATGGCGGGAATAAGGAGACTGATAACTGTGCAAAGAGTCTTTGTTCAAAACGGGATGTAACAGCGTGCCCGTGGTGTAACGGTTATTGTTGTAGGAAATGAACACGGCGACACGAGTTCAAATCCTAGACGAGACTGATTGCATTTTACATAGCACTAATACCCTTGGGAAAGGTATGAATCCAATTATTCTCCCTCCAGCTATGGGTAAATAGTAGGGCAGACTTGGTTCTTCAGCCTTGGTGAGGCAACTAATCTAGGAGAAGGAAAACTCTGAATTCAAACCTGTTGAACTCCGCTTCAAAATTGACCTTGTGTCATATCCTGTCCGAGCGGAGGGGTTGGTAAATATGGAAAGAATGGAGTTCGAACTGATTCCTACCGTGTCGCAGTTAGCCACATCACCAGGCGATTTTGGTAAGCCAAGTTAATTCAGAATTTACGGAGTGCAGTATTGCTACGACCGAGCAATATGCATTTTGTTTACGAACAAAGTATGGCAAAATAGGCACACAACAAATAGATACTCTTCAAATGAAAATATCCTACTGGAAACTCAACAGAAAGATGATATCTGGAAAATCTGTTTGCAAGCCTCATAAAAAACGATCAATCAGAGACAAGGTACAGGAGACCCTAAAACACATTTTTTAGACTCAATGACTACATAATTTATACAAACACTAGATATGCTAAGAAGCAAAATAATAACAATGATAATAATACACTTAATTGTTATCAAGATGATCTATCAATCATATCAAGTTGAACAAAAGCTTCCAACATTTTCCTTCTTTGTTTTTTTCTTCTTTTTTTTTTGTAAAATCTTCTTTATTTTTTTTTTTTTTTTTGTATTGCATTGTAGATACGGGCTCGTGTACAAGGGTAAAAGTGGTCAGCGCTCACCTTGTGTTTTATAGCCATGTACATATACAAATATAAGCAGAAACAATCAAACATAATGACAACTTCAATAAACGAACGAACACACTTCTTTATAAAAATATAATCTCTCATATTTTATTCTTAAAAGGGTGATATTGGTTATGTGTAAGAGATGAGCTGGAGACGGGGACAGACTGCTATATTGACCCAGTAGTACTTCTTTCTCAACTTGGCTGGGTTGCTCAACCGTGGGTCACTGAGGCTCCAAAGCCCTCTGTCTGCCACTGGCTCTCACTTCAGCATCTTGTCCCCAACTAACTCGAACCGCCCGGGCACCTAGTTTTTTTATCGTCTCACGTACACCTGCTTCCGCTGTTCTTCCGCTTATTTACACAAGTGCATCTCTTGATTGACGACTCGGTCGAGGGTCAATATATAACACTTGTAGTGCGAAAGAAAATTGAACACTGTCTTCTAAACGGCAATAGAGAGGTTACTATTTTCAAAGGCTTTTAAAGATACGAATCGCGTGTCTCCGACATGGTTATCTAAACGAAAGGAGATCTTTACTTACAGCTATTTCCATAAACAGATAGAATGCATGACTTGTCAGCAGAACTTAGAATATACTGACTGTATCCTCTGCTAGGTGGGAGGAAACCCTCCAAAAGGTTCTCTCCTAGCTATGTGGCAAAACAGCATCTGATGATGAAGCTTCAATTCTAACGCTCGAGGGCGTGTGGAGCTCACCTTCATTGCCATTACTCCCTGATCCACTTTGATGAAGTATTGTGGTAACTTTTGAGGTCCCATCTGTGGATTAAATAGATCTGTTTAAAAATGATTTGTTTTAAATTGGTAATCTGGGACTATGCTGGAGAAGCAACTCATAAGTGACGTTCTTCTCTGGACCCCGACACATGGACGTGCCAGTGTTGGCTAACCAGTAAGAACTTCTTTACATCAGCTCTGTGCAGACACAGGATGTAGTTTGGAAGACATGTCAGGCGTTGGTTGCTTGCTTACTTTGTTTTACGGCGTATCAACCTTTTTCAAACTTTCAAAAACATAATCAACTTTTTAAAAACAATTGGCCTCCTATTAAAGATATAGACTATGTTACCAACACCTTTGACCATCAAGTTTATACAAACAAAAAACTTTGACCTATTCTAAAACACTGATTGCGGACTATTTATTTTTACAATTAATATCTATTTATATATATAAATATATTTATATAGTAAGTAGTAATGTTAGCAAACCGTAGTCGAGAGCGGCCAGAAGGTTCCCTTTTCAATCGCTAATACACCGAGGTGTAGGGGAGGGCGCTACTCCTTTCCCTGGATTACTCCACTTTACCCTCGATAAATACCTTATATTGCTGAGTATCAAGTACCATTTTTAAAGTCTTTGGTATGACGCGACCTGAGATTGAACCCAGGTCTCCCGGATCATAGGTGAGCACTCTGCCCACTGGGCCAAAGGAGGTTAATTTGCCATAAAACCCAACCATCACCAACCTAAAAATATGTGTTTACAAATCATATATTATATATGTGTAAAAAGGCTCTGGCATTAAATTACCTCTAGAGGTTGATATGCCATAAATCCAACCAACCAACCAACCAACCAAACCTTTTTCGAGTCATTTAACACCAGGTTAAATTTCAAACAATCCAGCTTCGTATAAGTATAATTTTTGTTTATTCATAATCAAATGTCAAAACAGCTCTATAGCAAACAATTCAGTTTAGCGTAAGTACACAGTTTAGTTCTATTTGTCCCATAGATAGGGTCCTATTGGGTGCTACCACTCCAGGCCACAGTGGACCTGGGAGCGATGGCAATGAAGAGATACTCCGCATTCCCAAAAGCTCCAGCGTTACTAGAACCTCACTATCAGATTGTTAGTGTCATATCCAGGACACACGTTGGTGGGGGTCTTACCCCTCTGCAGAGAAGCAGTTGGTGTATTTTACGGCCCCAGCCGAATGGGCAATCTGCCGCGAGCGATGGATGAAAGGGACGTATGGTGAAAGAGAAAGGTTCATGGAAATCCGTGCTATCAGCGCGACTTGATGATGATGATGATGATGATTGTATTAGAAAGAAATATCTGATATCATATAACCGTGTGCAAACATTCATTGGGTGCCCCTTTCATATGGCCTTGTGCCACATCTAAGTAAAATGCTGAGTAAATTACAACCGTGTGCAAACATCTCTTAAGGAACATCAAACAAATAATGTTAATATAAACGTAAAATTTACGCGATTCCCTCACCACGAGACATAAAATGACATGCCGTGTTTACATGCCATTAAAATCAATTAATCAGTTCAAACGCCCTGCATTTTTTGCGGTTCATTATTTTCCGGGTAGCCCGCGTCTCGCTGCCTTTTATGTCGGTCAGTGAGTCTCTCTTCTAAGCACGTGAGGCTTGTATTTATTTTCGATCGGATTTGCTCTCCGTGAGGACTTGTATTTAGTATGATAAATAAAAAACATTGTGGTGCTTAACTTGTTTCATTAAAAATAACACTTTCAGGATGAGAAATAAAAGATTTTGTGGGTGGCCAAATACTTTTAACTGTTAGTATATCTCTCAATCTCTCTCTCTCCCTCTATATATATATATATATATATATATATATATATTTATAGCCTCATTTTTTATTCATTAATTACTAAGAATAATTAGATTTTAAAAAAAGCTAAGAACAGAGCGAACTTATAATTATTAAAATCATATTAAAAAGGAATGAAAACCGATTATTTTAAAAACTATTTAATGCAACTATAAGCTTGATAGTTGGCGACCATAGTCGAGGGTGACCTGAAGGCTACCCTTTCAATAGCTACTACATCAAGGTGTAGGGGAGGGCACTACTCCTTTCCCTGGATTGCTCCACTTTACCCTTGATCCTTACCTTATAATGCTGAGTGTTAAGCAAGGTAGCACCAAGTACTATTTTTAAAGTCTTAGGTATGACTCGACCTGGGATTGAACCCAGGTCTCCTGGGCCATGGGCGAACACTCTAACCATTATGCCAATGTCCGATTTAATCACCAGACATAGTGGTTAGAGTGTTCGCCAATAAACCGGGAGACCGGGGTTCAATCCCAGGTTGAGTCATACCAGAGACTCAAAAAATGGTTCTTGCTTAATACTCAGCATTATAAGGTAAGAATCAAGGGTAAAGTGGAGCAATCCAGGGAAAAAAGTAGCGCCCTCCCTTACACCTTGGTGTTGTAGCTATCGAAAAGGGAGCCTTCGTGTCACCCTCGACTAAAGGGAGACAACTTATAAGCTTGATGGAATTTCATAAACATATGTGGGAGCTTGTATGCGCGTGTACGTATAACTGTGTACGTGTGCGTATACATGAGTATGTATGCGTGTATGCTGATAATTGACAAAAACGGGTTTAAAAAACATCTTCGCTATTTCCTATTTGACAAATTTGGAAAATCATGTGATAGATTAAGTAAAGTTAGAGACCATCGTCGTGGGTGACCTGAAGGCTCCTTCTTCAATAGCTACTACACCAAGGTGTAGGGAAGGGCGCTACTCCATTACCTGGATTGTTCCACTTTACCCTTGATCCATATCTTATAAGGCTGAGTGTTAAGCAAGGCAGCATCAAGTATAATTTTTTGAGTTTTTGGTATGACTCGACCTGGAATGGACCCCGGGTCTCCCGAATCATTTGCGAACACTCTACTCATTTGGCCATATATATATATATATATATATATGTGTACACGGAAGTTATCATAGTGTAATGGTTATCGTCGTAGGGATTGTGCACAGTGACTCGACTTCAACACGTGGGCGAGGCTATTTGCTAAGAAAAGACATAATTCTCACAATCCTCCCTCCAGCTATGGATAAATAGCAAGACAGACTGGGCTCTTGAACCTTGGTATGACAACCAATCGAGGAGAAAGAAAATTCTGAATTTCAACTTGTTAAACTCTATTTGAATATTGACCTACTGTTGCATGCAACTTGTGTGAAGGGATAAGTACATGCCTACCCACACACACAGCGGCCCATTAGCATAATTGTTAGAGTGTTCGTCAATGGTTTAAGACACAATGGTTCAATCCCTGGTCAAGTCATACCAAAGACTCAAAAAATGGTACTTGGTGCCTCCTTGCATAACACTCACCATTTTTAGGTATTTATCAAGGGTAAAATGGAATAATCCAAAGAAATCAGTAGAGCTCTCCGCACCACCTCCGTGTAGTAGCTATTGAAAATTGAACCTTAGGATCGCCATCGACTATAGTCGGCGAATTATACATACATACATACATACAGGGATACAGACGTTTTTTCGTATGGGCGCTTTTATTGATAGTACAAACATAAAACTCTAGTCCCCCTCGAAGTAATCTCCTCGAGGCTGCATTGCACTTGTTCTACCGTTCCAACAACTTCTGCAAGGCCCCATGGATGTTCTCTTGGATGAGCGTGTCAATGACCTTCGTCACAGCCTCTTTCATCTCCTCAATTGTATCATAACAACAGCCTCTGAGCTTAGGGAATAACCAAAAGTCACAGGGAGCAAGGTCTGGACGATAGGGAGAGTGAGGAACTGTCTTGATGTCCATCTTGGTCAAATAATCTGTGACAAGGATGGAGTTGTGGACTGGTGTATTGTCCTCATGGAAATGCCACTGACCCGATTTCAAGAGTGCTGGCCTCTTCCCTAGGAATCTCTTGCTGAACTCCCTTAAAACATCAACAGTAACCCTAACCATAACCCTAACCCTTTGGCCAATCAACTCTGGTGTATTGACTTCCTTACTCGTCCTACACCTCTCATATTCCCTCACAGACTCCCTGCATTCCTTAAATCTCTTATGGCACTCAAAAACTAATGCTCGATTCATGCAATATGCTCCAAAAGCAGTCTGAAGCATTCTGCATGGTTATGTGGCATTTTTCTCCAAGTTTAAAACAGAATTTTATTGCGTATCCTTCTTCTAATGTGTCAGACTGCATTTTTGAAATTCACCAGCTGTGACAATCAGGCTTTAGTAGGGTGTATGCCAATTGCTGCTGTAGCTGTTGATTTGCACCTGAAA